>VNJM01000686.1:0-719000 GCA_008042475.1 Drosophila kanapiae | reverse complement strand
TCTCAGTAAGGTATACAGGCACCATCCGCGCGCAGAACACCAAGAACAGATGATTTAGTTTCAACTTGTCTGAACCACCAGCAGTAGTAGGTATTTTAGTGTCACCGACGGAAAAATACCCTGTTCCCATCTCAGAAGATTAAATTTGTTTCATTCGTGTATATATGTATATGCAAAACATTTCACTCTTATCCCAGATTCGTATTTGTGAACAAATACAAAAAGTATGCTGAAATATTAAAAAATATAATATAACACATAATATTATTATTTTAATTGTTAACCCAATAGTGAATACGCCCATATTGTTACAGTACCAAGCTGAAAAGTAGCAAAAGACAAATTCTGGCTGGCTTCGAAAGGGAATAACCACGCATACATGCATCCGTGTATGTGAATACATGAGCACGCACACATACAAAGGCCAAGTCAAGCGCACGGAAAACAGCAAAAGACAAAATATTCTTGCTGGCTTCGAAATGGAATAACCACGCATACATGCATCCGTGTATGTGAATACATGAACACGCACACATACAAAGGCCAAGTCAAGCGCACGACAACCTTCTTTGAGATGCGCCTCTTTGCGAATGATCTGATCTGAGCGGTCGTTGCGAGCGAGAGCGTAAAAAGAGAGAGAGCAAATTGCCGAGCATTCCCGAAGCTGCGGGGCCTGTCGCATACGGCGCTCTGGGGCCTGTCGCTAAAAATTTTTGGTTCCATTTTCGTTGTATGAAATGGGAAGTCTATATGCTGTATGGTTGGTGGTTTTACTCAGAAGAAAATACTTTCTAACTTTTTCTAGCGTTTAAAATGTTATTATCAGTTGAATTTGTATTTGAACAATAGTATTTCTTTATAGTTTTCAAAAATAAAAACTTGCTTAAAAGAATAATGTATTTAACTCAATTTAAAGACAATTTTGGGTCAATTTCTTCTCAGTGGAAGTGTGCTGCCTTGCTGTGCTCTTGGCATTGGAGTTTGCAGTTCGCAGTTCGCAGTTTGCAGTTCGCAGTTCGCAGTTCGCATTTCGCTGATGCCGGGCCAGCGATTGCATGGCGAAAGGCAAACGAAGCGAATCATTGTAGTGATATCCTGATATCCTTCCTCTCGGGCGCTCCCACCTCAAGATAAACTGCTTTGCAATGACAGCCGCCGGCACATGCATATCCATAGTTTTTACGGCAATTGCAAAGGCATCCGACCGCACGGCATTCCGTTCCACGGAAGGAAACCCTTTCACTTGACTATGTATATTTTTCGGGGCTATTTTCGGTTTTAGAAAGTTAGAAAGCACTCAATAGTAAAAAAACTAGCTCAGCTTAGTATCTATTAATGTTATTCCAGCACTTCTTTAGCCACAGGGTATCAGCTAGTCGCCTTGTCACACTTTACTGCCTTTTATATTATTTTAAGCTCAGTTAAGAATGCATTTTAGCTTAATTTGATGGCACTTCTCATTGTTTCCAAGTGCAACTGTCACAGTCCGAAATGCGCTTGTGTGTCTCATATTTCATAAAAATTAAGTAATCCGCGAGCAGGATACGTGGCGGGCCCTGCTGGGGCTGGAAGCAGGAAGCTGAGGCGTCCTCCGCCAAGTGTCGGCTAGTTGAAGAGGCCCCCAAGAGGGTGGCCTGGCAGTCGTAATGGAAAAACTGCCATTTCCGCCAGCCAACAGCTCATGCGTTAAGGGAAGGAGCGGAAAACCGAAAGGGAGGAAAGGCGGCTGGACCTGGGCCCCGGCTTATCTGCCCCTCAGCTGGTGGCTAAAGTCTAAAGCGGCGAAGGCCGATGCACAGTCAGAGCCAAAGCCAGCGCGACACAGCCAGAATCAGAGTCCGAGTTCGAGTCGGAGTCGGAGTCCGCGTGGAAACAGGAAACAGCAGGACCAGAGCCATGTCATGCATTGGGGAAATGCAATATTTTACTTGAAACTGAAGCGAATTCGCACACCCACACACACACAGTCCGGCAGATAGATTCCCGGATGGAGTGACGATTGCCGTACACTCGAAGAATAGTCTGGTAATGCAATTATTGCCATGGCAATCCCAAGAACATGACTCTGCCTGGCCGGAATGCTAATTGGATGCTTAGCTCGGCTGAAGATTGCCCTTGGGTACCGTCTCGTTAGGGGCTTAGTTCTTTTGTTTTATTTTCTTCAAGTGCAGCTCTGGTGGGCATTGCAGCTTTAAGCTGCAAGTAATAACCAACTTATGTTGCTAACCGTATTTCTTTCGCCCCCATCAATTTCCTCAGCGCCCTGCTCGAGCCTCATCGCTTTTCATCCGCTTTTCCGGACACTTGCTGCATTGGCGAAATGAAAATGAAAATGAAATGAAATAAATCAAGCTGAAATGCAATTCGCTGAAGAAACACTCAGCCCGTTGCCATAAAATAATGCCCTCGAGATCAGGGAACCTGTGGGGAATTGCGAAAGACATGTCCGGCGGAGGCTAAGTGAAAGGCGTTGGCTTAATGGGAAATGGGAAGTGCCAGGCTTCTTTTACTTAACACATACCCACTTAATTATGCACGTCTCCGGCTCAGTGGCAGGTTCAGTCTCAGTCTCCGTCTGAGTCAATCGATCGATCGATCTGTGACTCAATCAGGCATTCAATCAGTCACAGTATCCACTCAGCCGGCAAACCGCAACTGGCTTTCCCCCTTTTCCACTCTGATTGATTTTGTGCGGTTAATGTCTGCACCCCTGGACTCCAATTAAGCTGGAAAATTATAATTAAGGCCTAGCCACATATTCAAATCCCAAAAAATGGATACCAAAATAGCTTAAAAAGGAACATTTTCTTTCCGTTGACTAGAAGACATTAAATTTGGGAAAAGAATTCAATTTATGGTTTACAATATTTCGGTATTGAATTTTCAATTCCTGCAATGAATTTTAATTTGAAGATGTTCGTCACGCTTTATGGGAGAGCAATCAAATTTCGGGGAAATTTATTTCGATTTTGATTCCCCGATTTCCTACGCACATTTGCATACTGCCAGCGATTGTCAATAATCATAAAATATGATTTGGCCATTAAAAGCAATCGGGGGCAAACGGAGCACACAGTATTTCACAAATCGTTGCCAATCAAACAATGGAAGGCATCAAATGCAGATTCGCTGGCAGTTTTTGAGATGCCACGGAATAGGGACTAGGAAGGAGATTCGTTCGCTCGTTCATGTATGGAGGATATGTATGTACATATATCGGGGATCGGAATTGGGATCGGGAAGAGAGACTGCCTCTGATTAGGGGCAACTTGTTCGAAGTTAATTTCGCAAATTGCCCTCGAGGGTCGGGCGGCTCAAAAGGTGAGCACTCGGTCGGCAAGCCGGGCGCAAAAACCCCACCCAAAAAATTCCAATTAAACAAATGCCAAACTTTCGCCCCACTCTCGCTCTCTCTCTCTTTCTATGCTCCAATCTGTACGTCTGTCTGTCTGCCACATCAGATTTTTGGAGCCTGCCAAAAGGGCAGAGGCAGGGGCAGGAACAGCGACAGAGCCAGGCAGAACCAACCAAGCGCAAAGCCCAAAAACTTTCACAAACATATATCGTATGTGTTTGTTGGCCAAACAGATTTTTGCGAAAAATATTTGCGTAGAAATATATTAAATAACGAGAGCTGAATATTGAGGAAATGGCATTACAATTGCACCCATAACGAGTCAAATGGAAATTCCAAAATCGATTCCAAATCGCAAAAAAAAATGGGTACGTGCGGTAACTCAACTCAATTAATTTTCTCTCCCCCTAAGTAATTTGTACAAGGCGTCCGGCCACTAAACCGAAAATCGGAAAACAAAAACAGACCAAAACTTTTGGGCGTAGTGAAAGTAACTGAAACCAAAACTCATAAACAGGCTAGCCGCAATATCGGGATTCGACTTGGAAGGGGCCATTGAAATTTGCTTTGCGGTTGGATTATATTTCATAAGCCGAGGTGGAGCCTCCTTCCAACCCTAAATTCCTACCGAAATCAGTTCGTGTGAGGGAAAACCACTAATCAAATACTTCAGAAACATGAGACAATTGAATTAGGGGGTCGCCTCACATGGGTATTGGGGAACCCTGAATACCCTTTAAGTGGGCTCCATTTCTTACAACCAAAAAGAAATATTGAAGAGGTTAAGGCTTGAATTAGACCATCTTAAGATCAAATTTCGTAATTTTCATAGCGAAAATCGTTTAATATAATGACTCTTCTTAGTTGTGAACTTTGCAAGTGGCAAAGGAAATGAAGGAAACTCTCCACAAAAGGGCAGCCAAGGACTGGCCAAAGGGAAGAGCACAGGGCCGAAGGCAGGCGGAATCAGAGCCAGACAAACTCACTTGATGGCCGTCATCAGCAGGCCCAGAAGGCCCGACTTGTCACGTCTTTGTCCTTCTGCCTGCTCTCCCCCTCTGTGCCTGTGTGTGTGTGTGTGTGTTTAATGACAGGACGACAGTTGGCAGCTGCAATCTGCAGCAATGATATCTATTAATTATGGGACAAACTCTCGCAAATTGAGTTTTATTTCCATTGAAGTGGATATTCATTTGCATATCACTCATACGCCAAGTGCGCAGTGCTATGCCACAAATTGGCCGAGCTGCAAGTGGCAAATCGTTGACAATACAATCCAAATGGAATAAGCCATGTCCTGCTTTAGCTGCAGTTCCAGCTCCAGCTCCAGCTCCAGCTCCTTCTCCCTCCGCTGGTGATTCCTCTCAGCGGCTTAGCCTTCGGGCTTTGTGTCCACTCGGTCTTGGTTACCCACTGAGATATCCAGGGAGAGAGACATGATTAAATTATCGTTGACTTTTGTTGCACCAGAACCCCAGCTGCCGGCAATCCAATCGAAGACAAATGGAAAAGGATGGGAATCAGTATGAAACTATGTGGGACTCGGGCCAGGACGAGCTGCTTGGCGTTCCCTCCGAGACAAATCTGATGAGTTGCCAGGCTACGCCTGGGACTTATTGTGTGCATATTGCGAATATACTTTTGTTGTGCGATTGCCATGGCCACAATTCTGCCCGCACTCCTGTTTTGATCCTACAAAAATAGCACTGATTACATCAACGTTTTCCCTTTACAAAACGGTCGCATGGTTACATGGCATTACCGAATGCATCCATTGTCCGGCAAGAGATTAGGATGTAAAATTCTGTAGGTTATTCAATGTTTAAACTACAAATTGAAGAGTAACTAAAGCGGTTCACTAGCTCCTTGTTCTAAGCAAATCGGGAGATTTAAGAGCGTACTCTTGTAGCTTCTCTACAATTTAAGGGTTTTGAGAGGCCAGGCTAACATCCGATTCTTGACGACCTCAACTATGAGTCGAGTGTTTTGGGCAGTTCCATTTTGACGGGCCTTGATTTTCGCCTAGACGCTATTCATTCCCCTGTTGAGTTGATGATCTGTTTGGGGTTGTTGAATGACTTGCACATTGAAAGCCCTCGAACATTCATGGGTACCGGGTATTAAATTAGCTGCAAACCTATACTACATATACTATATATTGGAAATGTATTGTGCATGTCAGGTGGGATAGGATTCTATGATATATACTGGCAAACTTGCAGATGGCTTTTTAGTTTTGATTGTCATGATTGTATTCTTTATGTAGCCAGAGTTGCCATCATCATGCATGTAGCGTACGGTGCACCCTCCTCTATCTATAGTGCTCTCCTGCTCTCATACACACAATGTCACACGCATATGTAAGAGTTGTCTCGCTCTAGAGGTGTCTCTCTTCTCACTCTTCTCTTGGTTAAATCGGTGATGTGAAATGCTCACGCTCACGTTCTTTCTCTGTCTATATATCTTCCTCTTTCTCTCTCTCTCTCTCTTTGACTCTCTCTCTCTCTCTCTATCTCTATCTATCTCTCCCTTTCTCTATCTACATGTCTCGCATTCTCTTTCTCTCTTCTGCCTGTCTTCTCTTTCTGTTTGTGCCTCATCCACAGGAAGTGCCAGCATTGAGTGATGGCATCTATCACATTGATTCCTTTATACTGGAAGCTCCCAAGAGCGCGATTTTCGTGGGATTACAGAATGATTTCATGTGCGATTATTCCTACTCGTCGGATGGCGGATTGGCGCCCAACGTAGGGCGGATGGACGCGTGCGATGATAAGACGGGAAGTTCACAATCGGACTTTGACTCGCAAATGGAAGCCAAGCTAGCGGACCAGCTGCAGACCTGTGACTGTGATTTCGAATTGGACCTGGACGAGGACGATCAATTGCAGCTGGAAGCGGTGGAGGATGTTGAGGATGAGGGGGAAGAGGAGGATCAGGCAGAAGAAGAACTGCAGGCAGAGGATCAGGAGTACGACGATGGCATCGGTTTCAGTTGCGACAGCGATAGTCTCGACGATGAGTTCGTCCTGGTGACCGGACAGTGTGTGCCCAGCAATTCCAGCCACTCCTGCAGCAGCTCGATGCAGGGCAGCAGTGGAGGCAGTGTGGGAACGCTGGCCAGGAGCTCGTCCACATCGATGGAACTGGATATTATACTTACGCCGCCGCCGCCACCAGCGCTGGGCAAGCCCAAGTCCAGCGGCAATCCCCTCAAGTTCCTTCACAAAATCATCTAAAAAAATTCGTTCGCTCACGTTCTGCGGTGGCGCCGACCTGCATTCGCATTCGCATTCCCATCTGCATTTGCATTTCAATCCGCAGCTGTATCCGCATCGACATCATTAAAATCAGGCTGAACAAATTCGAGGGGGCTGAAAAAAAAGGGAGAACAATTTTAAATCCGATATTGAACCACATTTCCCATGACCCCACCCGGATTGCGTTGATGGCGACTCCCCCATTGTTCGTGCTGAGGTCACCGCAAGGCCGAAATCAGAACAAAATCAAAACCATTTCCTGATCGAACACACACATTTCCTGGAACTCACACACACACTTTTCCCCTCATTAAGTTAAGCTGCTAATTGTGACCAGCAGGGGAGTATCTTAGATATCCGCTCTTAGGTAGGAACACCCGATGCGAGCATTGGGCGAGCATAGTTAACAGTATTATCAAAAGAAATATATAGAGATAACCAAAATCGAGCAAAGTTAAACAATCCCATCTGCTTGGAATTCGTTATATTGGGTTCACCGTAGCTATAGTAGACATATAGCTTAAGTAGGCTCCATTGGACAATCGCGCAATTGAACGGCGAATCGAGTTCTTCAAGTAAAGTAGTTAACTGTTTGTTAAACGAATTGCTGCCAAAACTAATACGAATACCGCACAAAAGCTATATACATCCATATATACCTATAGAAAGAGGAAAATAAATATATATGCGTATATATATATACGAAATTAAATGTGTACCCTGGGATCGTTTGGCTGTTGAAGGTTGAAACCAATTACATTTCGGTTCTGGTCAGAAGAGGCGAAGCCACCGCTCGGTCGCATTTCCTTAGCGATTTGCATTGAGTTCTCCCTCATTTTCCCATTATATTCCTTTGGCTCTGTCAAATAGCGACTGGCTGAAGGAATGACTGAATGAATGAATGAGGGAGATATACTATAGATATTGTACAATAAAAATCGCTGCTGAAGTAATTGGCAAAAAAAAAGAGGAGAAAAGGATGGCAGATAAAAAAAAGGTGCACGAAATGTTTGCCTTGTATTCCATTATGAATGCAATTCGAGGTGGTTTCAAGGGGGCATGGACGGTCTCAGATTGGTGGCCATCCATGGAGCGGGCCTGGATCAGCGTTGTTCTCGTGGCGGCGTCCTTCATTATTCTGTATTTACGTATTAACGCTTCCTTTTATGCAGGCTATCAAGTGCTTCCCTCTGCAGGACTTACGCACCTCCCTGACCTGTCCCCTGTTCCCCGTTCCTCGTTCCCAGTCCCCTGTCCCTCCTCGCACCCACAATCGACGTATTAATGACTGCAGACGATAAAGAGAGAGAGAGTGAGATAGAGAGAGGGAGGAGCGGGTTGTGAGTGGCGGCATCAGGTGGCAGCTGGCTTAATTGCTCTGCCACGCCTCGCTCTTTTCCAGGACCCTCTCATAATCCACTATATGCAGGCTGGTGCAATGCAGGCTTTAAGGATATTATATTACGCGCTCTGCAGCTATCCAAGATGCGAGAATCGGGCTTAACTCTGCCCTGTCCCTGGCCAAATTAATTAAAAATATTTATTGTTATGCTTATTACATTGGTTTCACCCCCAACTCTCTCTCTCCTCTCTCTATCCTTTGGCTCCGCCTTGCAGGAACACATCCGGGAGTCCAAGGAGAGCAAGCTGGATGAGATGGGTCGCAACTCCAAGGGTCGTTCGCGGGAGAACATATCCAGGTGAGTGCCGAAGTTGTAATGGGTGTGCTGTGGAGTGTCACTTGAGCTGGGTTCGAGAGCCTGCCTCCAAATCGGATTGCTGTGAGCACACACAAGTTATTCCTAAGCGCATTACGTATACGCAGCGTGTGCGCTAATGATGCACACTTGACGCGACAACTGATTGTCGGACAATTAACCAGCTTTGAGTTATTGCCGACATCCTTAAACTAATGACATAAGGGAGATTTCTCAACTACCTTATATAAATAAATAATTAATAATAAAATATCTCTCTGTAACAACAAATATTTACGCTTTCCCTTAGGCAAAAACACTCGCAGACCTCGCTGCAAATCCTGGATGACGTCTCGAATAGATACTACCGGGAGGCGGTGCCTTTGTCGACGCAGTCGAGCAAGGCCGACTTCAAGGAGAAGGAGCACAGCATCCTGCGCCGCCACGCAGACATGACCCAGACGAGTCTGGGCGGTGGCGGCGGTGATGACGGCGAATCCAGCTCCACCACAACAGCCACACACGAGATGATGACAAAGGCGACCATGGCGGCGGCCCCAATTAATGCCTGCGACATGGGCTGTCAGACGAGGTGAGTTCCGAATCCCAGCCAGTCAATAAACCCATGGAAAAGAGAACATAAACACTTTACCTATTATCCTATGAACTAAATAAAAGCACTTTGGCTGAAGCTAAACCCTAAAAAGAAGCGTACGATTTCTTTATTTCCCGAACCACAATATGCACGAATTTCGCACTTTTATCCCGATCCCGATCCCGAACCTAGTCCCCTCCCATGAACAATCACATATGCCGTATGTGCAGTCAAATAGATGCCAGAAAATTGCAAAGTCAACGCCGGGCAAACACTAAAAACAATGACAGTGTGTGGAGAATGGCGTCCAGGAAGTTACGGGGGCTCATAGAGCAGACGCCGATGTCGATGTCGATGTCGATGCCGACGCCGACGCCTGTCGCTTCGACAACACAAATCGATGCAAATATTTGTATTTGCATGCGTCTTTATTGGATATAGCGACAGGTCCCAGTTGGAATCGGAGCGGGAATGGGAATGCGAATGGGTGCTAGCTGACAGGATAGTGGGTTAGCAGGATGTTGGAATGGCGGAATGACATCCAGACAGACGCAGTCAGACATGGAATGCAGTGACACACAATGCCGGCGACGTGCCCACATGAAGATGATTCATGCGAACGAGTCACAGTCACTGTGAATCCCCCTATACCGGTTGTTCCGGTTAATTTATAGTCGAGAATGGGGCGGCGGAATTTATTAACATAATCGGGAGGGTGAAGTCATAGCTGGAAATGTTTTATTTTTTTCATTGAGTTATATTCAAGGGTGGAAAGTATTTCGTTACTATGACTTCTTACTTTCTAACTTCGTACGGTCATATTGCTCTTTATTTATAACATTCTAACTTCCTGAAGTCAAACTGCACTTTGTTTAGTTGCTTTTGAAGTTCATACACTCACACTTCACTTTATTCGTAACTTTTAACACTGCTCTGTACTTAGTTGTTTCCTAACTTCGTACAGTCACACTGCAGGTAATTCTGTTGCATGTACGGTCACTTTACTCAACTTTATTATTGTCTTCCTAACGTCGTGACAGTCAGAAAACCTTTTATTTAATTGCTGTTTAACTCTATACAGTCAAACTGCAGTTTATTCACACCTCCTTAATTCGTACAGTCACATTTCACTCAATTCAGTTGCTTCTTAACTTCATACGGTCACACCAAACTTCATAAAAGGTCACCTGCTAGCACTAACATAATGTTCGCCAGTTTTCATAATGAAAATCAGCTTTAAGACGGATTCAAGTCGGTTAATTGACACAACTGTTCATGGTTCCTGCTCACCTCTATACTTACCCCCTCTTTGCATCCCTAAAATAATAATTAAATAAGAAACAACAGATTGTCATGCTTAATATTAAGAGTACCAGCGTGAAGGGAACTTCTGACTGACTTTAAAATTAATTCCAATTGAAAACAATAAGCATTGCTTTAGCGCTTTGGGCATTATAGCCCCAAAGAGGAAAATCCGCTTACCATTTATAATTAAATCGAACCTCTGAGCTTTCGTTCAAGTATCCCTATAACCTTCCCACATCCTGTGAATGGAAATCAACTTGAAACGCCCTTTCGTGTGCGACTGACAAATATTAAAACATTTCACTTCTCTTTCTCCCCCCTTTATCTTTCCGTCGGCGGCGCTCACCTCAGGGAATCGCTGTTTGTCAACAGTCCCGGAATTGGACCGTCGGCAGGTGCGGGTGTTAATGTTGGCATTGGTATTGGCATTGCTTCCTCGGCCTCGCCCTCCGGTCCCGGCGGCGGTGTTGCCTCACTAATGAGACAAAAGTCCAGCTCCTCATGCGGCTCGGGAGGCGGGGCCATGATGATGCCGCCACCACCGCCGCGATTCTTCTCCACGTTTGGCTATGAGCCATCGGGATCACCGTCGGCAGTTGGGACGCTGACAAGGCGCAGCATGCAGCAGCATCAGCAGCAGCAGCAACAGCAGCAACAACATCATTTGCAACATCACCAACAGTTGCCGCGCCAGGAGTCCATGGAGCTGGAGGAGAGACACAGCATCCGTTCGCATTATGGCGGCTTGCTGGTGACTCCAACGGCCAAGCCGTCGCAGGAGATCTGTCACCACCATCACCAGCACCAGCAGCATGCACAGCAGCAGCAGCAGCAACAGCTTCAGCAGCAGCAGCAGCAGCAGCAGCAGCAGCAACAGCAACAGCAACAGCAGCAGCGTCTGCATCATGCTCATCCTGCCCATCCGCATCCTCCGAGTGTTGCTGCTCGCTTGCCGGCCATGAAGGGACATGGCCTGGGAATAGGAGGACCTGGCCAGACAACGATCCTTCCCGCCGGCACCAAGCAACAGCAGAAGAACGAGGAGTCCAAAGTGTTCATCGACATACGGAATTCGGCGCCCGATGTGATTATCATGACGTCCCATTGACATTTAAGGATTGCCCGTCAATCAGGAACAACAGCAGTAAGCAACAGCAACAGCAACAGCGGCAGCGGCAATAATCACTTGCAACAGGCCAGCAACAGCACCAACAGTTGGAGGAGCAACATGAGGAATTTAAGGAAAAACAGCGCCATGGAAATGTATAACAGCAATTGTTTCAACAATAGCAATAGCACCTACAACGGCGACAACAACAGTCACATTAATGCGGACAACGGAAACAGGGACAACAACAGCAACAGGAGCAACAAATTGAGCAACATTGGCGGAAGGAGGAAACGTTATAGCAACTGGACATCGGCCGACATATTAACCGCAGCGGCAGCAGTCGCCGCATCGCTGATGACACAACAAGGACGACGCGCACAACAAGTCCTTAACTCCCTCCTGGCCACCACCCACACACACACACATCCAGTTCGCATGCCGTTGCTACGTTAAGCGTCGGTGTGAGTGGCTGCACAGCCAAGGACATTTCTTTTCCTGTAACTATTATCTTGCGAAACTCTTTTGAAACGCCTTTTAAATAGTTTGTTTTATCATATAAGTCACATTTTTGGAGGTACCATAAGTTGTGGCGATCTAACGCGTGTTTGTCATTAAACACTTTCAGTACAAGGCATAATCTTCAGCTAATTTATATAATTTATATATTACTTCATTTACGTTAAGAGATTCAAGAGTTAAGTTGCCCTTTTTTTAATGAACGATTTGAAATACAGACAAGGCTCGACTAGTAACGTAAATTCACATAGGATACATACAATATAAATAAATGTTTATCAAAATAGTGTTCAAGATCAAAAAATTAAAACTGTAGGTTGAGATATTGATGTTCCACTCTACTAGCTACCAATAAATCGGATGAAAGTTAGCTTGGTTTGCATATCATGCGAGAAAACTGAAATTGAAACCATTCATTTTGTATTATTGTTATGTTCTTCTGAAGTTTAGTAAGTTAAACTAGGCAGTGTCATGAAATATTTACATTTCTAAAGCTTTACTGAGTAACTGATACCCGGTGCTCAGCAGTAGCCACAAATTGAATTTTAACTTTCGTTAGAAATTAGGTAAAGGGGCCATTGAAATTCTTTAAGACAGGACCAGCTCCTGGTACACTGTTCTGGAGGTGACTGAGCGAGACAAATGGAAGATGTGTCGGTCCGCTGGCCTCTACCTCGGCTTCGGTCTCTCGGCCAGCCTTTTTGCGATAGCCAGTCCGGAGGCGGGAGGATAGCCAAGGAGCTGTGTCAGTTGTTGCCTGCGGTCGGTCCGCCGGACATTCGAAAACAATGCCATTCGGATAACGGACTTGGTCTGGCGATCCGAATGCGGAGGAGTGGCAGACACTAAGCAGACCGTTGACAACGTGGCGTATGAGCAACATGTCCCAGGGCATTGTTATCAGAGATCCCATCGCTGGCAGCAGCAGCAGCAGCAGCAGCCTCCTCCAAAAACAAAAACAAATAAAAAGAAATCCTCCCTTGCCTCGGTCGGACAGGAACCTGTTCATTTACATGCATTGCAAACGTGGTCCATTTGCACGACGATGTCGCCACCGGAGTCCATCCATCACGGGCACGTGCTCGGAGTTCCGTTTTTGGTTCCCTGGGTCTCGTGCGTTTTGTCCGGCTTCACGGCCAAGCAATTTTCGTGAAAATAGTTTTTTAAGCGATTTCGGTGTGGTACATTCTCCCCACTCACCCCCAGTTGGGTTTATGAAATTAATTTTTGCTCCAGAACAAAAGCTCAGCCATCCCCTTGGGGGTAGAAATGCCCATTCGTTTAACCCATTAATGGCCAGTGGCCGAAAGATATGTTTTACTTGGTATTATGTTAGTTAAATTCCTTAATTTGATTGTTAATATTTGTGGAAGGTCCAAATAGGGATTTTCTTGTATATAAAATGGTTAAGAACCAGCAGAATATTGGTGGTTACTATGGAGTGCCGGGTATCTCTTAGTCGAGTTTTCTATATTGCTATTTTTCACAAATTACAGTCTGTAATTATGTGGAATAATCACAAAACCTTAACAGCTTCGTGACACTTTACCTTAAGTTGATTTAAAACACAAATACCTTAGCTATATTTTATACTGTAAGTCCCCTCCCAGCAAAAAAAACCGACAGGATACAAAGTTAGATACAAAAAGGACACTTTACACTCGTGTAGCAACATAGAGGGAAACTGTCAAGTGAGCCCTTCTCTTTTTCGTCCCTGTTTTCGTGGGTTAAGGACGAGGGATTGGGGACACAATCTTTCTGGTTCATCTGCTATCTAAATCTTTTTCAATTAGATAAATTAGCTCTTTCCACAGAGACAACTTCTACTGGTGTGCACCTGTGGGAAAGTTTTCGCACCGAGCTCTCGAATCCGTCAGTCCGCAATTAGCGTGGTCACCGTAATGTGGTTACTTTCGGGCTTACGGATATTTTTCGGGGGTCCTGATTGCCAGTCCCCCATCCCGAAACATCCGAGTGGCCTGAGTGGCGTAAATATTGTCGCAGCTGCCCGTGTCACAAAAAGCAAAAACAAAAAAAATAGTAAGGGGGATGCTGAAAAAATAAAGATGACAATGACAATGAGCGAGGTGGCGTGGGAAATCCATTTGATTGATTGAATTTAAAGGGCAGCAACGGCGCTTTTGTGGATGAGAAGGGAGTGAATGACAGGACCGACAGACCGACAGACCGACAGACCGACCGACCGACCGATGCCTGATGATAATGATAATGGTGCAACGCTGCAATTTTTCTTTCAAATCATTAGAGTGATTAAGGAGAACGCTCCTCCGACTTGACTCGCGCACAACCCTCATCATCTTGAGCACGGAAATCAGTCACATGGAAGCTCTCGAAGCAGAAACAGAACATGAATTCTTTGGGGCACACTTCCAAGTCAAAACCTTACTTACTTTCGTTCAAATTAAGTCAATTTCGAGATTAAATGAATGTAGAAACAAGAATTAACGGGAAATTCAAGCTTAATTTCTGCAGAAATTAAACAAATGTCGACATCCTAGTGTGTATTTATGGATATTTATTTATGCCCCTCTCCGTTAACTGTTCCGTTTGTAAATAAAACTAAAGAAAGAAACCAAACTCACTTGGTCATATCCGCAAACCCTTTGTTGCTAAGCTTTTTTATGCATTAAAAAAACAAAACAAAAAAACAGTAACACATGAACTAGTTGTAATTGTTAATTGTATTTTACGTATTCGTTTTGTTACATTTTTTTCTTGCTACAATTTAAGAGGAAAACTAGCGATTTTACTAAAACTATAAATAAAATACAATATCCATGGTAGAATACATAAAGAAAAAGTGTGTATTATAAGCCAGATATGTGTAGGATTAAGTCAAATGTACGATACGTTTTTTTTTTATAAAAACCTATACATAAATAAATACTTAAAGTATCGAAAATAAACTACAAGCAGAACAAAGGAGAATGCAAAATATTGAATCTTTTTTTTTTGTGAATTGACTGCAAGCATTGTAATTGTAAATTGTCCAGCGACATAAAAGGTATACATGTACGAGCATAAAATAATTACTAAAATGAAAAAATGAGGCGAAAAGTATAGATTTAAATGGATATAGCGAAAGCGTTAAGCACTAAGCGATAAGAGAGCGATTTGTGTGTCTATGAATGCATGTAAAATAAACTGAAATACGATCGAAATAAAAATTCATTTGGTGGAAATGTAAACAACGACGGCCTTGTCTCTGCTTATTTCACGTTGGCCCACAGCCCCTAAAATATGCCCCTTGCCGGTAAGATCTGCCCAAAAATAGGCAGCACACTTGGAGTGCCGGAGTGCAAACACGGAAGCACTCGGATGGCAGCGAAAATCGGATGACCCAATTTGGAGGGAACACCAGCCATGATGAGCCACCAGACCAACACTCCACCAACCATCCAGCCCGGGGGCGTAGTCACAGCCACCACCACGAATTAAATCCCATAATAAAGCGCTGCTCGGGCTTAGCCTGTTTTTAAAGGGCTTAAAGTGTTGCCAACCTTGGTGTTTTTCACATTTTTTGAAATGGCTTAGCAAAAAGACTGTGTTATTATTATTATAGCCCATACGGGGTATTATAAGTTTAGTGAGAAGTTGGCAATGCAGTTAAGAAGTCTTTCTCTTGCAGGTATGGAAAGTCTTTATTATTTAGAATGCACAGAAAGGATGAATTTGTATTAATATTTATTTGGGCAATAATTAGAACATTGTGGTTTTTGCAACATGTTTGCATTTCTGATATATAGCGGACTATATAATATAGCTGCCACTGAAACCATCACAAAATGGTAAGAAATCAATATGAACATTTATTTGACATTAATATCTTAATTGATTACTTAATAAATTATCAAAATAATCAATAATTTAATATAAATTGCTAAAAAAAACTAAAGGAAACAGTTATATATTTTAAAACTCGATCTGCATTTAAATTATTCCAATAAAATGGTACTGACTAATTGAAATATCGCTTTCCTATGATTTTCTAAGTTTTGATCTGTCCAAATAAATTATTATATGAATATATCAATAAATATCTATTTAAAGTTGGACACAAAGCAAAAGAATGCCATTAGTAATAAATATTTCCATTTGCCATTAAATGAGTAATATTTTAGAAATAATAGATTCATTGATGCATCAATGAAGTGTTTTATATTTATAAATTAAATAATATCACAAACAATAGATGCTTTAAATTATCAATGAAGTGTTTATATTTCTTAATGAAATGAAACATATAAACTAGCCATTTTAATTAAGAAAAAACAAAGCTAAAATCCTATTTTTCGAACATAGATCTCGAAAACATTTGATGGAGACACTGCTGCCATTATTTCGAGTATCTCAAAGAATCGCTTATGTTCTAGCAGCGTCGCCATCGAATGGCAGCTTGTATTTGACAGATACTGAGATACGCATTCGTATCTGCTGCTCCGTAGCTCGCCGGGCGAAATGCAAATTTGTCGCGCGCATTTCGCCTTTGTTGGCCATAGATTTATGCACTTGGCCGGCGTTTCGGCTTTGCCTGATTTGTGGCCCGCCGTGTGAATGGCCAGCCAGCTCAGCTCAGATAGAGTCCGCGGCCACACATTCCCATGTGACCATATAAGAGTGCCCGTCGGCTGAGGGGGCAGTAGTTAGCACCAAGATGCCATCGGGTCGGTATACGCTGCAGGTACACCTGCTGCTCTCGATTCTGCTCCTGACTTCCGGCCAGAGGTCAGCGGGTCGGGTGCCTGCTCCGCGGCAGGATCTGCAGACGCCAAATTTCGATGGCGAGAGCTTCGAGAGATTCACCGATGGCAGGGGCAGGGCCGGCGGCACGGACGGGAGCGGTAGTGGCGAGAGCCAGGAGAGCAGCGAGGAGAATAGCGCAGAGATGCGGGAACAACTGAAGCAGCTGCTGGGCGAGCAGCTGGCCAACGCCTTTGCCCCACTGGCCACCACGCCCTTCTCGCCATCGCAAAGGCGGCCTGGTATAGTTGCACCAAGCTCGGGGGCCGAGGCCCGGGCTCAGTTTGCCGATGATCCGGAATCCAACGAGGCGGATGGAGATGAAGATGGAGATGAGGAGTCCAGCAGCGAAGAGGAACCAACGCCTCAGCCGCAGCCAGAGTTGCCGCAGTCAGGAGTCGTGGACCAGCCAGTGTCAGGAGTCGCGGAGCAGCCAGTGTCAGGAGTCGCGGAGCAGCCAGTGTCAGGAGTTGTGGAGCAGCCAGTGTCGGGAGTTGTGGAGCAGCCTGGTGTTGGGGATGTGGAGCCAGAGGAGGACTACAATGCCTGGCGCGATAATTTCTACGACCTCAACGAAGATGGCAGCTACATCTTTGGGTGAGTTCTCTAGCTTACCTGCAGAATGAATCAAATATATTTATGTTTAATTATAATACTACTGATATTAATATTTATTATTTAACTGCAAAGTTCTAAGCTTAATTATAAATATTTATTTTGAATTAGTTACGCCATTCCCCATGGCGTCCGTCGCTGGGAGAAGGGTTACTATTCGGAGGAACAGCATGGACGCGTCGTCGAAGGCTTCTATGTCCAGCCCCGTCACCTGGCCCAGGGCTTGGGCTACGAGCTGAGATGCTATATAGCCGACTCCGAGGGCTATCATCCACTGCCAGGTAAGAGCAATTAACCCTAATATAAATACAAATAATATTTGGGGGCATTTTGCAGTTGAGTTTCTGATACGACCGCCAAATGTGCGACGCGACGAAGAGCCCCAAGTAAATTGCTTTAATAATCACCGCCAACGGAGGTGATCGATCGCCAAAAACCAGTAGATAAGCACGAGCAACTTGAATCATTTACCGGCTTTAAAATAAACATTTTTCGTGGCTTATTATACAGATATATATATTTTTTTTTGTGCACGTTTGTAAATATATTTATGTGAAAATGAATTTCCCCATCTATCGGATTAGGGGGTTCAATAAATAAATGTACATAGCTGGAGTTATGAGAATCTGAATGACATGAAAATCTATTCAGCCAGGATGTCCCGTCGAGGATAAAAACAGGAAGCAGAAAACATAACTTGTGCGCGCACAAGAAGCATGTGGAATCGCTTAGGAGAATTCTCGGGGCTTACCCGTACAGTCATCACTTCCTTCTTGCTTTGGCGCTTGTTCTTCTTTGTTTCTGTTTCTGTTTCTGTTTTTTTTGTTGTTGTTCTACTTTTTGGTTTATTTTTCGCTACTGTTTCAGCTTCCTTTTTGCTCCGATTCCAGTTTAATTCAAATGGCATTTGAAAAAAAAAAACACTTTTTATTTGTTTTTATTGTCTTTTGTTTAGCCCTGGTGCCCGGTAATCTTTCTCTTGTCCCACACGGAGAGAAATTATGGGGGCTGTTAGGTAATGTTAATACCTTTAAATTGTATGTCTTAATGGAATTTCTCAATTCTTATTTTGCTGGCAGTTTGGTATCTTTTTTACTCTTATGAGTAAATCAGTAATTTGATTTTATTTAAAGTATTATAATTATGCCAAAGTTTCTTACATTTCATATACTGATAATATCTAGTAGAGCCTTCTATTTGTCTCTGAGAAAATCAAAGTGTGTTATTGGCATTATTGAATTTCTTTTTGTTTTAAACTTTAAAACAAGGCCAAGGGAAATATTTATTACAAGTACTTTAGTGTGTGCTGCTTTCTCTCAGTGCATCAGTCCCATTGCGGACCAAACAAGATTCTGGCTGTGTGTGTGTGTGCGAGTTGTGTGGCTTCTGCGGCGTCCCTGAATGGAACGGTATTCCCACCATTTTCAATTTTTGGCGATTTGTTGCGGCACTTAACGGTTGTTTGTTAGCTGTCATTGTTGTTGCTGATGAAGCGCCTTTTGTCTCAGCTTCCACCACATCTCCGCTGCTCTCGGTACAGTGGGGCATCGATAAGTGGGAAATCGAAGCGGATTGCAACACGAGAAAAAACCTTTAAAAACAAAATAATAAATTTAAATTACAAATTGGTTAACAAAGTTATTTATTTTATTTTATTCTCATTAAGGTGCTATATCGGAGTTTCTTATATATCTTTCATATATATCCTGGATCATATATTTAAGAGTTTATGAATGCCAGCGATCTAAAATAAGAAGGGGCTCGGGAATAATCAGCTTTGCCTGAATCTTTAAGGTTGTTTTTTTTTCGAAATGACTTTTTCAAAATTGCTAAAATCATAACTCAACGACAAATTGACTAATCACCTTTAAAATTAGTATAAGTATTATTAAATATAATTACTATATTGGATTGGTTTAAAACTATCAATTTGACTTTAAGAAAATAAATAATACTTTACAAAAAAAAAGTATTTTTTCAAAATTGCGCCTTTTTGGTATTTTTGTAAATTCTTCAAAGATTGTAGGTTATTGTATAGGACGTATCATTAACTTTAAGAAGCTTTTTATATTTATTTGTTTCAGCTACTGATTTAGGCAGTTGAAGAAACCTTTTTTCACCTCTGAAGAAAGCATATAACTCGGATATTTTTCAATATATTTGTAAAGAAATATCCTTTTAATATTTAAAAAATGTCAAAGCATTCTATGGAGTTTTTTTTTCTTTTAATTCCCGAATAGTCCCTTAAAAAATTCATATTTACTTGGCCCGTTTTTCCCATTTCTTTATGCTTTTGTTTCGATTTATTTTTCTTAATTTACCTGACCTATCGAGGTCAGCATGTACTTTCTAGTAACGCTGTTATTGTTTTTCTTCTTTATTTTTTCTGCTGGTAACTATCCCAAGACGGACGCGCGAATTCTGGGCAAATTGTTTGAGGCAAAGTCGCCGAAAAAAGGGGTTTTTGCCCGCATCTTCGCGGGCCTCGCACATCCCACAAACATTAATGTATACATCCCACATCGGAATCTACAACCACATCCGCGGCTTGGCAAAGTTTCCCGGCTCCGGCTAAAATGCGAATTTGCCTAAATCAACAGAGCCGGGATATAAAGCAACCGTTTTGTGTGTCTTCTTTGCATTTGAAAAGTAAAAAGTAACAAGATTTCATTGTAGCTCATATTGTCTTGTCTATTTGCATATCTGGCGCGTGGCTTTATACCGAAAACCAGGCAACCGGCCTATGTACCGGCGTAAATAGATATAAATACGCCGACCTTTATATTATATAGTCAGGCCGAAACAGTGCGGATAAGGCGGAGACAGCGAAAAAAAAACCAAGAAAAAAAAACAGGTTTAATAAGCTCACGTTTTTGAACTTTAAGCGATTGATCGTGATTTTTAGTTGTGCTTTTGCCTCTTTTTGTCGCAGGTGTGACACGGAACCATAAAATATATTCCAACAGATTGTTAGTACAAAATAAATAAGATTGAGTAACATTGGTTTAATTTGGTTTATTTTACTTATGAACTATAATTAGAAGTAACAATATAAGGGCATATATTTATACAGAACTAGAACAGGCTTTAGAAGCCAAATACTACTTATTATTATCTACCAAATAAACAGTTTTCTTTGCTGGCTTCAGCTTGACCAATCAAAGGCTATTTAAAAATATTATTTATACCTTGAATTATAATTAGAAGTAACAATATAAAGTCAATTATATTTATAGAGAACTAGAAAAGAATTAACAACAGGAAACATTTCACACAAATAAATTATTTTTATTGCTTGCTTATCAAAGGACCTGAGCTTGACTTATTAAAGGCCATTTGTTAAATATTATTTATACAGAACTAGAAAGGACTTAATACGATTAAATACGAATCACTTCACACACATTTCACACAATTAAATTATGTTCCTTGCTGGCTTATCAAAGGACCTAAGCTGGACTTATGAAAGGACATAATAATTCGAGTCTGATTTAAATCTGAACAACTCTTCTTTGTGGACACTATTACCGCAGTCATTTTCCTTGCTCATTTTCCGAGCTTATTGCATTCGCAGTTCGCTCTCGGTTGGTGGAAAATGCATACCATACTCCATCTTTTTGACCGAGATTTGAACTAATTCCGGAATCCATTTGCACACATTTCCCGCCAGCGGGACTGAATAATGTGAACGAGCTTTTCGCTGAGACCTCGGAAAATGCTGTTTGGTCAACTGAAAATCATGAAGTAATCAACTTAAAGCGAAACTTTGCCGGGCTAAACTTTTTCGCACAAGCCGAGATACGTAGATACAAAGATACACTCTCGGCTAGGACCAGCTAGGGCCTGGAGATACAAACTTGCCTATAATTGAGCAATTTACACCACACAACAAGATTGGGGGGCGGGGCTTCTAGTTGGGCTCTTCTGGGCTTGGCGTTGTTGTTGTTTTTTTGGGCGGCGGGGAGAAGGTCAGTTTGTAAGACGAATCGAGGAAAGTTTTGGCCGGGAGCATCAAACAGTGGCTGGAATGTGATAAAAATGCCGAGATTATGTAACCGAAATACTTTTAAATCGAAATCGAGCAATATAAATTCATGGCTTAGACACTTGAAAATGCCAACGTCGGTCTCCTTGGCCGCTGGCTAAGGGTGCTGGTGGTGTGCGGCTGTTGGGGGGAAAATGGAAAATGGGAAATGAAATATTGTGAGCACACGCCGAAAGGAGGCGGCGGACAAAGACAGGGCCACACACATATATCGATGGTTGCTGCTGCTGCTGCTGTTCTTTTTTCTTTTCCTTTTTTTTTTTTCTTGGGTTTTGGCCCTCAACAATATTTTATACTTATGTGGGTAGAAATATTTATTAGTTTGTTGTGCGCATCTCAATCTCTTCTCGCTTTTCCTTTCCGTTTTCCGTTTGCCGCGAATAACAAATTAGAAAATCATTTTTTCGGCTGACTGAAGTCAACTCGAATAGTTTCCATAAATATTTATTCAGTTTATTGTTTTGGAAATATTTTAGCTCGATAGTTTAATAAATATTTCATGTATCTTTTGCTGTTTGAACGATTAAAAAGAAAATAAATTCATGTTCTTTAACCCCTTTTGCCAGCGGACCCATTTGAAGGCCTTTTTACGACCTTTTTGGCATTTACATGCGAAATATTTTGAGGCGATGCCGCCGCCGATGCCATTAAAAGCCAAATGAATGCATTTGTGAGATAAGATCGGAGGTGCCGTTAGTCGGCGCCTTAAACCTTAATAGTATGAGATGTCAAAAATGTTGAGAAAATAAGATTACGGGCGGCCCAGCTGTTTCCGTCGAAGTGCTTACATTAATTAACTACACTTGCGGCTTGACAGACAGGCTCCAAATTTGTGAGTCCCCGAAAACGATTAACCCTCCGCTGGTTACTGGGATTTTATCCAGACATTTTTCTCAGTGAATTGATCATTAATCCTGTTGATGAATTGTGATCCGCAGACTCTCTGAGTGTAATTTATTATTTAAATGGTATTTAAGTGTCAATTAATAAAAGCGAACAATATCAATCACTTTAATAATTGGATTGACAGATCATTTGTTATGGTTACTTATTGTCAACTTATACGAGAAACTCTTTTAACCCCAAATATTTGTAGTATTTGATTGGATTATTTGTTCTTAAAAGAAAAAAACAAATAAAAATATGAAATGGCTGAAAAAAAAACCCTATAACTCTCATATAATATAAAAAAAATTAGAAAGACCTACGCAATATAAAAAGAATCAAAGGAAAGTGTTAAATATTAAAGAAATCATGTTAAGTCACGTAAGTAACATGTTTATGCGTGTTAATAACATGCAAATGCATGTAGCTAACATGCAAAAAATTTATAATTTCAGCTTTTTGTAAATAAAATCAACCCTTTTCAATAAATATTTACTAAAAAAAAAAAAAGAACACCTGTAGGAACATATAGAATCTTCCCACCTAATCCTTCCTACACCCTAATCTCCATTTTCTGGACAAACAAAGAAAGTCTGCAAAAATCAATCCCCCTTTCCTGGCCGCTCCGCTGTCAAATCAAAGTCATCACAAACAAAGCCAAGAAAAACATAAATATTTAACCCAGAGGGGGCGTGATGAATGCCAGATGAAGTCTGGCATTTTCACACACTACGCGTCGCGGGCACACACAAGGGTTAAGCAATTAGGGGCAGATGGCAGCGACGCCTACACTGCTATCAAAATCGATGACCAGGCCCCCGGCCGGCCGGTGACGTTGGGCAAGATGATGTGATGGGCCAAACCGATAGCGATGTGGAACGATGACGCGGCCTGGTCAATGAACCATGTCGATTTGGGACTGAGATTTAACTTTGGTTCTTTTTCTTTTTTTTTTTTTGTTGGCCCGCCCTCTGCATCTGGGACTGACACACTTCGGGATCGATTCGGCGGCGGCGCAACAAACAAATAATCAAACAAACAAACGGAGTAAACAAGTCCCCGAAAAGGGGCTCAAGGATTCCTTCCTTCCTCTCTTTCCTTTCCTTTCCTTCCCCCGGCCGATAATGCTGTCAAAATCACAAAAGGCATCGTGACGCCTCACATAACCTACAAGAGATGAGGGAGGAGGAGGTCACACCAGAGTTGTCCAAGGAGCAAAGGAACTTTTTAACAAAGGGACTACTCTAGGGAATTATGGATCCAGAGAAAGGCCTTATTATTGATATCATACATTAAGTATTAGTTGGCAATAAGAACAATTGATGTTTCGTTACGCATCTTGTTGCCTTACTATCCCACTTGTGATCTCATTTTGTTGACGGGAAAAATGCTGATCTGGCAGCACTGGTCTCTTGGGAGAAAGCAAGCGGAAAAGAAGCGAGGATGTGGGAGGCCAAAGAAGATGAAGTCGAGAACTGGGCAAGACGAGACCCCAAACAGCACTGCCAAATCATTGCCATTGACGTGTGAGGAATGGGTTTATTATACTTCAAGACCAGCCTGTTGCCCGTTGCCCGATGCCTTTCTTTTCATTTGCCTCCTTTTTTGTTTTTTCTGGGTGAGCAGGCCAGCAGCCAGGCAGCCAGCCGTTCGTGTGTTCTGCCGGACATTTTTCATCTTTAGTGCCGAAAGGCTTCACTCGAGTGGCCACTGCGACGGTTCTGGGTATATATAAGGCGACGGTTCGCAATGCCACACAATCAATTATTCAATTCTGAGCAGCATGTTTGAGCTTACCCCGAAAATTGGTCTGGTGACGGTGCTGACGATGCTCCTGCTGCTCCTCAGTCCGGTGGAATCGAGGTGGACCAGAAGACCCAGGCGTACGACCACTCCAAGGACTACCACCAAGAAATCGGATCGCCATCAGCATGTGCACCATTGGCCACCATTGGTGGCACCACAGCCCCCAGCTCCAGTTGCAGGTCCAGCTCCAGTGACAGCACCAGTTCAGGCCTCAGTTGTGGCTCCAGTTGTGGCTCAAGTTGTGGCATCAGAAGCTTCACCTCCTTCAGTTGTGTGGAAACCCAGCCTGCATCCCCGCTTGATTGACAGCTTCGACAGGAGATCTGCGGATGGTCAGTATGAGTTCAGGTAAGGTGTCTTAACTCTCGCAAAGAAACATACAGGGCTACATATGTATTTTTGAATCCAGATTCCAGCTGGACAATGGCAACACTCGCTACGAGCGCGCCTACTGGCTGCCTGTGGGCAAGGACCTTTTCCTGGCCAAAAAAGGCTTCTACTCGGTGCCCCTGCCCAATGACCAGTTCTCCACCATATTCTACACGGCGGACAATCGCGGCTACCAAGTGGACAAGCGTGAGTATCCGCTGG
Organism: Drosophila kanapiae; assembly: GCA_008042475.1. Taxonomy (NCBI): domain Eukaryota; kingdom Metazoa; phylum Arthropoda; class Insecta; order Diptera; family Drosophilidae; genus Drosophila; species Drosophila kanapiae. Next base: position 694,458 of record VNJM01000686.1, on the reverse strand, counting down.
CCAAGGGCATAGACAGTGCAGAACGATCGAGCCCATAAGTTTGTGCCCTATGCCAGAGGCTCCACCTCCTCCTCCTCCTCCGCCTCTGTGTAGCCGCTAATGAATTTATCCAAAACGCAGAGACGCTATCGGGGGAGCGGCCGGTGTTGCCGCGAAGCCTGGAAGTGCCCGGAGTAGCACCCAAAATGGAAACGGGAGGAGCGGAGACTAAGCGAAATTCAATAAGCGACCCGGAGCGTAACGAGCAGGATGTGAAGGACGTGGATGGGGATGTGGACACAAGTGTAGCTGGCACCGAGCGGGTTCCTGATGTAAGTGCCACTGTGGGGGTTATCCTTCCACGGAAGCCCAGCCTAGCCTCCCTCTGACAGTACACAGGAAATTATAATCTACGCAAAAGCGAGAAAATATGGAAAACTACTATATGAGGAAACTAGCTAGAAGCTGCTACCTCTCCGTGTTAATACTATTTGTTAAGTGCATATTAATATTTTGTAATATTTATATTCTTTTTCCTTGTGTACTATGTTCCCCCTTTGGCTGCAGGCTGTAAGCCAAGTCGAGACCGAAACCGAAACCGAGACCGAGCCATCAACTTTGGCCAACGACATTTTGGCAACCGAGGCGGCAGCCGACAGCCACGTTAAGGATGACGATGATGATGATGCTGATGCTGACGATGTTGATGATGAAGGCGACTCAAACTGAAGGCCCGAGAACATTAGGGGGCACTTTCCCCCACGGGCGGGGCGGCGGCTCTGAAGGGGACACACACTTGACTGACTCGCAACTCGCTCTACTTGCTGCAAATCAAATTGAAAACAATTGTTGCAGTCACCAGTCACCAGTCAGCAGTCACCAGTCCGACACAGTTGAGTTGGCCAGTCACTATATTCCGAGTTCCAAGGAGCAGCAGCTCCAACATCCACTTAACTCCATCTTCATCTTCATCTTCATTCCCATCTCCACTTTCATCTTCGACTTGGACCTTGCTGGCTGGGAAATGTGTCTCAATTCCTTGCTTGACAGCTCCCTGTGTATGTGTGTGTCGTCCTGTCCCGCGTCCTTCTTTAGTATTAATATTTAAACCCCTCTTTTTTTTGTCTATATTTAAGGAATAATAAATTGTAGGACAAATATAAACACACTCGCTTATCTCGCTAAACTGTGTGCTTTTAAGAACTGCTGCAGGGGCCCCCATAATTACTATCCACAGGAGGAGCAGGCACACAGGTCGGTCTATTGGAGCGATTTCAAATAGTTTAGTGCCAAAGGGTGAGCAGCGGTGTGTGGGGGTGTGTTGATGGCCAAAAGATGGGACATTATGAGGCGGCTGACAAAAACACATTCGAGCCTCAATTTGCCAGCTGCCGGCTGCCTTTTGTGCCAATGCTCGGTCTCCTCCTCTCAGTTCTTGCCGGTTTCAATTTAAATGGTTTCTGTAAAAACCGTCCCAAATTGGGTGGCCGCCATGGTGAAAAGGGCGATGCCAAGAGATTTGTCGGCGGCAAATCGGTGAGCATTCATAAAACTTCTCCATCCAGCTCCAGCCCTTTTCCAGCTGCATGTGCCGGTAAGACTCGCCTGCTTACCTTCGCCTTCGCCGCAGTACTCCCACATATGCTCGTAAAATGCACGATACACTGGCAAAAAAGAAGCCTATCAAGTCATATTCAACAAGCGATTGTCAAAGACCATTTAATAACACGATGAGTAACGCACTCGAGTTTTTATTGCTGGCTCTGGAGGTGGCAGGCAGACTCTCTTGAAATGTGGTTTAAAAATCAGTGCAAGAGAGAGTTGGCGCTCTTCTACGACTTATCAAGCAATCTAGATCTGTACGCACAAATACGCACTTTCTTAATCTGTGTATAAGCACACATGGAAGAGCATTCTATTGTTCGGACTTTTACGCTCTAAATTTTACTTTGATATTGCAATTCAAATGTACAAGCGGTAGGCCTCTTGTTATTATACGATGTTTAAAAGATAATATATAATGATAACAATAAAAAAATAGAAGCTAATTACAAAAAATACTTTCAAATAAATTTATTTCTTCCAGAAATATTAATTTAATGGTAAACTTCTTGCACAAAATATTTTCTTCGAGTGACAGCGACTGAATCGGTACCGAGTTCTGTGGCAGGATAACTGCAGCTATTCATTTCGCTACTAATCCTATGCGGGCCAGGGATTCGGGCTCGTCCTTTTGACCCCGTTAGCTCCCTTTGGCCCGTTTTGTATTTACGAGTCAGCCATGCCCACGTAATGAATGGCAGGACCGCCTCCCGGCCGGTACTGAGTGCGAATGAGTTGAGAGTGTGCTGGCGGGCTGAATGAATGAATAAACGAACCGCGTGAGTCACGCTGCCATCTCTGGCACGAAGATAACCTTGGCTGCAATTTCTTCTCATCACCGCCCCCTGCCCACGCCCCCTCCTGGCCATCCCCACCATCCCCACCACTCTCTCTCTCTTTTGGCGCCATATTTTTTTGTAATTTTACGTTCAGTGCCTGCATCAAAGTTTACACATTTACCGCACTCACGTGAAGCCCCATAAAAGCAGCGGCATTGGAAATGAAGATTGAATGGACTTTGCACTGGATTCACTTCGTCCCCTTGCCGTTCCCTATCCCTCTCCAGATCCTTTGCCAATCACATTGCTCTCAGGAAAACTCAAACACATTAGCATTTTCCAGACAGGCTCCACAATATATGATGGATTACGCACAGGCGAGAAAATATGTTTCGGCACGGCAAGAAATAAGTTCGTTTCTCGCCCGATCTAGTCAGATTCCTCCTCCAATATCACACTTTTTCGCTGAGTGTGCTCGAGCACTTGTGGCTATTTATAAGGTGCCATGGGTCATTGATGACCCTTGTCCCTGATTACTTATGTAAATATTCACAGGGCCGCCGCTTAGCCCTTAACCCTAATGCCCATCATTTGGCCATTTGCCCAAATTAATTTATCTTCATGAGGACTCTTTAGCCAAAAGAAACAACAAAATAGGAGGGAAGGGCGAACAGAAGTACTATAGAAACAGCTGAACACAAAAAAAAAGGAACGAAACAGAAGGGAGAGACAAATAGACAGTGACCGAGTCCTTTAGGGAGCTGACCCATGTCTGAATCGAGCCTGACTTCCTTATTGTAAATAAATAAATAGCAAAGTAAATAAATAAATTGAGTAATGGCCATAATTGACGTGTCGCATGAAAAATTCAAAGCGCCGACACACACAAATTGAATGGCAATGGAAATCCGTCCGGGAATGGGAATGCGAATGCGAGAATGTCAGCCATTGAACTTCGGCTCCACAGTCCGCTTAAAGTCCGTCGGACGTGCGATTATCCGGAGAAGTCCAAGTGCAGAACCGAAACCAAAACCAAAACCGAAACGAAACGTTGACCTATTGGATACTATGGGGAAAAAACCTAAAGCGAACAACAGAATATGCACAATAAAAATATTTAATTGTTACGAAAAAAAAAGCCACAGATAATGGAAAATAAAGAAAAATATATAAAACGAAAGGTTGTACATAATAATTTTATTGAAAAGAATCCTCCCCTAACTAAGCCTTTAAAGTTGCTGCAGGGAGTGCACCTAAAATTCCCAAGTACGAATACAGCGACACAAAAACACTCGCAGTGTTGAAGTTATTCTAAGAAATTTTAGCATTCTCGAAGAAGCAAACTTGTTATAGAATTATTTTATGATTCTTTTTAATATTTTAATATAAAGTATTACTTTTGCTACCATTGTGCATTGCAAGGGATGTGCGAAAGCCAAACCAAGCCAGAAACTGCGTGTGTGAGTGACTGCGGCATTTTCCAGATTTATATCGAGGTTATCAAACCTCAAAGCACAATGAGAGCACACACGCGAAAAATACCCCAAAAAAATCGAGCGTACTCAACAAAAAAAGCGGAGCAAACTAAAAAAAAGGCTAAGACATTCTCGATTGGCCTCTTAGTAAACCGGGCACATACCACCACAGTCTGTCCAGACGACGGGCAGCACTCTCACTCACAGAAAGTTAGAAGAGGCCATTTTAAATATTCACCACTGCTACATTTTGTATAAATATTAAATAAGAATTTCTTTAATTTTCAGAACAAGTTGCATTCATGGGAATGAACTGACTTGCCACTAGATCGATGATAAATCAAGTTAAGAAAACTGGGAGTAGAGCTGGAAAAGTATAGAGATTTCTGATGTTTTTTTATAAATAAACATCGATATATCGGCCTTAAAGATCCATGGTTTCCAGTTCTAGCTGGCAGAGCTAAGTCCTCTGTATGGTAATTTCCTGTCGAGCCATAGTATATTGTATAATCTTTAAATGACCAAATGAATGGCTTTTTTATTCAAGATTTCTCTCACTGCATGTAACCCCTTTAGCGAGCGTTATGCGAGCCCCGGAAATCTGTGCACGCACCCATATGTACCAAGGGGGGAACGGGTATATTTATGCCTTCGCACACACAGTTAGGTAAGGCATAAATATTTGGCATTTCACTTTATCAAAAACAAGACTCCATCTAATCTTGAGATTAATAATGCGGCTCTCCGTAAATTTCAATTGTGACCGGAAACACACACATACACAACTGCCTCAGGCACATATGCACACACTTAGTGGGTTGTCCGCAAAAATGTAGATTTAATGGGGGACCTCAGCTGCAATTTCAGCCACGGTCAGCAAAATCCAATAAGGAGTCCTGGGTGGAAGAGTACAAGGAGGTCTGGCCACGGCCTGCCCCTTTTTATGGTTAGAATTTTATTGACTCGGATTAGTTCTGTGTGTGCGCATCCGAATCCGCATCCGTAAGATACGTATTAGAGGAACCTGCTGCACTTCGGACCACTTGGACCGCCGCCGGCCAGAAACCCTGCCGTATTTTTGGTAATTGAGAATTGTGAATTTCGCCCCGGCTTAGCCGCTTAATAAATTTATGCAAGCCGAGGCACGGAGATAGAATTGTAGCTGCACAACTTCACTTGAATATACTGCGAGAAAAACACAACAGCAAAGAGGAGAAAATTACACTAAAACAATAGCTTTAAACCAATTAAATGCTTTTTTAATATTTAAACATATACAGGAAGTACTATTATTACAATTATTATTATAATTTGATACAACATTTTCTCTCGGTGGACCTGTGGCAAGTTTCGTTTGTTAGCACACACCCTTTTCCCTGCTCCCTATTCCTGGTATTTGTTTATCTTTTTTTTTTGCACTGGCACTCAGCTTGCGGATTTTATAATTTATGCAAGACACCAAACAAACTCAGCTTAAGTCTTACAAATTGTTTTGAGATGCTCGGCATATCATATAAAAAAGCACAGCCCAAAAAGAAAAACAACCAGCAGAAATCTGTATCTGTATCTGAGTTTTGAAGAGCACCGCAAAACAACAACAACAAAAAAAAAACGACGAAGGAGGGCGAGGGACGTGATTTGATGGGAATTATTCCATTGCCGGCAACAGGCAGCAGACTCAAAGCCACAAAAAAGTGGGCAAAGTGCTCCGGACTAAAAGGTAGCTATCTCAATCAGTGCCGTAAGCATTGCTTTATCTACAGGGGTTTTACTTCTTAAGCTGGTTTTATTTTTATTTTAGTTTCACATTTTTCCATAGTTAAAGATTAATTAATAATTATTTATATTATAAAAGAGTTCTTGAACCAATCTCTTTTATATATTTGCTAGAATTAAGCTCTTGCTCGCTGAGTGAAGTGAGCTCACTGAACAAGGCAGTTAGCAAAGTAAAATAACAACTCACCAAGGAAATAACTGAGTAAACATGAGAGCAAATAAACATCTTAGTTACCTAGACAGCTAATTAAGTGAATAAATGAACTAGAAAGCAAGTGAACAAGTGAGCAGTAGAATTAACAAGAGAGCAAAGTGAATAACTCACCAGGGAGATAACTGAGTGAACAACAGGAACTCACTTGCCTAGTAAATAAGCGAGAGATAATTAAACGAATAAGTGAACAAGAGAGCAAGTGATTACCTTAGAGATGTAAAGGTCAAATGAACAATTGAGCAAGTTAACCATCGAATGAACAAGAGTGCAAGTGAACACGGAATCAGCTGAGTGAACAACTTATCATTGAATCATTGAGTGATCAAGAGAGCCAGCTGAGTGAGATACTTATTAAATGGAAAAGCAAGGCAAGCTAATAATGCTTAGGAAATGAGAGAGCAAGTGAATCAACAAAGTCAGCGACAAAAATGAACAACTTTTGGGTGAACAGAGTTCATTCAATATATTAAAGTCAACAACTCTCAACAAAATGCCTTCAATTTAGTTTGAATTAAGCCGGGTATGCGAATCTCCCCCTAAGCACGCCTCTGCTCTCAGCGGTGGTTAAGTGGCGGGGTGGGGGCCTGGCTATGTGAGGGTGTGAGAGGCTCCACAACAAGTTGTATCTCGGGGATGTCATGTCACGTAGGCAGCCAGCGCTACATGGACCATTCATACAAATTTTGTTTTATAAGCCACTTTCGTACATTATTTGTGTGTAACTTTGTCTGTACGCCCCCCATCCCCCTACCCCCTGGCAACCCCCCCTTGGCCCCCTACACCCCTGGCTGGTTCTGTTCCGTGTGTTTATCTGTGGCTAAGTCTGTCTCTGTATCTGCGATTTCTTCTCGTCTCGTCTCGTCGGCGAATTTACTTATTTATTTATTTTTTTGGCTGTAGATTCACTTGAGAGCAATTGACAACATCAAGAACCATGGCGAAATGCTAGTGAATATTAGTGAATATAAATTGAAGTGGATAAATAAATACAAATTAAAGCTGATCATCCTTTTTAATAGGACAAGACTTCTTTTTTAAACTTAATTAGAGAAAAATCGTTGCTTTTTAAAGTTGATTTATAATTACATATAAATAATTACAGGTCTATTAGTTTTCTTTAAATTAAATGATTTCTTTTTGTTTCTTTTTCGAATTACAATAAGCATTTAAAAGCAAAGCATTACAGAGAGAAGAAAATAGCAAAAGTAGCTCTTTGTGAGAAGATGAATTTCAAATATTATGCAAGGAAATGACCTTGATTTCCAGTTACCCCTGATTTTGCTCCAATGTGCCTCTGTTTTGGCTGCGTGTTGAAAGCTGCAGCACGTCGTCAACAGACTGCCGCGGGCCCTATCGCTGACACCTACAAAGTAAGGCGAACAGGGGCTCCTGCTGCTCCTTGCTTGTCGATGTTATTGTTTTCCTGCACCCAGAAAAAAAATGCGTGCCATAAATATTCATTAAAAGCAAACAGTTCTCACTCTAGCTTAACGTAGTGGAATCATGACAACTCCCCATTGAATTCAAACTATATTTCTTCTAGCTTTTATTTGTAATAAATGATCCATTTAATTATTTTGTAATTAATATTTTCAAAAACCATTTTGCTTTTTTTCTGAGTGTGGAGACTACTGCAACCTGCCCAAAAATAACCGAAGCCCGGTAATGACAAACAGCGTTGTTGTCTCAACCATTTAGCATCACAGACAGCCAGGGGGAACACTGGGACAAATTAGGGTTTCCTCGAGCTAAGAGGTTTTCTAAAATATTTTCTAAAATCACCAGTTATCAGAATAGACTCTTAAGCTTAGATCATATTCTAAGCCCCTTTCAACCATATAGGAACCTTTGAGAGTATTTTGTACAGTGCATCAGCACATACAGGACCAGGAATGACTTCCTGTCACGACTGCACAGAAACATCTTCCTCCTTCTGTTGTGGATTCTTCTCGGACGTTGTCTTTGTCATCGACATACAAAACAAATGACCTTGCTGATGGGGCTGTCCCCTCTTTAAAGCCCCGTTCCCCCACCATCAAAGTATGGTATTTTTGAAGCACAGAGAGAAAGGCATCAATCTGGGAAGTCCTCGCTAACATATATCTACAGAATCCTCTTTAACTCTACAATTATTAAACGCATTTTAAACTCTTTTCGCATTTTAGTTCTAGTATAAATAATAAATCGAAATCAATGAAATCTAATTAAATTATTTATATATTTTTCCCTGTGTCCCCCAATTGGGCGCAACAAGTTTGGCAAACATTTTTGCACTTTTGTATTTTAATTTCTGACGGGGGGCGACTGTGAGCGCCCAGTCTTTTGTCCGCCCGGCCGGAATGTGAAATGAATGCTTTGTCACAGCCAGAGATAAAATACGTTTATAAATAAATCAGTTTACGCCAGGATGAAGGAAGTTGGTGCTGCTACTGCTTTGCCGTTGCCACTTTGGCAAGTTTAGCGCGCGCTTTTTTTTTGGCCCCGAACTGACAGGGCGACAAACTGGCAAACTGACAGAGTGACTGCGTGACTGACTCACCCAGTGAGTGAGCGACTGTGACTGCGATTGTCACTGTCCTGTCACTGCTACTTGGCTATAAATCTGCACTTGCCTTGACTTGACAAACAAAAAAAGACAACTAAATCGCAACAATGGAGCTAAAAAATTAAGCCACAATTGGTTTATTCCATATTTAGATGGGGCTAGGGGAAGTAGGAAGTAGGTATTATATTTAAAAATTAATACAAATAAAATTAAATACAAATTAAGCTAGAAGATATAAATTCCTCTTCAATTTCGGCGTGCTTTTCGATGTATTTTTATGTATTTTATGAAAGAACAGTCTCAGAAATACAATTGGTTCGGGCGATCAATCATTTAATTATATAAATAATATCAACATAATCGAAGAGTGACTTTTAAACGCATTGGCGTGACCTTTGAGGTGTGCGCAAATTAATTAAATGGCGATAAGTCCGTGTCGACGTATTGACAGCTGCCCCGGAGCCCCAACAGCACTATGCCAAAACCAGATAAGGTCCGTCCGCCACTCCCCTGGTAGCTCGGCTCAATTGCACATCATTAACTTTGGCCGACTGACCAAGTGGTCCCTCGTTTGTCCCCCGTTCTCTCCCCCCGACACGCCCCTGACCTTCGCCAGGTCCCAGGCCTGAGAGCTGAGGGCTCGCTAAATCGCTGCACATTAAATGCAATTAAGAAATGATTGAAATCATAAATTAGCCCTAATTGGCCGCAGGACACAGAGTGTCCCTCCTCAGCTCGCTCCTTCCTTCGGACGCGCCTTACCATCTCCTACTTACTGGCTGTATTGCATCTGCTCCGAATGGAATCCGCTCTTTTCCAGCGTTTTGAGCGATGACAGTGCCGCCCAAATTGTAGGGTGCAATCATATTTTTAGCTACTTAGCCACGCACAGTGGGTTAAATCAATGGTAAATCTTTTAAAGTTACAAGATTTATGAATCTAGAAATTGTATTTCAATCGGTATATGTATCAGTAGGTATCGATTAAATCCATCATCAATGCTTACAAGCTTTAAACTGAATTAAAACCTGCTTAAAGGATATACAAGTAAGAAAGCTACACGCGAGTGTGCTCGACTGTGAGGTACCTAAGCCCCAAAAGGTTTTTGCTTTAAAATTAAAATTAAATGAGGTTTCATGGAGAGTATAAAATTTAGAAATATAATAATAGTAATAATAGTAATAATATATAGTACAAAATCCTTAAGAAAGTATAGCTAGAAACATGTGGAGCCTTAACCTAGAGTGACCGTATTTTAACATGAAAATTCTGGAAAAATGTATCTTAATTCAATACTATGCCCCTATATTTGTAGAAGCAAAAAACTAAATAATATATTTATTATATAATTTCAGTTCCTTGTTTATTTTTGTTGATGAAATATGCAAAAGAGTACCCATAGAACCACGATTTCCGCTCTCAAGATCTGTCACTATGGCCGCATAAATCATTTAATGATATAATTTATCTGGCTTATTAGATACGTAATGAACAATCCATTCTGAACAAGCGGCATTAAAGGCACTTTGTTGCGATTGCCTGGCCATACATCAATTGGCAGCAAATCGATTATGTCTGGTGTATCAGTTACCAACTTTGATTGCCCCAAACCCCAAACACCAACCCCGCTACCTCACCACCCCTTAACCCATTCCCTCCCCTGCTCAGCCGCTTAACCCAATGTGAGCAATTTGGCGGCCGTGCGAACAGCGCGAAACAGCGCCAAAAGCAAACACACAAAAGAGGCGCAACCAAATTGCCCAGTTAGCAACCTGTCCGGCCCCGGCCCCGCCCTACGCCCAGCCCTAGCACACCTCCCTTAACCCGCTGAGCGGGCCACAGCGATAAGCATGTGTGTAAGTAGATGAAATTAAGATTTTTTTCGTACGATTAGCGGTTGAGAATCGTTGACGGCAATGGCTCAGAGAGAGAGAGCAAGAGCACCGGACGAAATTGCGGGTATTTAACGTGGAAAAAGCCAGCTTCTTCCTGACTCTATGTCTATAAATAAATGGCAACAAAACCCACAAAGAATTAGGCCAAGAAAAGTGAGGAGAAGAAGCCACTCTTCTCTGTTAGAGCATCGATAAGGAGGCCCCTGGTTAGCTTTGAACTTTAATTCGCTCTTAAGGTTCTTTTTTAAATTTGAACCAAAAACTTGGTGAATTGAATTTGAAACCTTAATTATTTCAATTTTGCCTTGCTTGCTAATCGGATTTTTGCGTATATTTATTGATCATAATTTTTGCAGAATTGAAATGGCATTTCCCAGTGTACCTGGCTCTCAGCCACGCAACTCCACCTCCCAAACCCCTCGACTTTTTCGGAATAGCCTGTGCTCAGGTCGAAGATCTCGGTCGTCTCAGTCGCCGTCGACGTCAGTGTGCCAGGCTCTGCCTCAGCCGCAGCCGCAGCCGTTCGCCTTCGTTTGCCGACGACTATAAAAAGCCAAAGTAACACTGTTTCCGAATTAAACTGCTAAGAAATTCACACGCGACAGCACACGCCTCCACCGTAACACCCATATATCACTCACACACGCACATTCCCATTTCCTTCGCCACCCCCAAAATGGCAGCTTCCGGTCCGATCCTGCTCTCTATTTTCCTACTGAGTCTCACCTCGCGCTCTCTCTCCGCCGCCGCCCAGCAAATCGTGGAGGAGAGCGAGGGGAGAGCCGAGAACGGCGTGCGATTATTAGATCGATTCGATAATCGATATCCCGATGGCAGCTACGAGTATCGATTCGAATTGGATGATGGAACGGCGCGTTATGAGCGCGGATATTTCGCCAAGATCAACGAGGTGAAGACCCTGATGGTCGTCGGCTATTATTCCTATCGAATGACCGACGGACGATTTATCACCGTGTTCTACAATGCCGATCAATTTGGCTATCGGCAGAATCAATGTGAGTATATCAAGTCAATTGTTAATCGGTGCTTAATCAGTGCAAAAAGTGAAGAAAATATAAAGAGAGTGCATGTAGCAATCTATAATAATTATTTACATTTACAAAGTTAATTGTATGAGTATTTAGTACATTTAACTCATTTAAAATCAATCATTTTATATAAATGATTGAAAATACAAGCTCTGATTGAATCTCAACAATAATTCCCTGATTGGCTAGTAACTATATCTTCTTATTTATTTATTGCCAACTTTGTAATATTGTTTTTCTTATATTCTTCCGCCCACAGCGATCACACCGCAAGTGTACCCGAACCTGCCGCGTTCCATCGAAGTGCCCATGGCCAGGGAGGCCGCCTCCTTGGAATCTTCTACCAGTTCCCGGCCAGAGTCCCCGGTGACCCCCTCTCAAGTGACCATGTCGACGCCCCGGGTTACGGGAGCGGCGGGGAGCACGAATTCGAATCGCAGAGGGGGCCGCTACTGAGGCCCTGTAATTGCACACCATCCTCATTATTATTATTGCTCCTTCTCGTTTCGCTGGGCCCCGACGACTACTCGTATTATATTATTATGAATTTTATGTTTTTCACTTTTTTTTTGTATTTTTTTTTTTCTTTGTGTTGTTGTGTTCAATGAAATGAGATTAAAAAATAATAAAAAAAAAATAATTTCTTAAGGCAAAGTAGCGACAATTATGAATTTATTATTGAAGATGTTTCAGGTTGTTTGTAGCTGTTCGGCTCGGTTTTTATGGCTGCCGCCCCTCTTTGGTGTTTCTTTATTTTTTTGCTAAGAAGATTTCGCGAATTTTCGAAAGTCACCGACAATTTGGCAATAAATTTACCGCAAAGCGTTTCGAGGCAATAAAACATAAAAGTGCAGGGCATCCCCTGACATTCGGATATATATAACATATACACGTTGTATACATGCGATATATGTACATTGGATATTTGGCCATATTTTGTGAATTTTTAACACATTTTTGGCGAGGTTCTGGAGCCAAAGGCAATTAAGAAACGAAAACGAAAACGAAACCAAACCAAACGAAATGAATTGCAATGTTTCGAGACGTTGTCCAGCACAGAGAGAGAGAAAATATGAGTATTAACCCATGATCACACTTTCTCAATTTAAGTTGAATTATACTCTGAGTTTCTTGTTGATTTTCTTTTAATTTGCTTGCTTATCAAACTCTAAAACCAAGCCTAAAGAATAAATACAACTCATATGCTATATTACCATAAGCTTTTCATCTTTATAATACATAAAGTACGCTTTTCTTAAACCTTTTCCACTTCCCAAAAATTGTATATCTCTTCACGTAGAAATTAATATAATATCATATAATATTTAGATACTTTTACCAGCCATGCTGAGGGCAGGATAGAGCTTATGTTGAAGGGAATGGTGCGGAATGGTTGGCAGCACCGAATTCCGGAGCCAAGAGTGTGTGAAGGTTCATCATAAATTTATTAAGTGCCGACAGGAGGGATATGGCCCGGGAAACGAGTTCAACGTTCCGTCGGCTGACTTGCAGAATTAATTCAGCTTTTGCACCTTTTTTTTGGTGGGCCGACTATTAAGTCATAAAACATAAAGGGCCATAAAAAATCATCTTGAGATCGGATTGCATTGCCGACTTGCCCGGCTTAATTGCAGGCCGCCGAAAAATAAAGGATGATTTGTGTGCATATAAAATTGAAATTGATTTCAAATCAGATTAACCCAAGTGTTGCATAAGACAGAAGGAGGCTTTAAAAACTTAAAAATAAAGTAGCTACAAATAGAAGAATATGTCCCTAATGAAAATAAAATAGTTTGCTTAAAAAGGAAATTGCAGAAGCAGGCTGACTGAAATGAAAGCAATACTCACTTCTTAGTTTTGGCCTAGCCAAGGATGAAAAGTTGAAGGGAAAAGTGTGAAGGCAGGATGGAAGGGACTCTTGTCCTTGGACACTTGACTCGATGGCTTGCCGCTGTCGCAATTCAGGAGCTTGGAGAGACATAGGATAAATTCAAAGGAATAAAAACACGAAACTGAAGATATATAAATACATGACGCTGGGGGAGTTAAGGAAGCCAATAGCTTGGTGGCCTTAATTATTGTTGAAATGTGTGCCAAAGAATCCTAGCTTTCGTCTTCATCAGTATCCGTTTTGACCTGTTTTCAGCTATATCCTCTAGGAACTTTAAAGCCAGGCAAGTGATAAATCTGTCTATACCAAGGACGACTTTCTTCTGTTCCGATTTGCGTAATACAAGCCCTATAAATATATATAACATTAAAATGCAATTGAAATCAACTTTACAATTAAAATTAAATTAATTTAAAGATATCAAGGATGTACTTTCGCTTCAGTAACCGTCAGTTAGCGGGGATTCCATAAATTATTGCTCAAAGCCAACTTTTCAGGAGTGCTTAAAGCGCCTTTGCAGTTCAACAAGAACTCACCATCCTCCACTCCCCTCCCGGCCAAAATCCTCCTTCGGAAAAACAAGGAGTCGTTAAAATTATCAATGAAACTTTACAATCACAGTTGGATCTGGTCCGGGGAAAAGCCGGGAAATGGGCGGCTTTGCTGGGCGGTAAAGGAAAATAAAACCAAATACAAGGGAAAAAGCCAGCGAGTTGAGCCAAGTTCTTCGGCTGCAACTTTGTTAACTTTGACGCTTATTAAAGAGTGGAAAAATCCAGCAACTAAGTAAGTAAGGGAACAATCTCCGTCCACTTGGAAAAATGCTCAAACAAACAAACTTTGACTCGATTAAAGACGCGGCGAAACCTTAAAAATTTCCCAGGACCCGTCAAGTCAATGTCAATGCCACTCTCCCACCCTCCCACCAACCCATTTGGGGTTTCCATTAAATTCGCATCACACGAAAAATAAAAGAAGGAAAATTCTTAAATGCCTGCCAAAAAATTACACACAAGCTTGTGTTTTTTTGTTGTTTCTGTTTATGTTTTTCATTTTGCCTCGGCTGAAATATAATCAAAAGGCAATAAATATTGCAAATGTGACAAAGCAGGCAAAGTTTAACTAGGACATCGGCCCTTTCCCAGGATACGGCTACAAAATGTTTGCCTGCTGCGGTAACAGCAACAAACAGCGAAAAGCGGCGTCAGAATAAAAAAAAAATTACGAAAAAATATAAAAAAAGGCAAAGCGAAAGGATAAAGAATAAACAGAGGTGCAGAGGACACCGAAAAATAAGCAAGTACGAAAGATTAACCTGACCCAAACAAATCGGGGAAATACCCTATAAAAGAGAGTCGCTGTTTCACTTTTGATCAATAAATTTCGCTATATTTAAGGACACAATATTTATGAAACAAATCCATTTATTTAATTTGCATTTCCCTTACTTTTTGCTTTGAAAATAACGCGTAGAAAATGCCTATCAACTTTCCTTTCCTCATGAGTAAAAACAAGGAGGAAAAAACCAAGCACTCTACTCTGAAATCATAAAAGGACTCTGCGGTAGGGTATTGGAAAGGATAAGCGTCAGAGCCGCTGAGTGGGCGGCATTTCTGGGAGACCGCGAGGGGGGTGGCAAAAAAAATTAAATATAAAATGCAAAAATGGCTTTTAAGCAGCGACAGTCGCGTTTAGCATCGCGACCGCGGGAGCCGGCAGGTGCAGAGGCATTGTCCCCAAAGGACGCAGGACGTACGCCGTACGCCGGACCCAGGACACACGGCAGGTGTGTGTGGGCAGGATGTGCTAAAAGGACATCGCTGTTGTTTGCCGGTGGGTGATGTGTGCAGTTCATCAGCGACCGCAGCAAACGGACGAGAAAGATCCGGGAAACACGCCAAAAAAAAAAAACACCGCCCTCTGTCCCGTCAGGAACAACAATAAAAAAAAAAAATAAGCAGAAAGGAAAGGGCAACAGAAAATGGGAAACGAAATTATCATAGGGCTGGCTTAGCGGCATCAAATGAACCTGAAAAAAGGTTCATTAAAGACGAAAAATAGGCCAACCGACGAGCGAGAAATATTTGCCAAATCCCCTCTTAGTAAGTCGGAAAAAGTAGGGGAAGTATTTATTTTCCTAGCAAGAAAACAATTTCCGGAACGGCCTGCAGCCCTGAACAAATTATAAAGTGCAAGCAAAATTGTATTCTCTCGTAAAAATGTACCCACTTTTGCCACCTTCCATTTTTTATTTCTTTTATTTTTGCGCCCTTAATGAAATTGCCAGGCACTGCGCCAAGTTGTCCCCAAGATTCCGTCTAACTAACTAACTAACTCGGTTTTTTTTTTTTTTTTATTCCATAAGCCTTTTCCGCACTCCTTTGTTTATGCAAGCGAAAGTTCATTATTTTAGCGTGCATGCCGCAAATTATGCTATGAACTTTTTTACCTCCTCCTTGAATTTGTAATTTCCTTCATTTCCATGTATGCCGCCACATATATGTATGTGTATTTTTTCCGTCGAGGATTACAGGAGGATTACAAACCTATTGGCTTGGATTAAATTCATCTGGCGTGGCGTGCGTATTTCATGCACGGAATTAACATTCCAAATTGGTAGCGCTTATTTCGGTGATCAGCAAATTCTTGCCGCTAGATTTTCGGGTATCTTCGACATGTGGAGGGGTCTTGAAAGTCGCCACAAAATTTAGATAAATTTAATTTATAAAGGATTAAATATAAGCTTACCAAAATGTTAACATGCCTATATAGTCATAATATAATATTATGCAAGCTAAATGATTGAGTTTTCGAAACCTCAATATGTACCTTAACCATGTAGCTTAATACAAGTCTCACACATTTCTTGATAAATCTGAAAAAGTATCGAAGTTTTCGATACAAATCGATCTTTCTCTTTAAGCATCGATGGTTTTCCAGCTCTATTTCTTAAAGTATATTTTCTTTAAAATTCCCCAAGCCTTGGAAGTAATTTCAACTATTTAGTTTAAGCATTAATCTACTAATAAAATCTTATATTTAATGCTATGCAACATTTATATAGCCACTGTATGGATCATAGGCAAAGTAATTAAGGGATATCAAATTCGAATGTGTAATTTAAAGTATTTATTAAGTACTGCTTGCCAATTATTTTTACTTTAGCCGAAAAAAAATGGTTGACGAAAAACCAGGGAATTGCCAGCCACAAAACAACTGTGAAATTTATTTAAATTTTTAACGAAAATCCACTCAGAGCATTGCACGCAAAAACCCCCCCACTTAACTTCCGGAATATCAAGGTTAGCTGCGGCCCACGAATATGTACAGATGGGGTCAAAACAATAGTGAAGCGACAGTGAAAAAAATTATATAAATATATAAAAATGAAAGGTAAAGACTTTGATTTGGATATAACGTGTAGAAAATACTTATAGCTTATGTTGAAGGATAAAAATATAGCCTTTAAGGGCGATTCCCTGTTTCAATTTGGATCAAAATCTACAAAAAACTGCATTGCTCAAATACCTTTGTTAAATTGTGGCATACAACTTGTAATTAAACTTTAGAGATGGTTTTATTTGTTGCCAGAAAATTCGTATTAAGTTAACCCCAGCTGTCAGCCCGTTTTAACAAAAACAATGCCTATTTTTTTTTAGCCGTGTAAAGAAATCCCGCATCGCTTTTTTCATATATAATATATATATGTATAAAATGTATATGCATATATTGTCGTTTGTTGCTTTTGTTCCTTGCGCTCTTTGGGCATGAAATGAACATGAAGCTATTTGTTAATTCAATGAATTTATTTTGCTGGCGGGGGCAAGGAGTCGTCGCCTGTAACTGAGTTCCAGGATCCGGAACATTGCCTGAGCCATGTTTCATGCACACACCCACACGCATATATTCGCGCTCACGGACAGACATTCGAACACATTGATAAACACATTACAAGATATTTTGCATATTTTATGGGTCGTGGTGAGGAGAGATACCTCCCCCCTCCGCACACACACACACACACATATATATATATATTCATGTTTGTGGCTGGGGAAGTCAAGTCAGCTCAAGTTAAAATCTGTTTTTATGATTAATTGCTGCTGCTGCTGGTGGTTTAAAAAAGTAAGCCACGACAAGGAAAGCGTCGAAAAGAAGAAGCTGCATTTTCAGTTTACATTTACGCAGCCGTTTCAACTTGACGCAATTTTCACTGCCCTGCCGACCGCTTTTCCACAATTTTTTCCCATTTCCCCGCTCCCCCCATTACAGTTCACACATTCACACGCTTTTGGGTTTTATTTGGTTGTTGCATGATGTAATGTTGCATTTGGCCGATTTAAATTTGATCCCTGTGTAATCGGGCGTTAATTAAAACTTTTGTTTACTTTGCCCAACACAAATTTAAGGGAAAATGCATTTTGCATCTTAAACTTTGTTGAAACTGCCATGCTTTAAGCCTAATAAGGTAGTTCGACGCTTCATTTAAGTAGTATTTTAAAAAGATTTGTATTTGTAATGTCTCTTTTTGAGGTGCAAAAGTTGAAGGTAGTTTATAAAACTGCTAAGTAAACATATATAGGGAAGGGTTCTGGCATAGATTCGGTATTTTCAATCATAATTAAGAAACACAATAAGAAATAATACATTGATTCGCTCACCTTTGGAATAAGGAATGGATAGTGTTACCAGAGCGTGAATAAGGAATGGATAGTGTTACCAGAGCGTCGTGGGTAAGTTCCGGTGGCGCCAAATCTAGAATGCCATTAATTTATATACATATTGTTTTTATAGTTTAAATGTTACCTGTTAGTTTAAATGTTACTTGCTCTGCCGATATTCTCTCTGTCGATGTACAGACGACGTGATCCCGAATTAATGGTTCATTTAAATCATTTCTTTCGGTGCTTTTATAGCTGAAGCCTTCGCTGCCTCTTCCGTTTCCTTTTATTCTTTCTCCTTCGGTGGGGTGGCCCAGGGAGAGAGAGAGAGAGCGTTCTTGGGAGGTGGGTGCGCAAGGACAAGGAGCAACTGCAACTGGCATTTTTGGCGTTCCCGGCACGCGCTCACTAATTTTATTCCTTAATAAAAACCAAAGGCACACAATGCGACGACGCTGGAGGGAGGCAGTTCTGCACGTAGCGTCCTTGGCCATCGCCTCTCTCGTTCGCACAGCCAATGCACGTCTCCTTCCAGCGGCAACGGATAGCTATATCTGTCTCTCTCATTGGCTCCATTGTGGGACGCTGCTACCTTTGCCGTGGTTCGCTATCAAACTAGCAAAGTTCATTAAAGTGATAATTACAAAGGCCGTAAAGCTAACGACGGACGACCAAGACGACACGGAACGGATATACAACTTGGAAACTGAACACCGTGGAAGAGGAGGGCTGAAAAAGTGGTAGCTGCACCTGCAGAAGCAGATGCCCGAAGACAATAAACCCTCTGATGCCGTGGGAAAGGATTGTTCTTACTTACAGCAAAAGTATGAAAAGTATTCTCCGAACTTAGCTTTTTACAAATTCATTACGGTTAGAGTTGTTTTTATTTTTTAGGTAAAGTTAGCTGCGATTGCGTGTTAGCAAGCGATATTTAGGCCTACCGGAAGTTCTCATCGATACATCTGCTTAAAGTATTGAACTTTTATCCCGTTCCTACCAGGACTGCATTTAGCATTTTGGGCAAGATGCAACATTTTCCTATGAGAATAGATCAAATGAAGTTATGTAGTTTGTTTGTTATTTTGTTATTTAAGGCTATTTTTAAAATTATTCACTTTGAATAAATATATTGAACAAAAAACATTTTGTTTTTATACAAGTACGCTTTAATGGGTTAAAAGTAAACAACATGGGGAGGCACACCCTTACCACCCTCAGCACAAATAGTTTCACAATTTAAAGCAAATTTGGCAAAACAGTTACACTCGATAAGACTGGAAATTTAGTGTTCGACTTAATGGCCGGACCCTGAATGCAGCTACAGACCCAGAATTTGTAGCAGAAAAACAACCGTTCTTTAATATATCTTCAATGGGAATATTTCAGTTGGGATACAGGTCGAAATCGGGATCGGGGCATACACATAAATTGGGGTCGAACAAGACTTTAAATAATCATAAGGCAAGGCCCGAAAAACTTTGCACAGCTGCCAACAGGCTGACGCCTGAGGACCAAGAAAACTTTGCGGCATAAACAACAATACAGGATTTGGGGGTTGGGGATGGAAAATCGAGGCAAATCAAGGGAAAATCGGGCAGAATTTGGGGTAGCGAAAGCCATAAACTACAATTGGAAGAAACAACAAAGCAGGAAGCAACAGCAGTGGAAGGATAAGAAAAATAATAATAAATAAATACAAATGCAAAAATGCCACAAGGATTGGACAAAAGTAAAATACTTTGATATGCATCTAAATGGCATCATCATAGCATCCTTACGCTTAACCCCCGACTGCCAAAGGATTCTCATGTGCGACGACACACCGAAAGAATTGTCCAACTTCTAAGCAATAAATAAAGTAGTGGGACTCTTATTTATAATCATTTAATATAACTTTATAAATTCCTATGTGCCGCCTAAGCTATGTCTCTTTTAATTTTCCGTTTTAAATAATTCATCAAATTTATTGCATTTATTTTTTCCAGTATATCAGCAATGGGAAGAACAACAATGATGGCAATCAGCGATTCTGCGATTGAGATAGCAACAGCAAATATAATAGAAATCAACAGGACAACAACATTCAATGATCGGAAAATCTGGAAAAAACCAAAGAAAAATAAGAACAATAATCAGACCTGCCTGAAGCCAAAACAAAGAAGAAAACATAACACTAAGGGCGACAAACAAACAGGAAGAGAATACCACAAATCACTTTGTGGGCATACAATTTTATATTTCCGGAGCCCAAGCGGCTAATATTTGTCAGCCTTTTTCTTTTTATAACACTAGTAAAAGCGTAACCATCGATTAGAGCCTTATTTTGAAAAATAAATTATAATTAATGCCTCTTGATGCGTGCATTATAACTGGATTGAGAAACGCTCTCCCTAGCAGATTGGGCTTAATATAAATCTTAAAGAGCTCTTGCTTATCCTGACCTCCCATAGTTGGTGTCGTGGACATTAAACTTCCTTTACTAATGTCCGGTGTTAGAAGGTATTTTACAAATTTCACAAATTTTCTTTTCACATTTTATTGGCAACTAAATAATAGGTTTACAAAAAAAAAGAAAAAAAATAGATATACATATATATATTTATAGTATTATTTGTTGTTTCCTGCTGTTTCACATATTTGGAATTCCTGCTCATCATTTCACACATTTAGACCGCAGTTCTGGCTTCATCCTGCAATTGTTTTGGGCAGTCCTGGCTGCTGGTAGTGGACCTCACCTGGTAAGGGAAACATTTATTATTTAATGGCTTTTGGAAGAAAGCTCAATGCCCACTCACTTCGATACACATTATAGCCCCGTTCGTCGGCGATGTAGTATTGCGTCTGGATTTGATTTTTAGGCCCCGGAATGGGCACCGAGTTGTAGCCCTCCTGAACATTGATCACCTGATCACCGACGGTTTTCCTATAGATCTTCTTGTAATTAACCAGGCCGTTGCTCATCACTAACCTGAAGAAGTTCGGGAAAGAAAAGGAATTTATTAAATAGAGTTTGAAATGAATTGAATGATTAATAAAATAAGATATTGTGAAGTTCACCTAACTAACTAATTACTATTCTAGTTATACAGGCCTCTGAGCCAATTAAAAATGATATATTAAGGGGCAGGCAACTCACTTGTACTCCTCGGTGCCATTGGGATGTATGACGTGATAATTTTGTACAACATAAATGGGGGTGGGCGTGGGTGTGCCTGTGGGATGAACACTGGTGGTGGAGGGAGTTGGAGCTGGAGCTGGAGCTGTGACTGGTGCTGGTGCCGGCGCTGGGGTAGGTGGACTCCCCGAATCGTCAAAGAAATAATCAAGATTCTCCTCTTCAAAGTCCATTTGCGGAAATACAACCAATTGATCCTCGTACAATGGCCATATTTGCTCAATAGGTGAAGCGCTGGTGGCTTGGGTGGCTTTGGGGGCTTTGGGGGCTTTGGTTGTGCTTGTGGTAGTGGTGGCACTGGTGGTACTTGTGGTGCTTGTGGTTGTTGTTCTTCCGGTGGTGGTGGCCACCGGCGGACTGAAGTCGTCACCATCCTCAATGTCCGACGGCCAAACAACCAATTGTAATTCATAGATGGGCTGGCTGTCCGGTGCCTTCAAGTGGCGTTGCAGCTTCGAACTGTCCAGCGGCTGTTCCTTCTCCGATCCCCGACCTATGCCCGGCATTTCGCCAGCATTTTCCATTGGACCCCGACCAACCTCCGGCTTATTACCCGCTGCCGTGCTCGTAGCCGGCCACGCCCCCAGCTCCTCGACGACAGGCAGCAGCTCCTCATTGTGGCAGCCTAACGAGTCCATTGTCGCCGCATCGAAAGTCAATTTGCAGTCGACACGTCTACCCCCACCATCCACTTTGACCAAGGACTCCTCCGCATGCGGGTCCATAGTGGCGGTGTGGCTGGTGTCCGGATCCGTAACAATCCCGGCCTGCAGCAGCGGGATTAGTGTCGCCAGCAAAAGCAGAACAAACTCCGCCCAGAGTCGGCATCGTCGGCTTCGATTGCAGCTCAGGCCAAGGCCCAGGAACCGGCTCCGACTACGACTACGGCAATGGCTCTGGCTACGGATTCGGGTTTTGTTTGATTTTGACATGACTGCGGGCGCTTTTCCTTGCCTTTTGCTTGCTGCCAAAAGGCCAGACTTGTATTTATACGATTCAAAGGCGCTTGAATTCAGCCTGCATCGCCATCATCATCATCGTCATCGATTTAATCAGCTGCACTTTGGGCTTTAGGAGCAGACTGCACGGAGAAAATCAATTCCAAGCTCGATAATTCTCTTATATTCAAATAGAATCGCTCCTTGGAGAACAGAAATACTTACATTTCTTCTGAAATATATACTGTCTGATGCTGATCTATATATATGAGATTATGGACTCCCCTAAATGGAAAGAAATATTACGTACCTTTTAGTATTCTAAAGGTTTATTTAGTTTTCTTTAAACTTTCTAGTTTTGTAAAGGATTTTCTGTACAATTTTCTTCAGTGTACTACTACATTCACTTTGGCATAATACCGTTATACAAATAAGAGCAGCGAAGCCCGAAGAGAACTGGGAGATGTTGCGGAAGGGCCAATAATAATCCGTCCAGGCTGCTTATGGAGTTTAACCCCTGAGTTTTGTGGGGAATCAGGTCGGTACCTAAGGTTAAGTACGAAGAAATGTTATAACATTTTATTGCAATCGATTAAACTAGTCTGTTAAACCTAAAAATAAAAGCAAAATGTTAGCTTTGTTTGTTTAATAACTACCAATGTAAAATAAAGTAAGAAATATGGTTAGTAAATATTTGTACACAAATAAACACTTAGAAACGATAAAGACTAAAGATTATTTTCATTTTACAGCAACCTAAGCTGAAATAATATCTTAAAACTCTTCTAGAATGTATTAAACATTAAAAAAATAATGTAACATATTAAATAATAAAGAATGGCACGCTTAGTTTGCATTTTTATATAAATAAACACTTAAAACTCTCCAAAAATGTGTAAAACATTTAAATACAAGCCATAACAAAGGCATTTCAGACTGCTAAAGATAACAATTTTTTTATTTTCCTGCCAAACTATAATGAAATAAAAAAATTAAAACTCATCTTAACATAAAATGTATTAAACATTTGAATAATTTAATTTGTTAGGCTATAACAAAGGCTTTTGGCGAGTAAACATATTTTTCGGAGTATAAAAAACGAAACTTTTGTATTAGATATAACAATCGATGTACCCCCTGCATATTTAAGGGGTTAAACTGTATTTTATAATGCCCAAAGATGATGAAAATCAGCAAATGAATGGACGACTAAGTGGCGTTCTCTGGCCATAAAAGTCTTTAAAGGTATTTGTGTGCTAATATGTTTTTGGAGCTCGCTGGGTGTTAATTAAAGTGTTCGAAGTTCATTGGCTTGGATTCGAAAAAAAATACGGATATTCATGTCGCGGATTTCTTGATAATCAAAATAATATTAATTGAGCTAAACATCCTGACGGATGCCTCGAAATTTCTCTCTCCTGTCCCATCTTGACCGTTGATCATATTTTTGTCTACTCCTTTTTTTGGGTTTAACTTTAACAACGTCATTTATAATGAGATTTTCCAGAAGGCGGGGGTCAAGGGTGATGGTGCATCTGCTGTTGATGACGCAGCTTTTCCTTATTTCCAAGTCCAAGCTCCTTTTCTTCTCTTCGTTTATCTGCTGGTGATTCTTCGTCTGCCTTTTGCCCTCCTTTATTGCATTTTGCGTTTTTTGTGTTCCGCTGTCATGTGTCATAAAAAATATTTGGTGCTGTAAAGTATTATGGTAAAAGTATTATTTTTAAAGCTCTCGCAGGCGGCGGCGGGAACCGGTCTGGTCCCACCACAAGTGATTCAAGATTTTGGAGCAATCGGTTGGGCTTATTGTTCTGCTTCGATTTACAAAATGTTAGCAAGCAGCCAGATTCTTAATTTAATTCAATTTCTATTTAACCGAACCGACGACGTCGTCGTCGTCGTCGTCGTCTTCAATGTGCAATTTGTCAAAAACTTTTTTGATTTATGAGTCCGCAACAGCAAGCGGCTGTCAAACAGGGCCACTCCCCCACTTCTGTTCTCCTCCTTCGTTCCCTCTCATTTCTCCTTTCATTTTCTCCAGGAAAATTGAAAATTTCACACACACACACACACACCCAGAAATTTCCATGCAAACGAAACATTTTTTGTCGCCTGCCCCTGCTTTTTTCCCGCTTCCTTTTTGTCTTCATTTTTTTTTTTGGCACAAATTTAATTTGATTTGATTTTTGCCACTGGACATGGCAAGCCCAAGGCAATTTGTCAAAAAAAAAAAAGAACTGTATATATTTACGGGACTATGTGCCTCAGAAATACCTTAATTTAAGGGCTTGTGCCTTCAATAACAAAATATGTTTATTACGAATTTTGAGGAAAATCAAAAGCAATTAGTGTAGTTTTATGCAGAATCATAGAAATTGTATAATGAGAGATTTTATACATTTGCTTCATGTTTTTAATAAAGAAGAAGGATTATTGAGCATATTTTGGAGAATTAAATACAATTAGTATAGTTTATACCATGAAATATTTGATATATTTCCTTTTGTTCCCTTATATTCTTCTTAGAAATTTTATAATGATAAATCCTTAGAAATAACATAAATATTACCAATAAATATTAAATATATCTTCCTTTTGTTTCGTACATATTTTCCCTAAGGAAATACAAACATCTTGTGCTCTGCTTTTCAACTTTACAAAAATATTGCAAAGACTGTTAAGCTTAATGTTCATTAACAATCAGGTTAAGCTTTGCAATTCGATTTCAAGACAATAAATAATTAAGTTAATGTCCGTTATTAAATGCTGACCCACTTTTTTGTATTAAGAAATCCAGTTTTTTTTTTTGGTTCGTGTACTTAAACCCCTAATAAGAACCAAAAACAAGAACCCTGAGGAATATCATAAAATGTGTGGATAAGAGACCACAAAAAATCATATATAAGAAGTGCCCGATATCGGTAGCAGATCAAAGCGAATCAGAGCCAAGTCAGTTGAGGAACTCAGAACTAAACAAGTGACTCAATATAATCGAGAACGAAATAATAGTCTCAGATAAAGGCATAAAATCGAATATAATCATGGCTCTCAAACTGAATTTGATTATTTTCATGGCTTTAATAGCTGTGAGCATGGCTTTAACTACCACAAAAACACCGACAACAACCAAGCCAATGACCACAGTTGAGGAAAACTCCAAGGAAACCCTAGATCGGCGTGACAAACGTCAATTGGTAAGCGGTTGAAATTATAAAAACAATCAATCTGTTAAAAATTAAGAACAAAAAGAAATGTCACTCTGCTTATATAAATAGAAATTAATAAACTTATAAGCTTAAATCAGAGCTGACCAAACAGAGCCCCATAGAGCCTTAAACGCATTCGGCTTTTTGCACGAAGCTGGCCGAAGTTTCTTAGTTTCCTACTTGCACTTCTATCAGACATTGTTCAGGGCAAGGATATCTTTATGTCGCTACTTTTGTGTCTTAAAAAAGAACGCGAAATACCTTTTATTTTTTTATTTACATTTTTAATTAAACTTTCAAATCAATTTTCCCTTTTCCAGAACACTGCCCAAACAAGCATGGTTGGATCGAATGGCAACTTTCCCATTTTCTTTGATGGCGTCAACGTGAATCCATCCGTGCAACCCCTGCAGCCACTTCCTCCCCTGCAGCAGCTTCAGCCCCTGCAACCGATCACCGTGGTGACCCCGGTGGCCTCCAATTCGAATGCCCAGACGGGACAGCAGCCGCAGAGCGGTTGGTTCCCCGGCTTTGGACAGAATCTGCCCATCATTGGCACCCTGGTCGGGGGACTGCCCAATCTGATCAGTGGCCTGGGACTGGGCTCCCTGAACGGCGGCTTCGGCACCCTGGGCGGCCTCAATCTTGGCAATCTGGGCCTGGGCGCCGTCACTCCTGTGGTGGCGACTCCAGTGCAGCCAGCACCTGCCAGCTCTCAGGGCAGCTGTCCGCTCACCCAGAAGCTGAGTTGCCGCTGTGAGCCGCTGATCCAACTGCCGGGATTGAAGCCCATTGGCAGCGGCGGCGGTGCTCCCCTGAGATCCCAACTGGTGCAGATTCAGCGTCAGAACGCCCGGATCAACGAGGATGGATCGCAGGAGCTGCGTGTGGTTCTGAGCAGCGGCCATGTGATCTACCGGCGGATGGCCAAAGATATGGGCCAAAGCGGCTACATAGCCATGAGGATTCTGTCGGGCAAATACCTGACAATCTACTACAGCGTCAACAAGGAGGAGTACTCGGTGCGGGCGGATGTCAAGGATGCGCCGCCCACCTCGGATTTTGACAATGAGCTGAGTGGACAGCTTTAAGGATTTCTAACTTATACATTTGAATTTTTTTTCTATATTTTTTTTTTATAATTTAAATAAAGGGAATGCACCAGAATGAAGTTCTTATTTTTGGGATTATTCTTTGCTGGTTTACAATCCTTTTCTGGGTGTGGGTTTTTCGGGGAGTGTTATAGAAAAAAAAGAGGATATCCTTCGGACAAGAACCCCTTAAAGTTAGATCAGGGAGGTCACAAATAATCAAAAGGCCATTATTAGGGTCACATATGTTTTACACACCCAATAATACCCCTACCTTTCCCCATCAACTGTGTATTAATCTTCTGTTTATATTTTTTATACATTTTGTGGAAGTTTCCCTTTGAATAACAACTACAAACTATGTTAGCTAAGCTGAAAGGGAAATAAACAACAATGAAACACATTCCAGCGATTGCTCCTTGGGGAGGGAAAGTTGCTCTGCCAAAGACAAATATTCATGCGGGCCGGCAATAAACTTGTCTTTTATTGCCACAGATGTTGTTAAAGGGTTAACAAGAAGGTTATGGGGCGGAGAAGCTAGAGGTGGAGGTGAAGATGGAGCTGTTAGCCAACTATTCAACTGGTGCCCTGCCAATCTACAGCTCAAATTGAAGACTTCTCCTTGGCAACAGATCCGCCACGATGTAATTATGGGTGCAAGCTGCTTCCAAGGAGTTCGTGAAGTTTGTGTGTTCCCACACTTAAAGAAAATCCAATAAAGAGGCATTAACCAAACCATAAAGTCCAAATATAAGTTTAAAATTATATACAAGACACGTTTCTTTATTAAACTGACATTCTAATTTAGCAAAAATCAATTAGGATCGTCTTAGTTTATGGAATTTTAGCCAGTGTATTGCCACCAGTTGAGTTTGAGCCGTGAAAAGGAGGCTCAAAGAGCGCTGGGGAAAACAAACAATGAGCTCAATGGCCAAATGGAAATCAAGCTGTAAAATGCCATATCCTCGCCCCAGCCCTATCCCGCTTTGTACTCCACTTTCCGCTACTTCCTTTTCAAGTTGAGAGAGCGCAGAAGTTTCGCAATGAGCCGGGAAATGGTAGCTGGCAGGATATAGCAGGATATGCCCGGAAAGGCACCAGTAAGTGCAGTGCAACCTCACAAAAGCCAGCGGGTCGATGTATAATTAAAAGTTCCCTTTTGTGCCGAGATTGCACTGTGGATCCTCGAAAATAGCATTGGGCAACGATTAGTCAGAATGAATGTAGAGATGGCGAAAGGATTGACTCCGCCCACATTCAGCATATTTTCTTGCTCTGGCTTATGGTTTTCTAATATAAAGCCAAGAAACAGACAAATAGAGGCATTTAAATAAAGCTTGTTAGGTAGAAAACATGAATACAAAACAAGAATAGTTGTATTATAAATAATATATATAATATATAAATCTATTCGGAACTATAAAGCTCTAATTATTTTTGAGAAAATTAAGCTGGAGACAAAACGCTTTTACCTGACATTCTAAGAAATATTGCAAAAATTCGCAAATACTTCCTGCGTGCACACTAAGCCTGAATGTATCAAATATTCCAATATATTTTATGTTTGTGGAATAGTCTCGTTGTGAAAATCTGTATAAGTTGTGTTTGAAAAAGCTTTTTTCATTTCTAAATATTATTTAATGGAGTATAACACAAATATATACACTTAATTAATTAGTTTTGGGTGTCTACTTATATGTGTAAGCGCATTTGCTCACTCCCTCACCTTGTGCACTTATTCACTCACTTTATTCAACGGCTTACTCAGTTGCTCACTCACTCACTCAGCTTGCAGTTGCTCCCTCACTTTGTTCGGTGGCTTACTCAATTCCTCACTCACTCAACGTGTTCGGGAACTGCAAGCCACGGCGAGTGAACAATTGAGCATTTAATCTGGTACAAAAATAAAGGAACTTTAAACCAACATGCTCCTGCTCAGTCAACACAGCACACTTCTGACAACCGTTCACTAATGCCCCCGATTTTCTGACTATGGCAGGCCATGGATGCCCTGGTTAATTGATGTGTGCCTCGCAATGGGCCAACTCCTGACTCCTCGCTTCGATTTCGATTCTGGGCACTCACCGAAAATCCTTTACCGCTTCCTGCAACTAATTCGGGCGGCGGATAAAATTTGTGTTCAGGAATGATGATTTTAAAAGAGGAGCCTGCCTGCACACTCTGTTCTGGGGGCGTGGCGTGGCTGGCAATGGAACCGCAGCATTCCTGGGCTGCCAAAGCGCAACTTTTTCAGAAATTATAAAATGGTCGCACGGGACACACACACACAGCACACACAGAAGTGTTTAACGTTTCCCTAAACACTGAGACACTGGGAAAAACATGAGAATAAGCTACAAAAATTAAATAATAAAAAAAGGAATAACCCGACTTGATTTTAAAGAATGATTTAGGCTTAATATGTCCTTGGCAAGTTGAACATTTGAATTATTTATATTAAATCTCCGCATGCTGTTTCCCTGCATTGCCCGTGTATCTGTGACCCCTTGTTTAACCCCATTTCAGACGCTTCATTGGTTATGCCAATTGCAAAGAGTCCTGTCCGGGAGGCAACAATTGAAATCGCCGGACTCGTTGATGAGACTTTAAGCTCTCCCTGCAGTTGCTCCCCGGTTACGTATTACCAAATGACTGTCATTAAGGGGCCCGGCCCCCTCCTTTTCCCTCCATTTCCATTCCTGTTTTTATTTATTTTTCAAGTGGACTGATGATTTTAAAGCTGCCACATCTTTAAGTGTTGCAGGTTGCACGATGCATGCTGCACTACGCAACATTAAGTCCCCTGAATGCCCCACATTTCAGTTGTTGTTTTCAGTTAGTTGAGGGTGAAGGTGGGAGGAGAGTTGGGTGGCTATAGGGACAGTTCCATTAGCAGAGGGGAGCAAGTGGTGGGTAGTCCCAAAAGCCAGACTCGTCGCAACCGCAGACGCAGCGTGAGTGACCGGCGGCGTCGTATGCCGACGCGTCGATCTCTCTGACTGGAGATGTGTGTGTAGCTGGTGCGTGTATGTGTATGTGTGTGTGTGCGGACACAAAAATCAGGATGCAGGCCAGCTTCCCTGTTTAAGGTCCCTGGGCTTCTGTAGCCCATTGGCTACCCTCGAAAAACTGCCGCATTGTGTGGCCAAGAGCGAAACCGCTGCTGCAACAGGCCCACCAACTGCGTGGACACTGACAACAAAACTGTGGTCCCTACGGACTATTCAAAATTATTCAAATAAATTTCCAGGAAATGGAAGACCATTTTCATCTTAAAAGTCACTAAATAATATTACAAACTTGCTACTAAGTACTTGTTTCATTTGATTTACTATCCAGAAAATAGCTTAATTAATCCAGAAGTTTCTTTCGAGTGTACAAGGGACTAGGACCACCTCTAGGCACAAAAGGAGTACCGACGATAACTGAGAGGTGGACCCATGGAAAGCGGATGCGAATCGAGAGCGGAAAGCGTGTCAGATAGATGGCTGGGGCACCGAGGGGTTAAGGGGTTAGCAAAAGCGCGAATTTAGTTCGAGCTACTGTGGAAATGATTAAAGAAAATGGGTTACAAATAAAGGGAAAATGAGCCAAGAGAGATGGGGAGAACACGGCGAGGTGAAGAGTAGCCACTACAATTTTATTACGCTTTTCCACTGATTATTTCTATTTATTTGCATACATCCTAGCGCTACAAGATAAACCATTAATTAGAGCACTTTATTATTATTAGTTAAATCATTTGTTTAACTTTTATTAAAGCAAACGGATTGCTGCCCTGTCTCCAACTACATCTTAAAGATATATTCCTTACCGAAGAAGGAACTGTTTATGGAAGATACGATATCATTGCTGCTGCAAACCTGAGTCCACCGGAATTAAAGAAGGAGCTTCTAGGTGGAGAACTTTCCCTAGATGAGGTTCTGAAGTCTTGGAGCAGATATGCAAGCAACCTGAAGCTATAATACCAATAAAAGCGGCACTAGAATGAACAATGCAAGTCGAGACAATATTCTCAGTTTAAAAATGGAAATCTGAAGAGGCGGCATAATGATAAGGAACGTACTGATCCGACACGGAATAACTGTGAGACTTCTTCCAAGATATGCAGTGACGAGGAAGATGAATATGATGATGATAAGACGATATCTGAAATTATTTGGCTTGCTGAGTTGGAGAAGGAGAGATTAAGCTGAGGTACCAGGGGAACCACGACCCCCCAAAGGAATCCGCTCAAAGCTTACGAGTACAACAATCCCCCTTTTCCCCCACTGTAAACAGGTGCAAACATTGCACAGCAATTTCACAATCTCCCACTTTTCCGCCCAGTTGTATTTTTTGCACTTTTCCTCGTTCAAATAGTTGTAAATGGCCAACAACAAAACAAAAAAATAACAAAAAACAACGCAGATCCACTCGACCACTCTCGAAAAAAACAAGAATGGAAAATCTGGAAAAATCATTGAAGAGCAACAATGCGGGGTAGAAACAAAAGGAAAAGAACAAATGCAAAGCCGACGACCACTAAATACGTGGAGTGCGTGGACGAGTGGAAAAAGGGTACAGGCGGCATGAGAAAAGTGAAAAAAAATAAAGGATCAGGCGAGTAGCCAAAAGGAAGATTTGCTGTTGCAAGTTAAAGCAAACCGATACAGAGTGTAGCACAAATGTAGAGGTTGCTAATTTCAGTTGAATCAGAACAAATTAATAAATAAACACAACAAAAAACCATTCGATTCAATAATAACATAATAATAATATTAATTAAAATGTAACTATTTCTTCAGCTTAATCAGGCACCCAAACACTTCACCGCGACTGTATTATACCCAATGGCATAATTCAGGTGAAACAAATTCCCCCACAATTGGCATTCTTACCTGGCTTTACAAGATCTGAGTCAGCAAGGGTTGGGCTCGGCCCTGTCCGGGATCCCTTATCTGGGGCCTGGGCATCGATAAGCCCTATCTGCGTGTATCAAGGCGGCGCGGAAACACGGAAAGACCATTAAATCAGCCGTCAAGTCAGTCAAAGGCCGGAGCTTTTGAAGAACGGACTGAAAAATGCCAGGTAAGATTCCGTCGTCAATAAATATAGATGGGAAATCTGAAATGCAATCACAATTTAAAGGATATTCATATTAAAATCACTTGATACTCATGCCTTTCAGACCACCGATGGATGCACTTTAGCCACGGCAGCGTGCCACCGAACGCCGTGGTGGCTGGCCACGACTCCGACGGAGACACGATCTTCGTGGGACGCGCCTTCTTCCACAACGACATGCTGCCCGCCAAGGTGATACCCAACAAGGGCAAGGCCTATGTCGCATATGCTCGTGAGGAGCACGAACTGGAGAACTATGAGGTGCTGTCCGGCTTTAACTACGAATGGCTGCCGGCCGAGCATGGTCAGGTGCCGCCCGGAGCCGTCAAGGTCGGCAAGAATGTGGACGGGGAGTATCTGTACGCGGGCCGGGGCTACCATGCCGGCAGCCTTACCGTGGGCAAAGTGCATCCCTCGCACGGCTGCCTGTACATACCCTACGACTCCGACGAGGTGAAGATCTTCGCCTACGAGGTGCTGAGCCAGCCAGAGCGCTGGATCGATACCACGGCCACCAATATACCGGATGGAGCTCTGGTGGCTGGTCACGATTCCAACGGGGACACCATCTATGTGGGCCGCGTCTTCCGCAACGGCGACTTGTTGCCCGCCAAAGTGGTGCCGGCCAAGGGCAAGGCCTACGCCGCCTATGCCCAAGCGGAGCATGAGCTAACGGATGTCCAGGTCCTGACAGGAGCCGGCTTTCGCTGGGTGCCCGCCTCCCATGGCAATGTGGTGCCCGGTGCCCTATCCTCCGGCCCGAATGTGGACGGCGAGGCCCTATACGTGGGCAGGGCCATCTATTGCGACAGCCTGAGCGTGGGCAAGATCCATCCCTCGCATGGCTGCATCTACATTCCTTTCGGCGGCGAGGAGGTGCGTCTGGAGCACTACGAAGTCCTGGTCCGTATTTAACAAGTGGCCACGTGTTTTCCTTTTTTTTACATTTTTTTTTTGTCAACTAATAAATAAAATAAATTTAATTGCTGGTTTAATTACTTCTGAAGTTAACATCCATTGTTACTTAGGAGACCTTCTTTGGCTTTGCAAGACTTGCACCGACTCCATTATCTTTTAAATGTATTTAAATTAATATATAGGACATTACTAATTTCACATATTTTGTATTCATGGCGTTGGTGGGGGGATTTTGCACTTGCAATTTGTATTTTGACTGTTATCGTCACGGTTATCGGTTATCAATTGACTTAAAGCCATAAATTGCCCGCCACTTATAGCATAATTAGGAGGTCTGGTCTCCGACCGAGCATTTGCACTCGCGTAGTGACTGATCATTAAGTATTGGGTCGTAAAACCCGGCCAGATATCGCAGTTTGATAATGATTATAAGGAATTCATTCAAAGACGCATGCCAGCGGTGCTCCTCAAGCCAGTTAATAGCCATAATCACTATTAATAAAGCCTAGTAAAAACAATTATTAATAGTTTTAGTTTAATTCTTTTAGTTTACGGGGTATAAAATCTACTAATTCATAACACAACGTTGGAGTATTACTGGTGCTGGAATAAAATAGCAAACAAGTTTGTATTTTTATATATATTTTTTATATATATTATTAAATGCTGTCGGCAAATTCTTTTTTTAAATTAAAACATGTACTTATCCCAGACTCGAACCAAATCTAGTACGTTTTGACACCTTTAAGTAAATAGTAAAGTTTCAATCCAATGACAGACTCAGGGCTAAGCGCGCAAGCTGGGAACACAAGCTAGCAAAGTTATCAACCGCCACTGGATTAGACTATTGGGAAAAGCTCTACAGACCTGAAAAAGTTGTGCTAAAAAGTAAATCAATAATAACATAATAACCGAATTTATAAATTCGTTAAATAGAATCATGTAAATATATTTACACATCAGAGTAACATAGTATTGTAAATATAATCGATAAGTCGAACGCGGATCAAATGGTTTCTAAAGGTTTGCCGCAAACGGTCACATTAGGGATGCAAAACTTTGATGGAGTTTATGGGAGTTTCAAACATTAAGTTATCGCTACAAACATCGATTATCTACACCATTACTTAATTTAATTGATAAATAATAAACTGATAACTATAATTAAACTAAGAATTAAGAATACACTAAAAGTGTTTCAGACATTGCAATAGGAAGTTTATTAAAATTTGTATATCAGTGTAATTACGACAAAACAAAAATATTAAAGTTCCCGCCAAGAAATAAATATCGTTTCTGTTTTAAAACTTTTATTTTGCACTTGTTTAATTTCGGACTTGTATTATTTACTTTTCTAATCGATTCATTACTTATTTATTAACAATATATATACTGGAACATATATTAAACACCAAAATCGATGTTGGAAAACTATATCGATGTATCGCTTTAAATAGAAACTTACCATCGATGGTAATCTGGACGGTAATTAAAAACCAACCGCAAACGGTCACTCTGTTCGACAGCAGCACAAAAATCGGACGTGTTTTTCGCTAGTTTGTTTTTTCCGCGAAATGCAGATTTTGCAAAACGGCATCGAATCGACGTGTGTGCAATAAGAGGGAGGGCGAGGAACGAGTACTCTGCATTTGTTTACGATTCTGCAGAGAAGACGTGCAGCGTGCCTAGTGTGTGCGTGCCAGTTTGTTTGTTTGTTTGTGTGAAGATAAAATACAACAAGTGCAAACACCATAATAACAACAAGCAATTCCTTTTTTTTTATTTTTGTTGGTGACACGAAACAGCAATAACAATAAGAGAGCGGGAGAGAGCGAGACCGGGAGAGCTGGAGGAGACCGACAACGCAGCGGTATTTGTTGTTGCTTTTCACTGATAGAAAAATGATTAATGAACCCGCCGCAGCGACACAAACAAATCAAGTAAATATGCCGCTTTATTAATGTTTTTTTTTTTGGTAACCCTTAATTTCCGTTATCAGCAAGCAAAGTAATTACTGATTTCGATTAGGGCTCATTTTCGTAGAGTTTGATGGAATCTAGTATTCCCTGCGACGTCAGTACATTTCGATTGCCATTGAATAGAACTGTGTTCGAAAACAAAACTAAATAAATCTGAAATCGTGACCAGTAGCCCCGAAAGCCGAGACGATCTGCAGTGGAAGCTCTGGAAGAAACTGGAAGAAACTCTAAAAGAACGTTTGCTAAGTGCTTGGTATGATGAGAATTTTCTGCATTATCTGTTCGTATTTAGAAAGTTGATCTACTTTTTCTAATTTCTGGGAATATTCTTAGTATTTACAAAGAGTTCTTTGAAAACAATTGTATTTATCTTGAGGCAGATGCGTTTTTCGTGTAGTTTTGGTCTCAGTAGTGCTGTGGCTTTAGCTTCGGCACACTTCGTGCGCTAGCCGAATATCTCGAATAACCCTCTGGTTGGGCAGCTCTGCTTTACGAAAGCTCTAACGAAGACCAGTATCGGGAGTTCTTGTTCCTCCTTTTGCCTTAATCAAAATCTTAACTTTATTACATGCTGCTCCTTTTTAAAGTTCCTCTCTCTGCCTTGCCTCTGGCCCTGCAAGTTTTGTTCTTCCTAATGAGAGTGCTTCAATTTCAATGAAATTCTTTTTTTTATCCTTTGCATTTCGCGCTCTTTTCCACATGTGTAAGAGTGGGTGGCATGAGAATCTCCAGCTGCGGTTGTTTTTTATGGGTTTGTGTGTGATTTGAAGTTGCGGAAAGAAGCGCTTCATTTGCCACGCCCCCCCTTTGCCACCCAGCTTTGCCTTTGGGCTAGATTTTCGTTTTATTTTGTAAAAGTTTGTTGCACTTTTCGCAGTCAGTCCGCGAACAAGTCCTTCGCATCCTGTCTGTTCCTATTCGCCCCTTTGAACCCCATTTGCCACTCTTGTTTATTCCACACACTCATCTCTGCTTTTCTCTTCGTGCTCTCCGCTTCCATATTGTTGTCGCCGCCAAAAGCAACAATTAGTCGCAGCTGCTGGAAGTGCAGAAAATGCTGAAAATCCAGAAAACTGAAATCCAGAATTACAGAAACGCAGCGGCAGAAACTGCAACAGGGATATCAAACAAAAGCGGGGGCAGTGGAGCCCCGCTGAGGGCAACTGCAGACATTTCTCAAGCACTTAGCAATTTTTATAATCATAATATTAATATATTATAATATAATTAAGTTGGCAATCGAGCAACCAATAAATAAGGCAGAGACTGAACAATACCGCTCAGCTTCTTAGTAATCAACGCGAGCACTGTCAGCCATTTTTATGATATTTAATATTTAGTTATTTAATTAATCTATTTTAAATGTGATATTCTAATACTTAAAGCTAAATTGCTACTCCATTTTCCCAGCATTATCCCAACTAAAGCATAAAGCAATGCCTGGAATTCCCTAAAAAGAATCACCACTGTATCTGCATCTGCCTCGCATAGTATAAACCGCTGCTGGCTTATTTATGTACATATTTCTTGGCACTTGTTATATTTATAGGATCCACACACACTTACAGTGCCCCTCCCTCAAACATTTTAGCCCTCCATTCCCCCCTCCCCCCATCGTCTGTGTGTGTGTGTGTGTGTTGTCATCAGTATGCCAGTTGTCACTTCATCTCTTTAAATGCGCCTCATGGTTTTCAATTTCGAGAAACAAGTGGCCCAAAAGTGTTGCTTGCCCAAGTGCCCATATTACATGTACCCATATCACATAGACATACGAAAAGTACACTTGAAACATAAGCTCTATTTTGTATATGAACCAACTATAGAGTAAAAAACTACCATGTTTTTTTAAGCGAGCATTTTTCCAACACAATTAGCCTGTTCGTCAAATGTGTCTCTGCTTTTTCTCCTTCAAATATTCCTACTTAGGCTCTCCTAATTTTTTTTGGAACCCCCCTTTTTATCTTGCAATGACGACTCGTTTTTGCTTTCGCGCAAACTGCAGCCAAATGAAATTAGTCGTTGGATTTTCTTTAAAGGAGCGACGAGCACGACATATACAGATGCCAAACTCAATAAGCCAACTAAATGCAAATTTCAAATTCATCCATTCAACACACAGAAGCAGGCACACACACATACTTTTTCCGGCTATTTTTTTCTCAAAGAAAAACTGCCTTCGTTTTAAAGTTCGCCCGCTCCCCCATTCCCATCGTCGGAGTGATGTAAAATCATTATTCGTCACGCTCAGATTGCCATGCTTGAACGGCCAGGTATACGTGTTCGCATCGAACTCTATAACTCTGTCACACTCACCTGGGCTCTCATCAGGCCCCTTTTTGCTTGTGGAAATTCTCAAGATGGGAAAGCCAAAAGCCTTATGATGGGCACCACAGTATGACAGCAGATGGAGGGGTATTGAGGTGTGAATCCTCTTTGAAATTGAATGGGGTCAGGCAATTGAGCAATTTTTATATTAAAAAAGGTTTACATTCGGATTGCTTTAAAGTTCTTTACGTTTACTTATTAAATTATTATATTCATTTAAATAGATTAGCTGTTTTGTATAAATGTCACAAGGTAAAAGTAGTTGAAATATATAAATAACTGTAGCGACTATTGATTAGTATATAGTACGTTACAGATTTCTTGAGCTGAAGACAGCTTTCCTAAAATAGATTGTATTCCACAATTATTCCACAATTAAAATATCTCAGAAGTTAGTCGACGCACAAAGGGTTTAATATTTTCTATTATATTTTCAATTTGCGGCTAATTAACTGAAAGTCAGGGATGCCCATGGAAAGAACTGACTTAAAGACAGCTGTCTTAAAATTCTTTTGTTTTCTATAGTAACTTCTTTGACCGATCTTTTCCAGTCTCTTTCCGATCAACACCGAGTTTATTTTACAATTAAACTATCTCAGAGCTAGTCGAGGAACAAAGGGCTGAATATTTTCTATTACATTACCAATTTGTGGCCAATTAACCGAAAGTCAGGAATGCCCACGCAAAGAACTCGCATACTCTGGAGGCCTGTGAGTAGCTAGCCGCTCATAATTTTTATAACTTGTCTTCCCTGCCATTCTCTCAGTGCAAAGCACTTCAATGTCCGCACTTTCAGCTTTTTCCCTCAACGTTTTTCCAACCCTTTTCTACCCTAAATAATTAGCTTGCCAAGAGGACACTTTATTTGCTTCTTTAAAAATAAATAAGGGGAAATTGTTCACATGTAAAAAGTTGTATTCGTAATCTAGATGAGCTCGAAATTACCCAACCCTACCTGTTGATTCTGGGCGATTTCTCTGGGTCAAGTTGTATTGAAATAGTTGAGTTTTGAATTTATTTGTTCAGATTCCCCCTTTATTTTGCGGACCGACGTGACTTTCTGTTCGTTTTATTAATGGCACTTTTAGTCGGAACAAAAGCAAAAACGAAACAGTAAAAAAAATTAATTATGAACAAAAAACATTGTGCATTTATCATCATTCATTCATATTAACTTGGCCTATCAGCATTTTTTCTCATTTACTCAAATCGCAGCCCATTAAAGGCCGGAAAGAAATAAAACGAACTGAATATGAAAATGAAAATTAAGGCAAATATGCAAAGGGCGACACGCTACGTTGACTGTTCTGAGCTGGCCAACAAAACAAGAAACAATTTTTTGTTGATGGCCTCCAAAAAAAAAGGGAAGCAAGTTTTTTCGGCTCTTTTTTTTAGGGAAGAGAACCTTCGCAATTGCACAAATTGCCTTGGCGAAGTATGAGAGAATTCGGGGAAAGGAATAAGGAAAAGGAAACTTCTTGGCTCCATTAAAAGTTGGGCCATTTGACATCGGCCGCGTTAGCTTTTACCCTCAAAAAAAAAAGAACTTTTAATGGCCTTTACACAAAATCTTCCCGTGGACACGTAAGCCCCTTTGTAAAGATTCTGTAGGAAATCAGTGAAGAAAGAATGCAAGAGAATGCAAGAGAATTGCATCAGTAGACACATGAAAAAAGAATTGCATATTGGGTAAAAAAAAACGTTAACCCGGTAATATTTACTAATTCAATTAACTCGATTTTATGTAAGTCACTTAACAGGAAATAATTAAAAGTTTGTATTCATTTTTATTATTTTAAATACCTGATTGATGAGAATTTATTACGTCCATTATCGTCCGGAGTCCTCAAGACGTTCTCAACACTCTTTAAAGTCTTTGTACCACTTATAAACTTATTTTTGCGACATGGTAGAATCACCAAAGGCCTTACGCAACATCTCAACGTATCCGCAGTTGAAATTTCATATCGCAAACCAAATTTGATGGCACTTCTCTCCGCAATTAAATCAGACATTGTAAAAATCGAAAAATGCACTCTTGGTCGTTTGGTAAACACAAGCGTAAATACTGATAAAGATATGGACATTAAATTTAGCCCAGATGCCATTAACAGTCCTGCCAACTCAAGAAAAAGGGAATTAGCCATTAACTTGAAAGTTCTCCTTACTTTTTGTCCACAGTAATATTTATATTTCATATTTTGTTATTCAATAATTATTATTCAGTTAGAATTAAATCGAATATATTCTTTTTGTTCAAATTAATTTATACAAAAATATTTAAATGTAAAGCTTTAAATTAGAAAAACAAAAGAAGCATGCAAAAAGAATGACACACACACTTAAAAATAAAAGCCACGAATTGAGGTTAATATTATTCCATTCGAAATCAATAATAACCACAAGTTTGCATTTTAATTGTGCGCTTCTGCGTATTTTATTTTTAAGTTTACGTAAGACTAAATCAATATTTTTTAAATGGAAACTTCAATTCTATTACTAACTAAACTAACCAGAAAATGTGTCTTGTAATCTGCAATCATTAATTAAACACTTTTCTTTGCCTGTGCAAGTAATCTGAAACGAAATACTCTTTAGATCAGTTTATTGCGCTTTCTCAGCAAAAAAAAGAAGCCTTGCTGGCAATTTGCATGCAATTCCGTATTGGAGAGATCTCGTTTCACTTCTGTCTGTTTTCATTATATTTTTGCCTTACATTGTAACATTTGTTTAAATTGTTTCACAATGTCAAAGCCATTTGATTGACGATGTGCATAGGCTCGCATTTCAATCGATCCATCGATAAGAGCTCCCAGAGCCAGTCCGAGCCGCACTTCCCCTCATTGCTTTTTGTTTCTATATTTTATTTCGTTGTTATTGTTGTCATCAGAAAAGTTTTAGGTTCATTGACTTGGAGAATTTGTTCTCTATACGGTTCTTTTGCTTGCCTGCCAACCCGGGGGGTGTTAATTAGGTTTGTTTTTAATTGTCAATTTATTGAAGCATCGAACTTGCAGACAAATACTACAAAATAAAAGTGTGAAGTGGAAATTTCATTTGGGAGCAAGTTAATCGCCTCAAAAATGATCAATAATCCCCCCTTATACTTGTATGATTTCCTAAGCACATGTTCCCGTTTAGTTTCTAGTTTCTAGTTGTTTAATCGAGGGCTTATGTTTAAATACAGTTTTGCGTTTAGGATATTTACTTAATTTCGATTAAGTCTGTATTTTGTTTGCCTGTTGCCGCCTTACAGATTTTGGGGAGCTTAAGGCCCCAGGCTCTGCCTGCTGTTAATTACAAACAAACGACGAGTGCTCACTGATGCGTCGACCATCGGAAATTAAATTTCAATTCAGATACAGAATCCGAGAAACTGCATCGCAAATCTTTACCATTTATGTTGGGCCACCTAGGCGTCCTCATAATCTGTGGCCTGGCAAGGTCAATGCACTTGTCGATGATTTCACAGCTGAATGAAGACACAGCAACAGTGCCCAGGGCCCCCCTTTTAACCCGTTTCTTCCCCGGTTCTGGGCTCTGACTATGTATTTATACAGCAGTTGACATAACACAAATTGAATTATAACATTTTTTTATCTCCGCTTTCTCAGGCATTTCTATTCAGACGTTTTTCGTACGTGGATGGTAACGTTTCGTGTGTAACGCGATCAGACGTTAAGTTTTAATTAACACATTTTCCACACACACGAGACTCGTGGTTCTATTTTGCAGTCTGGAGAGTTATTTAAAGGGAGTCTAAGCCGGCAGTTTTAGTTAATCATGTTTAAGCGAGCGAAGGGCTAAATTCCTGGCAAATGTTACTCCCTCTCAAATTTCTTAATTCCCTTTAGATTCTAGACCATAACATTATCGAGTAATCGGTGCAAATAACTTCAAAGTTGTTTTGTACTGGCCTATCCAAATATAATATTGAGCTCACAAACAATCTGAACGTAGAACCGAAAAGTCATATTTAAAATTTTATAAGCCCCAAACCTAGCAGTATATTGGAGATATTTTTATTATTGGAGATATATTCCCTTGAAGTCTATGCAGAACCTGCGGTACTACGGAAGCCAAGTAAGACAACACTGGGGGATTGGGGGCCTGCATATTGTCTAAAGTAATTTATAATATCACGACGTGAAGTGGTTCTATTTTGCAGTCTGGAGGGTTATTTAAAGGGGGATTAAGCCGGCATTTTAAGTTAGTCATGTTAAAGCCAGCGAAGGGCTAAACTCCTGTCATATACTGTCCCTCTCAAATTTCTTAATTCCTTTTGGATTCTAGACTATAACATTTATCGAGTAATCGGTGCAAATAACTTCAAAGTTGTTCTCTACTGGCCTATCCAAATATAATATTGAGCTCACAAACAATCTGAACGTAGAACCGAAAAGTCATATTTAAAATTGTATCAGCCTCAAACCTAGCAGTATATTGGAGATATTTTTATTATTGGAGATATATTCCCTTGAAGTGTATGCAGAACCTGCGGTACTACGGAAGCCAAGTAAGACAACACGGGGGGATTGGGGGCCTGCATATTGTCTAAAGTAATTTATAATATCACGACGTGAAGTGGTTCTAGTTTGCAGTCTGGAGGGTTATTTAAAGGGTGATTATGTCGGCATTTTAAGTTAGTCATGTTAAAGCCAGCGAAGGGCTAAACTCCTGTCATATACTGTCCCTCTCAAATTTCTTAATTCCTTTTATATTCAAGACTATAACATTTATCAAGTAATCGGTGCAAATAACTTCAAAGTTGTTCTCTACTGGCCTATCCAAATATAATATTGAGCTCACAAATATTCTGGACGTGGAACCAACAAGTAATATATTTAAAATTGTACCAGCCTCAAACCTAGCTGTATATTGGAGATATATTCCCTTCAAGTGTATGCAGAACCTGCGGTACTACGGAAGCCAAGTAAGTCAACACTGGGGGAGTGGGGGCCTGCATATTGTCCAAAGTAATTTATAATATCACGACGTGACGTGCTTTCGCCTGATAAATGAGCCGAATGTCGCCACGGAGTCAGTTTGCTAAATAATAAACTCTCGCGCTGGTCCGGGGAAGTCGGGGAAAATATGGAGGGCCACGTTTCGTCTAAAATAAAAATAAAAAAAAAAAAATAGAAGAATGCCCACGCTTCGGTGGGTGGGAAGGTCTGACACCCATCGCCCCTTCTACAACCCACTTTTCCATCCGCCTTTCTAACTGTGCTTAAGCTGGAGCGTTTTGTTTTCGCACTTTGCGCGCTTTAGTTTCGGAATTTTCCATCAAATCATCAACACTTCCCGCAGAAAGCGTGGCTCAACATTATTTATGCAGATTTTCTTTCCATTTTTTTGCCCACTTTTTCCCCCCTGAAACAAAAGACAAGAGAGACAGTGGGCGCAACAAGCGTGTGAACTAGCGCCAGGCTATTTCCACCCAAAGCCACAGTGGGACCAATAGCGAAAGAAATATATACGAGTATAAAAATAGGAAAAAATAACAATTTTTACAAATGTCAGACAGATGTCAGACAGATGTCAGAAAGACAACCCGAAAAACCATACATTTTAATAGAGTATATATTAGATGTTGATCCACTGCGGTCAGTACGCATCAAGCACGTGCTTGTTAGGGTTAAGATAGCCACTGGCGTTCTGCGTAAATGTTTGCTTGCATGACTACTAAGAGTTGGTTAAGATTAACGTTTTTATTTTAGGAAGGCTATATACGTTTGAGATTATTCTTGTATATTTATATATATAGTTATATATAGTTATATATAGTTATATATTATATTAGGAGAAGTCTACTAGTGTAGGAGGGTAACCTTTGGTCTGCATCCCAGTTTTAATGACGAGGAGCGATGAGTACTTTTGCACTGATTCGATGCATTTTCTGTGGACACCATATTGTGTACTTCAACCGGAGGATCCATAGATTAAAATTAATTATTATTCATTAGTAGAAAAGTTACTACTAATGCAAGACTTAATTTAAAATTTTAATTTTAAAAAGTTAGACCTTGATTACACTTAGTATTTGATCCCATCCTGCGATTTGATAATAAAATATGATTATTAATGGGAAATAAAACTATTGATGGGAAACACCACTGTGCGGAAGTGGAAGTACCGAAAAGAAAACGCCATTAAGCTTAAGTTGAGCATAAGAGAAGAACAAAGGCATCCGGAGTAGAGTTGGTGGAAATAAATAGCACAAAGTCCCATAAAATAAAGTAGGAGGGACTCGTCATATGCATAAACAATTTAATACATTCTGGAGGCTATTGAGTGTGGTGTGTGTGTGTTCGCTGTGTGTGGCATTACAATAAAATTTACACGCTTATTAATTTTTACAAGACCTTAACCGACACTTGAGCCAAACAACCGACAACGAAAGCAAAAAAAAACTAGAGCGCCGATGCTGATGCTGTGTGTGAATGTTTCTTGTTGGCCAACAACAACAACAAGAAGCACACATGTTAAATAAAAAACAAACAACAAAAAATACAGCAGCACCTCTTCAAACAAAAATTCAACTTCTTTTTTGTTTTTATTCCCTTTCTCTTATTTGCGTGGGAGAGTGTAGGTAGTGAAAAATAGGAGAAATTCGGCCGTAGTAACTTTGCTCCAGAAACTTTTTCGGTAGTCTTTTGGGCAAAGGGGGAGCGGAGGTAGTAAATATATAAGCCACAATTTTAGCATGCACAAAATATGGCCAAAAGGAATTTCTATTTTTTATTTATTTTTTAATATCAAAACTTTTCGACATACCAAAGGCACAGCAGCAAGGCAGGGAATTCCGAGTAGCAGGGAGCACGAGCACAAACAAAGGCCCTTAAGGGGTCTCCCTGTCATATGTGAAATTATATTTTGCACGGCACAAAAATT
This sequence comes from Drosophila kanapiae, assembly GCA_008042475.1. Lineage (NCBI taxonomy): Eukaryota > Metazoa > Arthropoda > Insecta > Diptera > Drosophilidae > Drosophila > Drosophila kanapiae. The sequence continues at coordinate 650,960 of VNJM01000686.1, read as the reverse complement.
CTCTAAAAAATTGCTTACAAATCAATGCAAAATTATTAATATTACATGGTTCTGTGGCTTTGTTTGTTATATTAAATAATGCACCCTTTCTTTTGTATATGATGTATGGATAATAATAATATGATTTCCCTTAGGCAAAGAATTAAATTTTAAGAAGAAACCGAAGCAAAGGCGAAGAGAAGGCGAAGATAAGGCGTTTATTTTGTTCTGTTTATAGTTGAAAACACAGGGACTAAACAATTCCCCACTTTGATATCGAATCTATATTTAAAACCCCTAATCAAGTCCTGAAGGAGAAAATTCAAAATGTTTTTCGGCGGTCTAATTTCCTTTCTACTCGGTCTGTTGGGATTGCGCTGTTTGGCTTATTCCTCATGGAATAACAAAGAAAAGGATATTAATAATAAGATCGATATGGAGTATCTCGAAGTGGATCAGATTCTCGAACTGGACCAGTACTACTCGGAGGATGACGACCTTCGAAAGAGACGCAATTGAAGACGAAGAGAATGACCAGTAGCAGCCGCCCCTTTGGAAACGTTAAATCAAAATTGTCAAATAGCGTGTTCAGCGAAGAATGATGTCTAAGGAGTAAGCCAACCCGAAGGCAATTAATCAAAAGATCAGTTTTACGTGTTTATATTTTGTTCAATGTTTTATAAACTGGATCTTTCCTCAGTTTTATTTATTCGATTTTTTTTTGTTTGTGGGTTTGTTGGCAAGATCAGATGCCAGACAGAAGAAGAGTATGTGTAATTGAGAAAAACAGCCAAAGGTGTAGAGGAAGAAATTGGAAAAGGCCAAGGGAAGGCCGAGGGAAATAGTAAGAACAGGAGGAAACCCCGGCAACGACGACAAATTGCCAGCTTCTTGAAAGTTTTCGCTTGGCCAAAAGAAAATAGTTTCTGAGGTCTCCGGCCCAGTGACGAAAGCTACGAAAACTCGCCACAATCGGAAATGATTGGTGGAAAGTTCCTTGTAGGTGTGTGCGTTTGTGTGGCTTCTTTTTCCAACAAATAAGACGACAATTTAAATTAATTAAAGTTTTTTTTTGCGAAATGGTTAAAGTTTACTCTTGTCCTTGGCAAATGTAATGGAATTAATGTAAATGAAAATATGAGAACCAGTTTCCACGTCATGTGGACTCACTTCTTCTGTGCTGTGGGTCAAAGTCTTGATTTATTATGTCCGGAGCCTTGCTGTCCTCATCCTCCTCATTTTGCGTTGATCTCGGCGTCTCAATGGTGGCCACAACCAGCTGCTTTATCCCGCAAAGCTGCGGTGTGCTGCCATTCGATCGCACTGCCGCCTGCTACTGCTGGTCACGGGCGTCCATCAATTCGATGATATCAGGCGTGCTGATGTCACGATTGGCGTCGGCCAGAGGAGCGCTTAATTCAGGTGTTATACAGGCATCTAGGCGCTGGTCTTCATCGGCTTTGGTGCTATTGAGGACTGTGCACTTTGAATTGGTGGCTGACCAATTTAAGGCAGTCATCTCGAGGTCAGTGGCGTCCAGCAGAATGTCTTAATTAGGAAGGGCTTTGTCAGTTGAATGATTTTCTAACTACACACAGTTTACTTACCCTGATTTTTCTCCAGCTTGATTGGAGATCCTTTAGTTCCCTTTGGAGGTACGAAGCCACTGCTGTCATGGGCCTGTGGGGGGAATACGTAAGGTTAAATTGCAGCTCTCGCGGGGATTAGTAATCACTACAATTACCTCTTCAAAAAACTGCAGACTGGCCTCAACTTTCCCGAAGCGCAGCTTCACCTTGCCACCTCTGGCGTCCTTTTTCCTAATGTCTGCTATTTGCTTCTCCTCACCGTTCACAAATATTTGGCCCGCCACGGCGGCAATGCGAACAATACCGGTCCGCAGAAGGCAAACGAATCCATGGGCCAGCTCCATCGACTGTGCGCATTCGATAGGACATTTAGAAAGTTACCGCAAGCTTCTCAGTTAAAACTCACCTCATCGGCAATGTAAATCTCTGAACCTGACTGTTTTCCGATCCGGTATATATGATCTGGCTTCAGGGAAACCGCCCGCGAACCGCCCACGGAAAGCACACAAACATCTGCCATCCTGGAAAAGCCGCGAAGATAATTAGGAGAGCATTTGTGGACAAATCTCTTGTGGCGATGAGCGAGTCGGGCGTTCAAAACTCTATCGATAGTCGATTGTACACCACTGCCGACTATCGCGATGCTATGGGGAGCTTTATTTAGATAAATAAAAATTAAATAAAAACAAAATTAAGTTAATAAAATTAAATTAAAATGTATTTGTTCGGCTAGTATTGTTTTCTAGTTTTGTGTACAGAACCCTTGATCAAAACGAATTAATTGTTATAGAATAATTCTAGTTTAAAAAATAATTCGAAATTTTAACACCATTTCTTTTTTGCGATATCTTATCCGATATATAAGACGATATTTGTGACATTTCGCGAACGCATGGCAACCCTGCTGCTTTGTTTACGCGTCGTCTCATCACCATAGCAACAACAACAAAAACCAATGGCATCTGCCGCAGGTTTCCGCGGATTAAAGGAGCATCTGAAGGAGTCGGGAATATGTGAAAGGAATGAGCGACACGGACACGGACGACACCGATCTGTTGCTGCTGATACCGCCCAACTACTACACGGACACCGCCGAGCGGCTGCTGCACGAGGTGAAGATGATGAGCGCAGGCGCAGCGGCGGCAGCTGACGCACTGGCCATGCCACCACCCGCGGCGCCCACGACTGCGGCATTTTATTTGTGACCGCCGGCAGAGACGATATAAATAAAGTCGTTTTAATAACAATGCTCGCTACACGCCAATTTTATTTTGTTTGTTAACATATAAAATAAATATAGAGTAAATATCCATAATTGTGTACCAGGGTGCTCCAAAAATTACCAGGTAGTAATCGATAAGATTCCTATTCCTATTCCTTATTAAATCTTTTTAAAACTGGTTCAGACAGTCGCACATTAGACTTGTTTTTAATCTTGGACGCTGATGCACTACGGTTAGTACACTCAAGTGGTGCTTGCAACACCAAGCACGTGCTTGTTACGATTAAGTGTTAGTATGCGCCATATGAGAAAGTCTAGGTAAAGCGAGGAATGTGTACGGTTAACATTCAAGTTAATATCATTGTGCACATATCGTACATACATATTTAAATATCTTCTTTATATAATTATTAATTAATAGACCCAAGTTCGTAATTTTTAAAGCATATTCTGAAATGATTTTAAAGCGCTTCACGTTTTGTCCTTGCCCCGACGTTGTCTTTACTCAGAATTTTGTTTCTTTTGAGAAACTTTCCTATCTGGCATCTAACCTGCCCAACTCTTTCACTCGCTATCTGTTCTGTGTACGGTGCCCCTGTGTCTATCACCCTGAAATTTCACCCCTGCATCCCCACAGCTTTTCCACTTGTCCGCTCATATGTCGGAGAGCTGGGAAAGTTGAGAATTTAAAGGAATTATAAGTACTCGAGCATCTGACACGTCGGCCGCACTTGAGAGAGTTGCCGGGGACTTGGCAGTTGGCAGTTGTCGAGAGTGCTACGGCCACTCACTATCCATCCATTCCTCCCCCATCCAACCAGCACCGATTTTCCTGTTTCCCGGAGGGAAAACCAACCCAGTGACGAATGTCGCCTGAAACTCATATGCACTCCTGCTGCAGCCAGAGGGCTCCGCTCGTAAAATAGTTTTCAGGATTTTCATATGGGCCATGGCGGAAGCTTGGCAATTACAGTCAAACTTGGCCAAGTTGAAATTAATTTGTGGATTGTATGATACTTCTCTTACAAGGGCATAAAGTGCTGAACAAAGCTGTTAAAAAATATATGGGAGGGTGGGGTAGGAGGAGGAGCAGCATTAAACCTAAAAGCATTTTCTTTCATTGTTATTTTATAGATACAAATAGATCTTTTGACATTTACTGTAGTCCATATGGCACTTAGGCTCTGGGAAAACTCTGTTTGGTGTGTGTGTGTGTGTGTGCGTGTAAGCAGCTTACGCCGCTCTTTTTCTCCTTCTTTTCCTTTGGAACCCCTTTAGTTTTCGCCCCCCCTCGAGAGTCACGTTCATACATATGTCATATTGAAAAGGATGGAACGAAGAACGAATGTATCGCAGATGATTTCTAATCAAATATATCATACGCCGCCATCCAGGGAGAATAGTGTTTGCACATTTCCATTTTTCCTCGTATTTTCTTTGCTCTTGTCTTGTGCCCTGTGTGCCCTGCGAAATGATAAATATTGTTTTCATGTCTCCCTGTCTCGTTCCAGGTATGACGGAGGAAATAACAGGCGATTGGAGCTATTACGTGTTCATATCCCTGACTTTGGTCCCCGTCTATTGTGCATTTCGGCTCATTAAGTCGCTGGGCTGGCAGCTCTTCATCAACAACTGAGCAAACATCTGCAGCAGCACTGCACTCTGACACAGAAGAACGGAAAACCCGGTGAGGAAAACTCCATACAAGCTTCTGCACCAACAGCAGGTGCGTAGTCACTTGAGGTTGTGCCAGTCAGTCAGTCAGTCAGTTGAGTGTCGAATGTCGAGTGGCGGGCACACTGCATGTTGAAAGTTGCAGTTCGGTGAATGTCGAAAACGATTCGTACGAAGGAAAAAGGAAACTCAGGCAGGTATCATGCTCTGGCACTCTGGCAGACTTTTGGCCATAAATCAAAAGCACAACTAGAGTCGCACAGCTCAGCCATTGTCAGTTCGATAATTTCAATTCTTACAAGTTTGTTTACATATTTATTGGTTAAGTTTTATGTGAAAAGTTGAGATATATATCATCTTATAAGACACAGTGAGTTCGTGGCTAACCTTCTGACCCAAGAACATCAACAACTTTGAAGGCAACTAAAACACAACAAGTCGTGGAAAAGTATTTAAATATGCTTTGCTTAACGTAGTCCTTGCTTTTTCCGTTGCAGAATTCCGTGAATCTATTTATATATATATATGGATATATATATTGTGTAAAAATGCAATAAACGGGAGGCAAAGACTAGCGCGATAAACAGAGGTCCAGCAGCTGCCAGGATTCCGTTGTATTGTGTTGGCCACGCCAAGTTGCTGCTGCTGCTGGCTGGCCGAAAAGGAGCAAACAAAGGCGAGGCGATGCAAAGCAATCAACGTCACAAGCAGGAGCAGCAGCAAGACCAGAACCATAACCAGACCCGGGAACATAGAGCAGAACACAAGCCGGAACAGGGCCCGAACCAGAACCAGAAGCAAGACCAGGACCAGAACCAGGACCACCAGGACGAGCACAGCGGTGGCCGTAGACGGAGTTATTGTGGTGGCACCACCAAGCTGCCGACGAATCGGGAGCACCAGCTTTAAGGACATCACCCCCACACCATTCACATCCTCCGCAAACAGGGCAAGTCACTACAGCAAAAGCCAAAGCAAAACAACTCCGCTTTGAGGACCTCAAGGAAACCAATTTACATATTTAAGCTTTGGGCAAACGTCGTGCCGGAGCAGTCAGCGAGAGAAAGAGGGAAAGAGCGGAAAGTGCCAGGAGCTAGAAACCAGAAGCCAGTCAGCCAGCAGTGGCCACAGGCTAGAGCATCCGCTAAAATCAAAAACCAGTTAGCCGCTGCTGCTGAGACACATTTATACCTTCAAAAATGCGACTGCCATATCGGAATAAGAAGGTCACCCTGTGGGTGCTCTTCGGCATCATTGTCATCACCATGTTCCTATTTAAATTCACCGAGCTGCGGCCCCAGTGCCTCTTCAAGGTGGATGCCGCCAACGAGCTCAGCTCGCAAATGGTTCGCGTCGAGGTATGTAGCCCCCCAAAAATCGAACACCCAATCTGTTTGTTTGCTCTATGTGTCCCACACCTTCACCCGAATCCACACACATATTCCAAAGCCCCGGAACATCCTCATTTCTCTGCCATCTGTAGCCGTGGCACTCAACGTGAGTCCGTTGCTAAAAATATTTAAATTTAATCAAACTGGAAGCAATCAAGACCTGACAGATTTTTAGGCTTTCCATTTTCTTTTTGCTTTTTTTTTGTATTTTATGAAAGCATATTCAATTTATTGAATTTAATCCATAATATTGGTAAGCATACTTAATGTGGATCGGAGAATAATTCAAAATGCTTCTAGGTTTTATGAATTCTTTATTGAAACTTTAATTTTTAAGTATTTTCGGCTTTCTGTCTTCTCCTAGCAGCAGAAAATTGATGTGTTCGTGCGATAGAGTTGGGAGCTTATAGACAATAATCGCTAGAGAAATGGATTATAGAGTTTACTTATATCAGGAACTTCGGGGATCAGCATTAGCATTATAAGACTGATATGTGGATGAGCTAGATCGACATTAACAGAAAATGAATGTCTTATAAGTAACGTAGATACCTATCGCTATAGAAATTGATCATTGTGCAGTCTTTAAGCTGCTTATATTAAACCTTTAAATATTCCAAAAGTTTTCAAGTTGTTGGGTAATATTGTGGCCTCCAAGACTTGCTTTTGAGAAGCCCTTTTGCTGACCCAACCGGAAAACAAAACATTTGCAGTGATAAATCAAGAGAAAAAAGAAATCATGAAGGTGGAACCGAATGGCAGGATAACTAATTTCATATTGGCTGAACCCAGCTAAAAATCCTCGTTCTCACTACCCAGACTTTTGGCCTCTGGCCTCTACCCTCTGGAAAATCCAACCGCACACGCACGCAAACCCAAAGCAAAGCAAAAGTCATTGAGGGAATTTAACTGGTTATCGGATGACCGAACACTATTTTGTAAACATTAGTCGAGACCAAAATGGTCTCGTTGGAGTTGAAGATGGGGGCCAGTGTGTCCGGGCGAATGGAGTGGGAATCCATTGATTAGCATTGGGAATATCGAAATGCCATAAGCAGCTTAGGATGAGTTCGGGGGATGGGAAAGGAAATCGGAGTAGCGGTCAGGCAAAGGAGATGACTCCACACGAAAGACAATGCACCCCAGGAGAGGGAGGGAGGTATGGGGATAGGATTTGTGTATGTGTGTGTGTTTGTGTGGAGATAGCCAAATCATCTTCACAGAGCATTAGCCATCCTTGGCTTCACCCATGAATGCGACTTTAATTCCGGAGGATTTGGTCAGCCTAATTATGGGCGATCTAGAAGAATGAAATGGTCCTAAGTGGCCACAATTCAGACGGCTTTTGCCACATTCTAGGTGCAGTAAAAGCGGAAAGCTAAGGATAGATACTCGTAGATACTCGCAATTTGTTTATTTTATTTATCAACTGAAATAGTTACGATTAGATAAAAAAAAAAAACAGAGTTCTGCCACACCTTATCGCTAGCCTAATTAGATGTGTATGATTTATGAATATCGTTCTATCACTTGCCAAGATAAGGTTCCCTTATTTATCGGAGGGATTAGGCGGCATAGAACGTTTTTCTTTTTGAATGTCGGTTCCATATGGATAGTTCGGTTCTATTTTTAGTTATGCCCATCACCTGTCGTCTGGCGCTCTCACTTTTCATTCATTTTGACGCTAATGCCCATGGAGGCGTTAACACCTGCGCTTACTCAACCATTCCAGCCCCAACGTTCTCCCATATCTATATATATGTAACCTCCCAACGTCAACTTCCACCCAGCCCACCTACTGCGACCCATCATCATTATCATAATCATCACCATCATCGCAAGAGCCCTGACTGCTGCAACTTTTTTCTAATTTAATTTTGTTGTCTCCACCCCGTTTCTTTTTTGCTCATCTCACTCTGTCTCACTTGGATACGGATGCGAAAACCCGGACACGGACACGGACACGGCCACGGATACTACGGACACGTTCAGAAATACCTCACAGATGACAATCAACGCGTTTATTCATACAACCGTGAGATGCCATTAATATTCATAGGCGGCGTGCCCAGATCTGGGACGACTTTGATGCGCGCCATGCTGGATGCCCATCCCGATGTGCGGTAAGTCCTTCTTCGAGCCCGAACTCTGCCTCTCTGCCTCCACCCAAAACTGTAACAGGATAATGCCCCCCAATACCCTTATCCCGGTCGGTTACTGTTCGATTTGATTGTCTCCCACAATGCGTTGGGACTGGGATTGGTTTTGCGGCGAAACTCCATCCGCCGCATACATATATACCACTTCCCTTGAGTTGTGGAGAAGTCTATCGGATATCACAGGCGATTTATTGGCCATTGGTCATTGAACATAATAGCTTGTGCAGGCTCTGAAAGCCGCTGCTAAGTCTTTAATCAGTTTCCCAGCTTAGTTTGCATTAGAAATCAGCAAGATGAACTTAGATAAGTTTACTTGTCAATCCTTTTCTTTAACAAAATTATTAAGTTCCAATGGTTAGTAAAATACAGCTAAATATAAATGAAGGCATATATATTTATTTATTTATACAAGAGGGTCTGCTTGGCGTCTGTCTATATATTACGTAATTACGTTTTTGATCATTATCAACCCCATCCCCCTATATAATCAAGAGTAATCGTTGAGAGCAGCCCCTCACCTTCGAATTATAAAACAAATATTTCCCTATAAAAATTAAAGATTAAACTGATATAAAAATAATTATCTTATCATTGTCATTGGCCCCTCCCTCACTCCCCAAATAATCAAAATCATTTTACTGACCTCCTTCCTCCCCCTAGGTAATTAGGTAGATTGCTGTAGTACATAGTAATTTAGTAGATTTCACAATCACAGCAGAAGAGTTAAAAAGCAATTTGTGTGTGAGCTAGGGATTGGGGCCTATCGATACCCATCGTTTGCTCAAAATCAAAGCTGGATCCTCGTGGATCGCCGTTAGAAAAGAGTATTAAGTGTAGGCTCTAGAGGTGGAAGCTTATCGATAACCATGCCTTGCTGAAACTTAAAGCTGGATCCTCTTGGATCTTCGTAAATCTGCTTAGTATATTTCACACTTTCCTCACTTTTATGCAAATTTAAGCATATTTCCAAATAACATTCCAATTTCAAATGATTTCCGTTTTCGGTTCCTGCCATAAAAAGTGTATTTCCTCTGCCCTTTTCTCTCTGTCTCTATGGGGGTAGGAATGTTGTAAATTTTAATGCATTCATTTTTTGGTTGGTTTTTGCCTCGCAGCTCGCACGGCACCCAAACCTCTTCTCCCTCCTGAATTCGATATATATTTCGTTTCGCCTTTGGCAATTTTAATATGTATATTTTTAGGGGTCGGGTCTGCCTCCCGTCCTCCCGTCCGTCGCTTTGTGCGATATACATATTTCGGGTGGCTCTGGTCCCGGTCCCGGTCCCTTTTATCTTCTATACACTCGTTGTATTATAATTTCTTTAGTTTCCCTTACGCATGAGTAATTAGCCAAGAAATTTTGAGCAATCCGAAAATGGGCAAAAGGAGTGGAAGTGGAGCTGAAACTCCTTCCTTTCTTTTTGGCGCTTATTTTATTAAAAATTTGCCTTTCCTTCGCGATTTTAATCGCGTGGCCTATTCTGTATCCTGCATCCTGTATCCCGTATCCTGGGAACTGGGAACTGGGACCTGGGTGCTAGATGTTGGATGTCAGGGTCGCTTTTTTCTGATGGCTGCGCACAGCGCAATTTCCGCTGTTTAAAAACCGACTTCTTCTCCCTCAAGGACCCCAACCCCGATTTTAGTTACAGAATAGGTTTTGGGTCCTCTTCCTCTCTCTCTCTCTCTCTCCCTCGCGTCTGTCGTCCGTCCTTTGTTCGCCATCGCAGGACTCTGAAAAGCGTAAAAGTTTCCCGGTCGTATGTATGTATGTATGTCTGTATATAGAGTAGGTCACCGTCACCCACTTCGACCCACTTTCAGCCCGCTGCTCGCCCCGATTATATCTGGTTTAGTATTTGTAGCATTTTGCATTTGGACTTGGCACCAACTAATTGAGTCCTGGGTAAGCCCCGAAACAGTTTTGTGGGATTTAGATGGCCCGCACAGCGTGCGATCCGTCCGGGTTGAGGTGCGAACAAACGTAATTGGTTGAGGCTAGATAAAGTGGTGATCCCCCCGATTAAAGCTTCACCGAAAGGGGTTGACTCCTTGTTAGTAAGCCATTACACATGGACTTGTCATTCCGGAATTAGAGAAACTGGAAAAGTATTATAAATGTCCATACGGTTCGAAGGACCGGATATGTAAAATAAAAAGACGTTTACAGCGGTTATGTCTATGTAAAAAGTAGATTCAATTGTTAAAAAGTCTTTGATTTATATACATAGGTGGTATGAGAATTAGTTTAAAGTCTCCTGCAGGGACCGTACATCTGTTTGCCTGGGCTTATTCCCTTGTGTTCTGGATTCCCCGTCTAAGACACTTAAGTTAAAAAATTTCCCTTCAAGGTAAACAATTTTAAATGTTAGTTAAATATATGTCACTGCATTTCACACTTTATTTCCTTAGTTACACAGAAACGAAGGACACAACGCTATAACTAGTTAATTAAAAAATGGAGATAACACATTAGTACTTGTGCTAAAACTTTAAGGAAATTCGTTTTGTTGGAATGTGTTAAAGCATTTAAAAGAGTCAACTGAAACTTTTAATCTGGAACTCATTTTCTCGAAAGTAAATTAGCACCTTAAATCACCCTTGATTACACTGACCTCAAGGCGTTTTCCATTTCACGCAGAGAAATAGTTGGAGCTGGGCTTTAATTCACTTTGATTACCTTGGTTTAGGGTTCTGGGCTGTGGGTTCTGAGCTCTCGGTTTGGGTTGCTTCTTGGTCCCTTGCTCTTGGCTGTTCTTTTTCAATTGCTTTTACACCGCACTGCAGTGTGAGATATTTATGATAATTTACGCAATCAGGCAGTAATTTTTGTGTGTGCTCTGAACTTGATTACGGACGACGCTGCCTTTGCCAGCGGAAAATTCTAGGACGGCAAACGTTAGAATCGTTTGAAGCCCTTCATAGTTCAGTGGCTTCGGTTGTGCAGTTAAGAGTGGAAAATGGAAAAGGGAAAAGAGCAAGAGGGTATAGAGGGGGGAATCGGAGTGGAGCGTAGTCACGGGGCACTGTGGAAAAACCAAAATAAGAGAGTTATGCATGATGGGGGCGCTCCAGGCCGGGCTCTATGTGTATATGTAGAACGGGAACGCTAAAGAGCCAGCGCCGGGATGGCATGCCTTTTTCATTTTGTCGATTGCACTACAGGAGGGATGGCTGGCTGGATGGCTGGCTGGCAGACGGGCAGCCTGGGTGGCGGTGTACCTCCTGAACCTCCTGTATATGTTGCGAAATCAAAGTAGGATACTAGGCAGGGCTTCCGCTATATAAATACTATTTGTGGCAACGTTTTTAGTTCGATATTCGGGCAGAAAAGTATAGAGGTTGCCTTTAAATCCCTAGTACCCATTAACCTATTGTTTTTGCTATTCTCTCTCTTTTATTTTTGGAATCCTCACAGCTGCGGTCAGGAAACACGAGTCATTCCGCGCATCCTGCAACTCCGCTCACACTGGCTAAAGTCGGAAAAGGAATCGCTTCGCCTGCAGGAGGCCGGCATAACCAAGGAGGTCATGAACAGCGCCATCGCGCAGTTCTGTCTGGAAATCATCGCCAAGCATGGCGAGCCGGCGCCGCGTTTATGCAACAAGGATCCGTTGACGCTTAAAATGGGCTCCTATGTCATCGAGCTATTTCCGAACGTAAGCACCACTGGCAGCTACCATCACCCAGCACACAGCTCTCAGCACGCAGCATCCTCAGCTCCCAGCTCCCAGCACACAGCATCCTCAGCTCCCAGTCCCCGGCACACAGCGTCCTCAGCTCCCAGTACATAGCATTCTCAGCTACCCATCCATCTAACATACAATTTCCCCATACACACAGTACACACTCATCACCATCACAATTCCCATCCTTCTTCCCAGTTCCCCCATTTACACAGAGAGAGCAAATGATGCTAAAATCTCAAAATATACAAGTTAATTTATTACCTTTTCTTATAAATATAAAATATGACATAGAATAAATTCTTAAGCTATGCTACTTATACAAAATTGAAGAGATCAAGGTGCATTTTAACACATACTCCAAGAAATATACAAATAGTTTGTAAATATTTCAAAGTTACACACAAAGCTTGAATTTATCCAAGAATTCACCTCAAAACATATGTCAAATGCAAGTTGTTTGTTTTTTAATTGTTTCTTTCGCCATTTCTCCGTTTTATTAATTACTTAAAATGTTTTAAAATGAGCTTTTCACATTTTTACGGCATATTCGCAAAGAACTCCCAATTTAAAAGACAAATCCTTTTCGTTCTGAGCATTGCGACGTTACGAACGCATGTAATTTAAGATCCTTTGGAGCCTTTCTGACACTGATAGGTTTTACCACAATTTAAATAGCGTTTAACTACGCCCTTTTTATAAAATAAAGTATTATATATCTTCCGATCTATTAATGAAATATTCAAAGGCAAAGCTGCGGAAGACCTTGCTACTTCGATTATAAAATATATTTAAATATAGATTGCATCTCCACTGAGCAGCCTTTCTATAAAAAAGAAAATTGCTAACAGAAAGAATATAATTTAATTGTAATTAAATAAATATAGAAACTAAATATTTAATTCTGTATACTATACAGATCTCACGGTGTAGTTTTATATGCCTTTAAAAAAGAAAGAGTAGATGGACTCTGGCACACTTCCAACTAATCAGATATTTCTGACACTTAATAATAAATGTACAATTTTATCTTCATATAAGTATCTTCTCTCTGTGCACTCACTCAGATTCGTGGTTTTTTTCTGCTTTTCTGTTACAGGCAAAATTCCTATTCATGGTGCGCGACGGTCGGGCGACCGTTCATTCGATTATATCGCGCAAGGTGACAATCACCGGTTTCGATTTGAGCAGCTATCGCCAGTGCATGCAGAAGTGGAACCACGCCATCGAGGTGATGCACGAGCAGTGCCGTGACATTGGCAAGGAGCGCTGCATGATGGTAAGTACACCTAACCAAGTATCCATGATGATGGCCAGTCCGGCTCAATCAATGATGATTAACATGGCCAAAGGGCCTCTCGTCTGCTGCCGGCACAGGAAATTAAACGAATCGAATGGATTCGGGATCGAGTTAAAAGCTTTAACAATACAAATGTATTTATACAAACAAATTTCCGCTCTTGTTAGGTCTACTATGAGCAGCTGGTCCTGCATCCGGAGGAGTGGATGCGCAAGATATTGAAATACCTGGACGTGCCCTGGAACGATGCGGTGCTGCATCACGAGGAGTTCATCAACAAGCCCAACGGCGTGCCCCTTTCCAAGTAAGCTGCTCTCCCTGGGGACAGGCACGACTCTACGAATTTAATCACAAAAAAAAACATTTCCATTTCTCAGGGTGGAGCGCTCCTCGGACCAAGTGATCAAGCCTGTGAACCTGGAGGCCATGTCCAAGTGGGTGGGCCAGATACCGGGCGATGTGGTGCGCGACATGGCCGACATTGCGCCCATGCTGTCCGTGCTCGGCTACGATCCGTATGCGAATCCGCCGGACTATGGTAAGCCAGATGCATGGGTGCAGGACAACACGTCGAAGGTAAGGTGCAACGACGGCAAAACAAACTGAAAGCGCACACCAAAATCAGCAGCTGTATTTCCTTTTGTTTACATATATTTTATAAATTAATCAAAAATAGTTTCAAGTCAAAGGAAGGAGATATTCTTTCCCAACTTGGTTGCCTTATTTTTCTCCCTTTCATTCCCCACATTCATTATTTTTTATTTGTATTCTTTTTTGTTCTCTGTGTGCCTCTTTTTCTTTGTTTGTTTTCTGTTTTGCACCTTGCCTTTGGTTATTTTATTTTTACGTTTGTCGGTTGCACCCAGCGATAACTCTTTATTTTCGTATTTATTGCTTTTATTTTACATGCTGTTGTTTTTATTATAAATTGTTATTTTTTCCAGCAACTTTGATTCATATTGGGGGTTTTTTTTTGGGTCTGCTGTGTGTGGTTATATATGCATATTGGGGGGGTTACAAATCATACGAGAACGAAAGTAAACCAAGGGAATATGATTGATTAAAATGTATATGGGAATGTGTATTTAAAAGGAACAACAAGAAAAATATTAGTTGCATTATTCTCCGAAAGAGAGTAGCAGTAAAAATACATATAATCACTATTCATAGTTGAACCTGCATATTTTATAGCCCCTAAAACAAGCTTCATTAATATTAACTAGATTATTATTATCGAAAATGGTTTTAAATCTTTCTGGTTCACTTTTTTATGGCAGACCCTGGGAGTCACATTAAAATTTGCATAAAAAATCAATTAAAGAAGTCAAGTGCCTGCATTTGGATTTTGAATCTGAATTCATTTATTAGCAGTTATTAATTATAAAGAATTAATATTCATAATGCTGTGTTGGCCAGGGATTTGCATAGAGCAAATATATTTTGTTGTTAATTGAAGCCAACATAAACAGATGTCACCATAGTTTTTTAGCTAACATTTAATTGAAATTTTTCGGTTTACTTGGCCAATTTACTGACCAATGGAGGGTCCTTTTCGTTGCTTTTTACGCCAGCCACCCTCTGGCGCGGCGCATCCTCTCTTATCCTTTTTTTTTTTTTGCATCTCCGCCGTCCCTGTCTCTGTTTGCAAGTGCATCCTGCTGAGTTATGTCCGGCGCAGCGATGCGTTAAATTAGCTGCTAATTAATTAGTCCACTCCTCGCTACTCCGCGCCACTCCACGCGACTTGAGTGGAGTGGAGTTGAGTTAACTCAAGTTGAGTTATCTCCTCGTTGATTTTTTTTTATCACTACGTTTCTGCGTCCTTTTTTTTCTTCCTTTTCATATATTTATTTTTGTTTTGTTTGTTTTTTTTTGTGCCCCTGCTCCTGCGGGGTGTCTTTTATATTGAAATTGCTGCAAAAGGGAAAATTGCTGAAAGCTTTTCTGTGTTAGTTTTCATTGGATTAATATATGGATATTGAGTACACAAATTTACAAAATTGATTTTTTTCACAGTTTCATTGAAAAATGTTGTAAGCCTTTTTTGTTTTCAATATTTTATTATTAACCTATTAAGATTTTGATGACGAATCGGAATAAATACGAATTTAAATAAAGATTCCTTTTGTAGCTGTTAAAATATCAAATATACGCATTCTAAGGTACTTTTAACTCGATATTTATCGATATATATAACTTGTGTGCAATAAGTGAAGAGTTAAAACAAGAAAACCACAAAAAACATTAATTTCAACTCGGAAAGATTTATTGTGTGTTATATTTCATTAAGTTAATATATTTAAATTGATTTTTACAATTTTAATACTATTTTATTGATACTTTAGTGAGTTTTTTTTCTAATTTAGTTGTCTTCGATATTCTATTATTTATTTATTTCGATTTTAGTGGCAAATCGGAATAGATATGAATTTTAACAATCGTTCGGGGTATTGTTTATCAGATGTCCCCAAGAAAATATCAAATATAGAGACTATAAATCGATATTTATCGATATATTTATTGTAGAGAAATCCAAAACTAACAAAAACATTTCAAATCTTAAAGCTTTTCTGATTAATTATTGATTAACAAATCTGCTTAATGAGTTTAAAAATTAAACTAAATATTAGTTTCAAATTTTCCCTAGATGTTCGTATTAATTTACTTTTTGTTTAATATTTTTAAATACTATTACGTTGTGTGATTTAATTAAAAGGAGTGAGAGTAGGGCATGCACAATTAATGTATGCACTCGATTCGCTGGCACCTCGGCAGCTCGATTTTTTGTCACCCAACGTTTGTTTTTATTTTCTCTTCTCTTTTTATTTTTATTTTTATTTTTGTCGATGATGTCCCGGATTTTTGCGTGTTTTTATTGGCCTGTCACTGGGGCAATTTCTGTTTGACAGTTAAAATTGCAATGTTTCCGCGCTGTTGCCTGCCGCCTGCCGCCAGCCGCCTGCCGCCTGACGGTGGGCGGCGACGTTAAGTCGAGGGCGGTCTGATGTCATAAGTGGCAATTTATACATGCATGCATGCCATCCGCTGCTCGGCAGGTGGGGCAAAGGGGAAACTGTCCGGGAAAAGTTAAGTCAACTCTTCGCGATCCCCGCCAGCTTGACAGGCCACTCCTGTGACACCTACTGCCCCATCCAGCCGGCCATAATGCCACAGGACAGTTACCCCATTGCCATTATGCCCGTCTTCGGGTCCCCCGTTGCAGGGCAATGCAATTAATATCAATTGAAAGTCCGCCAATTTGATTATATTCCTTAATTTATGTTAATGGCAAATATTTTAATTAATTGACGGCTCTCGGTCTACGCTTATCGAGGTGTCCGCAAACATTTAATAATTTAAACATATTTGCATATTTAATATTTATGCGGAAATTTTAAACGAGAGTCGGCGCCGTTGCAAATATTTATACATATTTTAAAATAGCGAAACATTAATACTCTTTGTGGATAGTGTAGGGGGAAAAAACATAAATAAAAGCCTACAAAATATAGAACTCTCAACACTATGCAGTTTTTATTGAAATATATTTTACTGTGGCCTTAAATCAATAAAAACGATTTTAAATTAAAACTGTGCGCTGTGAGTGTTGAGGAATTTTCGGAATTCATTTCATTTGCGCAACTTTTTCAACGTTTTGTGCGACGTCACAAAGTTAAAGAACAATTTGTTGTGCCGAAAGTTTGGGCCTTTGACAATGTTTATAGCTGCCACATTATGCAGCTGTGTTGGCATGCAGGCGGCGGCGGCATATGCGATGTGGTGGTGGCAGCAACACGCGGCAGCACAATTAGTTCAAGTTGAAATAAGGCCCGGCCATAATTATGCGCAATCAGCAGTGGCAGCAAACAGAATTTAAGGGATACTACCGCATATATTTTATCACAAATTCAAGAGGGATTTTCATTTGAAATTTATTTATCGGAACCTTTGGCATTTTCGCTTCTCCTTTTCTTTGCAGTTAAAGGCCAATCGAATGCTGTGGGAGAGTAAGGCCAAGCAGGTGCTGCAGATGTCCAGCGAGGATGAGTTTAACAACAATAGCAACAACAACAATAAGGACGCCAACAATAATCAGTACAATGTCAATAAAATTATGCCAGAACAACAACAGCAACACAGACAACGACAACAGCAGCAACAGCAACAGCAGCAGCATCAGCATCTGCAGCAGCAGCAGCAACATCAGCATCATCAGCAACATCAGGAGATTGACGGGGATAGGGATAGGAATAGGGAACGGGAAAGGGAAACGGAACCGGAACGAGAACAAGAATTGTTGCATCAAAAGCCAAAGGATGTCATTACGATAAAGCAGCTGCCATTACAGAATGGCAACGGCAATGGCAACAGCATCGGCAACAGCATCGGCAACAATAACGAGAACAAGAATGGCCCCATGGCGGATACATGATATCCGCACATACCCATAAGACTGCCGCGTGGCAAGCACTGAAGGCAAGCTGTGGAGGAGTCAGCAACCGAAACCTTGGCTACCGATAAGGATAACGCTAACGATAACACCTAAACACTAACACTAACAATTTAGGATACACGAAAGATAAAAAGAAAAACCAATTTTGAATTGAATTAGCCGCCAGAATATAACATATGTGTAAGTGCTTCTGTAAGAGTTACCAAAAAACCCAAGTCATCTACACAGTAAATGCTAGCACAGTGCCGACTAACAAGGGACTTCAAGTTGCAGGGATGTATGTATGTTTATCACACTATTAGCCACCGCCTGATTCCATATTCATTTAATTTATGCATTATTAACTCTACATTTTAAACGACTTAACTTAATGCGATTGCGGTGGCCGCCTAATTTATAATTCAATTTTATTGCTCCATCGAATTACACTTCAATTTGAATGCAATGTCTATTACCTTAATCATTTCGACACAGCTGATAAGCTGCTTAAGCCCACGCAATGCGACTGGCTGGCTTTTTCCTTTCCCCCTCGTCTCTCTGTAAATCAGTGACATTAACTCTTTCTCTGGAGTAAATATGAGGCAATATAAGTCTATTTAAATGTGTAAAATCAAAGGAGCAGCAGGGGAAAGTTGATGGAACAGAAACAAGGTGTAAAAATCCTGGCCCACCTCCTTTACGATATAAAGCAAACATTTTTATTTAGTTTACATATTTTTGTACGAACGTTTATATAACTTACCTTGCTCTTTTTTTTAATATCTCTAATTGTGTACATAAATATTAAAATATTATAATTTTTTACCAAAAAAAAAGAAAGAAAGAAAGATTGAACACAAGGGGCTGGCCCGTATAATTGGTAATCACATTTTTGATGATTTTTAGACCGTCCTCCCTATGTAATCCAGAATAATCATTAAAGGAACTCTCACCCCTATGATAACGTAATTATAAAATGTAGTTTTCCAGAAACATTTAGCTTCCTCCCCCTAGGTGATTACTTGATATATGGACAGCCCCTTACTTATCGAACGAATCTCGACTCGCTGACTCTATCTAAACTGTGTCTACTGGCCCGGGCTAAGGTATTAATGGGAATCTTTATATAGGTTTATATCTGGACATGTAAAACTCTAACGTTAAGCACTGTTTATAGTTTGCAAAACGGTAAAGCAACACAAGATAACAAAAATATTGATAACGTGTTAACTTTTTAATGAGAGAGCTTTTAAGGTATTTAGTTTAAATAACGAAATATAAATAATAATAATATTCGTATTGTATATGTAATATTTGCTGCTGATAAATAGAAAAAAGACGTGAACTAGAATAGAAAATAAACTTTTTGTTGTTTTTTTTATGTGTTGCAATGACTTGACTGAATGTAAAAAAATAAAACAAAGAAAAGAATACCGAAATAAAAGCATATAATAAATGTATACCTTTAAATGTCTAAATGTATATGAGAGAGTTGTAATAGATTTTAAATGTATATGTGTATGGATGTGAGTAGAAAGCGAGTTAGCTAAGCTAAAATCAAATATTCTTTTTTTTTTTACTGCTGGTTCAATGGCATTTACTTCAGATTTAAATGGCAGATCCTACAGTTTAAGACCGGCTATAGAGTTGCACAAACACTGTACGTAATCTCAAAGGATTCAAGAACGGGCCTGGCAGCTCTACTCTCCCTTTTAGTCATTTAAATTTGAAGTATGTTTTATGTTTCGTATTTTTTAGTAGCAAGAAAACGAGAAGAGAGGTGATTTCCCACACTCCGTCCTCACTGTTGTGGATTGGGAATTGGCTATTTCATGTACTTACTTGCCTTTAGCTTTGCGCTCAATGAAAACTGCATGTTTACTTTTACACCTAATTTAATGAAGATATGAGAATTGCTGACAATAAATAAGAAAAATGATGATGAGAAGATGAAGTTCGATTGAGGACAGAAACGGCAAATCATGCTTGCTCGCTAAGGGAACTCAGAATTGTTTATAAAAACGTGTTTGTGTAATCGCCGTGCGCATCACAACCATAAAACTATACTGAGCTAAAGATCCATTACAATTTCTCGGAATAGTCCATTGAATAAATAGTTTTCTGATTGTGAAACGCATTTAATATGTACACAATATATATATATATTTATAAATAAATATACATAAAATACATATGAATGTGAAAAATATTTTTGCTAGCTTTTAAGACGCATTTTTTTTTTTGTTTTTTTGTTCGTCTTATTTCTAACCGTGTATGTATGTATAACTCTCGAAATAAGTATGTTTGTATATTGTAAATTGTTGTGTGTGGAATTGCTGCAGCTAGGAAAGTTTTTATTCATATTTTTTTTTATGAGAACGCAAACACCAATGTTAAACTAACGATCTACTTGCAGCTGACAGACAATCAGAGCTCAAAGGAACTACAACTTTAGCTATATAATCCGACTCCCTGTAAGCCCCAAATGACACCCACCCGTTGTCCCCTTAACTGATGGAACTATAAAGAAAACAAAAACCATAACTTAGACAATTGTAATCCACGAAAAAAACAAAATAATAATAATAATAAAGATATATAAAAAACAAAACAAAAACGTATAAGAAACACTGTACGCTGCAAAGATCCGAAACCGAAAAATGTGGAAACGAATTAATTGTAATCACAAGACAAGATTTTTTGTGTGCATTTCGTAGGCTAAGCCAATTGTACAATATTGTATTGATAATGACATCCCAGCAACAACAGCTAAATATACATAATTATATATACTATACAACAGAAAAAACAAATCGAAAGAATGAAACAATAAAAGTTAAACAGAAATAAAAACAAATATGCAAGAGAACACGTTTGGGTTTTGTATTTATTATATGAGAAAACTGCTGATCTGCGGAACTTTTACACTGAACTAATCATCCTCCTGCTGCATTCTGAGTGCCTGGTACATGGACATCTGCATTTAATAAATTTTTATTGCTGGTTGGGAACTTGTTGCCGAAACAAGAACCACAATCGCATTTCGTGTAACAGGCGAACAGAGATCAGTAGAGCATCGATACTCTTATCTATGCGGTGACGTCAGTCGATCATTCGCTCTCCTTCCAGAAAGCGTTCGACTGGCTAGAAAAAATGAAAGAGAGCAGCTCTCGCGAGAGCACTAAACCGTTATGAAATATGTTTACACTAAACTAATCATCCTCCTGCTGCATTCTGAGCGCCTGGTACATTGATATCTGCACTTAATAAATTTTTATTGCTGATTGGGAACTTGTTGCCAAAACAAGAACCACAATCGCCCGCCTCTTACATTTCGTGTAACAGGCGAACAGAGATTAGAAGAGCATCGATACTCTTATCTATGCGGTGACGTCAGTCGATCATTTGCTCTCCTTCCAGTAAGCGTTCGACTGGCTAGAAAAAATGAAAGAGAGCAGCCCTCGCGAGAGCACTTAACAGTTATGAAATATGTTTACGCTAAACTAATCATCCTCCTGTTGCATTCTGAGCGCCTGGTACACGCATATCTGCACTTAATAAATTTGTACAGGGAAAACTGCTGATTGGGAAATTGTTGTTGTCGAAACAACTGCCCGATTCTTAAATTTTTCACAATTGCATTACACTTAGATGTTAACACATCATCTGCTAAAACTATAATCGAAATATTTTACAACACAACTATATTAATATTTTTATTAAAGATTTGAAGATATAGATATAAATAAAATTAAATCTAGCTAGAGAATTCCCTTCACTTCCTAGTGGAAAGATTACTATTACGATAATTACTATAATTCAAGATCCTTGTTTGCGTATAGTGCAGTGTGCTCTCCAGTTACGAACGCGACTTGTGATTTAAGCGATCTAAAAATTCAAAATATGTTTCAGAGAAATTCCAAGAAAATACTTACGCCTTGGCTCATCCCATAAAAACCTTAGGGCCCCCTCCCGAATTGAGATCGTAAGAGTTAGGAAATAATTGCAGGCAAGCTTTATGCCCCTCGGAGAGTAAATAAGCCTTTTGAAGACCCGATTCGAAACAGACAAACATGCACACAAACAACAGGAATTGTTCATAGATAAGATGCCATAAAACACACTTTAATATCTTGATTGTTTCTTTTTCTTTTTGTTGTTGTTGGTTGTTGTTTGTTGGTTGTTATTCTTGACTTATTAGTTGGTGTTGGTTTTTGATGTTTTATTTGAAAGAAATCGTACATTTCTTGAGTTTCAATTCGATAAGTTCAATAGAAAAGAAGTTCAATTTGGATTTAGAATAGCAAGTATTTGTTGTTGTTGTTGTTGTTGTGGTTGTTGGGCGAATAAGCTAAGATATCATCATAACTATTTAGTTCATTCTTTTACTTTTATTAAAATGTTTTGGCTTTGGTATTTAAATGTAGTGTTTGTTTTTACGAAAAAGTTGTGAAGGAAAGAGAGAGCTCGCGGGTTGGCGGCGTTGGCCGCGTGGGCCACACGGTGGATTGTGGATTGTGGATTGGTCTATTCCTCCTCCTCCTCCTCCTCTTCCTCCTCCTCCTCTTCCTCCTCCTCTTCCTCTTCCTCCTCCTCTTCCTCCTCCTCCTCCTCCTCATCCTCCTCAGCCTCCTCATCCTCCTCCTCGACGACCTCCTCCTCGACCTCCTCATCATCCTCAACGATGTCCTCGTCGGCCTTGGCGTCCTCCTCGCCCTCGGGTGTCTCGGGCTCACCGGCCTTCTTGCCTGGTCGCTCGCCGAACCACTTTGGCAGTTTGGCTATCGGATGCGAAATAAACATAAATCCCATTAAAATGCATTCGAAAGACATTTCTCCAAGCTTAGAACATACAATAGTTGTCTCCATAAGTAACGGAAAATTAAAATTGAATGAAAATCAAAATAAAATTAAAACAAAGAACATAGTACGACAATGAACAATTTGATTAATGTAGTTCTGTTGTTTGCCGTTGATCCCTGGTTTTTTGACTACACTACGATCGGATCTGATCTGATCTACAGTACATACATTTTTGACGGCCGGTGTATTGTTCCTTCTTCTCATTCCAGATCTTCTCGTTCGAGTCCTTGGAGATCTCATCCCAGCCCTGTGTGTTTTTAGTGTGGTGTGTTTGTTTGTGTGTGTGTGTGTGTGATCCAATGAATGTTGTTATTCGATACGGTGCACGCAGAGCACATAGCATAGAGCACACAAGACACAAGTACAGTTGACACAATTATGAAAAATAGTTAACATGAGAACATAGAAAGAAATAAAAGAAGAGTAGACGTTAGGTGCGTTATTCCCTTTCAATCGTGTCCTATCGCATGGCCC
The DNA here is from genome assembly GCA_008042475.1 of Drosophila kanapiae. Lineage (NCBI taxonomy): Eukaryota > Metazoa > Arthropoda > Insecta > Diptera > Drosophilidae > Drosophila > Drosophila kanapiae. Next base: position 628,191 of record VNJM01000686.1, on the reverse strand, counting down.
CAAGCTCCTATGCTCCTACAAACTGTAATCTGTAAACTGTACTTCCGGCAGAGTGATTAAATAGAACATAGTTTATGACACACAAAAAAAAATAATAATAACATAAAATAATAGGAGAAAGGCATAAAGACACGTGACATGGAGTCCGTTTGTTCACCGGACGCTTACATTTTGTGCGCTGAGTAAATCTTTCCTGTCTTTCTTGCCAGGTCTTTTCTAAGGTTTCCGCATAGACCGTATTATAGCCCTATATGTGCATATAATATTGAGAGATATTTTTACATAGAAGCAACCAAAAGGCACCCCCGCAGGTTGTAATTTCTGGAATAATTGGAATATACTCAATACTTACACCCTCGAAGAGCTTCTTCTTGTCGTCGTATGAGCGTGTATCCACACGTCGCTCATATTTGGAGGCGACTTGAATCTTGGGCTGCAATGGGAATACCGGATGGGTCATTGCCTGATTATCACTGGAAGAAGTAATTTGTGAACTTACCGGGTATTTGCCAGTCAAAGCTTCTGGGTCGAGACCCTTCTTCAAGGCTTTGTGCCTGAGCTGTTGCTTCTGTCTTTCCTTCAGCTCTTTCAACTACCAGGATTAGAGAGAGATCGGGCGCTGTTAACTGTGATATCTGGGGCGGTATCGCATAGCGGTACTCACATCGTAGTCCTGACGTTTCTGCCTTTCTTCCAAGTCATACTTCTCAGTTTCCAATTTAACAATGAGCTCCCACAGCTCCTGGGCCTTCTCGCGCAGCTTGGCCTCGCCGAAGCCTTCGATGGCCAAGGGCTTGATACGGAACGACAGCGAGATCTTCTTCTCCTCCTCCAATTGTTCCTTAGTCTTGTTGCGTTCCATGGCGGCGGACGAGAGTCCCAACTATGTTTTTTTTTTTTTTGTTTAGCATTTTTCGATGCGGTAGTCGCGCAGGATGTTTTTTTTTTTAATATTTTTTTTTAGTTTTTTTATTTGTTGTTTATTTTTAAGATGCAGACACATTGCGTTGTGTTTTTCGGTTTTTGTTTGGTTTTTTTTCGGATTTTTGTGGTACGTGCGGTACAGTAGTGGTGAGAGAGACAAACAGTGAGAGAGAGAGAGACACACACAGAGAAAAGAGCGCATATGAGCGGACAAAGAAAGTTGCAATTGTTGTTGGTGTTGGTTGGTTTGTTTGTTTGTTTGTTTGTTGGTTTGTTTGTTTATTTGGTTGGTTGGTTGGGTTGTTTGTTGTGTGCATGCGTGTTTGTTTGTTTATTGTGCAAAAGAAAAAAGAAAACAGAGAATCGTTTTGTTGTTTCAGTTTCACATTGTAGTGTGAGAGTGTTTGCAAGCGTTTCCAGGCGATCGATCGATAAATTTTTAATTGAATTTTATCGATTAAGTTAAGTCGATCAGCGATCGGGATTGCGGGGATCGATATATGCAAGCGCAAACGATTAACAATGGCCAGTGAGCAATAAGTGAGACCAAAAACCGACGATTAACGATTAACGATAGTACATGATCGGTGAAAAACGATAAACGATTTCGAATGATCATTATAGGTGAGGGTAACCATGGTGGATGATCAATTAATGCCAAACACAAACGATTAACGGTTGCGTATGATCGATGGATGCCAAACACAGACGATTAACGATTAACGATTAGGAATTAATGATCGATATCAATGATAAGCGATTTTGAATGATGAAAACAAAAGATGAGGTGTGGCGATGTTGTGGTTCGGATGTTGTTGTGGGCGAGGACACATGAGGAGTTCATATGGAATCAAGAATGAAATCAAAAAGAACGAAAGAAGAGCAAAATGGAAAACGAAAAAAACGGAAAAAAAGAAAAAAGGAAGAGAGAGAGAGACAGATGGTGGGGGAGACGGAGGCGTATCAGTAGGCGGCATTGATGGAGTCTCATATAATTACCACGCCTGCCTCCTTCTTGGCAATGGTGAAGTTGGGTCCCTTCTTGTCCTTGTCCTTCATGGCCTGCAACATAGCCTGGCGCTTCTTCTCGGCCTCCTCCAGGCGCATGCGCTTCTCCTCGATCTCGCGCTGCTTCTTCTCCTCAGCCTCGCGGACGCGGCGCTCCTCCTCCTCCTTCTTGCGCTGAGCCATCTTCTGCTCCTCCTCGGCACGCGAGATCTTGCGCTTGGCCTGCTTCTCCTTCAGCTTCTTCAGCTCATCCTCCTCCTTGGATCTCTGTTTGCGCCACTCGCTGATGTATTCTTTCAGCTGCTCATCGAGGTCGGAGCGCTTCTGGTCCTGACGCTTGATGAACTCTGGGTCGCCCTCTCCTCTGATGGTGCAGCACGGGATGAACGCAGGAGACGCAGGAGGGGGGGATTGCAGAAAATATTCTATTAGTCATCTGTCGAGCTTGTGGTAAGCGTTTTAGATAGCTCTCTAGTACTACGCCAAGTAATGTCTAGGCACTAAAATTAATTACAGAATTTTGACGGACTTTCTTACGGCCTGTTTCGAGATCATTCATATTATTATTCGATTCGATTTGGTTGTTTTTATTTTTATTTTTATTTTTTGATTGTTTTTCCAAAAGTTGTTGTTTTTACAATTAGTAGCCATCAAAGTGCTGATGTAAATAAGCATTAGATTCTACATTCTACGAATAGCAGTTCTACTCTAGTTGTAAAAAAAAAATCATAACGGAAACGGAAACTGAAACACACCAAAAAAGATGGCACTGGCTGGAGTGGTGAGTTGTGGTGAGTAAGTTGAGTAGCGCTTGGTACAGAGGTACAGTCTAGACTCTAGATTGCTTATTTATTTGTTGTTTAGAATTTTGTTTATTCATTTAATTTTGTTTTTGTTTTGTATTACTGATACGAACAGGCGGATTAATCAGGGGACGATACGATCTTAACGTAACACTAAGGGTTTAGTCTTGGTTAGCATTCTGGTTTCATTTGTTGTTCACATTTGTTTTTTGTACATAGACTTACTCGGCTGGTGTCTGAGGTGGTTTTCTATACGTGAGGCATTGAGGTGGCAACAAACATGGAGGTGGTGATATTTTTATATATATATATATATCGATCGATTTATTTTTTGGTTTTGTGTTTCAAAAATTGACAAAGTCACGATGGTTTGATTGATTTTTTTTTTGTTGTGGGTTTCGGTTCGAAAAGATCATACAAAATGCGATTTGTTTGTTATTTCAGTTTTCAAACAAAAAAGAACGTTGAAAAGAAAGAGAAAACATTTGGTTGTTTAAAAAATTCATTTGCAAAATAGATCGGTTTGTTGTTTTTTTTTTTTTGTTGTCGTAAACGAAATGAAGGAAGAAGATAAAATGGAATATTCTTAAAAGGAGAACTAAATAAGTAACTGATTGGTAAGTACGTATTTGTTGTTTTGTTTTGTTCTTGTTTTCTGGTTTGTTGTTGTTCTAAAGAAAACGCAAAAATAATGTCAAGTCAGCGAATTTTCCAAGCAACGAGACTTTGTACAGTATGAACTGGAACTGGAACTGGATCTGGTACTGGAGCTGGTACTGGAAACTGGAACTGGTTCTCTGATGCATGGACAGTTCGAAACGGAGCAAAAATATACACAGAAAAAAATTTGGTCTTGCTTTTGTTTTTTGTTCGGAAATTGGCAAACGAGCATAGAATTTTTGGGAAGTGCAAAATAGAGCAATTTGGAAAGTTCTTCTTCTGGGAAAACTTTGGTGCTGATTTTTTGGATAGGATATATGGTTTTTTGTTCGATTCAAAACACGATTCAAATACGTTCGACTTAGTTATTATTTCATTTTGGTTTTGTTTTTCTTTGTACAAATTTGGGTTCTTTCTTTCTTCTTTTCATTGGTTTCTCACACTATTTACTTACTTCCTGTAACAAGAACGGAGATCAAAAAGAGATGGAAGAGAGAAAGAGAGAGATAAACAGAATCGGTATCAATAGTTTCCAAGTCTTAAAACGGCAACAACATTTTGCTAAGCCAGGCCAGCGATAGGCGGAAAGTTAACGTTTTTGTAAACGGTCTTTGTTTAGAATTTAGAAATTATATTTTATTACTTCGGAAATGTATTTTCTTTTGGGGGGATATAAACGGATATACGGATATACGGGATAAACAGATACACGAGTATATAGATAGATAGATAGACAGATAGACAATAGACAGGTTACGTATACAAAATACACAGTGATATATAGAATGTGGAAAGCTATAGGTTCCGAAACGGGGGAAGTCGGGCTTGGGCTTGGGCTAGGGCTAGGGCTTCGGCTTGGGCTTGGGCTTGGGCTAGGGCTTGGAGCTGTTGATGAGTTGACGGGTGCTGGGATATACACATAGCTTTTATATACAAAAATTGCCAATTTTTTGCTCAGGGTCTTGGGGATAAAATGTGGGTGGACTATGAACTCGCTGCTTTGGTGGAATTGGTGGTTTTACTAGGGGTTCGGGTTCCATTAGTAAATTTTGTACAATTATCCGTTACTGATTGCGCATGATCTTGATTTTGCAATTATGATTCTAATTTGGATTTTGTTGGCTGGTTTTTTGGTTTTTTTTTCGGTTTTTATAGACACACACAACAACACATTGAAGACAAAAACCAAAATAAATAACAAAAATGTACATAGAAATGATAATAAAATCAAAAGTGTAAAATTAATAAATAAAATAGGATTATTTACAGACGAATACACAAAACAGATATTTTTCGGGTTGGTTTCGGGTTTTTATGGATGGATTAATTTCTACATAAATAATAAAAGTTTCCTTCTTTTTTAATTTTTTGGTTTGGATAGTTTGGTTGATTTGCAAAACATTGACGACATACAACACATATAGAAAATTTTGAAAAGACAAAATACAAAACATAAATTGGAGGTGAGGAAGGTGTCAAAAAATAAAAAAAGTACTTATAGTAGGTATTTGGATATGCAAAAGGGAAAAAATGACAAAAATATATAGACATAGGTGAACACCAATCGAGTTCTTTATGCTGCTGCACCAAAACCAACGAAAAATGTTGACAAAAATTGGCAACAAAAATGTACTTACGTCTCCTCGCGGGTCTCCTCGACAACCTCCTCCTCCTCGGAGCTGCTTTGGAGTTCGTAATGAAACGGAGTTGGTTTGGTTTCATTTTTGGATTTGGGTTTTGTTTATCAATAATATATATTTGATATTTATTTTTTTTTTGTGTGAGGGTGCAGGGTGCAAACACGGACGCACGCGCACACAGTGCAGGGGTGAGATTGTTGAGTTGTTGTTGAATTGTCGTGTGGTTGTTGTTGAATTGTTGTTGATTGTTTTATTAGTTGTTGATTTCAAAAGAAACGAAACGACAACATTAGCAGTCGGTCGAACAGAGATCATGGTTTGTGGTGGTGGTGGTGGTGGTGGTGGTGTTTGTAGGGTTCACAGTTAGGATCGTGTTTCGGGATTGGAAATGCATGGAAATAGATAAGAAGGAGTACAGATCAAAATAGGTGCCACAAGTTCGTGTGCCGTGGATGATGACCTCAACGTGATGGCAAAAAATCGTCTTACAAAAATCATCCATTGTGGTTGTAATCGGGAGTCAAGGGTTCAAAACTAGATCGGATACTCCTCTTCAAATTAAATATGTTCACTTTATTAAAAGAGTTGCTAGCGATTAACACTAGTTGTAGTTATTTAACATTTTTTCTATTCATTTGTTTTTTTTTTTTTGTTTTAGCCGGTCAGCCTCGTCGGCGTATACTTAATATCCTAGACGCGTCGTATACTTAATATTTCAGTTGCGTAGCTTCGTGCGAATCGGTTATACTTACGTGTACTCTTCATCGTCGGACATGGTTACGGTTTAGGGTTGAAAAAACCTGTAAAAATAAAATGGAGAAAGGTAATTCTCAGTTAGACAGTCATTGAAATATAATTCGGACATTGCTTGGTATTTATTTGCATATTATTTGGCTTATTCCAACGACACAGAAAGGGTGCCACAGTATGTCCGGTGAAAATAAATATATTTGTTCCTGAACTATTTAATTATTTAGTTCTAAGCGATAGTTCTTAGTCATAGCAATTTCTGTGGCACCCCTGTATATTGATTTGTATTTATTTATATCGATCAAGGAATATTTTCCTTTAAAACTTAATATCCTTTTAAGAAACCGTTTTTTTAAATAATAATTTAATACGTTATTACTAAGCTTTTATTAAATTTAAATTAAATTTATGCTTTTAATTCCAAATCATGAAATATTCCAGTTTTTTTAAGGATCTCACGGACTAGCAGCAGCAACAACAGCAACGTTTAAAAAGGATGTGATCCTATTGACTCTTATTAACACTTCCAAGGTAATCGGTCACGGTTTCACTGTACTTTCCGTAGCAACCCAGCTAGAAAAAACATTTGTTGTGTGCTTTTTCTCTGATTGCCTTGATAGTACTCTATAATTAGACGAATATGTCCCCCCTAAATAAGATATATACAATCGGCAACGGCATCGGTATCGGCCATGTCATAAGATGTACATATACGATATGTATCCCGACTCTATGTAGGCAGAGATACAGAGCGGTCTTTTTTTAGCCGGCAACAATGTGTTGTCTTGTCCTCACATCATAATCTTCCACAATAAAAATCAACAACAACAAATTCCTTTTGCTCTAAAATTATTTAATTTTTTCCCTGCCTATCTATAAGCTTGTGTATGCCTACGTGCGTCTGTGTGTGTGTGTGCGAGGGAGACAGTAATGGTCTGATCTATGTATATCGGTGCTTAAATTTTTTTGTTCCGATTTTTCCGAATGCGTTTAGGATTATAAATAGCACGTATTGAATTTCCCTTTTTGCCGAAAGCTACTGCCGACAGCGAGCGAAAAGCTTAAGAAGCTTCGGTTCTTTTCGAGTGAATTTGAAAATTTTAGTATTTATTTTTTTTGTTTTTACCTTGGCACTAAATCAGAAAGTCAAATACCATTTGCAGATCCCCACCCTATATGATATAAATATATAGATATATATACATATGTATATATGAAGAATTATTAGGCATGACAGTTATATACTCGAGAAGTCTTCTTCTCCGCGGAATTCCATATTTCGGATGCATTTTTGGATTTCGCTGCATTTTCAGGGATGTATTTTTAGCTCTAGATAAACTGGGTCATTTTGGGAAATAGCGAAATTGCATCTTTGAGATTTCTTTTTGACCTAATCGAATGGCACTATAGAAGAGAATGTAGAATTACCAAAAAGATGTCATTTGTCAGTTTTCTAGACTTGAAAAATAACTGGAAAAACATCTATAAATGATAAAAAATTACTTTTCTACTATTCTTCTTGTGGGTTTTCTATTATTTAAGTTTTACTTTTCCTTGTATTTTCAATCTTAAGGTTTTCAAGTTCATCGTTGGTAGATATTCATGGAGATATTTTGGAGAGTCTCTGGGAGAAGCCTGTAGGAAAATGACGTTAGGAACTGTCGCCCACGCTCCCTTTCTCTCTCTTTATTCTTCGATTTTCCCAATTTTCATGGCGTATTCATTTCGCCCTGTTTGCCCCATTCAAAGCTTTCCCATTTCCGAAATAAGTATGTATTCCAAAAGTCTCCAGATCTGCGTGGGTGTCTCTTCTATCTGATTCTATATATTTCTAACATTTGAATCAATGGCGCCTGCGCCAAGCTTTGGCCGTGTATTTTCGGGTATTTGTATCTGTATCTGTATGTGCTTTTGTATCTGTATCTTTCTATTGGCAGTGCCCTGTATTTGTGTGAGTCTTGGATATTTTGCCAAGGTAAAATCACACACAGACGCGAAAACGCAAGCGAATTTATTTTTACAATTCAAAGAGGAACAAAAAAATACAACAAAAAAAAAAGAAAGAGCGAAAAGAAAAACGAAATTTTGAGAAATTTTCCTCTCATATCATATAACACTTTCGGTTCGAATTGGCTCGAATCGAGTCGCTTAGATATATGTACAATATATTCCTGGCAGTCGTGGGCATTTGTTGCTTTTATTGTTGCTGCTGCTCCTTTCTCGTTGTAGTTGCTGTTGTATCTTTGGTTGTTGTTGTTGCTGCGCAAATGCCTGGGAGCATTTCCATTTATTTTTAGATAACAAAAAAAATTTCAAAAAAAAAAGGTAGATAGTACAAAAAATATGCTTGAAATTGTTTCTCTTTGGTTTTCATTTCTTGTTGTAGAGTTTCAGAGAGATTGTATAAGTTTCTTTCAGTTAATATTGGCACTTGGGTCAAAACTCGTTTCGTTTGTTGGTTTGCACTTCAAAAAAATGTTGAAAAAAAATGTATGTTATATAAGACAAGGTCTTTCATATTTGTTGATTAAACGTTCTCGTTGGATTTAGTTCGTTTTTTGTTTTTCCTTTGAGGACGAATCCAAAGGATTCAGTCGAGTTAAAGTTTTTGCGGTTTTTTTTTGAGTTTTTACTTTTTGTTGTCACACTATTTGTTTCTTTTCGATTCTTTTTTTTTTTTGATTTCTTCTTTTGATGATGCAGAAGAAGTAGGAGGAGGTGAAGCAGCAGTAGAGCAGAGTAGGAACAGAAAAAAAAAAACTTACTTAGGGAGAAAGAAACAAATTGAAATCTCAACTAAAGTCCGAGCAGCTGACGTCGTAGGAGCGAATGCTGCGGTTCGACTAAACAGACTGACGATCTAAGGCGCTGCTACACGTTATGTTAAAGAATTTTTCGTGGCGTTCGCGGAAAAGCCTCGCATCCCCCTTCACACACACACGCGCACACGCGCACAACGGATCTGGCCGATCTCGCCGACTTTGTCTATATAAAACGGCATTCGCAGCGAATAAGGACGGGTGCGAACGGGCCAAGCATATGCTGGCGATGTGGCAACAAGTGGGTGTGGGTGTGCGCACTGGGTGTGGGTGTGTGCTGGGTGTTGGGAAAATGTTCTCAGGTGAAACATAAACTTGTGCTCCCCCAACACACACTCGTCCGTGTGCTCCATATCCCCAGCCAGGGATCTCCAATAGGCCAGAGCGAGAAGGCAGCAACCCGGAGCGATCCCCTCCTCTCCATGTATATATATATGTACATGTGCAGCATATATACCATATATATATATAGTATATATGGCCAGTGATCATAAGTAAATAGGCACACATTTGTTTTTGGAATCAAATATCGTAGAACATAAATTTCACAGCCATTAAGAATCGAGCTGCATATATCTGGACCATGTATACATGGGGTCTGAGCCAAATACATATGTATATATCCGCAGATTCGTTACGAACCACCGGATGGATAGTTGCAGTATTTGAACCCCAGAGTGCACGCCCTACAACTCTTCCATATGTATGAACATACATATATAGCATGTATATCCGTTCAGATCTTATAGATCTGAGGATCGTGCTGACGTCGAACGGCCTTTGATGCCCCATCGCATTGCCATTTGTCTAACACTTGAATCTATTCGTCACTGGTCTGATTTTCTTTTTTTATTCTCTTCTATTCTCGTTGTTATTTTCCCATTTTTTTCTATTGTATTAGATACTTTCGCCAAATACTTTTATATATATATGTATCTATGCACCCTGTGTCACCTTTCTTTGGCTGTCGATTTTGATTTGTATTCCAAATTTAATATAATATACCTAATTGGAACAAACAGAGGTTATTGTGCTTAATAGCTTCTTTAATATTTCAATTTTTTGTTGCTAATATTTGCTTCTGGAACCCTAATTTTTTCCGAATTAGAAATGATTGTTCAGAACTGTGTTCTTGAGAACAAAGTTCTTTTATTTAATGAAAACTAACTAATTTTATATAAAATTAAAACTCAAATTCTCAATAGGGTTTCCATACTGATAAAGATCCTTGGTTTTGTCTACAAACAAATGTTTGTGAACAGCTCAGGTTTTGTCTACATTTAATTTTAAATTAAGTCGTCTTTGAAATTACTAAATATTCATTAATCATTAATAAAATATGATATATTATTCTTATAATATATTGTATATTATATTTATTTACATATTTTATAGTCATAAATATAATTGTAAACTGAAACAAACACGTCAATGCAATTTTCCTATCTGTACTTAATTCATTATAATTAATGTAACAATAAAGTGCTAAGGACTTGAATATAATTAAAAATGTGCCTTATATTATACATTTAAATATATTAGATTAAATATCAATGGAACGTTTGTTTTGTTGTTCGATTTTGAGGCATTTTTACATAATACTGAAGTCTCCAAAGGTGGTTCTTTCCTTAGCAGTTACTTATTGTAATGATCCTTAAGCTGCAGGTCAAATGACTTAGCATTTTGTGTATTAGGTACCTATATTATATAATTAATATATTAAAAATTAAAATTACCATAATAATTATAAAGTTTGAATTAAAATTAACATGATCAATGGATTCTTTATATATTATTTAAAGCTACAGCTCGCTTATTTAAGGAGCTGTTGGAATAATTTTCCATCTAGTTATAGCTTGCGAAAGTTAGCTTATATTCTGATTTATTCAAGCCGCCTCTTATATATATACATATATATTATATGTAGTAGCAGACTTTTGAAATTACCATCTAGTTGGAAAGTTTCGCATTTGTTTTGATTTCGTTTTGGGCTGCCGCCCGAATCCGCGCCAGCCTCTTAAATTTAGAACATTTTTGTATCTGCACCGATGCAAATACGTATATATTATATATGTATATATTTCGAGAGAAATGTGTGTCTTTGGCTGTATCCGTTGGATACGGTTAGTCCGGTGCGGTCTGGGCATTACGAATTGCTTGCCAAGATTTGCAAAAGATTGCAGAATGGCAATGGGGCTCAGGTGAGCAGGATATAGAGGCCCAAGAGCTGATCCGGGATCACGATTTCCCGGGCATTTTTTCGGTTACCATCTGGCCACCTGGGGTACACATAACGTTTTCCACTTGGGATAAACAACTTTGAACTTATGGCACACATCGGGCCATAATAAATAGCCCCGAAATTCGTACAATATAATGTATGTAAGTACCACTATCTCCCTAGCGCAGAGATTGACGTATATATATATATATATTGGGTATTCCTTCAACTGAATTTCAATTCGCATCATCTTCGGAATCAGGGAATAACAAATAGCACAGTTTCGGATTTTTGTTGTTCTATTTTTGGGCGATTTGTGTGGGCGCTATCGTCTGTAGCCTTCGGTTTTTAGTGCCGATCGCATGCACGAAGTCCGCAACCGATATAAATATATCTATATACAGATATATTAAAGTATGCGCATATATGTATATACGTATTTGTTTAAATATCTTCTATGTGTCTATCTATAGGTTGGCTTTCTGGGGCGGCGATGTTTACGGGCAACTGTCGGTAATTATCTGCATAGATCAGGAGGATAACATAAACAATATCCGAGGATCTGGAGATATCTGGAAAAATAATCTAATATATCTGAATTCGCATCAAGAAATGATTAATTGAAAACTGACTAAGAGTTAGTTAATTAATCAATATTATCAGCAAGTAACCCATCTATCTTCTCCAAGCTTTTCACTTTATATGCCTCAAGTATTCCCACAAAACATTAATAATCTTTATACACATAAGTGTGTACATATTATATTAAACATTAATACATTATATTACCTAGTTGAAAGTCTTTTAATTATCTTTTAATTATATCTATTATCCCAGCCTCGTACCAATTTTGCATCTAAACACAATTATTCAGTATTGTCAAAGATATATGTGTAGGTGAGTCTGCTCCATAAGATTTTTTAATGAATAAGGTTGAATCAGCCAGGCAAACATATTTTGTAAAGAACAAACAACCCGCTGCGGGCCAATTTTAGATTCTATATGTTCGATGTTCGATTTAAAAATAAGCAAGTAAGCAAACCAAATTAAATGAAATGAAAACGAACGAAAAAAAAAGAAAATGGAATAACAACACACGAAAAAGAAAGAACGGAAAAATCCATAGAAAAACGCTGAGGAAAGAGCAGAAGATACGAAAACGTTTAAGAAATCCATCGTCATACAGAGACAGTCTATATAGCATTTATGTTGTGTCCACTTTATGTATAGTATTACACGTTTATTTTCAGATGTTGTTTGTTTCCTGCTGATACTCTCCAAATTATATTTCGAATTCCACTTTTATCACGAAATTGGAAGTATATTTTATTGACGAGTTTAATTTCGTATATATATTTGTCTGTAATTTCATTTTTCTATGCTGTAATATTCGACTAATAATATAAATGTTTAAATGTTAATATACTTTACCTGTGAAATGGAAAGTATAAATTGGGAAGTATCTTTTTAGATTCTTCAGATATAAGCGCTGAAAGAGATAATGACATAACAGATAACAGAACTCCTTAAACTGGATTGTATGTCATAAGTTCAGATTGCCTGGATTATGGGCGTTTATATATTCTTCATGTCCAGCGTATATCCAAGGCACATCTTTGACTTCTGAGCTGGCATCTGCACATTTGATAGCAAACCTTCGGTCCTGCAGAAATGAATACAGAAAATTAAAGTATGGCTAGGGTAGGTCGGTTTCCGAGTTTCCGCCTCAAATTATAACCCAAAAATATTTGACATTTACATATAAACAAGTAACCTATGTAAAAATAACCTAAATAAATAAATAAAATCAATTTTGTAGCAAGTTGTCATTGACCAGAGCGGGAATATAATCCTAAGAATTAGGCCCTTTGCGTTCTTTCACTTTAAAATGCATGTAGGGTTTTTGAAAGGTAAAATAGCTCTTTTGTAATGTATATAATAAGTCGAGCATTTGGTTAACTACCGTTAACCAAATGCTCGACTTATTATATACACGGCAAACATATTTTATTTTTATTACATTTTTTACATTTAACAGCCGTTAAATGGATGGAATTTTCCTATCATTTTAACCGTTTGGTTCATTGATATTTGCAGGGTGCAGGATCCAATTGCTGGTATACAAAATGCTTTCCTTGAATTGAATCGTCTTATCATTATTATCATCTATTATTTTGCCTTGGTGAAGCCCTTGATTTCTTTTCCCTCATAATGGGAACATGTAATCTTCTTTAAACATTATTTTTATTAATAGATTTACTTAATATTTACACATCTTTATATATGTAGGTTTCGTATTTTATTTTCAAGTTCAGAATTCGAACTGGAGATTCAAAATTCGTAGTTTAGTACAAAAAATAAGCATTTTAAATATATTTGAAACAGGCCGGTTACTACTAGGGCTGCATCGCTCAATTTTTTGGGCAAACGGGAGTAACTGGTCATACTGCAAACCGGCAATTTTGAAAAATATTAAAATGGCTTGTAACAATCTTGTTTTTATATTTAATTATTATCTATGGTAAAAAAAAAAAGCGCAAGCTTGAGTGCTTTAACTGAAATGTGAATTTAAAGCTCGAAAGATTTGAACTAAATAAAAAGCGGGCGCGCTCACCGCTCTGCAGTGTGGTTCCGCTCTGGTATGTTGTGGTATATTCTACCTGCGATGCCTTTGGTCACACCGCCGCACCCACACACACACACACAGCCAGTTCATTCGGCCGCAGAACCAATTGTATTCTTTTTAATTTACTCAATTATTGATAACTCCCATCGACGTGTGAATAATATGAACTGTAGCGGTGGACGGGGCTAATCGATTAATACATCGTCGTCCAGATCGCAGCAACAGCAGTACTTCAAGTTCGTCGTAGGCCCGGAAAAGGTGCCACGAGACGACGGGAGAGAGAGAGAGATTGGGTGAAAAATAGGCGAAAAAACTGTGAACTCGGGGGGAAATGCGGTCTACCGGCGAGAATGTTAAATCAATACTGGTACTGGCCGTGATGGTCACGCTCCTGGCCGCTCCACTGGCAGTGCTGGCGCGGAAACACCACCTGGAAGTGCGCGTAAGTACAGTTCTCCCACCGCCTCCTCCTGAGCACCTGACTCACGTATCTTACCCGACTATCCCCGCAGAATGACAGGCGTCCGTACATCGCACTGAGCACCTTCGGATTCTACACCAATGGCCACCTGGACGTGCAGCTCAGCAAGCTGACGATCGATGAGGAACAGTCAACGGATTTGGTAAGGAAAACCAGGCTCAAACCCATAATATGCCGTCGGTCTAATTGTGTGTCTTCTAACTAGTTGGGCTTGTCGCTGGACAAGACCACCATTGACCAGCTGAATCCCTATCTGGACTCGCACCAGAACAAATGCATTCTGGAGGAACCGCCCAAGTCGCAGAACAGCGGACCCATACTCTTCTTCGTTCTGGACCTCAAGGAGTTAAAGTATGTGCACCCAGCATCCCATCTACTCCCATTGTTCACCCTCTCTTCCTCCCTTAGAGTTCTCGTGAAATGCTCGCCGGAATGGGTCAACATGCACATTTATAAGGACATCACCGCACGGACCAAACGCAACTCCCGCCTGGGCAAGGTCAGTGATTCAGTGCTGTTTCGGCAAGCTCGTGATGTGCCGCCTTACTTGGGCGAAGACGCCGATGACTCAATGGAAGATCCACCGGAACAGGATCTGCCGCCAGACTTGAAGCTATCCTCGCCAGCGGTAGTGGCTGGCAAAATCGAGTTACCCAAAGACGAAGGTGTTGCCGAAAAAGAGTATTCCGTTGCCAAAAAGCCGTCTGCCATCCCCCAACCAGAAGTTCATTCCCAGCCACAAGCTGCTGCCCAGCCGGAGCCCCAGGCTGCCGCTGCTAGTCAGGAAAATAATGTCGTTAAGCAGGAGACTGGCCTCAAAGCAGAAGTTGTTCCCAAACCGATAGCACCCCTTGTCAAGGTCACGCCCGAAAGCAAAGCGGAGCCGGAGGCCCCGGTAAAAAAAGAGGAAACCAAACAAGCCAAGCAAGATACAGCTAAGGAAGAAACCATAAACGAACCCAAGTTGCCAGCTCCGCCTGCAGCTCCTGTTTCTGTTCCTGTTGATGGCAAAGATGCCGCCAAGAAAGACGAAGACGACGATTCAGAGGCTGTGCCAGAGCAGGCCGTGAATAATTTTTTGCCCCACGAATCGGATGCCGAAGACGAGTTATACGCAGTCAGTTCGTTTAAGCAATCGCAAGAGGATCTGTGCAAGGACTCAACCATGCCGCTGGTCAGAGAAACGGACGCCAACGGGGTGAACTATTACAGCTTTAATTTCTCCATGCTGGTGGCAACGCAGCGTGATGAGGGCCTCTACAATCTGTACTTCCATGCCTGCCCCAACTACCATAGCCACAGCAAGATTATGTCCTTCAATGTGAGTGCAATTCAAAATACCTATGGTGCTTATAGGAGAGGTTCTCCCGAAAGATCTCTCTTTGAATAGACATCCTAACGTTTCACCCGAAATTCTATTATCTTTTACTTTGGCCTTTTGCCTTCTTTGCTGTCTCTCTGTCTCGTTTTTATTCAGAGCGACCGCCGCTGACACCAACTAGTTTCGAAATCTCTTAAATTAAATAACATATTTCGCATATTTTTCGATAATGTGAATAATTAAACTTTAAATGTGCTGTTTTTCGATATAAAAAATATGATATATCAAAGTTTACAATATCTGCGATAAATTAAATTAAAATTAATTACAGTTTTATATATTTCTTGATATTTTAACGTTAAAGCAATATTTTTCGATTGTAGATATTCGATAAATCAAAGTTTACGATATTTTCGATATGATAAAGAGAGCGAACAGAGTTATTTTCTTGATAATATCCCTATATTAAGTTTATAGGGTTTTATGGAGGAGTTTATTTATTAAAGAAGCTTGTAGAAAACTAAGTGCGTAGAATTCTACGCGACAGAAGTAAATCAGACCACAATATTTCTCTTTCTCCTTACTTTCTCGTTCTCTTATTCGTACGTTACCCCCCTCTCTTTTTCCTGTCGCATTTTAGCGTTTCATCGCCAACGAATTTACCGCTAAACGAGCCATTAAAAGTTTCACTTCTACAATTATTCTTTTTAGGTGGACATTGAGGAGAACAACAATGGCAATTACTTATCCGCTGGCGAGATGCCGCTACCGGCCTTGTATTTCATGATGAGCCTGCTCTTCTTCCTCTCTGGTCTGTTTTGGGTGTTTATCTTGAAAAAGAGCAAGTGAGTGCTTGTGGAAGAATCTACCATGTGTTCTTGTTTCTTATCCTTTATTATTATTTCCCCACAACAGGCACACCGTATACAAAATCCACTATTTGATGGCCGTGCTGGTGTTCCTTAAGTCCCTCTCTCTGATGTTCCATTCGATCAACTATCATTTCATTGAGAAGCGCGGAGAACATGTGGAGACCTGGGCGATCCTCTATTATATTGCTCACCTGCTCAAGGGCGCCGTGCTCTTCATCACCATTGTGCTAATTGGAACGGGCTGGACGTTCATTAAGCACATTCTTTCGGACAAGGACAAGAAGATCTTTATGATTGTGATACCGCTGCAGGTTCTGGCCAATGTGGCTCAGATCATTACCGACGAATCGGACCAGAGCGATGCCGAGTTCCGCACCTGGCACAATATATTCTTTTTCGTGGATTTGCTGTGTTGCGGCGCCATCCTGTTTCCCATTGTTTGGTCCATTCGGCATCTACACGAGGCATCCGCTTCGGACGGAAAGGCGGCGATTAATCTGCGCAAGCTAAAGCTCTTCCGCCAGTTCTACATAATGATCGTGTGCTACATCTATTTCACGCGCATCATCGTCGACCTACTCCAGATGACGGTGGTGTTCCAGTACGCCTGGCTGGACGAAATGTTCCGCGAGATGGCCACCTACGTTTTCTTCGTGCTCACCGGCTATAAATTCCGACCAGTGTCCTCACATCCGTATTTCGAGGTGCCCGACGAGGACGATGACGAGGTGGAGGTGCTCACCGAATCGGGCCTAACGGAGAATCTGCATCGCGTAAAGGCGGTGAATCGGAATCATCATAGCAGCGGTTCCGGCGGCATCACCATCATCGAGGGCAACGATGACGAGCGCGAGAATCTGATTGCGAAACGCGAATCGAGTCATGAGTACGATTAGAGACATCACACACACACACAATATACACACTACACATATTCCCCGTATATTCCCCGCATTAGTCCGTAGTCTGTAGTAATTCCCGGGGTCTAAAATTTGGCGGATATATATGCGGAGCCATCAGTTGGTACTTTATCCTTTACTTTACTTTACACCAGTGGTGCCCACACGCATACATTGATTCCTTAGACTAGCATTTTTGTGACTAAGACCGAACGCATACACTACACGGTGTGAGCAGAGCTCGGGCAGCTTGTTTATCTGTAGGGCATCACTGCTTTACACTTACTTTTGTTCTTAGACTTTCTTTACGACAAACAAAAAACAAAGACAAAAAGCAATGGCAATGGAGGGGATAATCTCAGCATGTGAACTTGGACAGCATCACAACGTCCTCCTCGTCGATGTGCCCGTCCAGCCGCCAGCCAAGAAATACACTTGTAAATAAATACTTAATGATCCCGCTGCTATAAACGATGCCCCTTCCTCTTTTTTAAGATATATAAATATAAATAAATACATTTATGTAATTACGTATAATTTAATGAATATAACAAAGCTTTAATAAGTAAATTCAATGTTTCGTTCTTTATCAATTCTCTGGAGATTTCGGAACCAATCTTCCGGATCTTGGATCAAGACTACATATATTGAGTGCTGAATTTCGGTATAAATTGTGTTGTGTAGATCATGTAGGTGCCCACCGAACAGGCAATCTGCAAGGGCAATAATTACACACAGTCTTTGGTTCAGACAAAGACAATGAAAGTCTTAAGATAAGTAACGTCATACGGGGTATTTTTAACTTGAATTTTTTAGTGCTGGCTCTAGAGGATGCATGCCATGATACAACTATGAATATATATATAAAGAATGAAAGCTATAACGTCATCAAAAGATGAGACGTTGAGATCTCGATGAGATTATAATTCTATAATTATATGATTCATGGATCACGTATTTCAAGCATTCTAGATCTTTACACACACAAGCAAGCATGTTCTTTACGATTTTGACGCTCTAAACTTTGTGTGTTTGCTTGGAAATTACAATTCAAATGCATGGGCGTTACTGATCTTGATATTGCAAAGTCTTTGGTTTTGTAAACTGCTGCATATACGCACCCTTGTAAGCAGACTGCAGTCCATTATGGTCAAGCCCATGCAATCGATTCGTACAGGCTGGTGAAGGAGTTGCAGCGAAAAGTTCTGGATCTGCAGAGGGGAAAAATTATATATTGAGAGAATTGGATAATAAATGCCAGTTGTTAATCCAAGGCGGACCTGCAGGGAGAGATCCGGAAAGCTGCAGCAGCCAGATTCGGTGACGATATTATGTAGCTGGTGTGCAATCCTGGGCACAATCACCATACAGCTCTGCGAGGCATAGATAAAGGCGGGAATCTCCAGCAATGCGGGCAAGATTAAATAGTAATCTAATAGGGAAAGTCCCTTCCTTTGTCATTTTCCATTCCAATCGTACAGAAATTTAGGGCTCACCTATATTGTCTATATTGTTATAGATGGTGTAGTACATGAAGTAGCAATCGACGGCGATGCGGATATTTATGGTGAGCAGAACGGCCAGGATGGAGAAATTGAAGGCTCCCTGGAAACACCTGAACATGTCGTACACATCGCTATAGATGCGCTGCTTCTGTAGCAGACTGCGTCGCAGGAAAACCTCAAAGCCGGGAAAACTCCGGCCAGTTTCGCAGGCGAATTTCGAGTATTGTGCCAGTAGGGCCATCTCCCGCTCCAAGTGTGCCAGCTGCTCCCTCAGCAGCGCCATGTGCAGCACGAACTGGACATTCCTCATGTAGGTGAGCAACACAAACGGCTCGTAGGTGCTCCAGAACAGAGTCATGTGGCGGCTACCCGGTTGGATCTGCCACAAACATAAATGCAACAGCAGTTCGCCAAACATCATTCCATAGAGGCAGATCAAGTAGCGACGGTACTGATGCAGCTCGCTCCTCAGACTCACTGGTCTCACTCTTTCAGTCAGCTTGGCATGGAGCCACCAGAAGTGGGCCAGATGCCGCTGGCTGGTCAGGGTCTCCACGTAAATGGCCACCACAGCCAGTTCGGCGAAAACATATTTAAGGGCATCGTTAACCAAACCGAACATATCTCCACGGTAGAGAAACTCATCGCTACTGGTCAGGCACACCACAACCAGGGCACTCATGGAGACCAGCAAGAACAGACTCCAAGCCCGCAATTGCATCCTGATCCGGTCCGGGCTATTATCACCCGGTAGCGGAATTCCATGAAAGCCCAGCAGTTGGTAGAGACGCAGATGGAACTGCAGGACCTGGCCCAAGCGGCCGCTCATCGTGTACTGCCTGCCGGACGTACATATCCTTCTGCCTGAAACCAGCTTATCCTTATCCCTTGGTCTGATCTCCAACACTGACACCTCGGAAAGCGGACACAATTTCATTAACCTAAGTGACTTCTTGCATAAATTATTATTTCTTTTTAAAGGTGTTTCCCAGCGAAAACAAGGTGGAAATAATGTTAAAAATCAGAAGAGGCCTTCGCCAGCTCTTAACTCAATTAAAATTAAGAAACTTATCTGTAAAAATAACTAAAGAATCAGTTTCACATTAAATGTGAAACTTCAACAGCAGAAAACCACATGAAACCAATGAAAAGTCGCAGGTTTTTTTTGGATAAGCCTATTTGTCATACTTTATTTATATAGAATTCCAGTGGTAAGCTCCCTGTATGAGAGCATTTCTTTCAGTGTGTCCACTGCTGTTTATTGATAACTTTCAGTCCTGGGACTGTTTCGATCAACTTACGGAACTACGAGGTGACAAAAAAAAAAAATAATAAATAAATAGATCTTAGATTAGGCGAGTTACTGCTCACCACCTACAGATAGGGCCCGTGGTACTGATACCCACTGGACCCATAGCCCTGGACGTGCCCCACATTGTAGCTGTCGACGCCACTGTAGGTATCCGCAGAGACACCGCCGAAACCCGTGGACTCCGGCCAATCCACGAGCGACGGCCGGCGACGTCGCGTGGCCAGTGATGGCGGCGGCGGCGCTCCGTACGTGTCCACCGGCTGCTCCTCATCGCCGTATGGATCGCTGCTCGGCACCTGGACAGAGGGACGGAAGTCACTGCTACTGCCACCCCCTGCTGCTGCCGATGGTCTGGAGTAGTCGTATCCGTAGGAGGCGGCTTCCTCGGGCGCTTCTAAGGTATAGGCTGGAGCACGATTCGATTTGGAGCTGCGGTGGGCATGACTATGGTTTGGCGGGATGTAGGCATGGCTTGGTGGCGAGTAATGATAGCCCTGGTCGGGCTCCTGCTCGACATGCTCTTCGACGGGCGCCGGCTCCGCATAGGCGCCGATTCCATGAAGATGTCCATGGTGATGTTGCTTCGCCGCTGGATAGTGATATCCCGCATCCACATCATCATCCTCGTCGGTATGTTGGTGATGATGATGCTGCTGCTGCTGCTTGGGACGCGACTCAATCACCCGATAGGTCTCCACACTGTGCTCCGGATGATCCTCGTAATCGTAGCCGTGCGGCCTGTGCTGCTCCTCAATGATGGTATACGTATTGACCTTCTTCTTCGGCGGCGCTGGAGGCGGTGGTGACTTCTTGGCATATGTCTCCGTCAGATGATCGGCCAGTTCCTTGGCATGATTCAAGTAATCCGCATGCTCGCTCATGTGCAGCGGCTTGTCCAGATCCGAGAGGATTACGCTCTCCAGCAGGGGACTGGGCTTGGGCCGGGGCCTAGGGCGCGACCGCAGCAGCTGATGGGGATGCGGATGGTGGTGGTAGTGGTGGATAACCTTGTGGCTGCCCAAGTCCGGCTCCACTGCTGCCTCCTCCTTGGGCACGTGCACCTTGATGTGTACGTACTCGTTGCCAAATCCAAACACAGATGCCAGCTGAATCAGAAGCAGCAGCAGCAGCAGCAGTGCTGCCGGAATGGGTCCGTTCAATGCCATGTCGTCGGGTCGAGTGCCTATCACCTTATGGCTTCTGGCCGCCACCTTGCCGAAATCGGTTTAAGCCGTAGTCTTTCTTTTGTCAAAATTTATATACAGCAGCCAATGTGCCGGCGACGACAAGCTCTTGACCTACGAGCCCGCGGGTGAAATGCGTAACACTACGAATACAGGTCGATCGATGCATGCTCTATCTCCAAATAATATAAATATAATTTTATAAAAAATAATACAACTTCAAGAAATATAAAGATGTTGCCGTTTTCGCTGTAAAACCACATTCAAAGTAGGAGTGTCCCGTTACTTTAAATCCTTAACAACAATTATTGATAGAATATAATAGTAATTTTTAGATTTTTAAAAATCCAATTAGTTTGGGAGAAAGTGAGATAGGGAAAGTAAGTGTAAGATACTTTTAAACAAATGAAATCAAATAGATACATAAATAATAATCTGTAAAAGTAAAGATTAAAGCTAATTTGTTGTTGAACAGGAACTAAAATAGATATACCTAGACATTGAAATGCAATTACATGACGGGGTTTTTCTACAGGCAGGAGATAGCGATTTCTGATAATGTGTGCTTCAAATTCTGGATATAACTAGTATGACCTACTCACTGTTTGATAAGAGAAGTGCTCTTAATGGGGAAATTAATAAAGATCAAGAGAGTACGCTAAAGCTATAAGTATTGCTTTTAGTATAGAAGCTACATTTATCTGTAAGTAAATTAAAGTTATAAATTAAATTAGTAAATTAGTAAATTAAAATTATAATGTTATAATATTTAATTTAATACAAATATTATAACCAAGCAACAACAAAAAAAAACAGTTTTTCTGTCACAAATCAACGCAATATATTAAAAGTAATTTATCGATATTTAGTTTAGGTATATTTATCGCAACAATCGTTCGCTTTTCGCAACGCAGCTAACGGCACCATAAAGTCCACATGCCGCACAGACTCACACACATGCTAGTGAGTGTAGCGCTGAAGAAGCAACTGTAAAATGTTATTTCTTGTAATCACCGTTCGACAGCGCACAGAATCTCTCTTTCACTCTCACTGCCTGGCCAGCTCGCTAGCGGTTGTTTTATTTGTTTTAACTTTTGTTTTCATTATTATTGAAATGCGTCGCATATACTTTTCTAGCCGCCAGCCAAACAACAACAATAAAAAGCACAAACTAACGAAAGTTAATGCAGATTCAATAATGAAAGCTACGCCGCGATCATCTCCTCTCTTCGGTGTTCGATGAACCGATTGCAGTCCGGGGAAATTATCGCTACGCATCCATTAATGATGTGTATTCTCACTTATATAATATCGGCATATGATGTTGGCTTTTTGTTTTTATTTTTGCAGCATCTGGCCGTTCTGTGTTTTTTGCCAGGAAATTAATAAAGTTAAAAAGAAAAAAAAAAACATTTAATTGTGATGCTAATAGGCCAAGAGATACTGAGAAAGTTGTGGCATCATCATCATCATCATCATCATCATCGCAGCATCGCGACTTGGAAAGCTCTCCTCTCGTTTGATAAACAAGATATGAAATACAAAAGACGGCATACAAAATGCTGGCGGCAACAAAGGTAATTCAATTATCAATTGAATATATGTATTTCGAGAATATAATTTATTCGCATTGGATTGTCTGGAAATTCTGAAAATCCACTAGCCCGAAAACCGATATAAATCTCATAAATAATGATGAATCTCTCTCTATCGTTTCACACGCTTTTTATATGGCGTGGAAAATGATTAGAAATAAAGGGTTAACTTACCCGCCTTTAACCCGCCAAATCCAACCCACTTAAATGGCAATAAATTCAGTGAAAAGAAAACGGTGAAACAATCGACAAAAACGTGTTTATATCGACACGCAAACAAAAGCAAAAAAAACCAAAAATAACACAAAATATTCATGGTCAGTTGGTTGGCGGCAAAGGGGAGTGTGTATTGGGTATTTCTAGCACTTATATTACGTATACGCAAAAGAAGAGGGTAAGAAAATAAAACAAAAGCCATTAAGTCGCAAAGCCTATTAGACGGCGACTAATTGACTTAGCAGCCGAAAGCATTCTAATATCCAAATGTCTCAATATATAAGAGACAAGAAGTCGATAAGCCCATGCATACTACCATAATCTTTCACCATAAAATGGGTTACTCGAGATAGAAAGGGCTACCTTTCTTCCGCTTTAATACTGATTAAAAATAGTTTATAAATTTTTCACTTATAACCAGCTATAAAAATAAATCATTTTAATAAATACCTGTTAATATTGAATATATATTTCGACGTTGTTAGTCATTATTAACAGAATTTTCCTACCCCTTACTTGTAGAATAAGGAACTGATTCTATAAGAAAGGAATATCCTGTTAATTTTATATTTGTTATTAGCCAATAATGTTCTACTTCGTGCTCAGTAAATTTTTACCTTGGTTACCTTAATTAGTAATTATTATTAATGTTTTTAACATAAGCTCACATTTAATTTTTAATCAATTAGTAGCCTTTATTTTGTATTAATATGATTTTTATTGACACACATTATTTAAGGTAGATAGTTATTAATATAAATGTGTGCCTCTAGTTTAATGAAGATACAGTTTAAACGGACTGATCGGACTGGCTAGATCGATCCGGCTTTTGATGCTGATCAATAAGAACGGGTTTATTATACTAGGAGAAGAAGTATTCCCTTAAAACTACAATAAACTAGACTTTCTGAGATCCAGGAGTTAAATAAGACTGACAGCCATGGCCAGATCGATTCGCCTGTTGACGCATTAAGAAAGATGTACTTAATCCAACTGAAATCCATATAAAAGAATAATACTATATAGTTATAATAGATGCTGGAGCTTAAACAAACAGACTTGGCTAGATTGACTCGGCTGTTGATGCAAAATTAACTTTATTTAGCAGTAAGAAACTAGGTCAGTATAGAGGTCTCTGACAAAACTTAATCATAATTAAATATGTTGCCAACTCGACTTGCTTGCATCAGCAATTCTGACGTGTTTCCCGAGGTATTCTTGGTTGTTAATGGGTTAAAAAAATAAACGCTGTAATCGATATACCCGCTGCTGCTGCTGTTGCTGCCGCTGCAGCTACGGTTGGCGTCGACAGCGACGTCGCAGCGGTAGTCGTAGGCAGCGTTGCCGTTGCCACCGTCAAAAACAAAACAAATCAGTTTGAATTCTGCCTTCAAGCGCTCTAGAACAAATCAGCTGGTCTCTAAAAAACGCTTTTTTGTTTTGATTACACCCTATCGTATCATCAGTCGCGACTCTTTCTTTGTCAGTTCTTTTTTTTTTTTGCAACGATTGCAAGAGAGCTTTTCAGAGGTTTCTCCTGCGATAAGAAAGTATCAGTGCGCACACAGCTCGTAAATTGAATTTTTAAAGTAGCTCCTATTTGAAAAAAATCAGGACAATGTCCTCTGGAAAGATTCTGCCACGTCGCCAGGCCATCCCCGTCCTCTACACGCGGGGCACCCACTATGAGGTGGGCTTCGACATGGTGAGTACCCACTCCGTCAACCAGCGACCCGTCGTCTGCCACTCCATTTACGCATATATGGAGTCTCCTTCACCTGTGGAAAGGTGGTCACGATATCTGAACTTTTAAGGGGTTTCTAGTTAGTTCTGTGACTTTCATTGTTTCATATTTATATTTAGAGGAAACCCGGGGGGGAATCTAGGTTACACAATTACAAACTGTTGAAGGCGGAGGGAATATATTATATAGTACTCTAGAGAAAAATGTATTTTTATAAGCCAAGCCCAGCTAATACATATATATTCTATTGATTTAGAGATTCTGGTGACTATTTCAATCAATAAAATACTGTTAAATACTAGATATCGCTATCAGTTCAGGTTAAGATGGTTTAATATCCTTCCAGACATTTTTTTGTCTTTAATTAATCTACCAAAACTAAAGAATACTACCTAAGTACTACCTAAGTACTAAAACGTTGCATTATTTAATTCTAAAAATAGATCTATCTATCTATGGAAAGGCAGAGTAGTCCAGGCACCAGAAAACTAGGTCGAGATAGTAAAACACTTCTCTTTTTTTGCAAGAAACCCATCTTGATGGGTGCCTTCAGTGGGGTATATGGGACACATAGCGTACTTTTAACTGATAACCCAAAAAACTGCAAGCGAATCGCAATTTTTTATCTGGCCTGTGGTCTCTAGCCCCAGATGGGCTTTATCTATATGGCTTTATATATATGTGAATATGTATAGAAATATAGACCCCCAGAGCCCTCGATTTGTTTGACATGTCCCGGACCCAGACGTCGTTAAGTAATGCAGATTCGTGATTCTCGTGGCTTTGCCTAGCTCTATTCTTTTTATTGCCAATTGGGGCAAGAAAATCGTATGCACTTGCAGAAAACTTTAGTTTAATTTAAAAATATATTCATAAGGTATGGTATTCTCTCCAGTATTCCCTTTCTCAGAAAAGATTAACATCTAAATTGATGTTCTAATATTTATTTAAAAGTCCACGGTTCTTAAAGCATTTACTTACAAATTGGAACAGCGATTTAATTGAAAGTTACTAAGTTCATTGGTATCCTGTGGTTTGGTATAAAAGGATCTAAAGTGATCTATATTCTCTAACTACCATTGGAACTTAGACATTTTTTTAAATATTATAAAACCTTTAAAACTTAGTGACTTCTTATAGTACTTTTATTCGTATTTTTATATCGTACGTTCCCAACATGGCCATAGAAATTGTCAACAGCTGCTTCCCTTAATTTCTTAACAGACAAAAAACGTTTTGCCCGGTAATGTAATTGTTTAAATTATACGTTGAGTACGGTTTTTGTTTTTCGTTGGTTGAACCTTATTAATATTTTTATTTTATTACGTTTTCTGGACACTTATCTATATAGAGGGCGTTGTCCGCCAGATCGTCCGCATCCGTATTCGTGTATCCATGCGCCAACAGTCAAATGATATTTGTCTTACAACAATCACGGTATTCAATATATTGAATAATTATTCATATTTTTTGTGCCTTAGTTGGTGGCTTTGTTTACACTGCGATCGGTCGTGATCGATTATGTTTCTGTTTTTGATTTCATTGTGTTGACTCTTATTTATATACTATACACATTTTGTTGTATCCATTAAACAAACACCTCGAGCGCAGATCGTGTGTCTGAATTGGAAAGCATTTAATCATTTAAATAAAATAAGTAAATGTTAATTGCTTAATTGGTTAATTGTTAATTGTTCATTGCAGGGTCGCACATTCGGCTCGATGATCAAGAATTTTCTGATCTTATCGAAGCCCCTCAACGAGACCTACTTACCACTGTACCAGTCCCCAAAAGGCAGTAAGTATCTTGAAGATAAAGAGAGAGAGTTCTCAAGTTGCTGATGCTGCTGCTGCTGCTGATGACTGTTTACCTTATGCGTAATTTGTACGTTTCCAGGGCAAATCTATAATGAGACCTTGGAATCGGTGAAGGACAGCTTTCCGCAATATATTCGGGAATTGGAGGGCGTGGCCGATGGTGCGGAGGTGGAATTCCATAAGGTGAGTCCGACGTGTGTCTAATTAGCGTGCAACTGTAAACACTTAAGCTAATAACAAAGTAGCTCGAACTGGGCATAAATATTGTAATTAAACGTTAATAATCGCCCAACAAGGTCCGTCGTGGGAGTGGGGTATATCTTTCTATATAGTAGCATGGCAGCCCCCAAAAGCCCAAGTTGCAACTTGCCGCGTGTTGCGTGTCAGCAGTTGCCAGTTGCGGGTTACTAGTTGCTAGTTGCCCAGTTCCATGCCCAGTCCAATACCAATGACAACATTAAATGCAATTTGCGAGTGCACTGCACCGTGTACAGTGGTAATTCCCAAAGCGGGCCAAGCTTGAAAGAGGGGAATCAAAGAAATATGCAAGCCATTAAAAAGGAAGAAGATTTAATAAAGTATTAATAATAATATTAAAATATATATCTTTACGTAGAGGCCGCACTGTATTGGATCGATCGAGTGTGATCTAATCGCAGGGCAGCGCAATTAGATGGGTCACTTAATGCACTTTTAATTAATTCACTGTAATTGCTCTTGCACAACCAATTTAATGCTAAATATACTGCTAATTGGGCAGCGTTCCGTTGGAGTTCCCCTGTAGCCGGTGCTCACTGTGCTGACCGTGCAGAGCGCAGCAGACATTGAACTAGTTCCGTTTTTGCGGGCGTCGCGTCGCTGCCCCTCTGCCGGCGTCTCAAGAATGATGTGATAGACAGCCAGTCGGTTTTTGACCAGGTGATTGTCTTTCGATACTCTACCTTAAGGGGTGCTCTTGTTATGGCAATAAAGTAGAACATTTACTATATGCTCAATATTTGTATCTACACGAATACTTAAAAATTAGGTAATCACTTAAGTATCACTCCAAATATTTACGAAATGGAAAACTAACAAATACAAAACGATTGTTTTCGACTTGAACCTTGGAGACGTGGCCTAACCATCTGATTAGTGCAAGCGAGAAAGATTGTATTTTACAAGTTTATGTTAATATAAATCCGAAGTTTGTTTTCTACATTTCTTTTTCAATATAGAGAAGTGTTTTTGCAAGGTTTTTTTTGTAAATTTATTTCTATTTAGATTTTAGTAACACTTTAAGGCAAAGGTTTTGTTTACCAACATTTGGTAGTCTCAGGTCCTATAGGCTCTGTGATCTTCGGATTCTTACAGACAGATGGAGGTTTATTTCCATTCTCCTTATTAAAGATAAGATATTAACCCTGTGGATAAGGGTATCTAAGACTCAACATCCCCGAATTCAGACAAATGAATCTTTATAACTCACTAAGCCAATTTGTCATTGTCATACAGACATATGTATTCATGCAAATATAGTGCTGTCAATGGCCGAGAGAAGGGAGAAGCCGGCGAAAGACAGAGGTGACAAACCCTTGCTTGGCTTCTTTGCATTTGGGATTCGGTTCTTGCGATTCTTGCGATTCTTTTGAATTCTTCCGAAATTCGTTTATCGATTCCAATGGGAATCGGCTTAAGTATGCTGCGCATGTAGCCATCAATTAGACGGGGGGGCTCATTAGCCTGGCTAAGTAGCTCGGCTCCGCCTTGGGAGATGGAATCGCTCGATACACCTGCCACCTGATAATGTGTTATAATTTCTGTGCTCTCTCGGGCCCCGCCGCCAATTAATTGCACGCAAAAATCGCACCGACCTTGGCCGCATCTGAATCCACCGGCCAGACTGTGGATCTGAGTATTCATGAGTACGGTGCGTCGCCGTCGCCGTCGCTATCGCCGCTATGGCCGTCGCCTCCGTCTTGGTTGGATTAATCATTAATGTGCTTCAGGTGGCACCCATCGGTGGGTATTTATAATTCAAATTAGCCGCATTATGAGTGCATTAAATTAGCCGGATTTATGGGTCATCTTAATAACGTGCTTTAGTTACAATTTAGCGTAAATGGGTTCCACCAAATAAATATTATTTACAATTTACTACTCTTCAAGTGCAGCTGCTTCTATGGGTTTCTTAATCATACCATTAATCAACATTTACTTGGTATGATTTGTGATTGAGATACTAACTAAGCAATCATCTTGTAATTAGTTAGTTAGTTACCCACCCCAGCAAGGTAATAATTTATAATCATTTATGATTATAAGATAAACTTTAAACTGTATTCTCTTTTAACAAGTAGTAAGTCGATTTCTTTGGCTTTAATTGTGTATACTTTCCTTATTTGATATTTTGTAGCTGTTCCTTTTGCATTTGGATGAGATACTGCCCCAGGCGCTGAAGCACCAGCCGCGTAGCAAGAACCAACCTACTGGCTGCTCCACCATTATTGTCAACCAGAAGAATTGCGTGAGTGGAAT
Source organism: Drosophila kanapiae (assembly GCA_008042475.1). Taxonomy (NCBI): domain Eukaryota; kingdom Metazoa; phylum Arthropoda; class Insecta; order Diptera; family Drosophilidae; genus Drosophila; species Drosophila kanapiae. The sequence goes on along the minus strand of VNJM01000686.1, from coordinate 599,276 downwards.
GCCTCATTTACCAAATCATTACGAACTTCAAATATATTTATTTGATTTGCTAATTTTATGGCAGCGCCTGCTGGGACACACCGAAGATGCTCTGACAGAGACCCTAAATCACTACTACTTTGTGGATGCCCACATCATCAGCGACAAGCCGCAGGGCAAGTACAATGTGAAGGAGGAGCACTTTATGTCCCTGTGCTATGCCGGACACTTGCCCGGCTACACCATGAACCAGAATCATCACGGACTGGTCTTCAGCATCAACACCATCAGTGCGGAGCTGTTGCGTAGCGGAAAGACTCGTAAATACACTTATTTTTATCATATTGTAACTAAGAGCGCATTAAGGTTCTATGGCATACTTTTGGGCCGCGAAAAAGATTTCATTTTTCATAGAAAACATTTTTTCTAAATTATTTTCCGGAAGTTAAAGACATTTGAATAATTTTGGTACTTCCTCCAGCTCGTCACTTTATCACCAGAGCCCTGCTAGCCACCAGCAACGTGGACGATGCCTTCAGGGTGCTGAAGGATGCGGGAGTGGGAGCCGCGGATGCCTGTTCCATCAACTTTACCTTCCTGGCGTGCGTTAAATTGACAATTCATTATTTGTTCTATAATATTATATATCTTTATTTAATTGGAACTGCAGAGATCCCCGGCAAATGTTCTATAATGTGGAAATGGCTCCCTCGCCGGAGCGCAAAAATGAATCGCACTTGAGCATCAAGGAGATTCCACTGGGAGAGCATAATTACCACACTAACCAGTGAGTATTTATTTGCGAGAGCCCACAATAATTATAATTACCTCGGGGAAATCCATTCAGGTTCGATCGCATCCGTCAGGACCAGGCCAACGATCTGATGATCGACTCGAGCGTCTCGCGGATGACCACCTTTGGATGCTATAAGCCGCCGATGAGCGAGCAGGATGTCCGCCACATGCTGGGCGATAAAACCGGCGGCGTTTTTTGCGTCTGGCGGGATGACGGCAGCTGTGAGGAGGTGGTGAAGACCATTGCCATGGGTATCTTTGATCTCGGTGCCAGGACCATGTCCTTGTACTCGGACAATCCCAGCGAGACGGAGCCCCATTGCCGGCTGCCGCTCCTCTTCAAGTAGATCCCCCAGCATTTACTCTACTGAAAGAATTTGAAATGGATTTCGTCTTCTTTTAAAATACACTCAACTCAAGAGAATATGTGAACTCAATGGAATATAATATCTGAATTTAATAGCAACCTTAGGACTTAAAGAAATTAAATTATGCTGTTAGTCTCCCGGTTTCGAGGTAATCAATCTTATGAACAGTATTTATTATGTCTACCATTCAACAGAAATTGTATAATTGTGTGTCAAATCTTATTTTATTATAATTAAACATTATTTACTTTGTATTTTCCGTACTGTTCATGGTTGTCAGTTCATTCCAAAGTATTTCCGACCCTGCCAAGCATAAATAAATATAAATTCCTATGTACTTATGTAATTTGAAGCATTAATTCGCTTTGTATACTATTATTTCTTTTTTAAATGGATTTCCTTTTACTTTTTTTTTGGCCAGGAATGGATTAACCTTATCGTTTTATTTTGTTATCAAGTAAAGGTTTTAATCCGATATTAGGTGATCTGATTTAAATATCTTTGTACTTTATTTTAATAAATACATTTTTGTATGCAAATGTCATGAAGTCTTATATTTGGAATTTATAAAACTTCTATAAAAGCAGGGGTTTCGCTAAAATAGTCCCTATGGCAGGGATGACACCAAAATGTGATCGATAACATTGCCCAATACTGTGGGACGCGTGGGCCTAGGTGCGTGAGCACCTCTGCTATTTGCTATTAAGGTTGATAATAAAAACGCAAACGCAAACACATGTTGGATCCTTTTAATAGCTCTTAAATTGTATCTGTATATACGTATCTTGTACTTGATGAATTCTTCCTCTCGATGGTTGCTTTGGTGGTGCTGGTGATGCTCAATCTTCGTCTGGGATGGAAAATCGGGAATTAGGGCTGCGGATCCTGACGCCATGCTTGTGCGTGTTCGTGTCTGCGTATGCGTTTGTGTTTGTGCGAGTGTTTTTTTTTTTCATAGACTATTAATATCGTCCCAGCTCCACTCAGAGCTTCCTCAGCTTGTTGGGGACGACAAGTGGATTGTCACGACGGATCTCGCTGGCGCCCATTTCACGATAATCGAAGTTGCACTCGTGGCGGTCGCTGTACCGATGGACGGTACAAAAGACACCGCCACAGCGACAGGGGAATCCCCCGGTCAGTCCCAGCTTCTTGTTACACTTAGTGCAGCGATTGTTATTCGTTGCCGTTGTAGTCGGCGTTTCCTCCTGACTATCGGCGCCTCCAAGCGACCTCTTCAATGAGCCACGTTGGGCTCGCTCCTTATCCCGCTGCTGCTGTAGCTTCTTCTGGTTCTCCTTCTCCTCGTCCTTTTTGGGAGCGGACGCGGACCCAGACCCCAATGACTGGTCACTTTGGTTGAAGGGGCAAGTTGAACTCGAGGTGGGTGACTTGCCGTCATCGCTACTATCTGACGCGGCCTCAATAGCGTCCTCATCCGGCTGACCCATGTCGCGTAGTTTTTGATTTCTCATTATATCTTCTTTTCCGAATCTTTTATGAAATCCCTACGTTTGGTTTGTTCTACTTTCGAATTTAGCAGCTTGACCACCTAGGCTTGAGGTTTACTGTACTTGAAAGATTATTCTGTGCTTCATTGTTATTTTTAAGAGCAACTTTTTGAAAATAACACATTGGGATTACAAAAGACATTACAAAGCGGGATGCTTTTAGCTACAAAATATTAATATTTAGAATATTACTTTCGAGTGGAAATTGTAAATAAGTCGTAAATGTTTTCTTGACCATTCACTGCCTCTCTTTTATTTTCTGACAGATGGCGGCCATCAGGGGAATGCCAAACTTCATTCACCTCAATGCCAATTACCCCGGGCATGGACATTTTCAAAGCCCCCCTCCTAAACATACATATGTATATACAGATATTTTGGTTTTTGGGGAATTTCGCATTTGATTTTAATACACTTAAACGCAATCAATTTTATTGCTCTCGTTGCGGTCGCCTGTCGAATCGAATTCAATTTGATTTGCTTTTGAACGTCCGAGTTGCTTTCTGGGGGATGCGGACTTGGTTCGCTTTGGTTTGGTCATGGATTCTGCCTTCTGCGCCATTGGCAAGGTCCCTCCTCCATTCCATTCCCCATCATCACCTGCAAAAATTGGATTGGATCAATATGAGAGCAAAGGAAAACTTGTTTACAAGTCGAATCCGAACGAGGAATGCCACAAAATGCTCCTGCCTTCTGCTGCGGCTTCTGTTGCTGCTGCGGCTGCTATTGCTGCTGTTGCTATTTCTACTGTATTTTTCTATATTTCTATATGCACATGAAGTTCGGATGATCCAGATAACATCTAGCATTTATCGATTCTTCTGCTAACATAAAACAGATGACGAACGATTGCCGCCAATGACTGTCTATGACTAAAAATAATATCGAACAGGATCAGAAGGCCGAGAAATACAGCAAATATTCTCATATATATCTCTCGCATTATATAATACTTTGTATTTGATAATATTATTAAATAAGAACACTATCACTATCAACATTTCCTGGGTCTGCTGTAAGATACAAGTGAGTCATTCTCAGAATTAAGCTTGTAAGATTTTGCAGTTATTTATATAAGAGCAAGCAACCGGTTTCTTAAGGAACAGTTAAGGCCGTTAGTTAGGCTAACGACCAGTTAAGTTGACCGTTAAGACGATACGGTTCTTTGTAATATTCTGAATATATCGAATAATTAAGATTCTTCCAAGACTTACAAGTTTCTTTGGTGAATAAGTTTATGGCGGAGTCAGAGGCTTCCTCTCTTCCCAAAAAAGGAATCTTAAGATATATCTACACCATATATGTCTAATATATATCAGCATTATAACTAATTAATATAGGCAATGATATATCTATATTAAAAACCCAATTATAATCAAATTGAGTGCGTTATGAGAGTTAAACAAAGCATATCCCTTTCGCAACGAGGCAGCTTAATAATATAATTAATATATTAATATAATTCACAATATTACAGTGCCTGTTCCCAGTATTCTGGTATTTAAAATTTTAGTAAATGTGCAAATATGTAGTCATCTGATCCATGGATGGAAATAGCGACGGCGGCGGAGGAGGAGGAGGTTCATTCAACGCCAAATTTGCCACCATCCTCTATCCACGTTGTTGTCGTTGTTTTGGCCATGCCAAAAGTCGCACAAAAATTTTAATTGCTAGATTTTTTTGTTGTCGTCGTCTCGTCGCATTGCATTTTAGCCTACCTTAAAATTATAAGTAAAATTAACAATTTTTAATTGACTCTGAAAATTAAAGAAGGAAAAACAAGCAAAACAGAAGCCAAAACAGAGGCACAGGCAGAGAGCTGCGACAAGAAAATCAGGAAAATGGCATAAATTTTGGCTTTCAGCAAATTTTCATAGATTATTTTTGTGCAACATGAAGACTAGGATATAACTGGGCATGATGAACTATAAATGCAAGTGGACAAAGGTAGGAATATGTTTTTAATAAACAAAAGTTAATATTTCTATGAAACGCACTATATGATACCCAACAATAAAATAGTAAATATTATGTTTAAAGCTTTAAGTCTTTAAACAAAAAATAAGGTTTTTGCAGGTTCCCAAAGATGGCTACCTTTAAATACATTTTATATTTTATTTTTCACATATAAACCTTATTTATTTATATAGATTAAATATATACACACATCAACACATCAAGGGTAACATATTGGCCACAGCAACTAGGGGGACATGCCTGTATTTGTTGTTCTATTTTGCATTAAATTAATATTATTATTGCGCCTCTCGTGAATATGTTTTTACTGCTTGCTTTTTACTTATTCTTCAGTTGCAAAATGCAGCATTTTGCAAAATTCTCGTGCAGCACCAATGTGTTTTCATCTCGATTAACTTGTAATTAGTTCTCACTTCACTCATCACTTGGCCATTCCCACGCATTTGCACACTTTTAAGTTTTACTTTTTTATTTTATTTTTACATCTAGACGGCGGAAGTGCAGGTGAGAGCCTAAAAATAATTAATTATAGACTAGGCTAAACATAAAGAAAATTCAATGAGAAAAGTAAAAATTGATGGCAAGCAAATTATTCATTTATTTGAGAGTTTTTTGGCTTAAAAACTATTGGTATTTATCGATTTATATTTCCTATAGATGCCAAAGGAAGAATTTTATACAATTTCGTTGCTTTGATAGCAACTGTACCTGAAACTTTACGTATTTCTTGTACATTTATAATTTATGTTAAAATACTATGTTTGTTGTTATAACTTTTAAGGCAGATGTAAGATACGCTTTTTTACTGTATAAATCAGTAAAAAGCGGTCAAAGCCTATCAAATTTATTCTTCAACAACACAAGGCGAAACAATCTAGCCATGTTTTAAATACATCAATCTATTTGACACACTTTGACTTCTTTCAACAATTTTTATTATTATTAGGGAAGGGAACTAAGTACCTCTCTTAGTCTCTTAGGATAACATAGTTGTTTAGGAAACCTGATTGATACTTTAGATAGGTTAGATAGGTTCAGATGGTTTTCAAGCATTAGAAAAATTTGAAATACTTCTTGAGATAAAGCTTTACTTTAATAAATACATTTATTCAAACTTTCCGCATATGTTTCCCAACAAAAGCCTTTTCTGTTGGACTAGTGAATAGTGTTTTTTCGGATCAAATCGGTTTGGATCTGTGCGGATGGGATGGATCTTCAGCGGTGGCAACATGTGACGTCGATTTGGCCAGTGGTGGCGCCAAATTCTTTATTGCCAGCGGAGCGCGGCAAAAACGCGTCAAAGCGCCAAAAAAATAAAAAGAAAAATGGTGCTGTTTTTGTTGTTGTTCTTTATTTTTTTGCGCGGATTTTGCTTTTGGCAAAATGCATATTTTGCAAGCCATTTGCATACATCGAATTCTATTATTTGACAAATATTTTAGTTGGTTTTTTTGCGCTGCTTGATTTGCTTGGCATTATTTTTCATTTCATTAAATTAAAGTTTTTGCTGGTGCTGCTGTCGGAAGGCGTATCTGCGAATGCAACCGGGAAATTTATAGAAAATAAGTAGTGGCCCAATTCAGATGCACGTGAGGCCCTCGGGGCCCCATCATCAACGCTAGGTGACAAAGAGGGTGGTGGCAGTGGCCAATTTGCAATTTGTCGGATTCATTAGGTCGCTTTTCTGGTATCTGTTGTTATTCCTCGTTTGTTTGTCGCACTTTTTGTATCTTGGCTGCGCCATTTCCACGCTTCACGGTCGCCAAGTGGGAATAATAAGGTTAGGCAAGAATACCGCTCCTATGGTCGTCTTTAGCACCTTTTCCAACCTGGCTGCCATTTATTTTGAACTAATTAACTAACCAATTTAGGCTTTAAATATACACTCCTTCTAGTTACATTTTTCTTATACCTTTCACACTATTGTATCCAGGTTTTTCTGTATCTATACGAAAAGCTACCGTTCGATAAATGAACAAACATATCAAAATAAACAAATATACATAAATATACAAAAGTATGTTATAGAGCATCTCCTTCCTCTGTGGAATTTAAGTGGATTAAGCAGGTGTGCCCTAGAAATCGCTTCAGATTTACATCAATTGAAGAGTTGTACCAAAGAATACTACAAAAATAATATTACAAAAAATAGCAAAGCTTACAATAAACTTGGAAACAGAGATAAACTATATACCATAATAAACATATTTTCAGAATGAGATTCTTTAGATATGTAATCAGAAAAGGTCAGACTAACCTCACTAATAACTACATAATAAGATCTTTTAGACATACATTCCACAGTTAACCGATCTGATATTAAAAAGTTCCAATTACGTTCAACAAAGTATCTTTAATATTTAAGCATCGTGAGTCTTGATGAGAACAGGTTCGTTGGGACAGGTAAAGGTCACTTGAATGCCATTGGGCAGCCAGCTTCGGCTCCAAATATCCACATCGCACACCTTGAGAACGCCATTGCTATCGATCAGCTCCACGGAGTATGAGTCCTTCGAGCCGGCTACCACTTGCGTTGATGCAACCAGAACCTTGGAAATACTGCAATGCAGAGATATTATAATTAAGATGATCTTTTCAAACAAGCAAATATTCAAATTCAATTTGAATATAATACATATTAGTTAGGAACAGCCAGAGGTTATTAAAACCTTATTTGACAATATTTTTCTGGTTGTACACATATTAAAATAATAATAAGTTGAGGTTTAAAGGAGCCTCAGGTCCTTACCGATAGTTGGGTCCATCGCCGGCGGCCAATTTATCCAGGGAAGCCTGCAATACCTTTTGGGAATCGACCAAATCCTGGCCCTCGAGAGTTTTCGGGGCACCAAATCCCCCAAATCCCTGGGGCGTGGCACCGACCAGGGCACAGACGGTGCAAAGAAGCAGGATCTTGACGACAAACATTCCGGATGACTTGGCTTTGCTTATATTTTGGCAAAACAAAAAACACTGATAGATCGATCGTGCCGGTCCAGACTTTTATAGGGGAAGCCTCTCCCAATCGCAAGACAGTGATAAGAAAATTTGTATTCAGGGCCCTTGATCTGTTTACCTCTCTAATCGCGTTGATAAGGCTTAAGTTTCGTAGGAAAATATAAAAATTACCTTTATAAATAAGCAACAAATCAAGTAAAAGTAAATAAATTGTTCTATATTTCTTTCTGAATTTATAATATAGAATTAGAAATATATAATACATACATATATATTAAATAAATATATGTTAATATTTCTAATTTGTTGTTATAACTGAATGAGGCATCACCGACCCCCTAGAGTGTATATATTTATCAGCATCATCAGCCACATCAATCTAGCCTTATCCGTTCGTATGTCTGTCTGTATGGCTGTGTCCGTCTATCTGCTTCTTCGTAAACTAGTCTCTCAATTTTTGAGCTATCGAAATTTTCTTGCCAAAATCGGATCACTATATCATAGGCTGCTATAGAAACGATCGGAACAAATTGAAAATTTTTTTTTTTTTGCTATTTTTTAAGATTTCTAAATGGCACTTTAAATATTCTTTTTGTATATGATTGTTAAAGCATATTCCAAATAGCTTCCTAAGCGGACTACTATATCATATATCTGCTATAGGAACCACCTGATTAAATTGGCATATTCTGAAGGGTATTTAACCGTCGGCTCCGCCCGAAGTTAGCTTATCTTACTTGTTTTCCATGATTTTTATGCCAGCATTATGCTCTAGAAAAGAACTTTAACCCGGGCCGTCTTACATTCCAATTAATAGGGTCATTGCTTGGGGTCGTTACTTCCGTAGTAGTCCATCGGCTAAGTACTTGTTATTAATCAAGTGCGAAACATCGACGAAGACGTGAGACTTAAGCCGCCGGCGGCGGGCTACCTCCTGCTCCCACCTTCCACCCTTTCCACCTCCACCACCTTAATCCTCTCCGGCGCGCCGTCGGAGATCGTTCATCATTCCGCTGATGGCCGAGGGGTGGCATTCTTGGCGCAACTCCAGAGCGCTGTCAGAAGTGCACAAATCCATTTCTGTGATTCGTATACAAATATGCACGCCGAACATTTGTTTCGTATGTACGGATATCTGTACATCCGCCAGCCGACAAGTCATCCATTCGTCCACCTGTCCCGGAATCCATCCATCCGGCCGTACATTCAACTGTGCGGGCACACAAAAGTAATATCCAATTTTTATGCCCAAACTTGAATTACTTTTCTGTGGAAATAATTTAAATATTTTAATTTTGTTTGTTGTTTCAACTGTATTTAGTGTAAAGGTAACTGCAGAATTAGTAACTAGCTGAGAATATAATTCAAGGAGTTCTGTCCCAACACTTAGAACGTTTTTCTGAAGTCGTGAAATTGTTTTCTTGTATTTGAAGTTCAAGACTTCTTGGGAACTTTAAAACTCTGAACAAAAGCCTGTGAAAAACCCTTATAAAATGATGAAAGTTAATTTCTAAAAATAGCTTAGGTTTGCTTAATGTAATTTTCTACTTTCCAGAAATATATTTCTGTTATTTCTATAGTTTTATAAATGTGATGAGTAGAAAAAATAACACGATTTGAGAACAAATAATACAATTTAAGAACTTTCTTACTTAAAGGTAGAAAAAAATATTATAGAGGAGTAAAAAAGTTCTCCAAACAGTAACAAAATGCCTTAAATTGAGAGTTTTTGTTTGTCTTACCAAATTGTAATTCTCTTTTTTTGTAGTTTTAAAGTCTATCTTAAATTTAAAAACTGTTTTAATTAAAGGTAGCAAAAAATACTATAGAGGAGTATAAGCAATTCTCAAAAAAGGAACAAAAACTTTTAAATTCTAGTTTTTATCGGCTCACCTTATATTAATTCTCTCTGTGTATTCTTTGTTCTAGTCTTAAGGTTTATCTTTGCTAAATGCGACTGTTAAACTTTCTAATTCGAAATACTTTCTTTACACCTCTATTATTAATATTATTTCTCTCAGTGCACCAAGTTAATTTATTATTTTCTCTATATTTTACCTCTTTCATTTGTATATACAAAATTCCAGTAAGTCATTGATCTGAACACAATAAATAACAATAAAAATACACTCACACAGTTCATGAATATATCTTGAAATATTTACTACGTACGCAATTTCTTTCAGTGCCGACATTCCAATCAGATCAGAATCATCCATCCAATTGTTCGGTGTCAACAGTGACACCAGGATGTCTCCTGCTCTCTCTCACTCTCTCTTCCTGCTCTCTGGCTGAGTATGCCGATCCGACAATTCTGATCCAACCACCCCCTCTGGGTGGCCATGTCCCATCGACGGACTCGGGCATGGGCACGGGCACAGGCACGGGCACGGGCACCATCGTCATCGGGGTTCTTCGTGCCGTGCTTGCGCTTTGCTTTCGGCAGTCGTCGACAGCTTTTCGAATTTTCAGCTTTTCGCGGACCGAATCGCTGGCCGCCCCCCCGACTTTTCACATAAAAATCATGTAAGGCTGGAAAACGGCGACAGTTTACTCACGGCAGTCGCGAAATAAACGCTGCAGGCGAACCAATCCGCTCTAAGACCAGAAAATATACAACCAAAATTAAAAATCAGTCAGTTAGTTATCGATTAAGTTTACTGGGAGACTTTCAAAGTTCAAGGCTCAACTCAGAGATTTAATTACAACTTTTAAAGCCGTTTCGGAAATTGTTAAAAACAAAACTAATCGGTGAAACGGCTTGAAGATTGTGAGACTAGAACTTATTTAAGATCGGAGATATTTGGTAAAAATCGAGAGCTGTTTTGATAACTAGACTGCTGTCCTGATCCTTGATCATCGATACCTGTTGCCCGCGTGAGCCCGATATCTTTTTTTGTTTGAGTGCCAATATATACTGAGTGTTAGATCAATATGATCTGCCCGAAACGCACCTCGGAGCTGCTGGACCTCCACCTGGCCCCGTTCAAGGATAAGGATCCGGCCTGGGAGATCGGTGTCTCGAAGATCGCCGGACGCGGCGTGATGGCCACGCGCAAGTTGAAGCGCGGCGAGATCATCTTCCGGGACAGTCCGCTGCTGATCGGGCTGGCTGCCAATGAGGAGGACAATCTGAACAGCTGCAGCGTGTGTCTGGTCGTCCTGCCGGACACCAAGTTCATGTGCCGCCAGGGCTGCGGCTTGCCGGTGTGCAACCTGTGCTCCAGAAAGAAGCAGCACAGGGTCGACTGCGATTTGTTCAGGTCATGGGGTCCCATCGAGCCGGATGTAGCCAATTCGGTGATCATTCGGCTGCTGTGCGTCGGCCGGGCCATCAATCTGAACAAGGATCAGCGGGACCTCATTTATTGCCTGCAGGCAAATTTGGACAATAACCATCGCACGGAGGTGAGGAACGCGGCCAAGTGCTTCAAGCGCTTCCCCGCCGACAAGAAAATCGTCGAGATTATGAACCGCACCGTGGCCGTTCTGCGAACGAATGGATTCGACAAGACCTACGATCGGAGCAATGACAACCAGGAGTTCAATTATCGTGCCCTCTATCCGCTATTCGGAGTCGTGAACCACGACTGCATTCCCAACGCCTACTACACCTTCGAGGAGAAGACCAACAATATGATCGTTCGTGCCGCCGTCGACATCCCGGAGGGATTCGAGATCACCACCACCTACACCAAGCTCTTCACCGGCAACATTGCGCGCCATCTCTTCCTCAAAATGAAGAAGGGATTCACCTGCAAGTGCTCGCGCTGCTCCGATCCAACGGTAAGTCCACAGCCCATAGTACAGTTGCGGTCAGAAAAATAACACTAACAACCATCCCATTACGTTTGCTAATCTTAACATTTCCAAGCAATGTTTTTTGGGATGAATGAGAGATTTAATATCTATAAATGTTTATAAAGATCCTTATATAAAGTTAATTTGTATCTACTTCCTTAGGTAAAATTAAAAAATATATATTCTAAAATTCAATTAAAGTTAAACTTGATGAGAAACACTTTTAGCCAAGAACACATCGATGTTTATCGATTTTAAATCGATCTTTGCAAGTAACGAATTCTCTTAAATTTAAAATTGTCCAAAAAAGATATCAACAAAATCTGTTTATCTTTTTAATATGTTTGAATTAAATACTTTGAAGATTATCGATTTAATATCGATGTTGGCATTATAAACTTAGATTCCTGTCCAGCTCTAATCCAAAGACATGCCGATGGTTTTATCGTTTTTTTAGCTGCAGAATTTCGTTTTACGATTTAATAAGAAGACAACCGATTTTTGATAAACTAGAAACATTTGTTATCCTTTTCTAATGGGCTAATACTCTTATTACCTCTATTCTTTCGACCGTAGCTGTATTGGAATCTATTATAAGATAATGTACGTTAAGCTGAATGAATCGAAAGACTTTATTTTAATGTATATATAATAATATTTCCATAAAATAGATTTAGAATACATTTTGGTTTTAAAAAATACAGATTTTAGTCCCGTGTATTCTTATCCAAATTGTATGCAATATTTCCAAAATATAAATATAGTTAAATTGTAGTTAAATGGGAAAACCCAGCGGTGAGTCAGATGAATATATCTGCAATTTATTTCATATTATACCTCAACGTTTTTTGGCAAATCTTTAAATGTTTGTCATTTCTAAGAAATCCGAATTTGCTTATATCTTTAGGCAGAATGTAGCTCTTGTGGGAACTATAAGATTTATTTAAACAATTAAAACCGCATTTATCAAACACAATAGATTTCGGTATGCTTTGTTATAAATTCTGTTAGAAAACCAACGAAGAATTTCATCTTTCAACATTATTTGATATACATTTTATATTTCATATGATATAAACTGATCCTCATGTTGATTTATTTATGTTTATAGCTTGAGAAACATGGTTTTATTTCGCTTTTATTATAGTTCTTTCACAGATCATTGTTTATTACAAACTATTTTTAATATATGAAAATATAGAAGCACAAAAATAAATCAAATCGGTTCCAAATAGTTAAGTTACACTATTAACGCTGCAGAAACTGTTTGATCATCGGAACTCAAATAGTTGTTGTTATTTTGTTTAAATGATAACAATGTGCCCTTCTGAGGATCAAAGATCCATTAAATTGTACCATTTGGCCTCTTAATTTGGTAATTTTCTTGGCCCAAAGGCATGGCTGCCAATTCAAACGCCAAGTGATGATTGATGGGGCAGCTGAATAAACTATTGGAACCACCACTTAACCAGGAAAATAATAATCAAAGATATTTTCCTAGTCAGGTGGAAAAGCGGTGCCCTGCTGTAATCATTTTTATCCATTTTTTTTGGGCCACGATCCATCAAAGAAGACAATTTCCCAAGCTTTCAAAAAAATAAGAAAAAATCAAGGAGGGAATGAAATATTCTTGGCTGCTTTCATTAAGGATTTCCTGTGCCCATCAAAATTCAGCCAAAAACAATTATAAACTCGCGGCCAGAGCGATTTTCCCCCTATTATTAATTACAAGTTGTGGCCATTGTTGTTCTTGGCAGTCGATTGATTTCCTCCCTCCGATTTTCCGACTTGCCGATTTGCCGATTTGCCGATTGGCCTTTCCGATTTTCCAGGCGCAACAAGTGGCAAACAAGACGAAAGAATAATAACAACAATAATAAACATTAATAACATCCAAAAACAGAGCGATAAACAATTTTGTTTATTTTTAACAGACCGAAAACAATTCAATTAAATCTCAAATAAATAGATGAATTCTAGAAAGCTTTTTAATCTTCCCGCAATATATCTGAAATACGTATAAAAATTCCAGATCAAAACTCTCGGTTCCCAAATATCTGGTCTTGTCGGGTTGGTTTGGGTTGGCAGTCGGCAGTTCGATTTTGATTTCCTACGATCGCGATTTCCCTCACCCACCACTATACCCATTTAGCTCAGTCTCATTTATATTTTTTATTCGATTCGCAAGCTTTGTTGTTTTTTTTCCTTTGGTTCTTTGTATATCATTTAGAAACATATTTTCTTGGCCATGGCCACATATAGCGCCGCGGGTCGTAATTTCCCATTTGACATTCGACAAGAATGCGAGAAGGCGCTATGCAGAGGCCAAGAAATCATGAAATCTATTAAGTTTTTGGCCAACAACAGAAACCCCTTGGATTTATCTTAAATAATCCAAGACATAAAAATCTCTATAAATGGTGATAGCATAGAAAAATTAATTGTTACTTGTTAATACTTAGAGCTAGAGCTGGAAAAACGTCGATATATCGTTGCTAACATATTATTACATATTACATTTATTTTCTGAGCACTATTTTTGTAAAGTTACAAGCCAGACTGTACCTTTTATTATATTTTTCCGCCAAAATCTATTAGGTTGTATATTTTCCTGTTAATTAACTATAAGAAATAACCCTTATTTTGACAAGAAAAAAAATACTCTTTACAAAGATTTAATATATAAATTATTATATATTAAAAGGTGATTAAACTGTCTTTCCAGGGACACTTTTTGAAACTAATTATAACTAATTTAACCTTTAACTAATCAGCCTATAAACTGAAATTGAAATATGAACAAATCAAAAATAGTATATCATATATATATAGTTTTTCTTTTTGCATTCTGATAATAAGAAAAATAACTTATTTATATGTTTGAGAAGATATGTTTTTTATGATTCTACGTTTGTAGTAGATCATTAAAAAATATTCAGGAATTTTTTGTGTGGGCTGGTGCGGATATTTTAAAATATTTTTTTCGGTTCTCAATTTTTTATTTTATAATTTGCTAAAGCCAACTCCAATCGTCAATTTGTAAAATGTCAAATAAATGGTAAGGAAATTGTGCCCTTGACTTCGACACGTGGCAAAGTGTCTGCTGCTGTGTGTGGGTGGTGGGGTGGTCAATAAATTAAATTATAGTTTCCACCAAGTACATAGTTCAGTGAACTCCCCGCCGGCCCGAGGGATTTAACGACTGGCAGTGCTTCCTCTGCTCCGGTTGCACGGATTTCCATCATCCGTTTCGATTTTCAGCAAATCTACGTATCGGAACCATTAATTATCTGTTGAAATTTACGAGCGAGCAAATAGGCGGACGATTCCAATTGAGAATTTTATGGAGATGACGTGGCCCCGACACATCCTTAGCAACCTGAGTGTGAATATTTATCGATCGCACGAGCGAATATTAAAAACACGCACACGATGTGCGACATATTTCTTATTTATGTGTAAAGATCGCGCAGATCACAGAAGACGCATATAAAATATCATAGAGCATATTCATATGGCAGACAGATAGATATACACTACGGCGATCATCACTACTTGTTCGATCCGTTTTCGGATTATTTTTAGCTGGAATCGGAATCCCAACAATGCCACAATGCGATACAACGATTTTCATTAGCCGAGACATTTGGCCCCAATAATGATTCACGCGCCAAAAATCTCAAGTGCTGCTCTCCTGCCTCAGATCTCACCAAGTGATCGATGGCATTGCACAAGTGCCTCATAATAATGCCCGATTACCGATAGCTTTTCGCACATGTTCATTCATTTGTGCTCTGTATTGTTATTTCATAGGTGGTCCACATTTTGATAGCTTTTCGGGAATTTAATGGCTAGAGGCACTAACAATTAATAACTACTATTAATAATTCAATTCTTAGTTAATCGTTATTTTGTATATCGATAAAAATCGCACTTTAATTAACTTGTATTAATTTAAAACTATTTCTTAACATTCTACATAGTAAGTTATTTTATATGAGGTCTAGATTTTAATGACTTTTGGGGGAGTTTAATGGTTATAGGCACTAGTAATTAATAGTTAATAATAATAATTCGATTATTAGTTAATCGATATTTTGTATATCGATACAAATCGCAGTTTATATAAACTTTTTTAGGAATTGATAACTATTTCTGAATACTCTACAAAGTAATTTATTTCATATGCTCTTGGGAACTTAATGGAGAGGGGCCTGAATAATTAATAGTTAATAATAAAAATTTAATTATTAGGTAATCGAAATTTTGCATATCGATACAAATCTCACTTTATATTAAGTTTTTTTGAAATTGATAACTATTTCTTATCACTGCCACATATAGTAACTATCTTTTATTTATTAGATAATTGCAAATATAATCTTGATATTGTATATATTACGATTTACTTGTTCTTTGCAGGAGAAAGGCGCCTACATCTCGGGCCTGTATTGCCGTGACACGAACTGCACCGGCCTGGTGGTGCCGGAAATCACGGGCTTGCCGCATCCCAACTACAATTGCCTGGAATGCAAGCAGAAATCAACGCACGCCCAGATGATGAAGTCACAGGACTTTGCCTGCGGAGCCATCAACGCCAAGGCCAATTCGAACTCCTTGCGAACGCTGGTGCAGTATCTGAACGAGAAGAGCGACGCCTTCATCCCGAGCAGTAACTACGTGGTGATCGAGGCCAAGCTCTCGGTGCTGCAGCGCCTGCAGCAGGGTCGCGAGGACTGCTCCGAGGAGCTGGCGTCGAACACTCGCCTGCGCTATGGTCGGGACATTACCAAGGTGATGGACAAGCTGGGACTGGGCGATAGTCTCCTGCGCGCCCAGCTGGTGGAGACGCTGAAAATTGAGGAGGAGCGCCGAGCCAAGCGGTTGGCTGAGGAGGCAGAAAAGCAGCGCAAGCTGGCCGTGCTTCAGGCCAAGGCAGCCGAGGCGGATAAGATTCTGGCCGCCTTTGAGGCAGAGCAGGCCGCTGAAGCAGCCGCGGCTGCCGCTGCCGCCGCTGCAGCCTTGCCAGCAGCGGATCCTGTTCCGTTGCCGCAGGCTGCCACCGAGTCGGCCTAGGGAGCTCCTACTCTTCCCCGGAATTTCATTTGCCGTATTGAGTCCTATTTCTCTAGGTCCCCCATTAACCAGCTGTGTTGTCCAATATTTTCGATTTCTCGAATTATTTTCAAGTTCAAGATCCAAGCAAAAATATCTTTACAATTTAATTAAATAAACTTGTTGAATTTTTCCCATTTTAAATCGATTTTATTTACTTAATATGCGAACAATGAAATCTACAAAATATATTCACAATTTGTATGGATATGGAATATTAACTAAGACATGGCCAACACAGCTGAGGAATGAGGTCCTGAATATTGTGACTCACTTACGCGCAGTACATCCCCAACCCCCCCGTACAGTACCCTGGTCACCTAGTTCTGTGTTGTGTGTACTAAATTAAATAATTGTATCTGTATTTGTATTTATTTATTTATAATAAATTAAAAGTTATACTCGACGAGTGTGCAAAAAGTCTGCCAAAGAGCTGTCTGCTCTTTTTGCTGGGGTGAGGAGGGGGGCCTTCTGGCGACGTTTTGTCAAAACGCTTTTTAATCCAACGGACTAGAAGTCTATATATTTGTGAAATTATACAGAAAATACTAGAGAACAACAAAGAGCAGGGTTAATCCAGGTTAAATAAAATATATAAATATGTTCATGGTTGAGTTCTTCAGCAAAGACTTAAAGGAATTCGAATATAATGTGGAGTCCATGTGAGTATTAAAGGTATTTCAGGTAATTTTCAGAGCCAATAGATCTAGAATTTAATCTCAACCCTTAAGAAATCATTTAGAAATAATACAAAATAAACACAGTTTAAATTTCAAACAATTTGCATTTAATTGTGATGTGATATTAAACTTATTTTGAAAAATGGACACGTGCCACTAAAATAACATCCAAATTTTGAATAATCCAAGCAGAGAAAACGAAATATAGATCTAGCAATCTGAATCTCTGCGTGCCAAGATGTGTATGTACATATATTCACATTTGCTTGGCTATATCTCCAGGAAGATGAGCAGAGAAGCTGTCCCGACTTTGATTTAAGGCAGTGATGGGCACAAAGCATTCGACAAGGAGCACCGGGTGCTAACAGAGCCACTACATGCTCATCGCTGATTTAAAGCATAGATAGAACACAACTTTGTGGTTTTTAAAGATTAATTTGTGCAGTTTATTTTATTAATTTTATTTATTTATCTATCCTAATTGATTATAACTATCTATAAAATATTATAACCTTTTTCTAGGATATTTCTACATGTAAGACAACATTTATAAGAAATACATACACATTAAAAAGGATACAAAATACAAAAGGATACAAAAGAATTAAAAATTAAATAAAGAATTAAGAACTAAACTAAAAAAAGGCAACATTAAGTAGGTAAGATGATAAAAGCCAGCTTACTTAGCCATTAAATACTATATATAACAATATAGTATATTTGATGTGGCCAAAGTTAGTTGTTGCCTAGAAAATGATCATTCAGGAAATGATTCCTCAACTTTGTGCGATTTATTCATAAATTTCGATGCGATTTAATTCGATTTGCTTGCCTGGCATTTGTTTTATTCGCCATTAAAAGTTGCAGTCGACTTTGGGCGACCGTTAAAGTTGGCGGCCGAATCTATTTTTGAACGCCTTCGGAACGATCGTCGTCTCTGCCGTCTACCACCGCCGTCACCCCCTCATAACGCCTCCTTGTACCACCCGCTCATCACAGCAGCAGCAACAACAGCAGCAACAGCAACAGCAGCAGCAGCAGCAGCACCAACAGCAGCAGCAACAACAAACAGTTTGGCAAGTCACACGGCCGTTTTACGATTTTAAATATATACTCATATTCATAAATTTATATAGTATATATCGCCAGCTAGTTGTAGCGTTGGTATGTCTAATGAGAAATTGCCATTTGCCGTTTTCAATATTCGATTTGATTCAGTTTTGCCCCAGTAAACTGCTCATTAAATCGAAAATCGTCTACAAAAACATTAATTAAATAAATCTCACACGCTGAGCAAAAGGCAGAAGCAAAATCAGAAGTGGCAGCGCCAGCAGCAAGGCTCTTCCTGCACGGGCCCGCCCATATGGATATAGATTCGTGTTCCGATCGGCTCCACCTGTCTCATCAATTTGTTCGAGAGTCTTTGCCGCTCACCGATGTCATCGTGTGATCTTAATAGATGGCTGTGCGAAAAGATATATAGTATATTGGATACAGTAAGCCGATATATATGTACATATCTACATGCGCGCAAAATATACTATATTGTAGTGTGTATCTGTATCTGCATAATGACAATAACAATATCAATAAAAGCAGAGCAGAGCAGAGCAGCAGCAGGTCCCAGTATCAGAGCCAAACAAATTTGAAAACTCAGAAATCATAAATAAATTTATAATAAAAATGCCAATAAATTATGCTGTATGTATAGATGAAAATGATCCACCGACGTATGTACATATGCACATATATATATCTATTCGTCGATCCAGCTCTCTATTTATCTATCTATCCACATCTATCTAGAATCTAAAAAATATTTCTATCTGGTCCCTCCATCTATATCTGTCCAGTCTTGTCGTCAGATGAAAGGAAAGGAACCAAGCGAACTCACGGAGCTTGTCGCATGTGGATGTTCTAATCACATATTGCTTTTAGCTCATGGCATATTCTGGGATCAAAAATATATACAAAAAATTAATAAACTAAAAAGAGAAGAACTTAAAAAAAAATGGAAATAAATAAAGGGGATCTGGAGGTGGAGGTGGGGCTGCACTCGGTTCAACTTTGATTAATTGCACGCATTTCCCATTCGCATACACGACATTTGTTTGCCGCGCACCCTCGTCAAGGGGTTAAAATCAAGCATGACCGATCCTGTATCACGTAAAACTGCCTCCAGACAACAAAATTACAAGAAAATTAAATCAAAATGCATATTTATTCTTAACAGGCATCACCAGAGCAATCAATCTAGCCATGATCATCTGTAATCTCTTTATTTTTCATCTCATACATTAGGAAAATCCTTGTTTTAAGCAAGCGCAAGGGTATGCAATCTTCTGCTAGTCCCGTAGCTATCCGAATAATCATACACATGCTATAAATTAATAATAGATGTAGGATATAACACTAGGTCTAGACAACTAACGTGCTGAAGAACTCACATTTTATTTAATAAGTCTATTTGCAGAATATTTTACGCCGCTGCCAGAGAATTGGATTTTTCTTCGATTTCTTTCAGGGATTTCGGTGGACAAAAAAAACCCCACCCCCCAAAACTAATGACGCCAGCAATTTAATTAAATACGCATATCGAACACAATTTGAACATAAATAATTTTATAGAGTTTTATGGTATAGATATTGTAACTACTGCGCGGTATTGGCCATGTCTATTTGGCGTACAACACTTTTTTTTAGAGTGATCCCGCCTTAATGGTGATGGCGCCGCGTCTGAGAAAATGACTGAGCGATGTGACAATGCGCCCTGATGGGCCCTGTCCCTACTAATCCAGTCGTAAGTGGGGAAAAGTTGGGTAAAGTGTAAATTGTTGAAAAGCGGCGCTGCGCCTTTCCGGCGAGACGAAACAAATTTAAATTTGTTGAGGTCTCTGGCATGCGTATTTTGGCATGCATTTCGAATGTAATTTATGGTGTGCCTGCCTGCATTGTATATTAATTAAGCGCTCTGATTTACTAGCAGGAGGATGCCTCCCCCGAGCACGTTTAATTTATGCATTTTTAATGGTTGCTCCGTGGGGGGTGGTGGCACTCGTTATTCGCCCCCTTTCCGGGGCCAATAAAGATTATGAAAATCAAGAAAATGCAACTGCATTGCAGCGGGCCAAGCCAGTTGCCTTCTCTGGGATTATTTGCTACTATTTCAAGTTTATTGCCAATGCCATGTGCCACTGCCACTGGCGGCACTTGGCACTCACAATGTCTGCAAGTTAACGGCCAAATAATAACACTGAATCGTAAATTGTTAATACCAAGTCGTAAATCGTTTGGTTTTTCGGTTCCCAAATAGGCCCAAAGCCATGGCACATTGAGATAAAGTGCAGATTTAAATATTTTCTATTAGGAATAGTATTAGACTTTAATTGTTGCATGTGTTTTGTTTTAAATAAAATTCGAATATCTCATGAAAATATTGCTCATTAATATCAAAGAGCTAGCTAAAAAGATGAGTTTTTAAGGTTTATGGTAAACAATAAATATATACTACGTCATACAAACTATTATTCTATATCTTTGCCTTAAATATTTTGCGGGAATTTAATTATTATTTGTAATAATTACCAGACAGTGTGGTTGATCAGTCTTGATACAAGAAAGTTTAAAGTTTCGAAAGCGTCTCGCCGAAGTTAGCTTACTTTCTTGTTAGTTTGAGGTGTTATTTCTGCAAATAATGAAACTATATATTAAAGATCAAATATGGAATAGAACTCCTTTTATGCCTTTGAATTAGCTTGTTATTGATTTACATTGAACATTGAAATCTAAAGATTAAATAGTTTTTCTTTATGATTAGTTATTTAAAAGTACATAGTAAGTAAAAAGGTCTTCAAAAGACAAGCATATTTTATATTTTATATTAATATAATTGCAGTTAATAGTTTCTTTTAAGGAAACACAAAATTTATAAATTAAATAATGAATCAACCAATAAGCTATGGCTTACTTACACCAACGACCAAGTTCATATTCCTTAACGCCTATAAGTAACGCCAATAAATTAGGCATTTATTTATTTTATTAAATTTTGCTTCCATATCATTTTGTGTGCATACTTTTTGGCTTTTTTTCTTCGATTAAAGCTTAATAATAATAGGGCAAGTCCCAAATAAAATGTAATCATCAAAACCTTTAGTTTTTTATGTTTTCATTTAGTTGTACTTTTAATTAAAGCGTATAAAGAAGACGACGTTTTGTTAGAATTAAATCTGGGTACATTATAGGCAGCTCATTTTAATAGCATTCTTTTGGGATGCCATGAAATCAGACAAATTAATTCAAGGCTGCCTAGTTTTAAACTACTCAAAACAGATGTGCTTAGGTAAGTATTTGTTAAGTAGAGATAACAAAATATTACAAGCTTGGCTTTAGTTTGGTATGTTAACATTCAAGTTACAACATCTACATTAATATCTGGGACTAACAGAGAGTAAAGCAGAACCGGTTGTGTGCTGTTAAAAGACCATTCTATGTCTGCTATGATACAGTAATCACTCGAAAGTTGATGATTCCAATTCTAATTAAGCAACTTCAAAAATAAATCGTTGTAATTCATTTAAATAGAATAACCAACCGAAATACAATAAAATGATTTAAAACATTTAACAGCTTTCTGTTATTTAATTTCCTCTTAGTTTAAACTCATTTTTTTAATTTAATATGTAACACAAAATGTTATTATGATAATTCATTTAGTTTATATATTAATTTGCGATATTGAACCCTGTCCGCTCGTGCTTAATGGTATTCCCCGTATTATGTCAAGTTTGCAGAGCGAAACTCAGAGAGCAGAGAAACAGACTAAATAAATACAACGGGCGATCGTGTGGCACGCCTAGAAAAATATTATCTGCACAGATAAAAACTTAGATGGAGGTAGTACGTGTTATTTAAAACTATATTATAAGCAATATCGTATCAATTGTTATAGAGTTTTTAGTAAATAAATAACAAATTTGTATTTGTTGGCTTTGAGTTTAAATTTAGACATTTTTAGAAATAAAATAATATGTAATGAAATGATATCTTCAGTGTACTAACATTGTAAACAACTAGAATGAACATTTCTGCAAAATCAGCAGGTTATTGTTTTGTAGACATGGGCGTGCTTCATAAGGTAGCTCTTGTTTTATAACCTTTCAAATTGTTTGTGTTTTTTTAGTATTAGCTTCCAAAAATATTTAAAAGTGTGTATTATATGCAGTAGTTAACTTAACGTTCACAATATTTTGATAATATGGTATGAAAATATGTTAAGTATATGAATATTAACTTAACTTAAATTTTAAGTTATTTAGTATTTATTAATTATTGTGTAGAATTTTATAATAACCTTGATTATTTATTTTATAAGTTATGTACATTATTAGAGAGAGATCTTGTCAAAATCAAGCAGCAGACTTGTGAATACAGCTGTTTCGAGGGGTAAATCCCACCAGTTTGCCTCTAGATCCCATTAAAAAGGCTAGTACAATGCAGGCGATAAGTTCGCCAATGCATCAGAGGCTCCATGTGAACTTTGTTCCGTTATCATTCTCAGAAAAGGACTTGCAAGCCTTTTGTCAAGATTATTTCATGTTTTCAAATTATTTAAGATAAGGGTATAAGACAAACCCCCTTAGATGTAAACTATGCCTACGCCCATGGCCAGTGTATCAGCTGGAGATAGTGGGAAGCTGGCGTCGACAGCGATCAGCGATGTTGACAGCGACGCGGGCCGAGGCGACATTGATTTCGAAACCGTTCTCCAAGAGTCATTTTCAATTTGGCGTTTCCAGTGTGAAGACCAATTAAAGTTTTCCGTGCTTTTCGTTATTTTCGTGTGTTTTTTTACGCTGTGGAACCCTTATTCGTCGGTTCGCGATACTAATTCTATAGAACTTTTTTGTTTTGTGCCCGCTAACAAGTGTTTACCTAATTTTTTTGTTATTTTGTAAATCAAACTAATTTCTACTAATCGGTACGTATTTCGGGCCCCTAATCTTGAGATAATCGCATTGTTTGTGGCCCAAAGAAAAAAAATAAAATAGGAAAAAAATAAAAGAAACGGAAACCCAATTAAGCACAAACAGCTTGAGTTCTGAACTTGTTTTTCGCATTTTGACATTAGCATATTAATAACGAAAACATATATTCAGAAACTTGCCGGACCATAAAATCAAGCTGATAATGGCAAGATGATGAGGGGATTGCTGGGGGGAGGACTGTCATTGAACTATTATGTCAAAAATAATAAAAAATTCTAATCAGTCAGACAGAGAGAGAGATAGAGAGAGGAGGGAGAGAGAGGTAGAGAGGGAGAGGGCGTGAGCCCAAGAGAGCCAGAGACAGAGCGAGAGTAGCGTTACAAAATATGAATTAAATTGAATTCGATTAAAACGCAGATGTAAACGGCACATGTTCGCTACGCTGTTAATTAACAGTTGGCTCTTCCTGGTGCTTATGTGATTCGTTAACAGCAATGTAACAGTTGCAATGTTGATGTAATGTATCGTATGATTTAATTTAAATTAAATTAAATAAATTGCTGCTATTTTTCAAAAAGGAATTTAATAAAACTAAGCACGCACTTATCGTACAAATTTAAGTTGGTTAAATCTAGCAATTGTTTCAATATCCTGTCTTTAAAATAGTATATTCGGGCCAAAGTACCAAAAGTAACACTTTTATGTTACTACAACTATTGTAATAATATTTATTTTTGCATGTTTTTGCAAACTTTAGTTAGTAATTAAAAGCCAAGCTAAAACTACTTTAAAGATTATTAACGTTAAAGTAAAATTTAATTCAATTTAAAACATAAAACAAACTCTTGCGAGGAAAGCTAAAAATACTAAATATATTCAGAAAAATACATCATTAATGTTTAAAAAAATAACATTAAATCCAATTCAAAACTGGTAATTAAATATTATCTTACTTGTTATGTTTTACATTGATTATTGGTCTTAAGGCCATATTTTAAATGTTCATTCTCTTCAATACTTTAAGCTGCAAGCTGTTTCGAAGAAAACTTAATCAGTATCCATTGTTGACCTCCCTCTCTCTTCAAATTGGTAACTATCTAGAGCCACTTGGGAATCCTAACTTGAGAGCAGTTACTAAAAATATATTTATATGCACAAAACACTACTATAAAAATAAAATTGTAAAAAAAACAGGCCCCCCTGGGGGCAGCCGTCGCCATTCCCTTATCTCAGAGGGGTGGCCCGATTTTTGTTTTTTCTTTTTGTTTTGCCTAAAAACGAGCCAAAGCTATTAGAAAAGAAACTATAAAAATATAGAAGAAGAAAAATAAAACGGGGTGGTGCCACATTAAAACCATAATCTCCCCTGTCCGCGGCAACCTTGACTGATAAATGATAAGCGCCCTTATAAATGATAAGAACTATGGTGCTATATGTGCACATAGATACAGTGCTGGCTCAGGATCGGGATCGGTTCCATTCGAGTGGGGGGGACCCCGATAAGAGTCGCAGACTTTAGATTAGAGACGATGTTGAGCAACTTGGGAATCTCCACGTGGCTTTAATCTCAAATTACCGTCCTCCTTTTTTTCAGGAGATCCACCAAGATGAGTCCGCCGCAACTGTTGAGCAAAGACTCCCCGGATATTGAGGTAGGTCCAACTCCAAAACACGGAAACCAACATCTACAGAAATATATAATAATAATAAGTAATATGAAAAGCTTTGCGTACCAGGTATCTCACTGTCGAGTTTATTGATAATTGATATTGCCTGGAGTGGCGTTCGATAAGATTCCGGGGTAATCCCCTTATCATTGATAGTGGAAACTAATGATTTATTGGGTTGGGTCTCTCTGCCACCAACCACTTGATATCCGCAGGACCTGCTGTCGCTGAATCCGCGCGTGAAGACCCAGTGCTCGGTGGTGCCCACCAAGCAGACGAAGGAGAACAAGAAGCACTGGAAGCGAAATGCCGACCATGCAGCTCCGCCCTGCACCACGCTGGCGAACGACTTCTCGGACATTAAGCACACGACACTGTCGGAGCGTGGAGCTCTCGAGGAGGCGGCCAGGTGCCTGAAGTGCGCCGATGCCCCATGCCAGAAATCCTGTCCCACGCAGCTGGATATCAAGAGCTTCATCACGAGCATTGCGAACAAGAATTTCTATGGAGCCGCCAAGGCGATCTTCTCGGACAATCCGTTGGGCCTCACCTGCGGCATGGTCTGCCCCACCAGCGATCTCTGCGTGGGCGGATGCAATCTCCAGGCCTCGGAGGCGGGCCCCATCAATATTGGCGGCCTGCAGCAGTTCGCCACCGAGGTGTTCAAGCAGATGGGCGTGCGTCAGCGCCGAACTCCGCAGGCGGAGGCCAATCCACTGGCCGGCAAGATCGCCCTGGTGGGCGGTGGCCCGGCCTCCTTGTCCTGTGCCACCTTTCTGGGGCGTCTGGGCTACAGGGATGTGACTATCTATGAGCGCCGAAGCTATCTGGGCGGTCTGAGCGCCGCTGAGATACCGCAATACCGCCTGCCCATAGATGCAGTCAACTTCGAGATCGATCTGGTCAAGAATCTGGGCGTGCGCATCGAAACGGGTCGCTCCCTGGGCACAAAGGACCTAACCATTCAGGTATTTAGCTATATATACAGCTGAAAGTATATATAAATGAATAAAACTTGTTTTCAGGGTCTGCTTTCCTCCGGTCACGATGCCGTCTTCGTTGGCATTGGCCTGCCGGAGCCCAAGCTCAACCCCATTTTCGCTGGCCTGGAGCCCAGCAATGGCTTCTATACGTCCAAGAACTTCCTGCCCCTGGTGTCCGATGGCTCCAAGCCGGGTCTGTGCGCCTGCAAGGCGTCCGCCGGCTTGCCCAAGCTCCACGGCAACGTCATCGTCCTGGGCGCCGGAGACACTGCCTTCGATTGTGCCACCTCGGCGCTGAGATGTGGTGCCCGGCGTGTGTTCGTGGTGTTCCGCAAGGGATCCTCGGGCATCCGAGCAGTGCCCGAGGAGGTGGAGCTGGCCCGCGACGAACGGTGCGAGCTGCTGCCCTACCTGAGTCCCCGAAAGGTGATTGTCAAGGATGGTTTAATCACCGCCATGGAGTTTTGCCGCACGGAACAGAACGACAAGGACGAATGGGTTGAGGATGAGGAGCAGACGCAGCGTCTGAAGGCCAACTTTGTTATTTCGGCCTTTGGTTCGGGCCTGGAGGATGCGGACGTTAGGAAGGCTCTGGCTCCGCTGCAGTTCCGCGGCGAGCTGCCCATCGTCGACAGGATCACCATGCAGAGTAGCCTGGGTCAGGTGTTCCTCGGCGGAGATCTGGCCGGCGTGGCAAATACCACGGTGGAGTCGGTTAACGATGGCAAGGTGGCCGCCTGGAGCATCCACTGCAAGTTGCAGGGACTACCACTGAATACGCCTGCCGCCCTGCCCCTTTTCTACACGGACATCGATGCCGTCGACATATCCGTGGAGATGTGCGGCCTGAAGTTTGAGAATCCCTTCGGTCTGGCCTCGGCTCCGCCCACCACCAGCACGGCCATGATCCGGCGCGCCTTCGAGCAGGGCTGGGGCTATGTGGTAACCAAGACATTTGGCCTGGACAAGGACCTGGTCACCAATGTATCGCCCCGCATCGTGAGGGGCACTACCTCTGGCTACAAGTACGGACCCCAGCAGGGCTGTTTCCTGAACATCGAGCTCATCTCCGAGAAGCGGGCCGAGTACTGGCTAAAGTCGATTGGGGAACTGAAGCGCGACTTTCCCGAGAAGATCGTAATAGCCAGCATCATGTGCAGCTTCAACGAGGACGATTGGACAGAGCTGGCCATCAAGGCGGAGCAGTCGGGCGCCGATGCCCTAGAGCTCAATCTATCCTGCCCGCACGGTATGGGCGAGCGGGGAATGGGCCTGGCCTGTGGCCAGGATCCTGACCTGGTCGAACAGATCTCTCGCTGGGTGAGGAAGGCCGTCAAGTTGCCCTTCTTCATAAAGCTGACGCCCAACATCACGGACATTGCCTCCATTGCGGCGGCAGCGCAGCGCGGAGGAGCTGACGGTGGATCGGCCATCAATACGGTCCAGGGACTGATGGGTCTGAAGGCGGACGCTACCGCCTGGCCAGCAATTGGTAAGGAGCAGCGCACCACCTACGGCGGTGTCTCTGGCAATGCCACCCGTCCCATGGCCCTGAAGGCCATCTCGGATATAGCCAGACGGGTGCCGGGATTCCCCATTCTGGGCATCGGCGGCATTGATTCCGGTGAGGTGGCCCTACAGTTTATTCAGGCCGGCTCCACGGTGCTGCAGATCTGCTCCTCTGTCCAGAACCAGGACTTCACTGTCATCGAAGACTATTGCACGGCGTTAAAGGCTCTGCTGTACTTGAAGGCCAATCCGCCGCCGGTGAACGGCGCCTTCTGGGATGGCCAGTCGCCACCCACGCCGGTCCACCAGAAGGGCAAGCCGGTGGTGCGTCTTACCGGTGAGGGCAACGTCACGCTGGGTTTCTTTGGTCCCTATCAGAGGCAGCGGGACATTAAGATGTCGGATCTGCGCAGTAAGCAGGGAGCTTTATGGGACGCCGAGCAGGCGGCACAAAATCAAACGGCAGTTGGCGATGGAGCTTCACCAAGAGTGGCGCCTAGGATCAAGGACTTGGTCGGTGCGGCACTGGAGAGGATCGGGCCGTACAACAAGCTGGACAACAAGCAGCAGAAGGTGGCGCTGATCGATGATGTGAGTGTGGATTTCGCCTTCATCCTGCATATGCTTTACGAATTCATGGGGTTTTCTTGATAATTCCAGGACATGTGCATTAACTGTGGCAAGTGCTATATGACCTGTGCCGATTCCGGATACCAGGCCATCGAGTTCGACAAGGACACTCACATTCCGCACGTGAACGATGACTGCACGGGCTGC
Source organism: Drosophila kanapiae (assembly GCA_008042475.1). Lineage (NCBI taxonomy): Eukaryota > Metazoa > Arthropoda > Insecta > Diptera > Drosophilidae > Drosophila > Drosophila kanapiae. The sequence goes on along the minus strand of VNJM01000686.1, from coordinate 571,169 downwards.
ACGCTCTGCGTCTCCGTCTGTCCCATCATCGACTGCATCACGTATGTTCTTCCCGAGTGCTTGACATTTAATTTAATTTAATTTATTAATTAATTAATTATTTACTGATTTTCCTTTATTCGTTTTTCCTTTTCTCCAGCATGGTGCCGAAGAAGATCCCTCACGTGATCAAGCGGGGTGTCGAGGAGAAGACATACTACACCCACGCCCTCAGCCAGTGCCAGTAGATGTTACTAGTTTATATACTTACGTAATTGATATTAAATCCAATCTGTATAATCCAAGCAAATGCAATAAATATTCCAAAAGGCAACCAAATTGTTTTGGTTTGGTTCAGGAAGGGAGGCACAGAAGGGAAGCACAGAGATTTATGTGAGTCGTAAAGCACAGCGCGCTTTACATAAACAGTTTTGCACTTTTTACTATGCTGATTAGCAAGCGCGCAATAATTTTACGGAGATTTTTATTTTATTGATAAATCAAATGAATATTGTTTTAATCCTTTTATCCATTTTCCACTTACACTTTATTTAAGATTACAATTTAAAAGGTAAATCATTCCGTAAGTGGTCGGTAAAATGATTGGCAAGAGTCTTTCTTTAAGTGTACATATTGAAATAAAATGTGTGTCTTTAAAAAAGATATACATAAGTATACATATGTTTCTATTGTCTATTGGTATGGAAGTAGGTAAGGAAGTGCAAGAAACTCTATATCAAACCTTAATTATTATTTTAAAAGTCTTATAATCGTTTTATATGGTATTGTTATTGTTGTGCTATAAAATATCTCCATTACATTTTGATATTTCCTTAATTTGGCGGCAAAGTGGTTCAGAAAACTTGAAACCAAATGATCTGTAAACATATAGCTTATAATCTTAACAAATAATATTACTATAGTTGTTTTATAAAATATTTCGATTTTATTATGATACATTTGGCTGAATCTTAGTTGTACCAGATGATATTATTATATTATTATTCATCCGTTGTTACCGTGGCTCCAGTCTCCGTGTTGTACATAAGGTGGGACGCTCCTTCGTTGTTAATAACAACGATGCGCACCGATCCGCCCGAGCAGCCTTCAAAGCGGATGACGCGTTTAAAGGCACGCTTAACCAACTTGACGGCCTTTTTCTCCCCCATGCCGGGATCGTAACGACTCCACACAAAACATTCTATTTCCTTCGATCCGGAACCGCAGATGGCAATTGGCTCTCGTGCCATTATTGACTGGTAAAAGAACAAATTATAAATGGAAATTAAAAATTGAATTCTAAGTTTTTTTTACTATATTCCCGGTGTACACCCGACTTTTGTGTTTCTTATCGTATCCGGCTACGATGAACTCCGTGTTTACCGAGTTGCCGATGGTTGGACAACTGGAGACGGCGTCCAGGACAGTCGTTGATAAGTTGGAACATTGCTCGAAGGAGTCCAAAGCAGCGGCCACGCGTTGGACAAAAAGCTCTTCATCTGGGAGATTGCGGTCGTGCCAGCAATAGATCCTCTTGTCATGATGGATCTTGGTTAACTTGCAATCGCAGTAACGGGCGTCCGATCCAATAACGACTCCGTCGACAAAGTCGAGGGCCATTATGGTTGTGCCAGTGGACAAGTTAGGTGCAGGCGAATTCATTTTTTGATTATAAATTAAAACGTTATTCTGACAGACGGCTAAGTGACATGAAACGATTAAGGAAAAATAAATCGATTTGCTAAAATCATTTGTATCCATAATTATTAATCATAATGATCATAATAATAAGAAATGCATGTTTTTTTCAAATCCCATTTCTTATTTCGTTTTCTTTGATTTTATTATTGTAAACAAATACCGCGAGATTCGGTTTCGCATTTTATGTATATTGTTATCGATAGGCAAAGCGAAAGTTCGAGTTCTGACATTTTCATAACATCAGTATATTTCTGTTTTCTGTCAACCAGTGGACATGGTCACACTGCCTTAGCACTGCGTAAAAATTATAAGTAGTCCGTTCGTTTAGTTTTCAATTTTAGAATATATGTACAGCTCCAAGTCTGAACTAAATTGCAAGTAAAATTCAACAGTTACCTCTAAACCCGGCAGCATACTCAAGCGCCCGGGCATCAGTTCCTCCATCCTCTAAACGAAGGTGAGTGTATTGAAGTACACCGTGGTAATGAGAAAAGATTGCCAACGGATTTTACGCATTTGATTTGCAGGAAATAGCCGATGATATAATAATGAGACGCCTCACTTGCGTATTAGCCACCTTTGGCCCTGGTAGTCTGATGCCGATGACCGCCCTGCGCGGATTCCTATGTCCAGGCCTGGCTTCCGCGCACCCGATGGCCGCCATGCAGCGGGCCAGTTACGCTAAACGGGACGGACCGCCCTGGGACTCTGAGAATGCTTTTAAGACAGTCTCGAAGTCTCGCCGCCGCCGCCGTTCCAACAATCATGACGACGATCTTAACGATCTGGAAAATGAACCAAACTGGGAGCTAACCGCGGCAAAGAACAATCGATTCTATCTGCCGCATGCCACCGGGCCCGCTTGGCAGGGCGATAGCACCACCGTTAATATGATCGCACCGATCGGTAGACTGGTTAACTTCTTTAAGGAGGACAACACGGACGGGTCACGTTTGGAGTTCACCTGCTGCGAGTGCCCGGTGCTACTGCATAATTCGCTCGCGGAGGTATTCCCCATGCGGATTGGGCCTCAATGGAATCCGCCCATTACAATGCTCATTTTAACGAATGAGGGCGACATTGAAATGGGCGCAGCCAAGGTGAGAACCAGCCGGTGCAGAGAATCAATCCTTTTATTGTATGAACCATCGTATTTTGCAGTTTGTGCTGGCTGCTCGGGACATTAGTTTTCGTCTGATGGCATTAGGCTATTGGGCAGACTTTCTTAATCCGTTCAGTGGCCGACCGTACTTTATGCCGAAGGACGGGCCCCAACTGTATAAGCAGGACCATCGGTTCCGTGGTCTAAACATGTCATTGTCACTGCAGAATCATTGCACAATTATTGCCGCCGATGAGAACGATCGTACCCGCTTCTCGGGCACTATCCTTTGCACTGCACCAAGTAGCTACAACGAGCTGATGGATCTATTGGTGTGGCAAGATCGCGAAGGCTATCCACGAAGGACATAACGAGCACAGTTATGGCGCGAGTACGAAGCTTTTTAGTGATGATAACTGTGTTAACTTTTCATCAAATAGTTCTGGTCCCCCCCTTTCCCCCACCATGTATATATATTGATATATATATAGTTAATAGATTCAAATAATGTATTGCTGCGAAAATAAAATTTAAGATTGTTATGTTATACCTAAGCCACGGCCATCTGGTTGCAGTGCCTCTCTATCTCCTTCAGATGATTGATCAGCGATTGCAGCTCCTCGGTGTTGCAGACGAACTCCACGACGGTGACGCGCTCGCCACTGCTTGGCCGGAAGTGACCCAGATTGATGTAGAAGCTGGCCACGCCAGTGCTGCAATCGGAAGTCGACGATTTCGCGTCGCAGGCGATGCGCCATTGGACGTCGGTGATGTGCGGACAACTGTGGCCCAGCTGCAGTTGCCGCAGTATTAGATCCTTGCGATTGTCCTCGTAGACGCGGGCTAGTTCCTCCACGGCCGCACTGTTAATGGACAGCTGCTCCAGTTGCTGGCGCAGCGTAAAGCCATCCCAGCTGTGCTTGGTGGCCACGGAAAGGAGTGTGACAACGGCGTATTCACTTTGCTTGGCGCAGGCCGCGTTGCTCGCATAGATCTCCGGAACGGGGGCAATAGCTACACGGGGATACGAAGTGCCACATATATGTAGACCTATATTGGTGGAACCTCCTGCTTAATCCTCACTCACTTGCATCCGGATGAAGGGTTAGTTTCAGTGCGTTTGCGATGAGTATCTTTGTGAGGGCGGGTGTTATAATGTCACCCAGATTTTTGAGGCCGGCCACAACGGTAGCGGAGAGCAGACCACTGTCATCAGTGGTTTCCTCCTGATCGGGTGTTTTCCCCATTTTCGTCGCCATGTGGCAGCCTTTAAAGATGATTCGTCTCAAGCAAAAATAAACAACAATTCGAGCCAAGGCGTTTGTAAACAATAGTAAATGGTAAATGCGCTTAACAGCACTAGTACCGACTGTTAGCTCACAGAGCTCTGTTAATTAAAACCAACTTGTCAGAAATGAACTGGAACTGAAACCAGTTAATTACCAATTAACTTTATTAAGAGTCAAGTACAAATATTTACACATTTAGTAGCCTTAGATCACACCCTGTAGAAGCACTCCTCCGCCCGTGGCGCACAATTATCGTACGGCTTGAGCATGGCATCACCAAGGGCTGCCTTGCCGCTCGCATCGATCTCATCCAGTTCCGACTCGGGCACACAAGCGCACTGGAAACTCTTGTTGCCACGGCTGTACAGCTTTCGCGGATGGCCGGCCCAGGAGCGTTCCTTGCCATCGCCGCTGGAATTGGTGCACCACACCCGCGTGCCCTTGGGTTCACTCCACTCGATGTTGCAGCCAGGATAACGAGAGCGCAGCTCCTCCACCTGCTTTTTCGCTTCCTGCGCCTGCTGCAGCAGCTCCAGGTACTTGTAGTGATAGGCGGTTCGAGTACCCTGCTCGTCGTAAAAACGGCCTATGAGCTTGCCCTTGTAGTCATAGTCCTTCTCGTAGAATTCCCGCCAGTGGGCCAGGCCTAAGAGGTCATCCGGCTTCAGCGTGAGCACATCGTCCGCCGTTTCCGGGTTGTAATTTTCGAACTCCCCGGAAATAAATGACACGGAGGCATCGCGTCCGACGAAGAAGTTGTAGCTGCAGCCCGTTCCATAGTGCTTTATACCCCGGGAGACATCAAAGACCGATCCCAGCAATGCCAAGTAAATCGGACGACCATCCTCGCCGTCAAACTGTGAGAGTTCAGACGGTGTAAAGAGCCCGGCTTGGAACTTCACCGGAACGGCATCCTCCAGACCAGCATTGTTCAGATATGTGTCCGTATATCGCCGCAGAAATTGCCTAATCTCAACGTGGTAAATGCCGGCGACAACGGCGGCCACCACGAAGACGAACTGCAACTTGAACAGATGTCTTAGTAGCCCGAACATTTTGTGCAATTTACCTGTCGGGAACCTGAACTAGTTCCTCTTCAACTAATTGGTAAGAGTGACCATACCGGGAAATGTTAAAAAACTTGCTGGCCTGTTTAAGGAAGTGCAACTATTTCGACAATTTCAAAATTTAAAAATTCGAAATATAACGACCTTTCTTTTTATCCAAAGAAATTTCAAATTATATATACATATGTACTTTTAGCATTTTTATTTGAAAACAAATCATTCTGCCGGGCGAAAGGATTTAACGGCGTCGGGAAACGCAGGCATCAATGTGATTGTTCACCTCCTGGAGGCTGGACACAGCCTGGGCGGAGACCTCGTGGGTGCACACATTGCCGTCGGCGAAAACGGCCGGGATGCGCTCGCTGGTGGACTTACGGATGGTCTTGATGGAGGAGCGGGCGCTGACCAGGTAGATCGTACCCTGCATGTAGAACTTGGCCATGCAGGTGCTCTTCATCACCGAGTTCTTGTAGTTCTGGCACTTGTTGTAGGTGACTCCGAGGTTGTAACCGCCGAAAACCAGCTGCTGGGTGGCCGCACTAACGTCGGAGGCAATCTCGGCAGAGGTGTGGGCAGCCACCACGCCGCAGGAGTGCAGTTCCTCATGTGCGGCATTCACAATACGGGTGATTTCTTCGTCCTCGGCGGCCACGCACTCGGGGCTCTCCTGGCGACGAGCCTCCACCGCATCGACGGCATCCTCCAGCTCATGCTGGGGCTCCAGGACAATCTCCTCGTACTGATGAACCAGAGCCTCACCGGTGGACTTGCCCAGCTCGGTCATCTCATCAACCACGCTGCGCACCTGAGCGTCTAGCTGGGCAGGCATATCCAATGGCTGGGCCCATCCACTGGCGACGAAAAGGGTCAGGATAACGAAGACGGTGCACTTCATGATTACTGCTGTTTGCTGTTGCTCCTTGGAATTCTCGGAAGGCTACTGCTGCCCCGGACCATCCGAACATCGCCATTTATGCCCCGGGAAGCCAGACGGTCAGAATATTAATCTGGATTGCTGGCCATAAATTTATGGCCCGGCATTATAAATCATGCACGGCTTGGATTGATTAGTGAACTTTACTTTTACATTCACCCTGCTGCCGCTGCTGCTATTCATAGAGTTCACTTATTTGGATTTAGATTAAGATTCCTCAAGTCGCACAATCATACCAATCACCCGAATAATATCACAAACAATAAACAAAGCGTTATGGCGGGATAAATGTGCAACTGACGCAAAGGTAATAAAACACAAAAGCTGAAACGTATCACGAAAAACATTAATAAACTGTTTAAGGGGATTTGCCTTTAAAACAATAGGTTACTGAAATAAAGGTATATACTGAATCCTCCTTGAAAATTAAGACTATTTGGAAATTTCATCTAGATAGCTGTAAAATTTACAGACTGTAGTAGATCAATTTGGCCATTGATTCTTATTAAAGATACCATATATACATTATATAGTTTATATGCTTGTATTTATTAATGCGTTGCAAACTCCGATATATTATAATAATACTCTGCAAGGGTAGTAAAGAGCTACTAGAATTGTTTCCAAAAAATACTATAACTATGCGAACGAAAATCTTATAGTTAAGTTTATTTAGCTCCAGGAAACACTCCAGCTCAGGGGCTATAAAATGCAATGGTTCCGGGATCAGTAAGGGTGGATTTTTAGATGGCTTTCGCCTTGATTGTAGGAAAATCCCTTAATAGAAAAATATACAGTGTATAATCTAGAATAGTGATACAAGTATCTTCCAGCCACTATAACTCATAGATCGGACAGTGGTTACAAGCTGAGGAGATATTAAGTAGAGTATCAAGAGATCAAGAAAAGTGATTTGGCTCTTCGAAGGTTACATCACAGCATATTCCTCAAGGAGATGAGATGGAAATCCTAATCATTAACTCTGGCTGTATGTTTTTTTAGCTAAACAAAAATATAGCACACAAAACTAAAGTCTGAAGTGACTTCATTAGATTTCATTTTCACTATTTTAACGCTCACGCTCAGCCAAATGACTTTTAATCGAGGGCACTAAGAGGAGCCATAAATTATATGACATTATCTGCCAGAATTAAAGCATTATTAAGATTCTCCGATAGGGAGGAACGATCTGAAGTGGAGAATCCAGTAATAGATGTTTCCTATCGCTCAACCCCCAAAAAGGAAAATACAATTTGCGACCTAATCTCAAACAATTGGAGAAATTAAAAGAGCTAAAGAATACAACGAGCCGACGAAAATTATTGCGATTAAATTAAAGAAGGGTAAAACAAAGGCATAAAAGCGAAATAATAATGGGAAAATATTCGCAATCGGCCAAGCAGCAGGCACATGTTGGACCGATAAAACCGACTCTTGAATATTTTAATTAACCGGGTATCTGAGTGTATAGATATGGCTATCTGAGTATTTGTGGACAACGAAGAGTTTGGGCATATAAAAGAGGAGGTCCCCAAGTGGGATCCCAGCAAAAATCAATCAGCCATGAGGAGTGTGATTATTCTGGTGTTGGGCCTCGCCTTGGCAGCTGTGAGTAGAAACGGAAGTTATTAACAACAAAATACTCTTCAATAAGTGCTTACACATGTAACAAACAAAAATCTAAGAAAAAGAGATTTAAAATCACCTAAATCTTCTTGCAAATTCTTTTTTTTTTTCATTATTTTTTGTGTATAATATTCCTATAATATTCGGTGTGTGCCCCTTTTAGTCTTCAGCTGTGCCCGAAAGGAAAGAGCCACTTCCATCCATCGAGGAGATGGCCAGGGAAATGGGCATCGATCTGAACATGGACAAGGACTTTGACATTGACTTAGATCTTGGCTTGGACCTGGACATGAACCTCGACATTGATTTCGACCAAGATCTTGTCATGGATATGGTCGAAATTCCTGAAATGCCCCAAGATGGCAGCATGGACATCGATGAGTTCGGTTTCGTTAACCTAATGCTGAAGTTCTTCATCAACGAATCCAAGGCCTTGGGCAAGTACATTGTGAAACAGACGGAGCGTCAGCTCTTGAAGATCTTCATGTATCCGTTCCGGCGACTGGAGCAGCTGGCCAGTGACATTGAGAAGCGGGCGGTGGAGAGCGAGGAATGTGTCACCAGGGAGACTGTCCATGTAGCCGGTATCCTTGAATCGGCCACCTTGGGCTTCGTATCCTGTGGCCGCAATGCTGCTGTTGACTCAGTAAATATTATTCTGAGCACCAAGCGTGCGGTTCTGCAGTTGACCGTGAACGGCTATGAGGTCTATAAGCAGTACCGCAAGTGCAAAGCCACTAAAAATAGCGTCCTTCACGATATTTGCCGCGTCAAGCTGTATGCCATGGCTACCAAATACGCTGTGAGTGGCCAAAAGTCGCTGCGCACTCTGATCGGCCTGCGGCGCAGTGTTCCAGCCATTGCCACCGATGCAACCGCCTGCACAACGCAGGCCACTGAGAATGCAGTGCAGGGATTCGCCGATATTAATGCCAGTATCGATACGTGTATCGCCACCATGCTGTACTGATTTTTATATAGTTTCATATGAAACTGTAACCTAATAAATGCAAAATCAATTATTCAATCACTCACTCTTATTTACTAAGTTCAATCAGATTTTTGGTTGCTCCATTGTTCACTCGGTTGCTCAATTGTTCAATGAGTTGGTGAGTTGCCTAGGCGTTCTCTTACTTGTCCATTTAGTCGTTTACTCAGTTGTTCAATTGCTTAGATTATGAACCCCTTGTTAACTTGGTTAATAATTTGTTCTTTAAGCTGGTTACTTGCTTCGGCCTTCAGTTACTTGTTCACTTAGTCGTTAACTTAGTTGTTCATTTGCTTAAATTATGAACCACATGTTCACTTGCTCAATAACTGGTTCATTGTGCTGGTTATTTGCTTTTGCTTGTTCACTTAGCTGTTCACTTACTCATTCCGCTCATTTCTTTTGCTCCCCCATTAAAAACACTTTGATTTTGTTTTTCGAGTTATTACTTTTATTGAAATTTGGTTTCATTATCGTTTCTCTTGTTCAAATACAATAAATAAACATTTAAACTATTTAGTGGTATGTATATATGTATATATATATGCATATATATATATAAATCGTTTGGTTTTTGTTTTGTTTTGTTAAATATTTTAAATAATTGTATATATATTGTTTTCCATGGGTTTTTTTCATCGACGCCACCCCACTTCACTTGTCAATTTGCTTCGATTTTATAATCGCTATCATCGGCTCACTTCATACCAAAAGTTTGTATTAGTTTTTTTTTTTTTAGGTTGGTTGAAAGAAACTTTTTTTTTGTTTGTTTTTCGTTTTTGTTATATAAGTAAATTGCTGTGTTTGGGCTTACGTTCATCAAATATCGTCTATATATATATATATATATCTGGTTGGTGTATATATCGTACTATACATTACGCACTTGCATGTCGGTATAATGTATAAGTAAAAGTAGCTTGTTGGTTTACATAAACTCTAATGTATAAATTGTTTTCTACTCAAGTATGATGCACATACAAATATAACTAGGTTCGCTTGTTTTGGTATAGCTTCTGTATATGTATATGTTTGCGTGTGGGGGTGTGGGTGTGGTGTGTGGTGTTTATGTGAGTGTGTGTCAGCTGTACATATGTAGAATGTATGTACCCTTTACCAATAATTAGTTAAACTGCAGCTAGTATATGTATTTGCCATTTGTTGTTGTTGTTGTTGTTGTTGTTTAACAATTGTTGTTTCTTGTACCTTACACACACACTTTAACTTCGATTTCATTCATAATTATATATTGGAGTTTCTCATTTTCATTAGCAGTTTTCCCTTGGGCTTTTCTCTTCCTTTCTTTCTTCCTTTAATTATATCCTTTTATTAGTCACAGATGTTTTTTAGGCGAATTTCTTTCTTTCTCTTCTTTGCAAAGTTTTCATTAATTTATTCAGCGTGTTGTATATTATTATTAATATTTAATTCGATTCTGTTTATAGTAAAAAAAAACAAAATACAAGTAAAAGGCAATTTTTTTTAGTATGTTGGTTGTTTTTGTTTTCTTTTTTTCTTCATTTTTTTGTTGTTTTCTTGGTTTTCTTGTTTGTTTGAAAAAATTTGTGCTTAATTTTGTAGAAATTTTGGTTGTTCGCCTGCATTTTTTGCTCTTTCAGTTAAAACAAAAAAAAAAATGTGTTAAAGATATTTTGTTGTTGGGCTTTGTTTTTTTGTTTTTTTTTCTTTTTTATTTTAATTTTAATTATGTATAATATTTAGTTCAATAAATTCGTTACGACACATGGACTAAGACACAGCAAAAAATATTCATGCTTAATTTAGATTCAGTTTCGTGAGTTTTACATTTTCCTTTTCATTTTCCTTTTAACCGTTTTTCCTTTAATTTTATTTATCATCTCCCTATCAATTCGATATATTTGGATGTAATCTTATTCTGTTGTTGTTGTTGTGGCTTCAATTGTTGTAAATATTTGTCAATAATAAATAATGAAACAGCAGTATTTTTTTTTTGTTTCGTTTTTCTTTTTTTTGCATTTTTTTTTTTAAATATGACTCAAGACAGGACAGTTTCATATATCGCGTCGTGTCAGCTTCCAAATATGTTTTGTAGTTTAGTTTCTCGTATTAGGTTTGTTCTAAGGGCTTAACAGTCAGTAAATTATTAACATGCACTGGATAATTTCTAAATAATTTAGTACTTTTCGTATGTTTTTTTCTCGTCGGTAATCGGTTTTGATATGTTCGCTTCAAATGCGTGTCATGAAAATACATTTGCTTTGCTGACTCTGTTTCTGATTCTGATTCTGACTCTGATTCTGCAATACAACTCCGTTTAAAAATATACAGTAGAACAAGGCTACTACATAAGTACATGGGTATATTCTAGATATATACATATACATATATATACATATAGAGATATATATATATATATACATTTATGTATATATCTGCAAGTAGGTATATATACTAAATAGGGCAATTACATATCATCTTGTGGCTTTTTGGGCGTGGAAATTCCGTATTCTTTTAAGCGCAAGAAATTCCTTCTCCATCCTACCATTATTTTGACCTTCGATATTGTTGTATCCATATATCTCCCCCAATTTTTTCAAATAGTTTCATTACAATAGTGTGGCCAAAGCTTATTGTCGGAAGCGTTATGCATTTTTTAGTTTCTTATTTCCTTGTTGTTGTTATTTTGGTTTTTTTGTAAAAATATGTTCGTTACTCGTTGCTGTTTTATTATTCATAATCAATAATTTGTTTATCGAAATCAACGAAGAGAAAAGTACTACGTAAAGTATAAAAGAGTTTCGAGTTAAAATCTTGTCGTAATTGGTGTTAATTGGAATCAATCGCGATAAGGCTATTTTTCAATATTTTGTTGCTGCGTTGGTGTTTGTTTTTTTTAGTTTAGTTTGGTTTGACGCCACGTTTTGGTTTTTTTTTTCTTATTATTTTCAAAAATCAATATTTCATTTTGGTCTTTGCTTATAATATTAATCACTAAAAGTTATTCTTGTTTGTTGTATATATCTTCATCGATAAATGTATATAAATTTCTTGTTTGTTTTGTTCGGTTTTTGGCGTAACTTTTCTGTGAGCTTGGTTTTATCCACAATTTTTTTGTTTTTTGTTATTATTTAGTAAAGAAAATGTTTCAAAAAATGTTTAACAAACAATTCAATAGACATTACGCGAAAATGATGCGGCATTTACTTATATAATGTATACATGTGTATGTATATAAATCAATTGTAAAATATATATATACATATATATATATATATATATATAATATTTTCATATATATTTTTGTTTCCTTTTATTTACTCGCTTGTATGCACTTTAGTTTGTTGTATAATTTAATATTGCATTTGGTTTCGTTGAACGTCTGGACAATTTTTTATCATTTCGCCGTCGATCGTCGTCGATTTAACTTCCGATTTCGCATCTACTTAGTGTCATAAAGAGTACAACTATATTAGTATATATATTCATATATACTAAAAATATATTTATATATATATATATATATATATAGGTGTACGTATTTAAATAAGAGTGTTGCTCTTTCGTGTTCGTGTCGCGATTTTAAGACCCAAGGAATTTCGACACCTGAACTATATTGGCTCGCCCTGCTAAGTATGCTATGGATATACACTTGGGAGCACAAAATATATGCGATAAAGGATCGAATATCCTTTAATTCACTTCCGCTTTTATTATCGAGCTTCTACGGACCACACACACATAATATATATTCTTTTTTTTCTTTTTTTTGTAAGTATTTTACCGCGTTGACGAAAAATGTTACTTTCCATTTTTATTATTTACAAAAAATTTTGATTTCAGTACCTGATTGCAATGGGTTTTTGTTTAAAAAAAAATACAGACACTTGTAATTGTTGTTGCTTGCTTTAAACATTATTTGAAATACATTTATTCTTCTGTATGTATGTATATTTAGGCCTTAATTTGTGTTTGGTTTGAGTACGAAAACGCTTTCAAAAACTCTACCGGACATATAACTCTCCCCACTCTTTGTTTCTGTTTGTAAACTTTAATATGTAAATACACACAATTAGCTAATGCTTAAGCTGGCTGTAAGCCCGGCAGCCTGTGCACCAAGACTCACACATTTAAGCAGGGATACTAGGCAGAGTCCTTTATGTAAACCGAGGCACATGCTCCTGCCGCTGTGGCCTACGGCCAGCTTTAATGTTCAATATTTTATATTTCGACTGCCTACACTTTAAGTAAGTTCGAACCCAATGAGCAAAGTATGTAAAACGTTGGTATCGTACCCTTGGAAATGTCTGGCATCGCATATACACTACCATTTTGTTTGTTGTTGTTGTTTTGCTTTAAACACTACAATTTCAATTTAATTCGGTTATTGTTGTCTTGTAAATTTATAGTACATACATATGTGTGTTTTACAATTACGATCCTTGGTTAGATTCTAAGTGCCACATAGGGAGTTCACGAATCGAATTTCTAGCAATTGTTTGTGTGTGGTTAGTGCGACCGAGTTGGCTGAGATACAAATACAATAAAGAAAAAAAAAATGAAGATATCTATGGGGAAATTGGTCTAATTTTTATATGGCTTTTTGTTTTGTTTCGTTCACAACCATGTAAAAAAGTTGGAGGGAGGAAGAAAGCGGACTGTGATATTCCTAAAAAGCCGAGTACTACGAAAAAAGAATCGAAACATATTTCGAAATACCGCTCCAAATTCCGAGCTTTAGTTATTGTGCAGACTAAAGGAAAAAAGTTAATAATATCATGATTTTACGAAATCGGAAAAGCACCGCCTTTAAAATAGTTAGTGTGTAACTCCTTCTTCCTATATTATCCCTGAATCTGAATAAAAAGGAAAATAGTGGAAGTTTTGAGCGCATTATTTCTCTTTCTAGATTTCTGGCAAGGATTACTTGAGTGAGTGTTCATTCTTCGGATTTATTTTATTTGCTGATAGGTTAAGTTATTATATTTGATGTATATGTATGTCGATTTCGATTTCAAAGGTTCGTCAATTGTTGTTATTGCATCAATATTTTTTAGTTTTGTTCGTTTTGTGTAAAGTAAAATAAAACTCAAGCTTTTGTTCTCAAGGTTCAGGTAATCAATTTCTAGTCTTATCTGTTGCACTGAGTAGTCTGCGTTTTTCCTCATTTTCATTTGTTTCTTCTGTCTTCTTGTTCTTGTTGTTGTTATATTTGTCAAAGATCCATATTATATAGGTGTATATATATATATAGATATATATATATATAGTTCATATAGTTCATATGTAGTAGCAATTGGAAATAAAGGGCATGATCAACACAGATGATACTTATATAGGTAGTAATGTCAGATGCATAAAGTTGACTTGCTGCAAACTATATATATATATAGTATAAGGTCTTTAAGTACAGTTAGTTAGTTAGTTAGTTGTTCCAGTTTCTAGTTTTCAAGTAGGTAAATTTGTGGCTGACTGAAACAGGTTGCTTGTGGTTGATCTTCTGTGTGAGTTTCTGTAGGCTGGAGGTCAAAATAACATTCTGTAACATCCACATTTTATTGTAGTTCGTCAATAATAATTTTTTCCCCCTTATTTCTGTAACTTGCTGTTTTTTTATTTTGTTTTGGCTGCTGCAGTGCTAAAGTTAACTTGTTTTTTTTTTTTAATCTTTTCCTTGAAGCTTTGATTTATCTCTCAATTATTATGTTGGTCAAGCGGTTGTTTCGATCAATTGTTTCTATCATCTTGTTGTTTGTTTGTTGTTTTTTCTTTTTGTTTTGCTTAATTGATTCAAAGGGAAGACATAACATTCTAGAAAAAGGTTCCTAACTGACATCGGTATTTTTTTTTCTTTGTTTTTTTTTTGTTTTTTTTTTTCATTGTTATCCGTTTTTCTATCCGTAAATATATATATTGTTGAGTGTATATATTGTATATATTGTATATCTTGTTCTGAGTATAATTTAAAGCATTCTTATATAGGTATGTATGTTTTTTTCTCGTTTTTTTTCGTCAATTTCTTTCTTGATGTGTAAATATCAATAACCGTTTTGCTACAATAAGACAATTTTTTATATATGTATATATAGATGCTTATATATTTGTGTATGTGTTTTGGTGCCACTATATTATATAGTTTATACGTATAAATAAATATCCGAGTGAGTGTGTGTGTATCGTAGGATAGTGATCTTAAGGATCATCATCATCATATTCGATCTTGGGGAGGCAGAAAGTTCATATTCGATAATTAAGGGATGAGGCATTATATTGGCCTTAGAAAACTCAGTGGAACCCCGATCGGAATTGGAATCGGAATCGGTGAGGATCCCCAACATTTTCCGTGTAAAAAGCACAACGAAATTAATGTTTTCTTTTTCCTACCTTCTTCTAGCTCTCTTTCTTCATTTATTGTGTGTGTTTTTTATTTATTTTTATTTTTTTTGTTTGTTGTAGGAATGGCACGCCACTTATTTTATAATATATATTATTATATATATTCATATATATTCTCATATATTTTGGTTTTGTTAAGACAACATTCAAACACTTAAGATGGCTTAATCAAATTAATAAATAGTTTTTTTTCGTCTTACTCGGTTTTAAATTGTTTTTTTATATATATATATATATATTTTTTTTTTTTTTGGTTTGTTTAAATATCAAAAGTGGATGGAATTATGTGATTCTAGTTATTACACGCACTATTTATGTATATATATATATATCGTTCCTTGATAATACAATTCATTTGTCATGGTTTTGGTTTGCTGCCTGAAAAAATTCGGACCAATTTTTCTTCTTCATTTTTAAGGGGATATTCTCGTTCTTTCATTCGTTAAATATATAAAAATATCTGTAGAGTTTCGTTTCATCTTGAATTTTTTCCTTTTGTTTTTGTTTTTGCCGTAAAATGGTGTGTAGATAAAATTGTTAAATGAAACCATTTTTGCAAAAAAGTTACAAAATCAGGATTTCTCTAGGGGGATTGCTCAATGGGTAAAAATTCAATTGAATATTTCACAGTGTTTGCATTGCACAATATTCAATAAAATATTGTCATTTCGAAAATCGATATACGACGAAGATCGCTGGAAAAAATGAATCCAAATCAAATACTTCAGAGTTTATCTATCGTATGAGTTATCGTTAAAGGTACAGTTAACGTCTTTGGAATGCTTATTAACGCTTTATTGTATGTATAATTGGTTCAGAACTTCGCACAGTGTATGGGTGCATATAAGTGTGTCTTCTAGAGCTGCAAGAACATCGATTGTAATGCCGATAAATCGATGTTTACCTATCAAAACATCTGGTGTTTTTTTTTCCCTAATTGGCTGCACGTGTACCAATCGCTTTTTAGCTTTTATTCTTAATGAAACAGAAAATAAGTAAAAAGAAAATGGTAAAAGATAAAAAGATATGTGTGTTTTTTGAGGGGCTTTCGGGTCTCTTGCTCAACAAACGAATATATATGTCAACGAATATATTGTCATTGATTGGGTTTCTCTTTCTTAACTCCCTTTCTCTGCATCATTAAATTTTCCAAACTTGTATAATACTTTGTAAACGCTAATTTGTATATTTCACAAATTAATTAATTAACACACACAGACGCTCGATAAAGAAAAAAAAAACGATCAATACGAAAAATGTTTGTTACTAAAAAATATACAAAAAAAAAAAAAAGAAAAACAATTGAATCGATCCATATAGACCGTTCGATTTAACACTATCACAGGCGGGAGGGGTTGTTTGAAGGGAGTGAGACGGGGCAATATGGGTGTCTAATTTGGGTGTTACGAATCGAGGAGTATTCGTTCCCATTCAAGTCCTAAGCTTAGAAACATAATGCCATCATAAAGGGACCTGATCCGATCTTGAGGACAGCAAAAATGTAAGTATAGGGTGCCGTCATAGAACCAAAAAACAAACATTCGGATATATTTATAATATCTGAGTGTTTCTAGTTTTGAGTTTTGTGTTGAATAGAGTTTCAAGCTTCGAATTTGAAGTATCGAGTTGAGTGTTGTGGCATGCTAGAGTTTACTTATCCGCTTTCTGTTAAATAGTCTGCCATTTGCGAGTAAAATGGTAAAAGGTGTAAAAAGCCTAAGGAGTACAGTCAGCAAAAATGGTATAAGTTGGTTTCTGTAGTTCACATAGTTTTTTCTTTTTGTTTTGTTTTTAAATAGTAAATAGTTTTTTAAATCTCCGTTCGTTTTCCGTTCGATATATATATGTATATATAATAATATTTATATGTGTGTAATGCAGTGGTTTTAATCTCACACACAAACACACAAATCAGAGTCAAGTGAGGGTGACGGTCTGAACCACACAAGGGTTAAATGTATGTAGGTAGAAGAAGAGTAAGCTTGGTTCTAGAGGAACATTTTCACATGCTTATATCCTTAATACATTTGTTTTTTGTTTGTTTTCTAATTCTTTTTAATTATTGGTGTTGTTTTTTTTTTCCTTAACCCCTGTGCTATGAACTAAACACGCTGCCCTAGAAAATAAATAGGAAATGAATAATTAGAAGGAAAAGACAACATAAAAACGTTTGATGTCAAATTGTTAAAATACTTGGTGTTATTTCTAGTTTTTGTTTTGTTTCGTTTGTTATTTTGGTAAAATTCCTTTTGTTCAAGTTTAAATATGCACAGTGTAGCTCGACTTTTGACGCACACTGTCTATAAGAAATATATATGTGTATATATACATATTTCCATAATAAATTTTAATTTAATTTAATATATATATTTTGTTTTTTCTTGAGGCAGCTTCTTTTATGTTTATCTTTCTCGTGTTTTTGTCTTTAAGTTGTTTAATTCTCAAAGAAAATTCCAAAATCCTTGATAGTTTTGGGTATTCGGTTGGTTACACTCGAAAAAAGTTTGCTGTGCTTAAAGATTTCCCTTTGTTCATACTTTTTTTTATTGTATTGCACTCTTGTTTCTTTTTTTGTTATTTATTAATTAATTAAAATGCCCAACAATTGTTCTTTTTCGCATTGCTAGCTTAATGAGAGATTGTTTTGGTTTTGTTAATTGGTTTTCGTCGCTTTTCTTTGTTTTGTTTTGAACTATACAACATCAAAAATAACTCACATAAAATTCATTCAACATCTTATCGTTTAAGTTAAATTACACATGTATATTTTATGTATATAAGGTGTATATAATTCATAAAACATTCTAATTGTAATATGTTTGTATGTTGTTTTGTTTTTCTTTTGTTTCTTGCTTATCGATTTCTTATATCGATTTCGATTTCTGCGGGAAAACCGTTCTTATCAATTGATTTTGACCATAAGTGGTGATGTTTGTTGTTGTTGTTGTCGGACATACTCGTAGGATTTATACCATCTGCTTTAAACTTTACTTCTCTACATAGGTAGTATATGTATAAATATCATATAATGCAATACAATAAGTTGACTGTATATTTGGTGCCCAAAAATATTGTTGCTGTCTTGTCTTGTCATGGGGTTGTCTTGCCTGATGTGGCGACCGTGAACGTGACAACGACCGCCGCCAGCACGAAAGACCCGGACCCGAAAAATGTTTTGCAAAGTTCACTTATCACTTACAAAATATCTGCCTTTTATATCGTACGTATCGCTAGTGCTAATGACAAATCGTATCTTGGTTTTACATTATTATTATTAGGTTTTGGTTTTTTTTTGTTATATTTAAAGCCATTTGACAACACAGGGAATTTGTTCGTATCTTATTGGGTTTTGGTTTTCATTACGTGTTTACGTTTTTTCCTTGAAATATCTTGGAGTTTTTCTTTTTGTTTAACTCGATAAGGATAATCAATGCGTACGTATATCCTAGATCTTTCATATTCGATCTCTTTGCAAAACATCGTTGTCTAAATTTACTTTCAATTGTCTGCTGTGTAAGTTTGTGTGAAGGTGTGTCAAAAATGTACTGCAGTGTAGCTCGCTCCAAACTGGATTTCCTGACCTCTACATTTATTTTATTTTTTTGTTTTTATTTCTTTATGCTATACGTATTGTATATAGTATATTTACTTAAAAATTTGCCAAGGCGCGCAAAATGTTGTTTGGTTTCTATTGGTTTTTTTTTTTTGTTTTTTGGTCACATCTTAAGTCGAATATACATATATGTATATATATTTTGTTATTATTATATTCAATTATGTATAATTGTGTTTTTTTTTCTTTTTTGGTTGTGTAAATTTTGTTTTCATTAATATCTGCTACACATAAAAATGTTTGTTTTCATTGAATGATTTTTTTTTATTTTGCTTTTCTTTTTATTTAACAACCCCAGAGACAAATTTGGTGTGTTTTGGAAATAGTTTTTTTGTTTTGTGGTTTTTGTTTCGGCATCATTACCTGCTTTGCAATTATTGCTCTATAGTTTTTTTCAAATCGAATATAGCAATATACAATATATGTATATTGACATTCGATCTCAATTGTTGTTGCCATTGAATACATATCGTGTTAGCTTTATTTGTTGTGTTTAAGTTGAGTTTGTTTTATTAATCGTATTTGTTGCTTTTGGTTTACACTGAGAGAAATTAGGAAGTTGGTGTTGTTGTTCTTGTTTGTTATTCGGTTGCTTGTATTTTGGTTTTTTATTTGGTTTTAGGTTTCCGTTTAAAATTCTAGAAAAATAAAAGCTTTCTAATTGCTTCTGTTTTCATAAGTTACCCATTTGTTTTAAACTTTAAACTCTGCCCTTTTATATGATCATCATCCATCTGGCCTAAGCACGAAGAAACTTTTATTCCTATTTCTTCTATTTTGGGATACAATTGCAATTTTTTTCAAAATTTGGTATTGTATTTTGTTTTTGTATCTATGTTGATTTTTGGTTCGCTATAAACGAGTTAATATGTGTATAACTATATATATATATATATCTAAATACCTATATATATTAGATATATACATATACATATATATATATCTTGTTGGTTGTCAAAAAAGGACTCACTAAATCTTACAGCACATCAATAAACGATTTTTACTTTATATATTTATCATGAATTATGGCACTATAGTTGTTTTTTTTCTTTTTAGTTGCTATATGTGGTTTTCTCGATAATAAGACGTATTCGCTTGGATATATGTTCGAAAAAACACTACTCACACTGCATCTACTCTCCCCACCCACACACACACACACTGACAAAAAAATGATGTGAGCAACAATCAATCAATCAATCAATCGAGGAAAACCAGAGGTGTAAAACCAAATCGAAAAACCAATCCCTATATGGTGTATAAATAGTGTAAACATTATGCTAAAAAAAATGTTTTGCTTTTGGTTTTTCTTCCTCATTTGTTATTATTATTTTTTGGTTTTTTCTTTTTCATTTAGTAGCATAGTGTAAATAATTCCCAGTGATATGTACGCAAATTTAACACAACAACTCGTCGAGGGAGTTTTTCTTCGTTTCTTTCTTTTAGTTTTTTCCTCTTTTCTTTTGTATTTGTATTTGTTAGCCTCTCATATTGGTTTCTTTCTACACACAAGTATTTCCTAAATATTAAGATCAAGCGAAAAGCATTAAATGGTCGTTGACTTAAATGCAATATCTGAACCAAGAGGTTGAGGCAATATATATGTATATTCAACTGAGGTCTCGCCGCCCCGAACCAAAATCTAAAATAAATCAAATCAAAGAAAAATAAAACAAAATAACATCGATTCAAATGGTTTGTATATATTTTCAAATAAAAACAACGAAAAAAGGAGTAAAATAAATAGGCATCAATCCCTGGTTATATGTTATATTATTTTACCTATATTGTATGAATATATATAGATATATTTGTATAAGTAAGCTTAAAACACAACTCAGTATTATCAACAATATTGTTTAACACATTATTCGTTCGATTCATGCGTTTAAACAAAATGAAGTTACAAAGTAATTAAAGTAAAACCGAAAAAAAAGAATACTACAAACTGATGACTCGAGGAACTTTTACTTCATAGTTAGGCAAAAATCAAATGTTTAGCCAATTTGTTTATATATATTTTTTTACGGGGAAAGGGAATTGAGTTTCGTTTTTTTTTTGTTGTTGTTTCTAGGTTTAGTTTCTAGTTTCCTTAGTTAACTTTAGAATGTTGTTTCACTTGACAAACTGCGATGCACACTTCTTCTTGGTGTTGTCTCTTGTTTTATTTTGTTTTTAAACCTATCGTAGCTTCTCTTGGTTGTTGCTTAATTGATTTGCTTGCTTTGAGTTTGAGTTTTGATAATGTTTTCCATTTTTTATCCATTTTTTTCTGTTAGTATGTTCTTGTTCTTGTAGTTTGTGTTGTCTAGTGTAAATTTGCTTTTGATTACATATATTTGTGGTTGCCTTCCCTTTCTGCGCGTTCACTTTCCATCGCTTAATGCTTAATAAGGATCTTCTATATATAATATATATAATATAATATAATATATAATTTTAGCTTGTTTTCTTGTTGTTGTTGTTCTTTTTTTTTTTTGGTAATTGATTGCTTGTCGTTTAATGTTGTTTTTATTTTCGTTATCAACTTGACATATGATCGATTCTCCCTACATCGGCAAATAAATTACAAAAACGTCGTCGTTCTCTGTGTTTCCTACTGGAAGCCGGAAAAACTACATATAATCAACTCGTAAACTTTCCAACTTTTCTTCTTGGAATGATGGTTCTCCCATCATTGTTTTCTTTTGTTTTTATTTTTTGTTTGTTTTGTTTTGTTTGCTTGTCTATAATAAGGCGAAAAATATCATCAAAAAATTGACGTACACTAGATTGTATTTCTGTTAGGGTTTCATTTTCCTTTTGGTTTGTTTATATAATTATTGTTTTACATATATGTAAGTATATGTAGGCATGTATATATAATTTAGTAAATTTGTTTTTCTTTTTTTTAGTTTCCTTGTCTCCTAGTTATATGTATGTAGGCCTTTTACTTGGGGACTGTCTTCTATATATATATGTATGTATATATGTATACATAGGTTGATGTTTCTTCATGGTAATTAATTTCATGGAGACTCCGCGTAAAAGTGTATTCGCTTTAAATAAAATACATAATATAATATATATATATATATTTGTTGTTTGTATATGTCTGCTTGTATATATATATAGATATATATGCTTTTTCCATACATTTATATTAAAATAATTTGATGTATAAAGCGGTTGTTGTGTTTGGGTTTTTTATCATCTCTCTTCATTTCTTATGATTTCCTATGTTTAAAAAATTGAACTAAATGCAAATATGTTACAAAAGACGCATGGAAAGGGTAAGGGTGGTGACTGACAGTTGGTGGTTGGTGTGTTTTTTCTTTTCTTTTCTTTTCTTTTTTTGTTTTTGGAGCAAGAGAGGCATTTTTTAATGTTGTTTCTTGTGAGTGAGTTAGTGCGTTAGTAGTAACCGAAATTCTTGACTGATTGCCTGAGCCCAAAAATAAAACAGAAACAGAAATCCTACCCGAGTCCTTCTTAGTGGCTAAGATGTAAACATATATTCGTATTTGTTATATATGTATATATATATATATATATATATCTTCACGTTCAATATGTATATTGTATATGTTTAGTGTTATATATATATAGATATATATATATATATTCAATATCCGCTCTGAAATTTCAACAAGAAATTTGTGTGTTTCGTCGCATCGAGGAACAAATTCAATTGAACAAATTCAAATACTTTTATCATACATAGATACATATAATATATATATATATATATATATATATATTAATATATATACATAAATATATATATATATTGTATCATTTATCCGGCAATCGCTTAGTTTTTAGTTATTAATTAATTCAAGAGCGCTGCGCTTAATTTCTTTTTCATTCATTTTGAGCAAAAGTCTCAAAAATATCATCGTTTATTCCATTTATTATTATGACCGCAGAAAACAATTAGAAAATTATAAAAATACACATGACTGATATATGTATAATAATATATATATGAAACAAATAATCCATTTTACAAATAAGTAGTAGTTGGGCAATATTTGATAATTTTAATAAATAAATGGCAATAATTATAAATGGTTCTTTCTGCTACCATCGCTTCTTCTATTACATTATTACATTATCTCCCCCGAAATTTTTCACATAGATTGTACATATAAAAAATCTTTGGCAGCATCTCTATAATAAATGGGTTCGTGTTCTTGTCCTTCATTCGCTTAGTGTGTTTTGTTTGTCTGTTTTTTTTTTTTTGTTTTCTCTTTTTAATTTAATCTTTGCCAATTCGTCGTCTATATCTATATAGTATTATAATAATATATGTTTTATATGTGTAGAGTAGGAATCAAGTGATTGAGAAACATGTGTGTGTGTGTGTGTGTATACATTATTGCTGTACTGTCTGTCTGTGTGTGTGTATGTGCGCATGGCGTGTATAGTTAAATATTTCCTAATTAGTTTGTAAACAATTCTTTCCTCCGGCCGATTCGCTGAGTTACAAGTTAAAAGTTAAGTAAAAAAACCCATTAATAACACGGAAAGAAGATGCAAATGCGGAAAAAGTATGTTAAAAATATGTGATATACTCATATATATATATTATAATATGATGTAAAAAGTTTGCGGGGGGCGGGGCGAGTGGAAAGTGAAAGCACTTTCGTCACACAATTTTATTCTTATTGCTTTTTTAGCAGCCTTTTTAGTGGCCTTCAAAAATTAAAGCGCAGTGGGTGGCAAGGGGCGGAGAAGGTGGGCGGATGATGTTGGTCATTTGCTCGTCAGTTCGTAGTCGTTCTTGTTATAATTCTCATAATCGCTCTCACTCGCTTCCATCTCGATCGAGTTCTCGCTTCTTGTTCTCGTTATAATGATCGTTCTCCTACTCGCTAACTGTTCTCTAATTGTGGTACTCGTTCTCGATCGTTTTCACGCTAAGCGTTCTCATTTTCGTTACTGTTCTCGCTACCTTTAATTGGTGATTGGTGATTGTTAAGTTTCGTTCCCATACATTCGTTTCGCTCACATATGTGTGTGTGTGTGTTTGTTTATTTAATAAAGTTTTATTGCTTATTAATTTCTTGGGATGGGTTTCTCGGCAAGTATGCAGTTCGTTAGTTGGCCACGCCCACTGCTTCACCGCCCCCCTGGTTAATTGGGCCGTTCGCTAATCGTACATAATTATAATGCACAAATACACAATATATAATATATATTTTCGCTAGAATTCCTATAGTTTACACGTATCTCATCGCTATACTTGCATCATCATTATAATCTCAACTAAATTGTAAATTTGATTTAAACTTAAGCACATTTTTTGTTTATTTTTGGTTTTTGTTTTCACATAAAAATTTGTATGACATAAGAAATAAATTTGTTGGGTTTTTTTGTTGATGTTTTTGTGTGTGTGTGTGTGTGTTTGGAAGTTTGTTTTCTTTTGTTTTCACTTAATATCATGTTTCAACTTACTACATAAATTAAAAATTTACAATTTCTTTGTTTAAAGCAATAATCGATTTTGTTTTCAACAAAATATAGAAATCAAATCGAAACTTAAAATTGGGTATAACATGTAGTTTCACTTGTTTCTTCTTTCACTTCATTTGTTGTCGTATTTTTTGTGTTGTTTTTTATAAAATAAAAGCGTGTGGAATTACAATTTCATTTGAAGGCCTATACACGTAACACATAAAAACTAGAATGAAATGTAAAATTAACTTTATTATCGTTATATATATTTTTTTCTTCGCTAAAACAAACACAAAAAGAGTTAACGCGTGTTGAGAATGACACAGAAAAATATATATGTATATTTGGGGGGGAGGGAAGGAATTAAAAACAAATATTTTGGTATATTTTGCATTTTGAGTTTGTTTTTTCATCGTTACTTTGTTAAAAATATACATTTCCTCTTAATACTTTCGTAGTTGATGCAGCAGCAGCGACCAAAAATATATATAAATAGAAAGGACAAAGGAAACGTGACGCGTGTGAACTATTATTAACTCGAAGGCTAAATTAAATTCAATGAAAAACCTTGATGTTCAACAATTGTTTTTTGGGATTTGGTTGAGGGGGGGCGCGGCGCCTAACTTAACAAAGAAAAAAAATAACGAAGGTAAGGAAACGTAATTAAAATTACAAAATGATATATATTTCAACAGCCAAATTGTTTCACAAAAATTGCATTTTTTTCTCATCATTTTTGCCCCCGCTCTATAGTCTTCGCCTGCCTCTATTTATCGTAGGACATAAATACATAATTCCTAATTCATTTAGTTAAATGTTTCATAATTTCAGTGGCATGATAACATAAACAGAAAGCGTTTCACAATGTTGTTGTAGTTGTTGTAGTCTAAATATTATAGGTTTTGTGTAGAGCCTCACACGTGTGTAACAAAAACATAAAAGCTAAACAATAAACATAATAATAGTTATAAGTATGACAGCTTGTAATCCTCGATTACCACTATTTAAAACGTAATTAGTATTATATTCGTCTTGTAGTATTGGTGTGTTTGTTTTTTCTTCCTTTTTAGAACAACTTAACATTTATAACCTAAACATACAAATTATACACAAAATGACAAGATTACAAAACAGTTTTCACATAATAATAATAATAATAATAATAATAATAATAATAAAAATAATAATAATAATGAAACACAAAACGCGAGGAAGAGAAATTAAAATTAACATAAAATTTAGTTTAGAAAAACATTTTGTTTGGTTTTCTTTTTGTTTGTAAAAGAATTGATATAAAGTCGAATACAAAAGATTCACTTCGTTGTATGCTATATATTATATATTATCTGTATCGTGATTGCGTGTGTTTTGTGGTGTTGTTGATGTATAATAAATGTGGTTACAGCCTATAAAAAATAAGTTTATTCTTCGCTTTCCCCCTAAACACGATCTTCTTTAAATAAATTGCCATTTGCTCTTACTCATGATATAAAGTTTCACGCATAATTGAAAAACGTTGACATTTGTATATAATTATAATAAAGATATTTTTGTTTGTGGTGTATATACGAGAACAACAAAAAACTAAATTATAATCGTAAAATATTAAACATTATGTACGCATGTAGATAGTAGATATATACATATACGTAATTGTTTTTTGTTTTTTTTTTATTGTTTGTTTTTTTTGTTTTTTTTTTTTGTAAAATAATAATGTCTTGGGAGTAAAACCAGCCTTATAATTGTATTACAACGGGAAAGAAATGTTGCATGTATATCCGTAAATAATCGTGAGTGTTGCCTTGTTGTTGTTGCTGTTAGTTGCGTGTGTGTTGCGTGTGTGTTGCGTGTGTGTGGATATAATGCACAGATGTGTGTTGCACTTGATATATATATGTATATATATATATATATATTTATATATTTATATATATATTTATATATATATTTATATATTTATATAAGCAAAAAAGGAATATCGTTTGTTTTTTGTTTAACAATGTAAATATGAACTTAACAGATAGGATTTTGTCGCTTGTCTTCTATTATAGTTGTTGGCATTTTATGTTATGTTTCGTGTGTTTTAATATTATTTATTTTGTATTCATTTCGTTTGGTTTGTTAGCTTACAGTTTAATTTGTATGTTGTTGAGTTTGTTGGTGTTGTGTAGAAAACCCTAAAACACACACACACACGAGCACACAACAAAGTCAATGTCGAATGTGTATGTCGGGGTGGTCTTTGGATATTCTGCTTCCACATGTCTCGTCAACGTCCTTGTAAAATATATATTTATATATATATATATATATGTATATATGTATATATGGCAAAGTCATATAGTCATAGGATTTTCACACACATTCATGTTTTTAAGATAGATTTCGTCTCTTATGTTTTGCTTTTATTCATACACTCATTTATATATAAATAGATATCACCTTATAGAAGCAGCGTAAGGAAAAAACCTAAACAGTTGATTTGTTAGTGGTTTGGTTTTAGTTTTTAAAATCAAAATAACCTACTTTCGATTTCACAATATTCATCTATTTAATTATTGCCTCGTCTCCTGCTCAACAATTTTCTTAACCTCTGCCAGAAGCCTTTTCCATCTTCTCCTCCTCATCTTTACCTAATCTTTATTTTTGTGCACAAAAGTTGCACATTGTTTCGCCTGTATTTCGTCTCGTTATTATTTTTAAAAAAGATTCTGGAAGGTTGGTGTATGCACAAAAAAGCTAATCGGTCGATATAACAATAGATATTTCTATATAGATAATAAGTAACATGTATAGAAGTTTTTGCACGTGTCGTGTGTGTGAGTGCGTGTGTGTGTGTGTGTGTGTAAGTGTACGTGTAAGTGTGTGTTTGACAATTTTTTAACAAGAACATAATTTTACTTGTAACTGATGTGACAAAGCATAATAATAATAATAATAATAATAATAATCGAAAAACAATTAAACAGTTTGTTTTTTTATTTTTTGTTGTTAAAAACACATTTTTTAAAAATGATCAAAACTTGATTTCCTAAGCGATTCGAATCGCTTAAAGATGACTTATGTTTTTTTGCACGATTTTGTAGTTTTTGTTTTTTGTCTAAGTAAAATATTTTCTTTGTTTAGATTTGTTGTTGTTGTTGGTTTTGTTTTTTGTTTGTTAGTAGCGCTAATTTTGTTTTTAAATTAGAGATCAAAAATAGTATTTTGTTGCATTTTTTGTTTTATGTTGTATCATTTGTTGTTGTTTTGTTTGCTATTATTTATACAGTTGCTGTGTGTCTAACAAACGGCAAAAGTATTTATATTTTTTTTATATTTTGAAGCTTTTATTATTATTATCATAATTTAGATTTATATTTCTCCACTTGCTTCGAATTTCGAGATTTTTTCCACATTTATATATATTTAAATAATATATATATCCTGATCGTCGGGAACACGCTTTTATGCATATATATAGCTTGTTCATAATATAAGTGCTTATTTTTCTGCCTATTTATTGTTGTTGCTTCCTGGATGTGATGTCAATGATGAGTGTTCCTTCCTCTATCTGTTCGCGACTCTCGCGATCGACGATATTGTTGTTGCTACTGTAGATGATGCTGCTGTTGTTATAGCTGCAGCTGCTTTTCATGTTGATATTGCTGTTGAAGTTGCCGGCATCCTCATCGTTGCCCTCCGGATCGTGTTGTAATGTTGGCTTTCTACTAGTCAGAAAATTGTTGCTTAAGTCGCTTGCACTGCTAGCTTGACGCCGACAGCCATATATTTTGCCCGACGAGTATTTATAGTTGTATTTGTTCATATCGACAGATGGACGATTGTTGCGCGCCTGAATTTGCAATCAGTGAACATATAGGGTGTTCAGGACCAGAACATGATGATTGTTCTTGGCCAGCGTTACTACATAGCCCTCGGATGTGATTTTCAGACCGCAGCAGCGTGAAACCTACAAATTAAACATTTTCGTTTACTCACGATCAGAAAAAAAAATACCCCTCAATTAAAAAAAGGTGTACGCAAAAAATGGATGATCAACGCATGGTTATTTACATAAAAAAAAAAACAAATGAAGTGTTTTGATTAAATTTTCTAGTGAGTGTTTACGTATATTTACATTTAAAAGTGGCACAATTTAAAATTTTGGTTGCGTTCTTATCTTTTCTCCTTCTTTCATTTCTTAGTAATAAAGAAAGCTTTTAATTTCAAAATAAAACTTGAAAAGAAATGCATTGAATAACAATTTGTGGAGTATTTGTGTATGATTCCATATGTGCGTGTGGTTTCTTTTTTCGCCACTGACCTTTACATGAGGACACTCGAACTCCGATTGGAGGGCACCCTCGCGCGAATAGCAGGCCACATGGAAGCGATTACCATGAGAATCACCGATTAGAACGTCCCCGGCATTCGAGATATCGATGCCGTTGGGAAAGCAGGTGACTTTTTCGTTGCCAATGCGATAAAGGAATGTGCCGTCGTCCTGGAAAACAGCCACGCAATGGCCCTTGAAGTCGCACACATAGAAGTCGTTGTCTGAAAAGGAAAATTTATATTTATTTAATGTATACATTAATATCATAACTGGAATTATATTTATTTGTTAACGCTGCTCATTTCTAACTATCAAGCGAGCACACTTGCTCTCTGTAAGTTGTCATTGAAGGAGCATAACACAAGACTAGCTCAACTGAGAACACTCAGGATTAGGGATCTAAATATATGTTTACCGACATAAATTAGTAGATGTTCGGTATATGAAATGTTATATCCATATAACGCAACGTTAAATCATCGATTTATATATACTATAATTATATATTTCGCATAAAAAATTGTATTTATTTATTTTTCTTGTTTACCGATATTATTTGGCATAGTTCCGATATATTCAACTGAATATCGATGTATGGTAGATATCTCGCAAAGATAAAACATCGATTTATACATCGGCCTTTGATATTATAGAAAAAAATATCGCTAACAAATGTACTTAATTTATTTTTCATGTTTACCCATATCATTTGGCATAGTTCCGATGTATAAAACGGAATATCGATATATCGATAGGTTAAATCATCAATTTATATATCGGCCTTCGCGTCAAATATCGATATTTTCTGCCCAAATGCTGATCAAAATGTTCAGGTCTCTCTCTTACCTCGTATGGCGATGTCGGAGGGCTCGCGCATATAGTCACTGCAGTCGAACCATCGGACCAGTTCGCCCTCCTCGGAGATCACAAACACCGTGGGCGAGACACTGTCCACGGCCACAATGTGACCCTTGGCGGTAACAGCCAAGCCCGCAACAATGTCGATATATCTGCAACAACATAAGCAAAAAAAAGAAAGAGCACACATGAAGTATTCATAAAATTAGCAATTAATTATAATTCTTCCTTACCTGATAGCAATCTTGCGCATAAAGTGACCGCACTTGGAGAAAATCTGCATCCGGGAGCGCTCATTACCGCGATCGCAGACCACAAACTTGCCATTGTTATGCATAACGGCCACCTTGCGCGGATACCAGAGCTGTCCCTCCTCCTTGCCGGCCACACCGAACTGGAACTTCAACGCGCCCATCTTGTCAAAGACCTCGATGCGATGGTTGTTTGTATCCGCCACAATGATCTCCTCATCAACGCCCAAACAGAAGCCGTGCGGCGAGTTGAACTGACCCTTGGCGGTGCCCAAAGAACCAAATTTGCAGCGAATCTGCATTGGTGTGGCCTTGTTGCGGCCAGTAACCACACTGGTGGTGCCCGGCGGTGCGACAGCATGGAAATTATTGAGGCCCATATCCTCGACGCCGCCCACAATGGGATTGAGGGTCTGCAGGCTGGGCGATGTGGACGGTGGTAGGCAAAAATCTGACAAAAAATCAATGCCCGATGAGCCGTCGCTCGACAAAAGATCATCTGTGGTGTGTGTGCGTGTGTTTGGGATTTTCAGGTGGTTTTGGGTGTGGCGGTGGTGGTAACAGTGTGTTGATTTTTTGCATTTTGTGCCAGCAGCAAAGAAAGAAAAAAAAATAACTCAAAAGCTTAAGGAAAACGAACAAAACGAAGGCCAAGTTCAATTCTTAACATAAAATTGCTTGCTGACTGTAATTAAGGGGCTATACCAGTGTAGCTTATATATGTACATATATAGTGTATATCTACTTTCAGAAACATCATGTAAAAGAGGCCAGGTCATATCTTGACTAGTTTATGAATCGTAGCGTTCTAAAGCGCGACTTTTCGCAGGGATGATCAGTTCCACCTCATTTTTTAAACGTGTTTCTTTTGAACCGATTAGTTTCGATATATTAAACGTAATTATCGATTTATGGCATAGATATCGCAGCGTTAAAACATTGATTTCACCAAACAAATATTACAATAAAACGTAATTCGTTTATTTACAATGTTTACCGATATATTAATTATATATCGGCCCTCGATATCATAACTCAACAACAAATTGACCGATCGCCTTCAAACTTAAGCTGAGTATTCTTGAAGATATAAACTATACAATTAATATAAGATCTTTTGGATTGGTTGAAAATAAAGTTAATAAAATATGTTTGCTATTAAAAAAAAAACAAAAGAATATGGCCATTATGGCATTTTTGTTAATTTCTTAAAGATTGTATCGTACAAGCTTTTTAAATCTGTTTGTTTCCGCTACTCGGTCGAAAATCTTTCAATTTTAGTTCTGGTATAGCCCCTTAAATAAATTAATTAAATTAATAAAGGAAAACTCACCATTGTTGTTGAGTCCCAGCTTGGCCAGCGCCTGGAGATTGTTAAGCGCCCGCTGATCGCCGGATAGGATGTCCGCCAGAGTTATAGGTTGCGTTGGCTGAGTCACTCCCGATGCCGGCATCACAGCCTGCTGCTGCTGTTGTTGCTGCTGCTGCTGCTGTTGCTGTTGTTGCTGATGCGGATGTGGTGCACCGACAACGGCATTGCCTGCCACGGTCGAACCACCACCAGGCACTTGGGTACCAACATTTGATCCTGACCCGGAACCAGAGCCACCCACGACGAGAGCATCACTGAGAGTGTCCGGTATGGATTCGGTTAAGCTTGCCAGTCGCGATATGTTGTACTCCAGCATGCTGAAGCTGGGCGGCGGGCCATTGCTAAGCGCTAGATTCTGTCCGGGGCCAACATTGAGACTGACGACATGTTGTCCTGGCTGCTGGACGACGCCCGGTACCACTATCTGGCCAATCTGCTGGGGCAGGCTCTGCTGGGCTGTTGTTTGCTGTTGCAACTGCAATTGCTGTTGGTGTTTCTGTTGCTGCTGCTGCTGCTGCTGCTGATGCAGCACCACCTGTTGCTGCTGCTGCTGTTGCTGAGATTGCTGCTGCTGCTGCTGCTGCTGCGACGTAGGCAGTTGCTGTTGCTGTTGCGACGTTTGCTGTGGCGGCGAGTCCATCATCGAGAAATTGGTCATCACCGAGTTGTTGTCACCGTCAAAGGAACTCTGCAGCGATGAGGGCAACGATAT
This sequence comes from Drosophila kanapiae, assembly GCA_008042475.1. Classification (NCBI taxonomy): domain Eukaryota; kingdom Metazoa; phylum Arthropoda; class Insecta; order Diptera; family Drosophilidae; genus Drosophila; species Drosophila kanapiae. The sequence goes on along the minus strand of VNJM01000686.1, from coordinate 539,545 downwards.
GGAACTAAAGACAGCTGAATTGAGGCGTCCCTGGACAGAGGAGCTACCCCGATGGCCGACAATTAAATTGTTGCCATTGTGTTGTTGTTGTTGCTGTTGCTGCTGCTGCTGCTGTTGTTGTTGTTGCAGTTGCAACTGTTGTTGTTGCTGTTGCACATGCTGCTGAATCTGCTGGTGTTGTTGTTGTTGTTGTTGTTGTTGGTGCTGTTGCAACTGATGATGCTGCTGCTGCTGCTGGACTTGCTGCTGCTTAAGCGCTTGCTTCTTGGGACTACTTTGATCCGCTTGAAACTTGCCAAACATATCCCTGGCAAACTGCTCAAACTTCTCCGGCCTGGAGTCGAACTGCAGCTGGTAGCTGACATTACAGTTGGGCGTCTGCTCGATAAGATTAATGCATTGGGCCGTTATCACCGGCTTGAGCAGCAGAAACTCAATGGCATTGGCCTTGTCAATGGCCCGCTGGCCAAATTGGGCCGCCTGCTGCAATTTGCCCATATTGTTCTCCAGACTCTGCATCAAATCCATGATCTTTAGCTCGCTATCGGAATGCAGGCGTCCCAGCTCGTTGAGCATCTCCTCCTTAATCTTTTCCAGCATCCGCCTGTAGGTCTTGTACGCATCCTCGATTTGCTGATGCACCGTATCGTGCTGCGATTGTAATTCGGTGAGGGCACTGCTTAAATTGCTGCCGGCATCGTTGCAATAATCCGCCTTCTTCAAAGTCTCGCATAACATATGCTCAAGATCAGCGCGTACCGCCTGCTCGGCAACGGTGGCCGTTTCATAATGATGATCATTGCCCTTATGCTCGCTGAGCAGGCAATCGTTGCAGGTGGGCACCTGGCAGGTGAAGCAGTAGTACTTGAGATTCTCGCTTACGTGCTGCAGGCAGCACACCGGCTTGTGGATGATCAGCTTGTCGTGAACGTTCTTTTGGAGATCCTCGATGCGCACCACCTGATGGTTCTCAAAACAGCGCATATACTTGTGGGCATTGTCACATCCATTGCACAGAAAGTTGGCGCAGTCGTTGCAGCGGGAAATGGCCTCTTCCTTGCTCTTGCACGACGTGCAGACAATGTGCTCCGACTCCAAATTGGACAGATCCAAAATATTGGTCACGATATAGTCACAGGTCAGACCCTGGACACCCTTCGGTCCCAGAGGCGTGGCCTGCTTGCAAATGGGACATTCGAGCAGCAGTGGCGGCGAGTGCAGGCGTTGCAGCTGATGGTCGCTACCGTCGAATGAGGAGGAGGAGCAGCTGGTTGGTGAGCTGGCCGACATCGAATCCTTGGACACCAGCGGCAGCAGGCAGTCCTCGCAGAAGACGTGCAGGCAGGAGAGGATGCGCGGCATCACAAAACGCATACTATGAACCAAGAGAGCATCATAAAGATATAGTGCGACATTCTTTCCTTAAATGGAATTTTGCCCCTGAATCAAAAAAAAAACTAAATTGTCTTCGACTTACCTGCACAGCTTGCACATCTTGTCCCCATCCTTGCTCATCAGGCCATTGCACGAATCCTCCAGGGAGTCCAGCTCGGTAACGCCATGAATGCTCAGCTCCTGGCTGCTCCCAGCACTGTCCACATCCACCACCAGCCCCAGTCCCAGGCCCAGGCCCAATCCCAAGCCCGTTAAAGAGCCGGAATTGACCATAACAGACTGCGGTACGACGGCAGCTGCGGTGACCGGTGACGTGATGGAGCCAGCCGATCCGACACTCGAGGTGCTGGTCACATCCAGACTGCCAATAGCGCTGCTGCCTTTCCCAGTGTCCGTATCCGTGGCAGAGCCCGAACACGAACCAGAACTAGAGCTTGAGCTGCTGCTGCTGGATGAACTGCTGGCGCTGGAGCTACTACTCGTATTGCTGGCATCGGTGTCCTCCAGCACCGACGAATTGGAGTTATCGTCGCTGAGGACGGTCTTCAGGCTGGTATTGATGGAGGGACACGGATCTACCGTGTCCACTACCACCGCCTTGAGAGGCTCCTCCAAAGTGGTCATAATTCTGCGCTCAGGTAATACATTATATTTAATTTCACATCAGTTTCATATATGATTGTCCCTAATTATCCTTTTTCCCTTTACTTGGCATTATTTTAGATCAAAACAATATAAAATTTACTTTTAATAGTAAATTTAGGAAAACATTAATTAAAAACGCCGGAAGGCAGATGAAAATGTGGCTAGGAACATGTTGGGCGACACATAAATAAAGACAAATGTTGTGCAACACCCATGGGTGTTGCTAACACAAATGTTGTTGTTGCTGAAGTTTAGCATACACAGAAATGTTTATCTTCCAATTTTACTACAATTTTCACAGCACATCCACACAAATGTATTTATTTCATCATATATAATATCTGAAAACACGACTATAGCTAAGTCATAGGTTTTTAATAATTTTTAAGGGCCAAATTTGAAAACAAACTTGATTTGTGTGCAACAGGTTTGAATGTTATCTTATAGTCTCTGAGATCTGTTGTTTCGCGGAAACTGACAGACGGACATGGCTAAATCGACTCGCCTGGTGATGCGCTGATCAAGAATATAAGTTATCGGTCGTCCATAATTAATTATCGATATTAATCCCATCAAATTTGTAAGCGTCTGCATTTTTATTTCCTCCATAATATAGGATTATAATAGGATTATGGAAAGTTATAATCTGATATTTACATACATATGTATAATTTTGATCTAATTAAAAAGGACAAAAAGGAATATTACTATTGACAAAATACACACCTTTTCTATGGAGGGCTCTCCGCTGCGACTTAATTTGTTAATTTCTATTAGATCCTGCGATTGTTTTGGTTTGGCTTCTGGGCGTCTTCTCTTTTGTATGATCCTCCTCTCTTTTGTATATGTGTATTCTAAGCTAAACTATTTATTGTTGTTGATTCTGCAGCTGCTGCTCCCTCACGACCTGCCACTCTCCCAAGAGAGCCATGCCATGGAGGTCTCTCCGCACGTAATATACGATGTTCTAAGCCCAGAAAGTCCAGGAAGAAAGAGCGATAGTTGGGCGTCGTGAGCGGCTAGATTATCGGGAGAAGGCGTGAGAGGGACAAATATTCTATTTGGTGACACGCACACACATAGCACACTGCTACGGATGCTGCTATTTTTTGCTCTTCCCTTTTCGCAGTATTTCTTCCGTTTTCTCCTTTTACTTTGCTTTTCTGTATTTTTTTTTTTGTGTTCTTAAAACTTATTGCAAATTTGTAAACATTTTTTTGCGAGCCTCTTTATGCTTTTGTTTTACTTTCCCTTTTTTTTTTTGGTGTTTTCTGCTGTTTTTTCTTGTCTTGCGTTTTTTTATTGCACCCTTAGCATATATGATGGTATGGCGTGTTGTGATGATCCTGATGATGTTGTTCTTGTTATTGCAGAAGTTGGTGTTGCACGAATAAAACCGAAAAAAGGACGAACGAGACGGCGAAGACGACGACGACGACAACAAAACACTAACTAACGAAGGCGATTTTTAAGTTGGACGACAGCGCCGCTCTGTTCATTCGTTAGCCAGATGTATGAAAAAGAAGGTAGAAGAGTATATTAGGTTAGTAAAATATGTAGTATGTGTGTCCGTTATAAAATAATCGAATGTAAAGAGGAATAGGAAACCCGAACGAAACAAAAACCGAGTGTTGCTACACACACAAACTAATAAAAAGTGACAGCCATACATAACTGACTAACGGAGCAAAGGAGATGTGAGTAGGCGGAATATAAACGGGAGTAATGGTAGGCAAAGCAGTGCAAATCGAATTGCCATTTTGAGTAACAGCGAACTCCCGTACTCTCTCCCTCTTGCTCTCTCTCTCTCTCTCTTTCAATCTCTCAGTTGACTTAGCCTAGGGGCCCTTTCACTTGAAGCTTTACACACAAATCAATGAATGCAACACCCTTCCGACTACGCCTGTGGCTTATGCAACAGCATACATACACAAACACACACCCACGCATACACAGGAGCCAACGCATGGTCTGTTGCCTGATTTTCGGGTGTATGGCGAAAGTTTTTGTGCGCCGATTGGAAATTTTTAATGGAAAAGCGCAGCTGTAAGCGTTATATTCTATACAAAAAAAAATAAACCCTTATTGCTAATGAATTCTTTATCCGCAGCTAGTGAAAGGCTTTAGAAAAGCTGCGTTTAAGAAAGTCCTTACAACTTTACTCTACTCTCGAAGAGACACTTAGTAATCAGAATCAAAAACAAGATACATACATATGTACATACGTATGTATGTAAATAAACACAAAACCATGCTTCATTTTTTAAGATTACATTTCAGGCTTTCTAATTTAGTTTGAAAAACCACAAATGTCTTAATGACAGTTTTTGAAATTGGTTAGGGGGTATCACTGCTATTTTCATGATCACAGCTGTATGTAATATTTCTAGTCAATTCCAGTACTAGTTCCACGGTTGCTTCAAACCAAACGTGGGTACGAAATATAACGGGAAAACAACAACCACCACCACCGCGACTCATCGCCAGAGAGAATGTGCCATCGTATGATCTTCAAGTTAATCAATAAATCATACAGGATTTATTGTTGCAATTTCAAGAAGCGGCATTCAAAATAAAATTCTTATTTTAATTATTTATGGAAAGCTGAGTGCGAGCGAAGAAGAATTGCTGGCGCCTCCCATACAAAAAAAAACAACGGAAAAAGCCAATTGGTGGCCATCTAGGCTCCAAACTTTAAATATTAAATCATTTTGAATACAAAACGTTTGTTTCTTTGAGAAAATCTATGGGGATAACGATTCAGATAAAGTCGAATAAGGTTATCCAATTATAAACACAAATCTCTAAGGGATCTCAGAGGGGATTTCAATTGGGTATTTAAAATGCGAACCGATTTCTTACAAAATCGATTTATTTTTTACATTTTAGTTTGTTTGTGGTTTTATGTTGTGTCTTACAATGTCTCGTATCGTATTTTTGTTTACTTGAATCCACTGAGTACTGATTTCACAATTTCCAATTGCCATTTATTTACTTCGCGTTTTCCAGTACAATGTAGGGATGGGACCCTATCGAGGGGAAGAATGTAGACTCTAGCTCCAGTTACGTTTACGTTACGTTTTTCACAGTTATGTGTAGTTATGCGCCACTCACACTGATGCACACGCACACGCATATAGCAAGCAGCTGAGCTCTTTACTTCATTCGTCCAAGTTCTTCTTCTTTTATTGTACAGTAGCCCCTCAATGTGGTGAATCAATTAAATATGTTAAATCAAATAAAGATCTGATAGCAAAACAAAAAAACAATTTAGGTGCATTTGGGAGATCTGTATTTTATTGATTCACAAACGATGGGAATAAGTCACGTTTTTAATTTGACGTCGTCTAAAAATTATCATTTGCTTACATATTTTCTATATAAATTCGCTTCACATTACACATATCAATCTACATTATTTTCTTTGCTAAATGCCATAGAATTCATAACAATTTTGGGATATTTTATACTTCATTCAGTCGTATGTATGCATCTTAAAAATAAAAGGACTTCATAGAAATTTAAGTATAATCATGTTTACTTGCGGGTTTACTTGTGCATTGCATTTGGAATTTGAATACTTTTATTTGATGTTTAAGATTTCAATACTCTAGTTTGGGTCACTTTTCCTGAGAAAGTTCGCGCACCGTTCAGTGTCATGGCTTTTATTAATTCGAAGTGTCACTGTACTTATTTTTCACGCAGGCGCGTCAATAGCGCTGGCACCTCAGCTATTTCCCGTTTAGATTATCCGTAAGGAGCTCGTTTGCAAGGACACCCAAAGCACACACAAAGTCCTTGACCAGCAGACAATAATTGAATAACCTATTTTTGTTTTGGATTCGGAGTAAACAGTTTAAGTAATTCGTTTTTATTTTTCGGTCAGCGGATGTGTGCGGCGAAATTAAATCTAGAATCAAGAATCTAGATTCTAGATTATATACATACATACATACATAAATAGTTATGTAGTTGTTGTCCACATCACACGCACACAAATCAGCTGCAAAAAACAATTGCACACGCACACACTCGCACCCGCTCTCACACTTGAACGCAGCGACACACGTGGTAGCCGAATTTAGAACGGCTGCTGGTCTGTTTTTTTTTTCTCCATTTCGTTACAATTGCAATTATTGTCCCCTAACGACTTTCGTCAAATCTGCGCCGCAGCTGATACTATTTTCCTGTACTATACATTTATTTTTTTTTACATTTTTTTTAACGCCTGTACTCTTGCTCGCTCGCGAACAGTTATTTTCGAGTGCACTGCTGGGGTCCGGCTAGTGGGAGCCAGCCAGCGAGAGAGAGAGCGGTGGCGGCATATGCCAAATGCAAGTTGGTATTGGTGTGCGCAAGCTCGCTCAATCGCGGCAAAAAAGAAAAGAACAAAATAAGACATACACCCGCACACATAGCGAAGAAATACACATGGCAAATGAAAATTTAATTCCTTTTCTTAAATATATATTGGACTATTTTCGAATGGTCATTTTAGCGTCTTTTTTTTGTTTTGGGGGCAGGGGCGGAGGCGGAGCAGTTCTAAAACAAATTTCAACTGTACAAAGCAACGGCCAGACAACTTGTCGTCGGTGGGTCTCTCCTTGGCTCCCCCACTTGCTCTCTCTCTCGCGTATTGTCCCAGCCAAAGGGTATAGAATACCCTCCAAAGTGTACGAGTGTAGTTGTCAAACAGGGTAAAGGGAGGGGACGGACGCCACTGCCGTTGTCCTTGAACGCAAAATTTCCACTTGACTACCGCCCAGGTGGTCGTGGTCAAAAAAAAAAAACACATACGCGAGACACACACCCACACTAGCACATTTGAGGGGCTCACACCGAGTGTCCCCCACACACACACACACACAGAATGGCAGACAGGAGGCTCTGAGCAGAAAAAGTCCTTGAAATGCCAGAACATTAAATGTCTCTCCGGATTTGAAAACAAATTCGCAGCAAGTACAGAGTTAACTTTCAAATTGGATGCGTTTACTACAGTTTGGCGATGGCGGTACCTTTTTTTAATGTAGTTTTCACACGTTTTTTTCGCTCCTCTCTCTGCTCGTTACGATTTTATATTTTTTCGTCGCGCACCCGAACTTTAGAGCTGCGTCGACTGGCGCAGATACATCGATCGTAATATCGATACCATCAATGATTTTAAAAAAGCGATACATCGATTTTTTTACTTAATTGTTAATTGTTGATGTTCAAACAATTATGTTCAGAAACAATGTTTTTGAAAATGTCACATTCTTAGGAGTAAAATAAGTATTTATAAGTATTTATTTATGCAAATGCCAGTACTGGAAAATGTCCGTAGTAAATCTATTGTATAATCAGTGCTGCGAACCGTTGGAAACGCTTCTCATTTATGAATTAAGTAAATGTGCGTAAAGTCAAGTATACGGATAACATAAGCTAAAACCTTCAAAACAGATTGGTCGTTAAGAAGACAAGTTTACTCTTATAATATTTTGTACTTCCTTATTTCTCTATAAGCATGTACACTCAGCCGCATAACTCTGCGTACACCCCAAAAAAAATTCAAAATCAAATTTCAAATCCAAATCGTTCGGCTATTTATACATATATTTAACCAATTCTTTTTTCTAAACATAACTATAATTAATTGTCTTTAATAACGTATTTTTTTTAGAATTAAGCAACCATGCCTTATATTTTATTTTTAATTTTAAACTTAACACTACGAAAATATGTATCCGCAAAAGTCTGCGTACAGCTGTTTGAAACTGCGTGGAATGCAAGATGGTGCGATTACCGTTAAGTTTATTTTCGTAGATCTTCTTTACATTGTCTTTCCATTGGTACTGCGCAGTTAAAATTAAACTTTTGCATAAAATTCCGGAAAATTGCGACATCGAACAAAATGGCAAGGAAATTTCTGTTGAGGAGCGAAAAATCATCGTAAAGCTATTCTTGGAAGGAAAATCGTACAGGGAAATTGGTTCTCCAGTTGGTGGAGCCCACTTCACTATCCAAAAAATAATTAATAATTACATCTCGACGGGCAGTATACTATCAAAGTCCCGGTTTAGCCGACCGCCTATGCTAACTAACCGCGACCAGAATACAATTATTAACTCTATTCGGCATAATCCCAGGACGACGGCTCACCAGACACAACTAGAGGAACCAGGCACAGATAAAGGAAAGATATTCCGAAACTTTTTCCGACGATAATGTACGCTTTGTCATAATATGGGCCAATTACCATAGTAGAGTCGCCCGCAAAAAATTTTCATTTTTGAAGTCAACCGGCAAAAGCGCATATATGTTGCTAATGACTATATCTCACAGCCCCTAGATTTCTGAAATGAAGTCATATTTTCGGACGAAAATAAATTTTGCATATTTGGAACAAAGAGCAAAGTTTTGGTGTGGAGGAAAGCCGGAGAAGCATTTTAAAAGGAAAACTTAGTAGGCACGGTAAAGCACGGCGGAAGCGGAATAATGATGTAGGGGTGTATGGCAGCCAGCGGCTTGGGAAACTTAACGTTTATCGAGTCAATTATGGCTCAAGGGGCCTATATAAACATTTTACAATATAATTTACAAGGAAGCTCCCCAAAAATTGGGGCTGAAACATCATTTTTGGTTTCAGCAGGTAAACGATCCCAATCATACGGCACTAAATACTAAGCTTTGGCGGCTGCGAAATGTCAAAAATCAGGTGTGAACACTTCCCCAGAGTCCTGATATCAATCCGATAGAGCATTTGTGGGATCTCCATGAGCGAAAGCTCAAAAATCACCCAATAACATCAAAAAAATGCTCAAGGATGTAATTTTAGAGGAATGGGGCAAAATTACTGCTGAGGAGATGAAAAATCTGGTAGATTCTATGCCTAGACGCCTTGCGGATGTTTTTCAAAGAAAAGGGTACCCTACTCATTTTTAAAACAAGTCTAGTTCAAAGATAAGGCGAGATTTCATAAGCTGTACGCAGACTTTTGCGGATACATATTTTCGTAGTGTTAAGTTTAAAATTAAAAATAAAATATAAGGCATGGTTGCATAATTCTAAAAAAATACGTTATTAAAGACAATTAATTATAGTTATGTTTAGAAAAAAGAATTGGTTAAATATATTTATAAATAGCCGAACGATTTGGATTTGAAATTTGATTTTGATTTTTTTTTGTGGTGTACGCAGAGTTATGCGGCTGAGTGTATATGGAGATATTTTGAAATCAAATCTAGGACTTCGTTGCATAATAAATCAATGTAAGTCTATATGATTTTTAAAATTTTGTTCAACAAACCTATATATTTCTTCAACTTAGTGCTTTGCCTCAAAACATAGTGTAAAATATACAAAATTAAGGACCGAGAACAATTTGTATTAGGTATGCAAAAAGACATATTAAAATATAGATGTACAAACGATAGAGAGAAAATATAGGAAAAACAATAAAAACGTTTATATTTTAAATATTCAAGAGTGGAGTTCTTGCCAGCGGCAAACGGGAAGCGATACGTCTATCGATAGGCAAACGCACTAGAGAACCATCTCTAGCAACAGCTGTTCCCGTTGTGTAACTAAAAAGCGTACTTCTTTTTTGGTAAATATACGAAAATTCAACAATTTTAACAATATAATTGGAAGATAATTCTATACCGAAGAATACCATAATGTCCGCATCTGCCGCCCGTGGCTCGACGTCGCTGCTGAAGCGCGCCTGGAACGAGATTCCCGACATTGTCGGCGGATCAGCACTGGCAATCGCTGGCATCGTGATGGCCACCATTGGAGTGGCCAACTACTACGCCAAGGATGGGGACAACCGCAAGTACAAGCTGGGATATGTGGTATTCCGCCACGACGATCCCCGTGCCCTGAAGGTGCGAGACGATGAGGACGACTAGAGGTGGAATTCCCCCGGAAAGCCAGACGACAGTTTCCCCTCTCAGCTTAACTTCTTTTTTTTGTTTCTGCTATTAGCTAAGTAAAACAATTAACTCAAATTATTTCCCGCGTTCTGTATTTGTGTTAACCTAAAGTCTCGGTTGCGTGGCAAAGATCCTTGTGACTGAAATTGCGATGAAACCGCCAGGCCTTTTCGGTGAGGAAAGATTCGTCGCAAACAATGCACTTAAAATGGGGATTGACTTCCTCGGTCGGAGTTACAGTACCTGGATATAACATAAAAAAGTAGTTAACAAAAATATACAAAGATCATATACATATATCTACAGCGCAAAAGAACGGAAAATGAAATTAAAACATTTAACGCCATTCTAAGGCATAACTACGGTTTTAAGCCAATCGGATTATAGATGGTTGTTGTACTCATTGTCTTAGTATAAAGAACTCAAATTATCCATATATTTAGTGCTGTTTATGATCATCCTTGGATTTCAGACTAATTATTAAAGATCATTCAGTGCAGCCTTGAAAGTGAGAGAGATAGCTAGATATCAGGAGCAATATTTTTCATGTTCAGAGAATCTTGAAAAGCGAAAGGATACCGATCGACTCGCTTAGTGATGATATCCTGTCTTGTGTATGCTTTGTTTTTTTAATCCTTGACTTTGACAATGTGTAGGCTTTGTTCTTGCACCCCTGATCGCATGTTAACTATCCATTCACCCAGCAAGCAAGAGTTTTGTTTTATGGACATGAGATTTTCATTGTTTTTGATATGGCTTTAGAATAGAAGTAGGAAAAGGTACGTTTTAATATAGGTATTACTCTCTTTCTATGTAAGAAGTAACATTTTTTAAGCACTCACCTCCACCAGTCTCCGGCGATATCCTGGGGTCAGGGATTTCCTCTAGGTTGAGCGAAGCCGGTACCTTAAATTCTTGCGTTCTGCTGGCCAGACTACGCTTTCGGCGGGCTTCGAATTTAAGCGCCACATTAAACTCGCCGTGGGCATCCACCCACTGGTTGTTGAACTCGTATGCCAGTGTTAGCTTTTTCAAACAAATGCGACAGATCTGCTTGGGGTAATCGTCGGAAGGATCCAGAGCCGGAAAGTTGGCGGGTAAACAGGATGAAAGCATCACCGCAATGGGCACCATCTTATCCAGCGTCTTAACGCTCGCATAGATGTCCAGCAACTCTAAACACTCGTTGCCGCATGTGCGACAAAGATTCTCAAAGATGTCCATGACCTGATTTCTTTTTGGGTTTTCTTTTTACTTTCCCGAAATTACCAGGCACTGTAGACTTAAACCAGAAATGCGAGAGGCAAAAACTGGCTTGATGCTTCTTTTGTGTGGACGGAACTTGGTCCTTAGATTGCACAAATCAAACAATTTTGATCAGAGTGATTCCATTTCAGGCAAAATATAAAATGGAATCAAGTGGAACATCGATTTATATTTATAATTCGAAAGGTACGATTTTTAGTTATTTGGTTTAATTATTGTTTTTAAGCGAATCAGTGTATACGTATCTTTAAAGTACAAAAATCCCTAAATTACCAATTTCTTAGATTTTGAAGTTTTGTATATTTCAATGATGATTTTAAACTTTCTTTTAAAGATGTTTTCCAAATTGGCGTCGGTTAGTTACCGGTGAATTAAAACCGACGCTATTTTGACATACATTTAAAAAACAAAATATTATGCGATACTTTTGTTCTCTAATTTAATCGATAACAACCTCGAATGGGAAATATAATCGATATATCGGCTTTCTTTTAAAACGATAGTGACACTGTTTTTTCAGCAATACTTTTTTGTGTCCCGAAAAGCCGGACTAAATATTCGTAATATGATGTGGAAGGCGCTCCTAATTGCCGCCTTGGCAATTGCCCATTGCCAAGCGGTCCTGGAAACGGATGCCAACACCCTTATACTGCTGGACAACCTGGCCATACGCGAGACTCACTCGCTTTTCTTCAAGTCACTACAAGGTAGGAGGAAAAAACGCCGGCTAACCTCTGACGTGGACAAAAATATGTCTGGGAGGTTGGATTTTAAAGTAATTGTGCTATATTCCATCAGATCGCGGCTTTAAACTCACCTATAAGCTGGCCGATGACTCGAGCCTGCTGCTATCCAAATATGGCGAGTATTTATACAAGAATCTGATTATCTTTGCTCCAAGTGTCGAGGAGTTCGGCGGAGACATTAGCGTGGACCGATTGGCGCAGTTCGTGGACGATGGTGGCAACGTTCTTGTGGCAGGCAGTGAGAAATCTGGTGATGCCCTCAGGGAATTTGCGTCCGAGTGCGGCTTTGAGCTAGATGAGGATAATGCTGCGGTAATTGATCATCTTCACTATGATGTCACCGATTCGGGAGAGCACACCACCATTCTGACCTCGGCCAAGAACCTCATCCAGGCGGACACCATTGTTGGCAAGGCCAATAGGCAGTCGGATGCAGCGCCTCTGTTGTATCGAGGCACTGGACTAATTGCCGATAAGGAGAACCCATTGGTGCTGAAGCTGCTAACAGCGGAGAGCAGTGCCTATAGCTATAACCCAGAGTCCAGTGTCACCGATTACCCGCATGCCGTGGGGCGTGGCACTCTGCTGATTGCCGCACTGCAGGCAAGGAACAACGCCAGGGTGGTCTTCTCGGGATCCCTGCAGTTCTTCGCCGACGAGAGCTTCACCACGGCGGTGCAGTACGCCCAGAGCGGTGTGTTCCACAAGCAGGCTGGCAATCGCGCCGTTGCCGAATCCATTAGCCAATGGGTGTTCGGCGAGACCGGCCGCCTTCGCGTGGGATCCGTTCAGCACCACAAGGAGGGTGAGAAGGTTCCGCCAGAGCAGGCGTACACCATTACCGATCCCGTGGTCTATACCATTGCCATCGAGGAGTTTGTGGGCGGCGAGTGGCGCGCCTTCAAGGCCAGCGATATTCAGCTGGAATTCGTTCGCATCGATCCGTTTGTGCGTACCTATCTGAAGCAGATCAAGTCCGGTGCCTACCAAGCTAAATTCGAGATCCCAGATGTCTACGGCGTCTACCAGTTCAAGGTGGACTACGATCGCGTGGGCTACACGCATCTGTACAGCACAACACAGGTGTCGGTCCGTCCATTGGAGCACACGCAGTACGAGCGATTCATACCGAGCGCCTTCCCCTACTACACCAGCGCCTTCTCCATGATGATTGGCGTTTTTGTCTTCTCGTTTGTGTTCCTGCACTTCAAGGACGAACAGTTGACTTTCAAGGATGACAAGAAGTCGCAGTAGTTTGCATTAAAATTCACAAATCACACAAATAAAGAAGTTTTTCCTTTGGCGAAAAAGAATTCATCACTAAAATATGTTTGTCTATAAATTTATTGCAAGAGGCATCTGGGAATATCTCAAGAACTATTTGAACTTTTTCTAGATTTTTTATAAGTTTGTTTGCGTCCTTCTGATTCCTAGCCAGCCCACTTGGTAACTAGTTATCAATTTCAAATTTATTTCAAGAAGCAACTGGGAATATGGTAAGATTTATTTTATTAATTTCTTCTAGATAATTTAAAGGTTTTTTTGCGTCCTGATTCTTAGCAAGTAGTTACCCGGTAAGTGGTTACCCGGAAGCTAGCAAAGTCAATATAGAATGGGTATGAAAACCAAACCAACACGCAAAATATCCATACTTTTCCAGACATAAATGACGTTATTTATGAAAAACATAGAATCATAGACTATTTTCCTTGTGTAGTCTGGCAACGCCAATGTCATGATCGATTTAAGTGTGACCAACTGCGTTGGAAGAAAATATCCGGCCATCTCTTATTTAGCGGTCACATTGTCTCTAACTTGCACGTTTTTGTCGTAAACAAACCTTTAATTTCCCAATTAAAAGATATATTCAAAGAAAAAGAAACAACCAAAAACCAACACAAGATGTCGTCGTGGAAGAAGGCCACGAAGAGCAATCAAAAGGTGCACCGTGAACGCCACCAGCCGGAGGCGCGCCAGCACCTGGGCTTCCTCGAGAAGAAGAAGGATTACAAGAAGCGAGCGCTCGATGCACAGAAAAAGCAGAAGACCCTTAAGGTGCTATATCGGCGGGCGCAGAACAAGAATCCGGATGAGTTCTACCACCACATGATCAACTCGAAGCTGGCCAACGATGAGCATCGCGAGAAGGAGAAGGAGGACGAGCACACGCCCGAGCAGCTGGCCCTGATGCAGACGCAGGACCTCAAGTATGTGGTAATGAAGCGGACCGTGGAGCGGCGAAAGATCGAGAGGCTCCGGGTCGAGTTGATGGACATCGATGGCGTTGCGTCGTCCAACAAGCGGTACACCTTTAAAGAGCAGGGCAATGGGAAACAGGTAGCAACGGTTAGCTTGGGCGAGCGTCTCAAGGGAGCCGAACAGGAAAAAGTGAGAGATACAAATTGCGGCTTATATTCAAATCACAAATCCTAAACTTTTCTCTTGCTCTTCCAGAAAACTATCGCTCCAAACTCCACACGGCAGCAGCGCATCAACGAGCTGAAGAAAAGGGAGATGCGTGAACGAGAGCTGGGCATTGTCCAGCAGAAGATACAGCTGAAGAACACACTCAAGCAGCCGCGTCTCCTCAAGCCGAGGAGGGTGAAAAGTGGCACCAAGGACAGTGCGCCCGTCTATAGATTCCGTTACGAGCGCAAGAAATGAGCAGATTCAATACGGTTTCCTCTGTAGGCCCTTAAGCGTGTATCCTCTTTAATAAAGCCATTAGTGTTAAATCTGTTTGTGTTCGTTTTTTGTTGTATCGGAAGTTAAAGTCGATTTTTTCCAGCTGTTTCAAGTCAAAAAACATTCAATTCTCAGTGGAATTGAGCTGTTGTTAGAAGGTCGTTCCATTTATCATTTTAATTTGAATTTATTTAAGTTGTTGTTATTTTTTGCCTGCATTGGATCCCATAAAAGACTCTTCTCTGTTGACTGTTGTCTTTATGATAATATTGGAAGTTCAAGTAAGGCCAAGGACTTCTTTATGGTAGCAGGATCCGCCTAAGCTATCCCCGCAAAACCCTTGTAAAAGTGTCTGCGATAAAGCTTAGTAAATTGTCTGATAGGAAAGACTCATTAATGGCATTGTGCGGATTTTAAAGGCAATTGAATCGATAAAAAAAATATGAATATAAATAAGATCTTAGGAAATTATTAAAACAAACTCTAAAATCAAATATATTTTACATATTCCCCAACCTAAATTAAAATTGTTATTCCTGTAAGCTTTTTCTTTTAATTTGTAACCATATTTCATATTTTATATAAGTATTTATGCATATTTGATACATTTCAACAAGCAAAAAAATATATATATAATATATATAAAGATAAATGAAGGTTTTAGGAATCCTTAGGCTTAGTCTCAGTCTCAAATGTTCACAAAAACATCACGTTTCCTTCGGGGGCTATAGAGCCCCGATGGAGCTCTAAAATCGCTCCACCACCACGGACGTGGGCTGCCACTGAGCTGGATCCTTGTCCTGGTTCTTGTCCAAGGTCAGAGTGCTCTCGGCAAACGCGGCATTCAGGTTTCCGGCCAACTGCGGCTGATCCGGCTGGACACTGGTCATGGCCACATTGGTGGAAACGTTGCTCTTCCGGCTGCAAGTGTTAATTACAGTTAATAAATATTACATTTTCATAATTTCTATACTTTCGGACCTCTTTTGCTTGCGACAGGCCACCATGGACACGAGTACGGCCAGTATGATGATGGCGGCCAGCAATCCGGACAGTCCGGCCACCATGGTCATCATGCCGTGGGGCTCCCCATCCGACGTGACCTTGGTAACTGCAAGGGGCGAGAGAAAGCAGACAGGTGAGTGAGTTGACTGACTAGCTGCTCCAATTTGGCAGGTGTGAAGTGTAAATTGCGGCAAGGTCGCCTGTAAAGCCGTATGTAGTTGGGAGTTAACTTTTTAGCGGCCTTTAATATATTAGAAAGTTGATTAATTTGTATTTTAAACTCACTTTTGATGCTTTACATTGAAACTCTGGTTAAATAACCAGAATATTCGAATAATCTTGTAAACTAATAGTTAAAAACGTACAAGTTTGTCTTGATATCAGGTTTTTTATGGTTATTTTTGGATTTCTATTTGATAATATGTCAAATATCATCTGCAGTTGTTAGTTAATAATATTATATAATATTTTTGCAGAAACTTTTAACTAATTTCAAATATTTTAACTAATTTTATCCATTATTTTTATAGCAATATTTACTAATCCTTTTCAAAGCTGAAAACTATGGAAAAATCTTCAAAAATAAAAAGATTTTCAAAGTTGTGTTTTAAATTTAAAGGTTAAAAATTAGTTTATTATTTTCAATTGATAAAAAACCAAGATCTTTATGTATTTATTTCTTTATTAATGAACTATCCTTTGTGGGTTCTATTTACTTTATTTAAACTTTTATCACATCAACTTTGACGCATTACGACAGCAATTCCGCTGGAAGTAAACAAATTTCTAAGCTAGGGTATAAAAATGCGCCTTAACCATGTAGGAAGCACTGATTCGAAGCACCTTTTTTTTGGCTTCGTGCCAGTCTTTTCGCCCAGTGTAGGCTGATAAACACAGGTCTGTGTTTCAGGGCCAGCAGGCAGCGACGACCGGCGACTGCCGTTGAACTTCAACTTGACGCTGATCTGACCTGGTCGCCAGAGATCGGATTCGGATTCGGATTCGAGCTCGAATTCCGTATGCGAAGTGCGTGAAACGACGCCGCCGCCGACGCACTTCCGGACTTTCTAAGCCGGAAGAGAGGTTAGCACCCTCTCCACCTTATCGATATTTCACTTAACAACTCACTCGAGTCTTCCACAACGAAGCGCTTGGTGTTCGGCGAGGACTGTACATAGCCGCCCAGCTCCATTTTAAGGTCCATATTCTGAAAGTATACAAACGAAATGGTGATTGATTTTAAGGAAAAACTGTAATATTTCAATCGTAATAATAAGCTTTCCTACTTTATTATTTGTATATATTTATCCCAGTTGCAATTATTTCTTGCCGTGTGGAAAAACAAAAAGAAAAGCGAGAGGAGGCCGTGAAACATCTGTGTAAATGCAGTTAGCTAACTGCAGCGATCAAATAAGCAAATAAAGCGAACATAATACAGTGTAGTCTCCATAATGTGAACAGGGAAGGGAACTTGTTAGCCTATGTAAGCTATATTCCTTAAAAACAAAAATATATCATCTTATATTTTCAAGGCTACAACTTTCGAGAGTTTTTCGCAGAGTACAGTTAAAGTCTTTGCATGTTCGAATTTCGTAAGTTCGAACTGCCGAATTTCGAGCGTTCGCGCTGGCCCAGTTGCAGCAACCGCAGACGCAAACCCAGCAAGAGCAGCGGAAAAGCAGAAAAGCATAATGAGTCTGTCGTCGCACCAGCACCACCGCCACACCACGCTCGATCGACTTTACGCCAATGTTATTGTTATTGTTATTGTTATTAGTATTGTTGTTGGCCAATCTCCTCTGCCGCTGGCGCTGCTACAGCCAGCGTCGCTGTTCGCGTGCTAATTAATTGGACGGAGGAGCCTAAGCCGACGTCGCTTATCAGCAGAGGGCAATAATTCTGCCAGCGTTGAGATGTCAGTGATTTATTTGGCCATAATTAATTTGATTTTATTGTTTACAGGCCATGCTTTTAAGGCAGTGATCTTCCGCTGACTGACAGCTTACTAACTAGCTGCTGGGACATTTCCAACTTCCTTAAAATATATATATATCATTAATGTCCCCTACATATTAATAAATTGAAAATACTGTAAAGATTTGAATTAAAACTAAATGAATTAAAATATATAATATCAGAAACATTTCGGGTGCTTTAGAAATCAATAGAGGTTTTTAAACCCTTCATAAAGGAGTCTTAAACAGTGATTCGCATCGTCCTATGTCCTATGCTTCTCTGCTGTCGCTCTGCCCACACATGCGTGCTATCAACATTCGTGAGACTTCGGCAAAGGGGTTTGTGTAGGCTTTTTAGGCTTCAAATTCCGTGCAAATTGTTTTTTTTTTACGATATAAAATTAAGAAGCATAGTTTTGACAACCTTTATAGGAGTTTTAAAAACCCTACTGATCTCTGTATGGTTTTGTAATGCTTTTCCAAAACAGACCCAGTTATTTTTTATTTAACTTTCCATATTAGGTCTGGCAGTTTGTTAATTCATTTATTTTTTAAATAGTAAAGTAAGTAGTAAGTAGTAAATTAGTTTGTATGAAACACAAAAAGGCTAGTTACGTCTTAAACTAAACAATGGCATTCTCCTGTGAATTATAAATAAATTGAAATGTTATATGACATTTAACAGACTTTATAGCCGGTCTTTGTTTGTGTGACAGACTGCTTAACGTGTTCCAAGTTCAGTTAAAGACTAAGAAGTTCGCCTTATCTTTACAAATTGGGCAGGAATTTTATCTGTCACGTTTGGCAATTAGTCGAAGATCGGTCGCACTCTCATCAAATGTGTTTTTAGGGTCTCGAGCAGAGAGATAGGCCATAAAATCCCTTTTTTTTTGTTAAGTATCATTAGAGGCTGCTTAAAATGGGGAATATCACTGGTTGTCACATATTATTTGGGGATTTCTTTTCTAAGCAAGCGATCTGGAGGCCCAGAAAGGGAGATTGATTGGCTCATGATTGGAATTTAAAGGCCCGCCTGATTAGCACAGCGTGTTTGCCTTCTTTTTATTTTTTTATTGGGTCCCCCGGTCCTCACACGCCGTGCTGCATGCAAATCGGAATAACTATCGAAAACTAAACGCAAAGAGAGCTAAGAGATTGTATAAATACACAAAAATACGCGGAAAAAGCGACAAATTAAGGATGAATAGGAAACTATTTTATTATTCTGATAATGATAAGTTACAACAGTTCATTTAAACTTTAAACAAACAAGAAATAAATATATCAGCAGCTGTATTTTTCATGTCTCATAGTGAAAGCTATGTTTTAATACGTTTACTTATTTAATTATTTAGATAATCATTCAATGACTTCTTTCCTTTATTTTGTATTCATGTATATAGTTATATTTATATTATTTGTAATATTTACTACATCAGACTTTTATTATTTATTTCTTTACCCGATTTATTTCTAATTAAAACAAATATGCAAGCCATAATTCCCGGCGATGTTTTCTTGAAGCGGCGTTATTATTATAAGATATAGTTAAGGCATATTTCTCTTTTCGATATAATTATATACATATAGTATTTTGATAGCATTTCCGTGTGGGATCAGGAAGGAATGGGAGGGGAAGTAGAGAGCGGATCGCATGCCAAATCGCTGGAGAAATGCGAGCACGATTTTCAGTCACATTATAATATCCACATAGAACATTTTTCTATATTAAATATGCATGTATTTATATATGTACATATAGCTAATATATGGAGAGTCGCATCTTCTGTTCTGACCCGCCTGCGCCATTAATAATTTAATTAATTTAATCATTTGCGGTGGCAACAATTTGCAATTTAATTGTACAAATTACGGCTTATAAATAGCTCGGGCAAGCGAATTTCGGTGGCAGGCATGACATTTGCTATTTTTTTTATATCATATTTCCCCATTTAAATAAATTCGACTGGGGCGGCGGAACAAATTTTGGTTCGTTTGGTTTGCACTGTCATTAAGTTCGTACTAATCAATTGATTATCAATGATAATTTTTTTTTTTCGACGGAATCGTTGAGAGCCGCCGTAATCTTGGGTTTTGAGAGCACTTCGGGCATCGAATATTGGGTAATATTCACTTACAATATCTCCGGGCGTTGCTTCCAGCTGATATTTGGTTCTTCGAGAGTTACTTGGTTTTTTTTTGTTTTCTTTCTTTTGGGTTAACTGTGAACTAACGCCGCCGACTTTCAGCGATCGACTAATGCGCTCTACGTAAAGCTGAAACGTAACTTTCGATTGCGCCAAAAGCTGAGAAGCCGCAGTCACCGTCGCCGTCGCTGTCCGCTGTCAACGCCGGCAGCTCAGTCGGCGTCGACCTGATCGACGAGGAAGGGAACTTAACCCTCTGCAAGTATTAAAACCCATCCAGTTAGGCGAAAAAAAACTAAAAGCATTCTTTAAAATACTAATATTTTAATATTTAAAATACATAAATGCTATTATTTTTAAGAATTTCTCTGTTAATTTCCATATTTAATATTTTAATGAATAAAACATCAACAGGAGTTTTACTAAATACAATATAATAATATAAAAAAGGTTTGAATTGCCTTTTTATTTAAATTTCAGAAACAATTCGCTATTGGAAAATCCATAGAAACTATTTAAGTTAAAATTACACCTTAAAGTTGAAGAATAACTTGTAAAAACCACTTGTTATTAAACAAATATTATTTATTATTCAATTTAAATGAGTTGCTGTATTTATTAAATTAATACTTATTATCTTCTTGTTCTGGAACATAATTTTCTTAATATCTTTTGATGAACTTTATATAAATAACTTTATTTTTAATTAAATAAAACACATTTCTTCTGTGAAATCCATGGAAACTATTGAAGTTTAAATTTAACCTTAAAGTTTATCTATAACTTGTTCTAAAAAAAACAATATATTGTTATAATAATAATTATATTCCTGTAATACTACACAAATAACAGTTTCTTGAACATAATTTTCTTAAGATATTTTGAAGAACTCTTTACAAATAACTTTATTTCTAATATAATAATTAAAAGTATTGAAATAAAACTTTAAATTTATCTTTAAACCTGAATAAGTCTTGGAAAAATAAGCAATATAATTTACATTAATATATAAGGTCAACCAGACTTAAGAGGATTAAGCAGGAGGCGTTCGCCAGAGAAGGGGACTTCCGAATCGGATTCAGAGAATCGCTATCTTTGTCAAGTTGAGCTGGGTACGATTCTAAAAACGATCTTAAACCCAATTAAAATATAGCGAACGCAATGGAATCGAAATTGGAAGTGGATGTGGATGTGGATGTGGAATTGAAATTGAAATTGTAGCCAAATGAAAGCGATGCCGGCCACTCAATGCCACATCGAACAAACAGCTCACTTCTAGGCAAGTTACTGCCATAATGGTAATAGTAATAGCCATAGTAATAGTCAACGTCAGTAGATCAAGGCGATGCGGCTAGGGGTTGGGTTCGGGGAAGATCTCCTCTTCCCCGGAGACATGATTTATCGATTTGCCGATAGCTGATAGCTGATAAGCAGCATAGAACACGACCCCGTCGGAAAACACAAGAAAAGAATTTGCTATACATGGTTGGGGGGCGCCTCCACCCTGAACAAATACTACTTAACCGCATATAAGGGCGTACACAGCAGCGTGCAAGATAATAGAACCGAAGACGGGACTTAGATTTAAATATTAATTGTAGTTAGGTCTCGAAAATCTTTGGGGAATTCATATCGAAAGTATGCAACATCTTGGAAAGATATCATACTTTTAAATACTTGAATACCTTTGATGAGTATCATATCTAATAAATACATTCTGCAACCCTTGATCAGCATCTCGCTCGCACTCACCTGAGAAGGTTAGTGAAGTCCTGAACCGTGGTTTCCAACTGAACCATTTTTTTATTTAAATCTACTTTGTAATTCAAAATCATTTTAATATACTTCATGGAATTATTTTATTTTATTTTCCAAGAGATTTCCTTTTCACTTCAGCTTTTATTTAAACTATTTTATTATTAGCTCTAATGTTTCAAGCCCAATTGTATGCCTGTACAGCAGATATGTATGTACTATATAGTATGTTAGAAGCTCCGGCCACGCCCCTTTTGCCAACAACTGGGCGACAAGTGTTTTCGCAATGACGCAGATGGACGACAGACGACTGACTATTGGCAAACTGTTTTCGGTTTTCTCCCTGCAAACAACAATCAAAAGTAATTCCTATCCGGTACTGCCGAGGGCCTCGAACTTCTAATGAATCATCGGATATTTGAGGACACAGACACCAACACTTATCTACGACAAATATCAGCGATTCGATGGTATTTCATAAATAGCAAAAATTGGTTTTTCACAAATCAAAATAATTTATTTTTATCCGTAACACCATCGAGAGCTGTGATTCTGCGATTTTTAAGATTTAATTGAAATGCCACTAAGATTGTACAATATCAAAGTCATGTTTTAGCCGATAAGATTTCGAATGAAATCGGTAATTGGTAATCGAAGAGACAACTAATCAGATAGGTTATCGGTACTAAATGATAGAGAATTGAGATCCTTTTTCATTTTGCAAAATGGGATTTTCCAATACTTGTTGCGAATTTTCAGAGACACGTTTTTGGACTTTCTAATCAATTAAACAATCCAGCCGGACAACTTGTTCAAATTCTGCCAACTCATCTCCGGTCCAAGGCACTCTGAGTGGTAGTGTTGTACACGGCAAGAAATTAAGATCATCTTAAACGATGACCAACCAATTAAGTCTAGTTTAAGAGAATATTTCTAAATTTGTTTTTTCCAGGTTAATTTTTAGGCACAGGTTTGACTTCATGGAAAGTTTTTGCAATGCTTTTATTATTTTCGCATTTGTTTGCACATTTGTTGTACCGAAAAGAAATGTTCTTCGCACTGAAAAAAATACTAGATGTATATTTAAGCAATAAATTTGTGTATATTTCTATCAATAATGTACAGAATAGTATAGTCACTACCAAAACTCTTTTTTCATCTTCAAAATTTGGTATTTATTTCATTTGTATAATAATAATAAAGAAATTGAAAACAAAATAACAAAAACAAAATAATTTAACAAGTTGTAGTATAGATATAAATTATTTTCAGATACATTTCATATTTTTATACTTATTGCCATCAAAATATATTATTATAAATATTATTTGAACTGAAAAGTTGGTATTTCTTGAACGGTTTACTCACAATTCTTGAGACTTTTCGAATTTTTCACCTTGATAGGTGCGAGTGCACTTAATTTATTCATATACATAGGTATATAGAACGAGGGGCTGCCGATTTCCAAAAATCATGACAACGTCAAGTGATATAAACTCGGTGTGACGTCGGCGCGTGGCAAACAAATTGCTATAAATAATGCCCAATCGACGGCCCAATTTTAGACTAGGATCTCCCCAAATAATCATATAGTATATAATGGTCAATCAGTGGGCCAGACTGCCGGCCACTTGCCATTATTATCTCTTGCCCAGATAGGGCTTTGTTTACGGCCCTCCAAGAATCGGCTTTCGCCCTCGGTCCCAATGAATTTGCGTTTCAGAAAATGCAAACACACAAAAAAAAAATAAATAAATAAATAAATAGAAAATAAGAAACTGAAAACTGAAAACAGAAAACATTTGTTGGTGTGTCTGTGCTATCTCGCTCTCAATTTATTTGTTGTTTATCAACAATTACAAGTGTGGTCGTTAAAAGTTAAAATCAAGCCGAAGTTGGGTTAAAATTATTTGCCAAACGCTGCAAGTTGTGAGCGAGGAGTGACGGCTGCAGTTGGGCTGCTAATGGCCAAGTGCGGTTTGTTTGGCCAGCAAACAGTGAACAGCAAACTAGTCACTAGTAACTATTGTTTAATGGCATCTTACGTGGCGCAAATTCTCCAATTCTCCGATTCTCCGCTCTGACTTAATCAACAGCATAAGTATGACTACAATAATTAGAATGTCCACTGAGGAAGCGTCAACTTTGGTTAAGTTTTGATGGGAATTTTACATAACTGATTCGATTATAAAATACAGTAAATATTCGTATAGATTACTTAAGAACTCTATCGAAAACAATGACTTCATTTGAGTTTTTATGCCCTGGCAGAGGATTTGTAATTCTGTCATGTTATTTGCAGCGCAGTGATCAGCATCACCAGCCGAGTCGGTCTAGGCCCTTTCCCTGACTGTCTGTGTGTCCGTCTCCTGTCTGTCCTTTGGTTTCTATTCAAACGAGTCTCTCAGTTTTTGAGCTCTCGGGCGGAAATTTATAGCATTGTCTTGTTTTTGTATACAAGCAGTATATATGTCGGAACGTTTGAAATCGTTTAACTATATCATATAGCTGCCTTAGAAACAATGCCAAAATGACATATTTTTGATCAATTTTGAAGATTATCAAATTAAACTTAAGATTTGTTTTGTATATAAGATTACTACTATATCATATAGCTGCCATAGGAACTATAGTGCTAAATTGGAATATTTTGTTTAGCTTTCTTTACTTCTTAGTTTTAACTATATTTAAAGGTAAGATTGTGGGAACCTTAACTTCACAGCATGATTATGATAAAGAAAATCTCAAAGCACTAAATTCAGCGCCTGAAAAATATAATTTCCTTATTTTAAGAACCCTCGGAAAGGGATTTCTAAACTCTAGTGATTTCTATATAAAAGATAAGTTAGAAAAAAAAGTTATCATAATAAATATACCATTAAGTTGAATGAATTTCTTTGCTGGCAAATCTAAGGAAACAAGATAGTTTATCTCTGACTGCTTAATATTTCTTTTCCTTTATTTTGGCGTCATTCCCAAATATTTTTAAAAAAAAATTCCTTTCAGACGATCCCCTCATCATAAATACCCATTTTTTTGTTCAGATATTTCTCAGTTGTTTCCTGGTCTGCAATCTGGCGCTAGATCGGAACTCTCGAATTGTCGGATTTAGTAACTAACATGGAGATGCTGTTTGGAACCGTTGACTGATGCTTGCAATTTATTTAATTAACTGCATTTTGAAGGCGATTGAGCGACAAGCAAGCGACAAGCTTCAGCCACTCACATTGTTTTCCTCCGATTGTTCCGATTGTCGGCGGCTACCAAAATAAACCCAAAACGAAACACACAATATATACGAAAATAAACAAAAATGAAAATCTGTCGCTATTTATTTTGAGTCGACAATCAGCGCACTGTGTCGGCTTTTTGCAACTTGTTTTCTTTTTTGTGTTGTGTGTTTTTGTTGAATGTAATGACACAACAATTTACAAACAATTTTTCAGTGCAACACGACGAGATTCGAATTATTTACAGCCCAAATTGTTACGTTAATTTATCTTTGCGTATTTAACGTGTGGCTTGGCTGCCGTGATTTTTAAAAAAAAAAGTTTTTAAACCGAACTGAACCGAACCGACGACGTCAGAGGCATTTGCCCCAATGAAGAACAAAACAAAAAAACTACGTAGTCTCATCTCAGTCTATACTGTATCGAGGGTGGATATATATATACATATATGATGTATGTACGTATATCTGACATATACATTTATTTCATTCCTTTGGCATGTCTTTAAAAATAAATGAGATCTCGCCGCGGAGGGAGAGCGTCGAACTGCGGTGCTGGGAAATCGGAAAATGCCTCGAAGTTACCCGATTTAATACAAGTGGGCACACGTGCAAAAATTCGTGACGAAATTGACGAATTCCAAATTGCAGATTGCATATTATTACACATGTCTGTTTTAAGTATTACATATGTCTGTAGAATGACCGCCTCCGGCCAAGACCATTTATGCAAATTCTGAAAGGTTTCGCTTGCTACAGTTATTTTCTTTTTTTTGAGCGTCATCGCTACACCAAAAGAATCATTTTTCAAATATTTCGATAAATATTTAGGGAAAAAACATATTAAAAATTACCTAATTAAATAATAGTATTAAATTGGTAAGGAAAATAATTAAATAAAAAAATATATAGCTAGGGAAAACGATATATCGTAACTGTATATATATAAATCGATTTGCTTATTACAATATATGTGCTGTGCAATGTTTTGTTTGTTATATCGGAGCAATAAAATCCTTAAAAAGACAAATTAAATAATATATTTCGATAATAGGGATATTTTAGAGTCAAATCGATCATTTTCGACATTTATAAATTCCATTTATTTGATATTGGACAATATATAATCGGAAAAAGAGACAAATCAAATAAGATGTTCGAAAGTATGGATATTTGAAAGTAAAAATTATATTATTCAATATTAAAAAATTGTATATATCACATTTAACGATATTGGTTATTGATTGGACCAATATAATCGAAAAAAGAGACAAATGAAGTAACATTTGTCAGATATTTTTAGATAATATCGATATTTTAAAATTCGATCTAGCCAAGCTAGAGATTTTTTCGATATGATATCGATAACATATTCAACTGAATTCCCTGAACAGGCTTCTTTTAAAGACTTTCTAGAATTTGTCATGACATTACATATGTAACTCTATCTAAAATTTATATAGTTGATTTTTTAACAATTTTCAAAACCCATATTTGTATTTGGTTAATTATATTTTGCTTGCAGTGTAGCTTCCCATTGACGCAAGTCGCCACCGGCAACAATAGCGGTAATAGCAAAAAAAATAACAAATGCCGCCAGCAACAATTACTTGTGATAACAGCCACATTAATTTTATTGTCAAAAAGCATCCACCCCCGCGTTCATCCCGCCCACCTTGGTCCCTTCACCCGCCCCCCCTTTCTATCACATAAATCCCACCGATAAATTGCCGTTGCGACTGATAAATTACACTAATCGCTCGGCGGTGGCGACGTTTGAGCTTTGTTTGGCCCGCCCCACCCTGTCATACCGCCACTCCATCCGCCCAACACACACGACACGATCTCGGAAAGCAGATGATCCGATCATGGGGATATATATCGTATACAAAAAACCTCATATTATATAGGGAAACTAAGACGATCTTGCTTTGATCTGAGATATGAGATGATGAAAATAAATAAGGCTACGTACAAACTAAGAGAAAACGTATAACTAAGCCTACACAGAACAAATTATGCTAGTACTATTGTACTGTTTTTTACAGTAGGGGCATGGTGCGAAAGTATATTGTAGTTACAGCATTTTTGTTTACAAATTATTCGTCAAATCTGCCTTTAAAGTGCCTCAAGTCACAATTGTTGGTTGAATTCCCTGCGATCGACATTACAGGCGACGTAACGCATTACGTTAACCCTAAGTTTAACTGTTCTAAAGCAAATTCAACCAAAAAGCTGCAGTTAAAATGCCTCAAGCTACAAAAAGGATAATATATACTATTATACTGTTTTTACAATGACAGTATATTGTAGTTACATCATTTTTCTTTATATATTTTTCGCGAAACAACCAGCGACTGTAAACTGTCTTACAGGCACCAAATCCACAACAACACACGGACTGCAGCTTCACTGCCTTTCAAGCGACAAAAGTTTCGTAGATTCAACACATGAGCATTTTTTTTCAGGGTATTACTATAACTAACATTGCAGGTAGATGGCTATATAGATTCTATATTGAAGATAACATTATATGTTTTATAGTAGTTTCCGAAAGGTATTTGTGGTTTATTAAAAGAGAAATTCAAGTAGATCTCATGACTCTGACAAGTCCCGGGATCCGCTATGAGGTATATAGTTTATGGACCTACATTGAGTCAATACTGGACTTCTTTTTCTTGTTCATTCCAAAGTACTTCCACCAGGAGCCGCGCAGCAGGGAGCGACTATTGCCACCAGTTGCTCCCAATGTACCGGCACTGCTAAGGGCGGGACCAGCACTGGGGGCCACCGAGCCGGCAGCTGGGATATCACTTTCAGGTGCTACGGTAGATTCAACCTTGGCCATCTCCACTACCTCCGTACTCACACTGCCACCATTGGGGGGGACCAGTTGGTTCTCCAGATTGATGGTTGCACAGCTTGCAATAGCCGCATTTCCCAGGCTTAGGGACCTGGCTGACATGGCTGACTTGGCTGACTTGGCTGACTTGGCTGACCTGGTGCTGCGCACGGTGTCCACGGACACCTGGGACACATCGGCCAAACTGGGACGCGGAGTGAGGTCTATATGGGCGACGTTGGGGCGATGCGCACGACTGCCGGTAAAGAATCTGTTCAGATATTGAAAGCACATCTTGGCAGCGGATCCGGAAACGTAGATGGACGAAGGCGAGGTTAACTAGAACAGGATCACGGTCACGCTGGCGGCTCAAAAGGATTGCTGGTAATGGTGATCAAGTTTTGGCAATGCCGCCAGGCCAGGATTAATTTTGGGGGAGGGAAAGAAATTTTGTGATTGTGAAAGTGAGAAATTTAGATATTTAACATCATCCGGAAGGTTAGGAAAACTGACAGCTGTCAAAGAGCGGAAATGAAGGCCTACTAGGATGAATTGCAAGTCAAATTTTGAACAAACATGATCATATTATTCAAATTTAATCAGAAAGTAAAGCCCCAATGTTAAAAGATAATATTACGTCCTTTTATTCATTCAAGTTCTATGCCAAAAGGGACTGATTCGAAAATGTAAGGATTCCACAGCTTCTGCTCCTGCTACCTGCTCTTCATGCCGTTCTCCGGCAGGAATCCCCATCAATCTATAGCGATTCTGAACTGGTCCTCTTCTTCTTGCCGAAACCAAAGTATCCCCACCAGGTGCTGCGTCTTTCGAAGCGTTCGATGTCTCCGGCACCCGACCCGCCGGCAGTGGAGCCGACCGCGGCGGGGTTGGCGCCAGAGCCAGCCGCAACAGACGGCTCCTTCTCCATGCTGTTCACACTGGCGGCCAGCTGATTATTGGCCACATTTACCGGCTTGCCAGGCTTGCCCGACTTGAGGGATTTCGCTGATTTGGCAGTGCGCACGGTGTCCATGGACACCTGGGGCACATTGGGCATACTGGGACGCGGCGAGACACCTGCATTGGCGGCATTGTTGCGACGCCGACGACTGGCGCCCCAGAATTTGTTCAGATACTGTAGGCACATCCTTTTAAGCGGATACAAAAACGAATGCGGATGCGGATGGGTAATCGGGCAGCGGAATGATAACCGTGTAGCGGAGGAACCAAAATGTTTTTCTTTTTTGGTGGTTAATTGGAAAAAATTTTGATAATTTTGTGCTGCGAAGATTTAGAATTTTGATTTCTGACTACATTATCCGGAAACGAAGGTAAAACTGACAGTTGTAAAGGTTTGGGAATGGATACCTACTGGGATGAGCTGGAAATCACATTGTGAGGTAAATACTCAAAAAAAGAAACATTAACCAGAAAGGAAACAAGAAGTAATTAATGATTTAATAACTTTATAGCTTAATAACTTAATAATTAACTAAATAATATCGAACCAAGAGATTTATACAGTCGTCCAATTTGGCCAGTGCCGATTTATATACTCTTGGCAGTAGAAAGAAGACCATTTCTAAAGTTTTATTTATTTAATTCAGTTTAAAAACTAAGAGACTAGATTGTGTAGAAACGGGCAGACGGACAGATGGGCGGACGGAGAGACGGACATGGCTAGATCGAGTCGCTTGAAGATGCTGATCAAAAAAATATATATATACCGCATGGGAATGGGGATGCTTCCAACACTGCATTGCCAACTTCTGACTAAAATTGTAATACTTTAAAAACACCTTAGAAAGTAACTTATCTCTTGTTTAATATTCCCATTTTTAACGTTCCAATTAAATACATAAATATCTTCTTAATTTTTATTATTTCATCTCGAATTTTCCAATTTCTCTAAACCCTATAACCAAAGAAAAGGAAACCATCAGCAGGTAGAAAATAATTTTTGTATATTTGCAGTATTCGAAAGGCAACAGAAGAGACTCGCTTGGAGGGCACATGTGGCCCAGGAGCTATTTTTAGAACCCTCCTCGCCCAACATCCGACATGATAGACAACAAAGCCGAGATGGAGGCAGCACGGACAATCGGCAGTCGCAAACGGAGATCGCAGGAGTACACATCATGCACCGCTCCACACCAATGTCCGCTTTCGGAGTTCGGGGAATGAGCCAACCGTTGGGCATCCGCGTCTGTTGCTGCCGCATCTGCACATGCATTAACTTTGGCTTCCTAATGTCACGGATCGGAATGCTAAAGCTAATGCAGCTGGGACTGGCCATGATCTGTGAGGGATTGCTGATCAAGTACGGTGTACCCTATGCGGATTCCATTGGCCAGGCGTTGACTAGCTTTCTGGCCACAACAGGACACTGCTTCACCACCACCGGAATCCTGCTCATTTGCTATGCCTTTTCGGATAAGTCCTACAATCTCATTCGTCAGTCCATGTTTGTGAGTACAAAGAAAGCTTACGAAACTCTATATATAAATGTATGAGAAAAATTGTATCCAAGGAGACATTATTCAATGGTCTGGCCAGCTGCATGTACTTCAGTTCGTCGAGCTACATGGGATTCGCGTGCGTGGTGTGGCTGCATCCGCAGTTTCTGGTACGACCCGGTTTCTGGGCATATCCTGCCATGACTGGCTGCTATGTGAGTGCTTAACCCTTCCCTTAAGTATTCCCAGCTTCAATTATTCAACACTTTCCAGTACATGGGCTATGCGGCGGGCATTCTGCATGCTCTGGACGCCTATCTGGCATTCCGGCATTACCGAGGAGCCCGCTAAACTGGAGGAGCAGGATTAGAAGGAATCATTGATTGGACATTTGTGTATATTTATTAAATTAGTTGTGGATTAAGGCACACACACACACACCTTTTCTTCCGACGGTTTCGAGAACATTCTCACTTAGTTGTAATGTTTATAAATAATAATCTTTCAAGAAATGAACAAAAAAAAAATGGACTGGTAGTATGATTAGCACCAAAAAGGAGTGGGAGATCCTGTTAATCCGTCATCAGGCCATCTTGCTAGCCTCCGCCTTGAATTTTCTGCAAAACAAATTGTGGAATGTCGTTACTTGGACTTAATCTTAAAGGCTAGAAGCGACTAGGATGACCCACTTGAGTTGCTTGAGCGCCTGGCTAGTCTCGTAGTCCGACTTGAGTAGTCCAATTCGCACCCATCGTGGCCGTTCATGGATCACCTTGTGAATGAGGAACTTCAAACCCAACAATAGATGCTCGAAGATTACAAACGAAAGATCCGGCACCGAGGGCAGCCAGTGGGAGAAGAAGTCCCTGGAAGATAGAAAGCCCAAGGAGAATTGTGTTAAAATACAGGAATTTAAAGAATCAAGAAAAGCAGGCGTATCTGCATTAAAAAAGTATATGGTTTATATAGAAAATAAAGCCTTACTTCACATTCGGCTGGAGGAAGAGCAGACCGCAATTGCTGAGTAGCGCCATTACCGAGAGCAGCTCAAAGGCCAGCTGCCAGGCGCCAATATTTTTGGCCCTGCGGGCAAATGGACGCTTGTAGATGTTGCACAGCTTCCACATATCGATGTGAACGGCAAAGATGTTATTAAGCAGCGCTCCAATGGCGGCAAATGGGGCAACGGCGGCGAAGAGAACGACGAAACCAAACTGGATGCACACCTGCAGGTAATCCTCGTACGTGGAATGGTATTCATCTAGCCCGGACTCGTAGAAGCTTTGCTCGTAGCGCGGCACATCGCTAATGGAGCGCAGCTTCTCCTCGGCGACCTCACGATGACGAAATTCGGCATATTTCTGGCGCAGCACAGCCATCAGCGGTATCCCGATCTCCTGGGCAATGCACAGCACCTGGAAGACCAGCAGCTGCATCATCAACTGATACTTTAGCTGGCGCAGATCCTGCAGCACGAACGCTATGTAAAATTGTGAGAAAAAATTGTTAACGATCTCGAAGAGCATCAACTTGTTGACCCTATGCCGATCGTATTGCGACCGCGTCCGATGGTTCTCCAGACTGGTTAGGAATGTGGCCAGCTTCTCGTACGCCCACGAAAAGATGGCAATTAACACGGACTGGACAATGACCGGGATGTACAGCAGCCAGGAGTCTGGTCCAAAGTCAGCCAGGACTTCGGCTTCGATTTGGAACTGATAAAGGGCAAAGCAGCCGGCGGCCACCACGCAGCCAAGGACAACCGGATAGGAGATGCAATACATTTGCAGGTATGTGTAGCGCATCGGATATTGCAGTGTCATCTTGCCGGTTATGGGATCTGGCTTCATCTGGCCCTGATAGGCGGATCGCGGCTTATCCAAGCTGTTCATCTCGATGGTGCCCCAGCGGTATGAGTAGCCGGCGCATTTGCGCTTCCACAGCTCCAAAAATATCTGCAAAAAAATAATCAAATTGTTAGAAGAGGCTACAAGTAATAATATTCTTTGTATTATTTTCAAATTTCTATTTTATTTCTGAATTTTAGTTATGTTTTTTATTAAATTTCCAATTCATCTACATTCGTTGAGATGATATTTTAAGCTCTTACATTTTGGTCCTTCGAGCCGGACCTAACCATACATAGCTCTTATATATTTGCTAGTTTTTGAACATATTATCAGGAAACTCCTTGAACTCTTTTAAAACTCTTTAAATTAGTAATACAATAATAATATATAATATTAATATAATTATAAACCATTGAATTTTGATCAAGTAAATTTGTATATCAGGGATGCCACAGAAATTGCTGCGCCACAGTAAAACATCGTATTAAATGCATGAACCCTTTCGAGTTTTATGTGCAAATTATAACGACATTACATTTTTAATCCTAACCAAATTAGAACGCATGCAGCAAACAGCACGCCAGTAGTCCATACCCTCGCATTCTTTATTTATTCGTTATCTTATCGCGTCTACTAACGCCTAACCCTAACAAGCACGTGCTTGGTGTCGCAAGGGCCACTTGACTGTACTGTACGTAGTGCATCTACGCCGCAGATGTTATACTAATTAAATAAGGCGCAGGCAGACTTCTTAAAGTTATTTGAATCGCAATATTCTTTGCCTTTGTATTATTTTCAATATTTATTATCTTATTTTTTTATTGAATTTCCAATTCTCTCTTGTTGCCTAACAACAAATGAATGTAGTTTTTATTATCTCCATTAAGTTGAAAGCACTTAAAACGGTGCTATATTTAGACATCGATGGGTAAACAATTTCACCAAAAATTATAAACTGTAACATTCTGTTAGCCACATTGCGCGACTTTTTGAATCAAACAATTAATTAACCTAGATATATGTATGCATATTCTCACCGTTGTCCAGATCACATAGAAGCTGCACACCAGCGATATATTCAGGTCGAACAGCACTTGGAGTAGTCCGAATACAGCGGGGAATATCAATGCCTTCGTATAGAATTCGATGAAGCCGAAATAGAGACCGATGCTCGACCCAAAATAATTCCGGATGTCCTCGATGGGCAGCTTGGTGCGTTTCAAGTTCCAATTGAAGCGTGTGAGGTATAACTAAAGCAAAATAAAATATTTAAACAAACAAATTAAAGCAGAAGCTCATTAAAAGTTGTAAAGAAAAGTCAGCGTACGATGTCGTGGAGTGGAAACATATCTTCAATGTAGCCCTTCTGCAGGTACGACTTAATGCCGTCCTGAATGACATCCTTTATTAGCACAGGGATCTCGCAGTAGCGTAGGATTTGATCCTTTTTCATGCCCGGCAACAGGAAATCGGAGATACAGCCATTGTTAAACTTTTGCATGCTGTTCGTGGTGGTCATCTTCTCCAGCTCGGCAGCGTCGGCCAGACGCAGCAAGGTGTCCACGCTGGCCGACAGATACAGGTACTTTTCGTGTTTTCTACAAGAATTTATGCAATTCGAATTATTATAGGGTTTATAATATTTTAATATAATAATAAAAATTAGTAATCAGGGATACACCACTGCTTACCCCACGATCTCCAGCGTGGTCTGTATGCCAAACTCCTGGATGATCTTCTCCACATCCTGACAGTGCCGCAGCTTAGCCTTCTCCGTGAAAATAATGACAATGTGCGTCTGTGCGGTGAGAGATCGTTATATGTCGATGTCACCTTGGGGGACTGCGCACTACTGACCTTGTCGAAGGGTTCCGGATCGGGACCCAATCCCTCGACGCCGTCGCCAGAATCCAAGGTCCGCTGACGCTGCAGCGCCTCCAATTTTAGGCTACGCTGCCGGCGGAACAGCTGGTTCTCGATGATGTTCCGGGTGCGTGGTCCAGGACCTGGGCAAATACCAAAAGAACAAAAAAATTATATATTATGAATTATGATTAATCCAATTTTCCCAATCCGGGAAAGGCAGAAAGTCCATTATGCACTCACTCTTGGCATCTTCGGACATCGTTTACGGGTGACGGCTGATGATGAGTGGCGGCGTCGCTGAACTAATAACAAAATAAAATAACAATGCCAGGCGGCAGCGGCTTCACATCCAACAACAGTGCCCGCCCGATGCGGTGAACTGGCGAAAGCCCAAAGTGGCCACTGTTAATGGGAATACATTTATTGGTTTTTTAATATTTTTAATAATAATTCGATAAATAAATATAGATAAACTTTATTATGTACAGTTTCTTTTCAATTTTTAATTGTAATGTGTTCCTTTTTTAACTTTACAGCACTAAATATGTGATAGAAACAATAAGATATGGGAAAAACTATATTTTTCATAGTTTCCCCCTTTTTGTATTGTTTATTTTTGAACTTTACTTTATTACTTTATTAAACATGTAATTAAACAAAAAAGAAACCTTTTTTAAAAGCGTATATAGAAATAGAGCATTTGTAAGCTTTGGATTATTAAATTATTATACAATTTATTGTCAGAAACTATATTTCAATAAATAAAAAGCTTATTATTAAATGATTTACTGTCAGAAACCATATTTCCTTCAATTAAGAGCTTAACAACAAAAAGCGCAGAGCTCCGTTCTCTCTTTAGTTTTTACCAAAAAATATACTTAAAAGTTAATTAAAATTAATAAATCTAATATATGTACGAACTCCTTATTACACTTGTTGCACTTACATTTGTTTTACAGTTCGTCCCAGCGAGCGCTCACTGTGAGCTTGAGTCTCTTGTTTAGTTTTTCCACTTTTTTCTCTGTTGCCACTCTGGCATGAGTAAGGCGCTCCCGTTTTGTTGGTCTCTTGCTCACGTCTGCCGCGTGCGTGTGTTTCAAAAGATGAATATATATTGTATATTTCGGCCCGCGCCAATGCCAAAATACAGAATATTTAATAATGCCAAAATATTTCGAGAGACGACTTTCGCGAGTGTTGCGGTTCTTGCCGGTTCGAAGTGCTTGGACCATATGCTGTTGTTGTTGTTGTTGTTTTCTTTTTTGTTGTCATTGTAGCTGCTCTTGTTGTCAGCGGAGCGTGACGTCATCGCGGCCATGTTATCGAATTGGCTTAGCCTCAAAAACGTAAATGTCATAATTGATTTAGTTTTAATTCGTTTAAATTAGCAACTCTCCCCTTTCCCGCTCTTGGATTTGCATTAATCAAACATTTATCGATTGCGCGGTGCAACTCTGTCAGAGATGCGCACTCGTCCGTTGCATTCCGTGACTGGAGTGACAAATAAAAAATTGGAGGGCACGCTAGTAAACTTTGATATGTGACTAACTGGACTTTGATTAAAATTTTAGGAATAATAATGTGATAAAAATAATACCACTGGTCCCTCTAATCTATGGTATTGCTAGTGCTGGTGAATGCGTTCACCAAGGGCATGCAGTAATTACCGGTATAAAGCGGAATCAGTGAATTTTCTTTTTAAATTATAAATAAAATATGGATTTATTTTGGGAAACTATACAAATTCGTTGAGATTTTTACTTTACTTTAAATTCTACGCTAATTGCTGTTATTCATAAATATATTCGCTATTGTTATTACGTTTTTTTATGAACCGTTAAATAATTATCGTTTATATCTTTGAGAGTATTGTCAATTTGAAAACAAAATTTTAGAATATCACAAAACTTCTAATTGTTAAGTTACGTCCTTTTACCGTTATGTTAAAATCAGAAAAAGTGCTTACAAGTTCATTAATTTAAGTGACGGACATCAGTTCTTAGCAACTTGAGCTGGAAAGCAATAAATGCAGAAAAGTGCAGTGTGCTCCGCCCCGGCATTTGCTCACACACCACACACACACCGACTATCTGGCAACACCACACAGGCCGCTGTTTCCGCTGTCTGGCAAGGCCGTCAAACACAGCTGATTTCACCTTTTACCGCCGCCGCGCTCGCTCCTAAAACGTTGTGATGCAATTTTGTTGTTTTCGAGGCCTAAAAAGTGAAAGTTTTCACTGATAAGCTAACACGGATTCCAAAATTCACCCAACGCCACCCGACGAACGGAGCCCGGTTCGCTGTCCGAGCATATCCGTGCTATCCGATTGGAAATTACGAAGAGCGGCGCACATGGAGCAGGGCTGAAGTTGACCTGGGAATAAAAAAAAAAAATAATCTGAGCCAAGAGAGATAACAACGCCAGCCGATGAGCGGGCATCGCACAAATCGGACTGGCGGCACAAATTGATTTCCGCCCACACTTCCACTTCCACATTTCCATTCCCACAAAAAAAAAACAACAAATACCCAGTCGAGTGTTCAAAAAACAAAATATAAGAGAAGCTTAAAGGATGCAGCGCTTGATGCCAGGAACCTGGACCAATGGCGGTCACCTGCTGCCCTTTCGCGTCTCCACCACCACAAAGGTGAGTTTGTTTGATATTTTCCGAAAGAAAAAAAACACGATACAATGGAGGTTCCCCTCCAATAACACTCGAGGCAAAGTGCCAAGTGCCCGCCCGCCCCATGTGCACTTTGTTCTTAGTCACTTTTTGTTTTAACAACTGTATTTTCCATTAAATATTACGCCCAAGCACCGCTCTAATCCCAATCTGAATCCGCTAGGTTGTCATCTTCTCGCTGACGGCCGGCGTGGCCCTGATGGGCGTCCTTTCACGATTCCTGCGACGTCGCAAGCCACCGCGTCCGCCTCGCCGGCCAAGGAAATACACGGGGCGGCGGAATCGCAACAGCATGCGTAGCCCCAATGACCTCATATCCATTGCGGGATCAAAGGCATCGGCCAGATCTGGCAGTCCCGTTGGCTCCACAATTGCCTATTCCGATCGCCTGTCCATGGCCTCGGGATCGATTGGTGGTATTGGTGTGCTGGGCTCTGGCGTCGGACAGAATGCTGGAGCCGGCGGTGGATCAATGGTTACGCAGCTAACAGCACAACAGCTGGGCATGATGGGCATGGAGGCACTGGATACGGTAATAAACTTCTGGGAGGATGCCCTTGCGGCTCACTATTCGCCCGCCGGTCTGCCCGCCCTCCTGACAACGGCCGAGGACTCGGAATTCTGTCGGGAGATCCAGAATCTACTAGAGATGGCGTACACGCTGCAGGAGCAGAGCGAACTACTCTTTCTCGATCAGCGTTCGGTGCTGTTCCGCGAGGAGCATTCCATAGACGAGGCCGAGGAGACGGGCGGCGAGGCAGACGATGATCGACGGTCACGCAAATCGGGCAGTGTCCTGAGCCGTGCCGGCTCCGATCCCAATTTCGATTCGGCGGAGAGCTTCGCATCGGCCCTCGATCAGGTGGCGGATCTGCGAGAGTTCGATGGCTTCATTGAGACCTCGTACGAGGAGTATCCACTGTTCCAGACTGCCCTTAAGCACCATGATGAGTACACGGTGCCGTGTCGCACAATACGGGCGGAGTTGATGCACTGCAGCACCGATACCGAATATTTGGCCAAGCTGCATTGCGTCAGGTTGGCCTTTCAGTTCCTGTTCAAGGATCCGGCGGTGGGTCAATGGATATGCGATTCCGGACGTCAAATACTTACCGATCTGCTGTGCCTCGGCGACAAGGATACCAAAGAGTTTCTGGTGGGCTACGAGGATATGGTGAATTACCTGCGCGATTGCAACAATTGGCCGTGCATACAGCTGGAGCTGGAGCAGCGTAACGTCAAGGCGATGACCTTCTACGACATCTGTCTGGACTTTATCATATTGGACTCGTTCAAGGATCTGGATGCGCCGCCGGCCAGCGTTACGGCGGTGGTGCAGAACCGCTGGCTGTCCAATGGATTCAAGGAGACCGTGAGTTCATCCCTATATTAAATTAAATCCCTACCATCTCTAAACCGATGTGACATTTCAGGCTTTAACCACCGCCGTGTGGTCGGTGCTGAAGGCGAAGAAGCGAATGTTGAAGTTCCCCAACGGTTTCATGTCGCACTTTTACGTGATATCCGAACAGATATCACCGCTGATGGCCTGGGGATTCTTTGGTCCAAATGAGAATCTTCGCGAAATCTGTCACTATTTCCGGGAGCAGCTGCTCGCCTTTCTGGGCGACATCTTTAGCTTTCAGAAGAGTCGCTTCACTACCATCGAGGACTTCTCGCAGGATGTTCTGCAGCATATGCAGTCGCGTGTGAATAATATTGGTGTGAAGTTTAGTCAGTAGCTGGCCTTGTCTTTGGTTTTATTTCTATTTCTTCTACCTGGACTCATGGACACCTGGACTCCTTACCCCTCTTCGATAGTTTCCCTAAGAAATGCTCCACAAAAAGTTGACTAATTTTAATGCCTCATCCAAACATCATCATAATTGTATGATTAAGCTGCATTTACCTAAGTCGCCAAAAAATCAACAATTGTTAAATAAAGCGTCGAGCAAAAAATCCAATTCAACTGCGATTTATCCAATTTTCCATAATATTAGCTAATATCTCCATATATTACCTAATCACATTTTGTTTGATTATTTTTAAATATATTTTTGAAATGAGCAACATAATCATTTTGCTGAGGTCCTACCTCCCCCTAGGTGATTACGTAATATATGGACAGCCCCTAATGGGTAATTTTCGTGACTGTTACAACTACCTACGCACAAAAATGAAGTTTCTAAAATAAAATTGATTAATTTGGCTAGTCGGCTTCAAGCTTTAACGATCCCCATGAACAAATAGATTCCTTAATATCTAAAAAATAAAAAAAAAACAA
Source organism: Drosophila kanapiae (assembly GCA_008042475.1). NCBI lineage: Eukaryota > Metazoa > Arthropoda > Insecta > Diptera > Drosophilidae > Drosophila > Drosophila kanapiae. Next base: position 500,822 of record VNJM01000686.1, on the reverse strand, counting down.
AACAGATTTATATTGTACTTCTACCAAAGACTTTTTAATATCAAGATGAGTAACGAGCATAAATTTCAACAGCAAGATGCAAGCAATTGGTCTGCCGCACAAAGCTGAGAGCGTAAAAATCGGGAAAGATCTATATTCTAGAATCTAGAATGCTTTTCGCTGTATGCGTACAAGAGAGCGGCTGGCTCCAGAGCGCTCTCCCTCTCTCTTTCAATAGGCGCAAAACATTTGGCGTTACTTTCTTGAAGCTTGCATTGTCTTTGCTTCTACAATAAGAATGACAATCTAGTTTATTTTTATATTTAAAATCATCTATCTATTTTCTTAATAATAAATAATAAAACAAGAAAAAAATGATAAATTAACGCGGGAAATACTTTTCATTCCTTTACGCCAAATATAATTTAATGCATTTTTATAAGTATAGTTATGCCATTATGGCAAATTATTGTAGAAAGGCAAGCACTATTTTAAATCCCCTAGTGATTCCTGGTGCCCTCTAGTTATAATTTCTAATTATAATGCCCTTTGAGAACCATTTAAAATGCACTTTACGTGTTTTCATTTGTAATTTGATTTTTATTCAAACAATTTTCCTTTCATTTGGTTGGTTTGATTTCTTTGTTTTTTTTTGTGTGTTATTTTGAGTGTTGGATGCCAGATCTAGAGGAGGCAGTTGTTGCAAGTTCGCCCAGGCCTTTGAATGTAAAATTGGAAACTAAAGGCTAAACTTTAAACTAAATATACATCAGAATGAGTTATTTTCTTGGTTGTCTTTTATTAATCAACCAAAAACATGAAAGTTCGGGATGCTTTGAAATCTGCCTATTTTTTCGAATACCAAAAAAATAAGCAACAAAATCGGTTGAAATCGGTGTCTACTTTTAGGCGCATTTCCGTAAAGATTTCAAAAAATCCGTGGATTCTCTGCGATACGCTTGAACTGTCAAGATGTAACCAGGTGTAAGTATATATCTATCTCCCTTCATCTCTTAATTTTCTCATTTCTCTCTTTATATATACATATATTTGTGATATATATCTTTGTTGTGTATAAATCTAACTTTTTAGTTTACGAAACTTACACAACTAGTTTCAGGGATTAGAAGTTGGGGGCGGGGATGGGGGCGCAGCGGGTGTGTACCATAAATCTTAATCGTACAAGTTTTGGTAATTGATTTATCCAAACGGTAGTTACTCCTAATTAATCCGATTCTCGATCCGATACTTATTGTTAAAGACTTCCCTCCGAATTAGTAGCACGTTTTGGTAAAAGGTAATTTCATCTTGCTTTTCGTAAATGGGCATTTTCTTGGCCGACCTTTAAGGCCCGCGTGGCTTGACTTGATCTCGATCACCATCTCTATATCTCTCCGCTAGCAGCAATTCTCTCTCTCAGGATCTTACATACTAATAAATAAATGTTTATTCGGTTTTTTGTATGTTTTTTCTTTTCCATATTTTTTGTAGGTTTTTTTTTCTCTTTTGTTTTGTTTTGTTTTCATTTTCTGGTTGATTCAATGTTTATTCATTCATCGCTTCTGCACTTAATGTCACGCTTACTTGTCATCTCTATCAGTTATTTAATTATGTTAGATATTATGTTTTGTATATATAATTAATTGTTGGTATAATGCAGTCTTTACGGCAAAACAAAAAACAGAATTATGCTATTTGATTTCTTAATATTTGTTTTCATAGTTTCTTATGTATGTCGATATCGATATACTTGCATAATTTTTCATTGTTCTCCTCTTATCGTCATTAAATACATAATAATCAAAAATATATCTGTATACTACGTACATATATAATTAATATTTAGTTTTTGCTTTTTTAAAGTTTATGAAACCAAATACACTTATTTATTTAGGCATTTCTGACTGTTGGTGTGTTGTGTGGTGTGTTTAACAAAAAAAAAAATCGTTGAAAATTTATCGGCTTATCGATTTATCGGGCTTAAATTCATCAAGCAGCCAATTACAATCGTACAATTCGCCTGCTAAGCATTTTTCTTTATTTGTTAATAATTACTCGAAATGTATGTACTTTTTTGTATTTGAAATGGTTTTCTTTTTCTTAATTTTCTTTTTTATTGAAGGCAGTTAGACTTGAGAAGGATCTCAACTACATATGCTCATACATATGTATACATATATGTACGTACTCATTCCTAGTTGTATATATTGTAATGCTTATAGAATTTTATTTGTTGGTTTCATCTTTGCTTGCTTTCTTGCGTGTTTGTTTTTTTTCCTTTGTGATTTGTTAACAGTTATTTACAAATAATAATTTGTTGTAGTTCAAGTTCCCCCTTAGTTTTAGTTTTTAGTTCGCTTGTTTCTTTTACATTTCAATATATTTTTAGATTGCTATATATGCATTTTGGCTTACAAATTAGTATTCTGCTTATAACTTGTTTGTTTCTCTCTTAAATATAAGGCTTAGGCTCTCAGTTGCTATAAATGATGCATATCATGATGTTTTTAACACGTCCTCTCTTCGTTCTTCGTTCTTCTCCTTCTTCATCTTTCTCATACACAAAAAATACATTTCGGCACTCGCTATCTCTCTCACTTTCTAGTCGACTTTCTTTCTTTCATATATCCTAGATTTTTCCTTCCACTTGACGTTACATTTTTGATCCCTAAAGGCATTTTGAAGTTTTTTTACATTTCTAGATTTCGTTTTGGTTTCTTTATTCTTTGCAAATCATATAATAAAAGAGTTATTTAAAAACAAAAAAAAAAAAAACAAAAAAAAAGGAAAGGAGAGTTTGATATTTTTCCCTTAAATATTCCTTTTTGCTATTTTTTGATTATGCATAAGTTTTGAACGATATGAAAGTTTTTTTTTATTTTTTACGTTTTAGCACAAAAGAAACTAGAAATATATATATGTATATGTGGGTATGAATATGTTTGTGTGTATAAAAGAAAATGAGGCAATTCACGTTATAAGTTTTGGAAAACATTCGTTTGTTGTACAGTTATGCATATAGACAACATTTGCAGGAGTTCTTTTGTTGGAGTGTGTGTTGTGTCTGTGTGTTGCTTAACAGGGCTTGGATTTAATCTGGAAGTAGTACTATTTCAATGATTGTACAATTGGCTATATTTTGTATTTACTTTCTTGTTATTTAAGTGTGAAGAAGGCACGCCAAAGAATTGCGATTTTTATTACACAGACAGGAGACAGGAGACAGTAGAGTTGAAAAAGTATCGAAGTTTTCGATGTTCTTTATCGGCCCTAAGCATTGGTGTTTTGCCATCTCTATTATACACGAGAGTTTGCTTTTACTTCCCTTTATTCTCCTCTCTTCCACTATTATTGCTTATGATTCGCTTGTTTTTTGATGTACAAGGTTATGACTTAAAATTATGTATGTACATATGTAATTTTCTGTTGTGTGTATGCGCATATGCTTCGATCGTTAAGGTAATTAACTAAAAAATATGTATGTATACTTTACTTTTCTCTTTTTAACAACAACACAGGAACAAGTTTGTAAATCTAAGCTTAAGTTCATTTTCTTGCTAGTTTTTAAATACGTAATTTAATGGGAAATAAAAAAAAAAACGAGAAATATATATATATTCTGTTTTTGTGTATATATATGATAATAGTATTGTATGGGGTTACAAATAAACTTGAAGTGTTTTAAGAATATGTACTTAAAATTTAGTTTTTTTCTTCTTAGTCAATCGTAATCTTTATCGATGCCATCTCATACTTTTCGCTTAATGCTTAACGATTATAATTTATAAATCTTCTTTTGTTTGCCTTCATTGTTTTTGTTGTTGCAATGTATAAAGTATAAATAAGACCTAATTAGTTGCTGTTATATTGTTTAAATTGTTTGTTATTGGTGTATATGTGACCAGATATAGGTGTGTGTGTGTGGTTGTGTGTGTGTGTTATAACTTAGAGTGGAAAACAAAAAAAAAAAAATTAGTTCCTAATAATTAATTAATTAATTTGTAATATAAGTTTCAATTATCCTACATTTGCTCCTGCTCTGTCTTCTTCTGCTAATAATTATTATTTTTGCATGAGAATTTTGGTTTTGTTGTTTTTTGGGGGAAGAACTTGCTTTGTTTAAATTTGTCGCGAACTTCTTAAGACTTGCGCAAGCTTGAACTTATGATTAAAAATTATGCTCTTTTCTTGTCGTTTCCTTTACAGTATTTCTCATTAGGCGGTGGTATTTCAGCTCACATAAATTAACTAGTTAAATCGAAATAATATAAAAAAAAAAGATTAAAAAAAACAAAAAGGAATCCCTAATATTTTTTGTTATCCGTTACGTAAGACGCTGGCAATACGTATTCATATCGCGTATGTTGCTGTGTCGCGTAGAGCTTGAAAAAAATCGAAATTATCGATGTTTCGGGCAGAAGTTTCGATGTTTTTCCAGCCCCACTGTCGATTATTACGTAAAGTTACAGTTTACGTTAGGCTAGAGTTTACGTTAAGCTATAGTTAGTGTGTATGGTAAGCTCTCTCTCAGGATACCATCTGGTTATAGTTCTGGTTGGTTGTTGTTTCTTGTGATTACAAATCTTCTTTGTTGTTGATGTTGTTTTTTTCTCAGGAGTCCAGAATCATCGATACTATATGTATGATATATCTCTGATAGTTTTTTTTTTTTTTCTTGTTGTGTGCTCTTCCAATGATCCAGTGTTGTTTAAAATTAAACCTAAAATGGGAGGAAATTAATAAATGCAAATTAGTAATCCGCACACGAGTGCTGGTAACAAAATTATACATAGTCCCGAAGAGCTCATAAATAACAGTTAAGATCGAGAGACATATCGAACGGAATATTTGCTTTAAATTGCTCTCTTAAGAGAACTCCTTGTTTGCTCATTTCCTGGTTCTTTGGTTTGGAATGTTCTCTTTTAATAATACAATTTGGAAAGAGCAAAAGACAATACAAGCTTCAAGATATGTAACGCCATACTATTATTTTCTTACTCGAATTGTTCGTGTTCTCTGGAATTTTGTTCAAAAGACAGTTTCTAGTTTTTGTTTACTTTGTGTCTTTTGGTTTTTATGAGCTCTGCTAAAAAGAATTAGTAATAATAAAAGAAAGGAAAAAAAAACAGTACTTATTAATTAATTAAGTTCACTCACCTTATTTTTTAAATATTTTTGGTTTGAAGATGTTGCTGTTTGCTTATGGTTTTGTGTTTGTTTCTTGTGTTGCTGTTGAGAGGGTTTCTTTCTTGTTTTGCTTGCATTTTTAGTTTCATTCACTCTTGTTTCTTGTTTCTTGATTTCTTTTTTTTTGATATTTTGTAGCCTGTCAGGTTCGTTTTTATCTAAATGCACCGAACACTACACAAAGCAAAAACAAAAAGAAAATTTGAGTGGACATGAAACACAAATAAATGAACAAATTAAGGGAAAGACAGAAGCTAGCTCTAACCCTCCTCTCTCAGAATAATTACTAAGCAACAACAAGAAAAAACCCATCAATACTGACTATCCAACTCGTTGCTCTCCTCCTCCTCGATAAGGTCATCCACTAGGAAGTCGCTCGGCGAGAAGCTCCTTTGCTGATCCATCAGTTTCTGCTGCTGCAGCTGCCGTTGCTGTTGCTGCTGCTGCTGCTGCTGTTGCAGCAACAATCGCTGTTGCTGTTGCTGTCGCTGTTGTATTTGCAGATATCCGGCACTAGTCCCGCTGACGCCACCGATACTACCACGACGAGAGGCGATGGCGGCGCTGCTGTTCTGATTCATCGCCAACTGATTCACCGGTAACTGGGCAGCAGTGCCACGGATTCGGGCATTGGCCAAGGCGGCCGTCTTAAGTGGATTACGCAGGTGGACTTGGGCTTGGGCTGATGTGGAGGCAACACTGGAGAAGGCATTAGAAGATGAAAGAACCGCGTTCTTGGTAGTTGTAGTGGTGGTGGTGATGGTGCTGGGATCATTATAACGCGGCCTCTTATTCTGTAGCTTAGTGGCCCAGCATTCGGTGGCCCGTCGACGGGCACTGGCACATATATTGTCCGAGGACGACGTGGTGGTGGCTGAGGGTTTGCTGGCATTCAAGGCAGTGGCGGTGTTAGTGCTACCTGGGAACATCTGCGTGCTGCTGTTGCTGTTGCTATTACTGCCACCTTCACCCACCGAATTCAACGTATTTTTCTCCGAAACAAGAATCCCATCCAGATCGTTGGGATCGGGGCCGGCGGTGCCATTTTGGCGCTGCTTTTGCCGCAAATGCAGCAGCTCCTCCTTGGAACGTTGTTTGGCAAACTCCAAGACCAACGGATAAATGTGTTGAATGGCCGATTCCACATCATTAACGCTCGCCGCTGTCACCGTTATACTGCCCGTCGAGAAGATCTTGAGGGTGGCCTTCGGTGATGTCATTTTGTAAGTGACACCCGGATGCAGCTCTGGCTCATAGCTGGCATTCTCGCGATGTCGTTCCGAAAAGTTGACAATTTTGATGGCCCAGGGCATGCTGCAGGTACCAAGAACGTTGACGATCCGAAAGTTTTGGAAGCGGGTGGGGAAGCCCAAATTGCCTAAGCATCGGGCATATCGGCGGGCAGCAACCTTGGCCTGTATGGAATAAATATGGGAGATTCAATATATGAATGATACTATATGATACTATATTAAACTATACTTAATTTGGAGTATTTCGACAATAGATCGGTACTTTATTAAAAATATAAGCTTAGAGTCGCTTCATATAATAGGTAAGCACGTTTTTAATCATTTTTTACGGTCTCCCCCCTATATAATCAAAAGTAATCATTGAGTGAACCCCTTTCCCTATTGACAAATAATTTGTTTTATTTAATTTTCTGATAAAAAGGTAAGCAATCATTGTCCTTACTTTTTGACCACAGTAAGTATAGAAGGGGAAACTTTATATACATATAAGAGGTGACATTATCCATACCATTGGCTCGGAAGTGGCGCCCGTACACGTGATCCTTCCCGACGACCATATTGAGGCCGTGGTATACGGATGTCGCAGCTTCATTGTCACCATCCCATTCTCCCGTCGATACTCCACATTGTTGCCATTCAAGGCAATCTCGCGAAGCTTCAAATGACAGCGAACGCTGAACGAGCAGACCACATTGTTAATGGTAATATCCAGTTCAGGTTCATTGGCATCGGATGAGTTGGCCTGCTGGGCGGCCAACTGATCCTCCGGTTGATTTGGCTGGATGCTGTTGTTTGCAACTTCCGCGACTGCCTTCTGATCGGCATTGTTGTTAATCACAGTTCCTTCCGGCGGCAGTAGATCTATTTTATTGAAGCTGCTGCCGCCGCCATTTGTTGTGGTAGGCAATACAGATGCTGCTGCTGTTGCTGTTGCTGCTGTTGCTACTGCTCTTGCTGCTGCTGCTGCTGTTGCTGCTGCGGTCGCTGCTGCTGCTGTTGCTGCTACAGTTGCCGTTGTGACGACGCCGCTGTTGGCGCTGATCCTTTCGCTGCTAGTAAGGATTCGACTTTTGGTGCCATTGGATAGCACAATGGTATCGCCATTGACCAATTTCCTTTGCAAGTTCGGTGCAGCAACGCATCCGGTCGTTTGCATTTTACTAAATTGCGAAAAATAACGAACAGTGCCGCCGCCGGACGTGACAGTTGCCGTCGCTGGGGCAACAGAACCACTGACAATAGTGGCGCCACCGATCTTTCCAGTGACCTGTGCCGCCTGACGATTGGCCATAAATGTGGCCGTGGGCGTTAGATAAACCCTGGGCGCATTGGCAAGTACCGCCGAAGATACGACACTGCCGGTGCCCACACCGGACCCGCTGCTTGCGGCCTTTAAGCCACCATTTAAATTTCCCACCGGTATGCTCACCATTTCGTTATGCATCATTTTTGGCCTTAGCTTAAGGGCGGTAGTGATGGTGCTGGTGGTGAGGGGTGTCCTGCGTGTTGGTGGATACCGGTGATACAGCAGCTGCTTCTTTTGTTGAGTCGCTAGTTTCTTTAGTAGCTTTAGTTCCGCTTTGGTTGGGTGCTTATAATCGGGATTTTCTGTTAGACGGTTCTCGTCCTGTTGGTCTCTCTGGCCGCCTGCGCTCTCGTTCAAAATCCGCGTCTGCCGCTCGAAATCGATTTTATATTCACGCTCTAGGATCTCCGCACGCTGGAAGTCCTGTAGGCGTTTGTCACGGTCGATTGCCCCCTGGATTTCCTTTTCTTTAATAATATTCAATAGCTTGACGCGGTAACGATGGAGTTCTTCCGGGGTCGCAGGTGTAGGTAAAGTAAATATTGGTAATGGTGGTATTGGATTCTGTGTTGGGGTTGGAATCCGTTGTGGTATTATATTCTGTGATGGAAATAGATCCTCTCTTGTTGTTGTTGGATTCCGTGTTGGTATTGCCTGTTGTGTTGTGATTGGCTTCCGTGTTGGGATTATAGGCCTCCGTGTTCGTATCGCCTGTTGTGTTGGTATTGGATTCCGTTGTGGTATTACACTCTGTGTTGGAATTAGATTCTGTGTTGTTATAGGAGTCCGTGGTTGTGGTGTTGGTAGGCTTTGATTTTCCGAATCAATCCGTAATTCCGTCTGGCACACCGTATCGTTTACAACCGGATTGCCTTTGGAAGGAAAATATAAAATAGTACTTATTAATAAATAAATAAATATTTATATCTGTATAAAAAGCTCAAAGTTGGATAAAAACTAAAAGTTAACAAAATAAATAAAAAGCATTAGCTACTACGTCTGGTTACATAGAAATAGTTATTAGTAATGAAGTTGAATTCTAGATTTGATGCACGAACTTGGTTTTATGGAGGAAGGTAATGATTTTTGATTGGAGCTAGGAGTTGGATTGGGATTGGGAACTGTCACAAGATCCCTAAAAAGGACCACAGAAAAACTGGGTAATGAAAAACTTGAATCCCATTAACGTTCCATTGATTTTTGTTAATTACCGACTGCAATTGTTATAACTAAAAGGGTATGTAAACATCGGCCTGCCATAATTCGAATTTCCTTATTGTTTGTATTATTAACTTCGACTTCAAGTTAATTTTATTATAATGGGTAAAACAAACCAAGTCTTACCCGTAACATTTGGTTTTTGATTGTCGCTATTCGTAAGACTTACTCCTAGGAGATCTTGCAGTATGTCATCCAACTCTTCTGATTTCGAATTTGTAGCCGAATTCTCCTTATCTGAAGATATCAAATTATAATGCATTCAGAAATATTCCACAACGTCTCCAAAATGGAACACAAAAAAAAACTTGAATCCCATCAATGTTCCATTTATTTTTGTTCCAACTTTAATATTAGTTGCCAAGTGTTGTTGTTATAACTGAAAGGGTATGCAAACTTCGGCCTACCATAGTTAGATTTCCCTCTTTTTTTTAATTATTAATACTGAATTCAAGTTATTTTTAGTTAAAGTGTAAAAACAAACCGAGTCTTACCCTTAACATTTGGAATTTTATTGCCGAAACTCGCTAGACCATCTGCTAGGATATCTTGCAGTATGTCATCCAACTCTTCTGATTTCGAATTTGTAGCCGAAATCTCTTTATCTGAAGATTTCAAATTATAATGCATTCAGAAATATTCCACAACGTCCCCAAAATGGAACACAAAAAAAAACTTGAATCCCATCAATGTTCCATTTATTTTTGTTTCAACTTTTATATTGGTTGCCAAGTGTTGTTATAACTGAAAGGATTTACGAACTTCGGTCTACCATAGTTAGATTTCCTTCTTTATTTTTTTAAATATTATCGCCGAATTCAAGTTATTTTTAGTTAAAGTGTAAAAACAAACCGAGTCTTACCCTTAACATTTGGAATTTGATTGCCGAAACTCGCTAGACCATCTCCTAGGATATCTTGCAGTATTGCATCCAATTCTTCTGATTTCGAATTTGCAGCCGAATTTTCCTTAACTAAAGATATCAATTTTTAATGATCTCTGAATTATGGAATTTTCCACAAGGTCTCTAAAATGGGCCACAAAAAAACTAGATAATAATAAAACTTGAAACCCATCAATGCTCCATTAATTTTTATTAGAACTCGAAGTATATTTGCCAAGTTTAATTGTTATAACTTAAAGTGTATATAAACTTCGGTATGTCATAGTTAGATTCCCTTCTTGTTTGTAAAATTAACGCCGAGTTCAAGTTAATTTTAGGTTGGTTTCATGAAGGAAGTTAATGATTTTGTTTGCCTTTTTTGTTATGGGATGTGGTTTTGGTGACTAGGTTTCTTATTGTTGTGGGGTAGTAGGAGTGGTTATATAAATAAATAATAAAATTATAAACAAAATATTGTATGTAAGTCTTACCCGAAGAATTTGGTATTTGATTTCCGTCACTCGCTAGACCTACTTCTTGACTCTCTTCTGACAGTAAGTGCCCCCAACCTTCTGATTTCACGAATGTAGCCCAACTCTCATCATCTGAAAATATACAAAATTAATGATTTCTGAATTATGGAATTTTCTACAAGGTCCCTAAAAGGGACAAAAGAAAAACTTGAATTCCATCAATGCTCCATTTAATAATAGTTGCCGGGTGTTGTTGTTTTAATTGAAAATGTATGCACTCTCGGCCTGCCATATTTAGATTTCCTTCTTGTTTGTAGAATTAACGCCGAATTCAAGTTAATTTTATTTTAAGTGGAAAAACAAACAAAGTCTTACCTGTAACAGTTGGTATTTGATTGCCGCCACTCGCAAGATCTACTCCTTGACTCTCTTCTGGCAGTAAGTTTTCCCAACCTTCTGATTTCACGAATGAATCCCAGATCTCATCATCTGAAAATATAAAAAAATAATAATTTCTGAAATATGGAATTTTCCACAAGGTCCCTAAAAGGGAACACAGAAAAACTGGGTAATAAAAAACTTGAATTCCACTAATGCTCCAGTTATTTTAGTTACAACTCTAATAATAGTTGCCGGGTGTTTTTGTTATAACAAAAAGGGTATATTTCGGCCTGTCATAGCTAGATTTCCTTCTTGTTTGTAAAACTAACGCCGAATTCAAGTTAGTTTTATTTTAAGTGGAAAAACAAACAAAGTCTTACCTGTAACAGTTGGTATTTGATTGCCGCCACTCGCAAGATCTACTCCTTGACTCTCTTCTGGCAGTAAGTTTTCCCAACCTTCTGATTTCACGAATGAATCCCAGATCTCATCATCTGAAAATATAAAAAAATAATAATTTCTGAAATATGGAATTTTCCACAAGGTCCCTAAAAGGGAACACAGAAAAACTGGGTAATAAAAAACTTGAATTCCACTAATGCTCCAGTTATTTTAGTTACAACTCTAATAATAGTTGCCGGGTGTTTTTGTTATAACAAAAAGGGTATATTTCGGCCTGTCATAGCTAGATTTCCTTCTTGTTTGTAAAACTAACGCCGAATTCAAGTTAGTTTTATTTTAAGTGGAAAAACAAACAAAGTCTTACCTGTAACAGTTGGTATTTGATTGCCGCCACTCGCAAGATCTACTCCTTGACTCTCTTCTGGCAGTAAGTTCTCCCAACCTTCTGATTTCACGAATGAAGCCCAGATCTCATCATCTGAAAATATAAAAAAATAATGATTTCTGAAATATGGAATTTCCTCAAGGTCCCTAAAAGGGACCACAGAAAAACTGGGTAATAAACGACGCCGAATTCAAGTTGTAAGTGTGAAAACAAACAAAGTCTTACCTGTAGCATTTGGTATTTGATTGCCGCCACTCGTTGGGCCTACTCCTTGGCTTCCCTGCAGTACGTCCTCCTGATTTTCTAAATTCCAATTTGTAGTCGAATCCTCCTTATCTGAAGGTATTTAAATTTGATATTGAAATGTGAATTCATCAGCAAAACGATTAGAGTTATCGATAGGTAAAACAGGTCCACCACTACTATTGAAAACTTTTTAATAGCAAGATGAGTAACATTCATACATTTAAATGGCCATGACCAATGAAAAATGATAGAATTAAAATAAAAAAAGTTCCGCAAAGATTGTAATGAACTTATTTCAACATAATAAAGCATATTTTCCGCTATATTTAAAAAAAAATATTGAAAAATAACGGTGTTTTGGGCTTTCTTCGAGGGTTCCAAACAAAAAAGATCCCCAACTGCCAATCCCCCATTCCGGCCAATTGAGTAGCACGTTTAAGGTTCAAGTGGAAAGTTTTATTTAGTAAATGTCACATTGGAATCGCCGCTTGAATAGCAATAAAAAATCTGCTGACGTCCAAGATAGCTTCTGCCTTTTCTGTCTTTCTCTGGCTTTTAAAATAAAACTTCAAGAGAGCCCCTGAGGCCAGAAATAAAGTTTTAGTGCTACAAAAAAAAATCTATAGCGTTACATATCTTGATGCTTGTATTGTATTTTCTATTGAATTCTAATTTCAAAACAAGAATACAAGAAATGAATCTGCTTTATCTTCCATTATTATCGCTAAAAATTAAGTTTCTTATCCTTGCCTGTAAAATATTGTATTTGATTGCTGTCAAATTCTTCGCCTTGTGTGTAGTCGTTTGCGTGATCTTCTGCTGTAAAGCTGTAAGGAGTATAGGAATCATCCACCACCGTTGGATATGCTTTAAATTCTTGAAAAAATTGTCTTAAGGTTGTTGCGGATAAATCTTGTTTAATGATTGCTGGGGATCGATATAATATAGTTATCAAATCAATACACACACATTCCAAAACAAAGAACCAAAGAAAAGTTAAAGTTGTGCAATATTTGTACCTCCAGGATGATTATCTGTTAATTGTTCCTGGAGCTGGTCCTCCGAATCTTCCTGTGAAGATAACTTGAGATCGTCTGCAATTTGTTGAAAAATTAAATTAATATAGGATTATATCGAATTGAAGTTATCTTAGATTATATCGAAGAGGAGCTAATTGGACTTACCTATGCTATTTGTTATATGCTCGTACTGGTTGTTTGCTTTCAAGAAATTTGTCCCTGGGTCTTGCTGTTGTTCTTCATCAAATTCTTTGACAAAATGGATAACATTTGTATTATATACTGCAGCGCGGATAATAAATATAGTTTACCATTTCCGCAATTGACGTGGGCTTTCTTGTTCTCCTTCTGGTTTTCCGTGTCCCGTTTGTAAGTTCCTAGTTCCTTTTGTGGAGAAGAAGGTGTAACTGGAGTAACCTTCCTGGCGATGACTACTTTTGTCGGCTTGTAGCGGTTCAATTCATTTAATAGATTCAATACAGAATCAGGTAGTGACAATAGAGGTGTTCTGCCCTCAGGTGTACCTTTTGTAAATAGTCTTTCAAGCTCCTTCGCCGGATCCTCAATAGGCCCTCGGTAATATGGGCACTTTTTGCTGTTGGAGTTGTTTAGTTATATATAGATTTTTACGCAGATTGATAGATTTCAATTCTATCGCTGTTATCGTAGTTTTTTTTTGGTATATATAGAGTTGTTCTTGTGTGTGTTGCTTATGTGTTTGCTGTTCGATATATATATATCTATGTATAAAGTGTATGGTGTACAATGGGTCTTAAGTGGGCAACTTACAGATTGGCCATATTTAAATATAACTTGCTCAATTTCTCAATCCTACCGCTGTCCGCTTCTGTACTCTTTCGTTTTAATACTAGATTGATTTGTTTGTTGCTTTTTTTTTCTTTTCTTTTTGTTTGTTTGTTGTTGTATATAAGGCTAAAAGTGATTCTTCATATTAAGTTTTTAACAAATGTTTTCTTTTCGTTTTTGGTTGTGTATCTTCTTATGATATTGTGTCTTAAGTGTTGGGGTGTGCTTTGTATGCATTTTTTTTTTTGCTCTTGATGCCAAAAATACTTTGTTTTTCTTTTTCGATTAATCTTTAGAAATATTGTTTTTTTTTTTTTTTTTTTTTTAATTAAAATTAGTTGCAGCGTGACTGTTGTTGTTGTTGCTATAGTTGTTGTTTTCTTCTTTGTATTTCCTTCGTTTAACGATAACTAATTCTTCTGTGTGTATTACGATTATTTTCTAGTCTTCCGTTCTGTTCTCCTTGTTGTTTATAGCTTGTTGTTGTAGTTGTAGCTGTTGATGTTGTTATAGCTTGTTGTTGTAGTTGTAGCTGTTGATGTTGTTCCTTTGTAGCAGTCTGTAAGAAAGAAGGAGCAAACAATAGAAGACAAATTATCAGCTGTTTCCTGTGACAGGAAAATATACGAAATAAAGAGAAATACAAAGGAGTCTGAAATATACATAAAGAAAAACATTTACATTTTCTCGAACCTGGGAAATTCGAAAAACTGTCATTCATTAAAAATCTTCCCTGAAAGCTACGTACATTTTGACAGCTAAGAGCTTAAACTGTCAATATGGCGAGGGACTCTGGTCCACAGTCCACTCTCAAGTACTTACTCTCGCGCCGCTCTCGCATCCAATCCTCAATAGACCAAGGTCAACAAGGAAACAGTTACTGTAACTGCAACTAAGCCTTAACTTAACCAAACACACCCATTCACCCATACACCCAACTGTCGCACAACGAACAACAAAAGAAAATAAAGCTATTTAAATGCAAAAATAGATATGACAGGTCGGTCGGAGGCCTACTTGTAGGAACGACATCATATTTGCAAATAGTACAATTAATTTGGCAATCGTTAATATGGCAGTTTGGAAAATAAAATAAAATATTAATTCAATATTAGCATATGAAAGTAAGTAGGACATTTTTGTCGCCTGTGCGCTGTTAATAAACAGCATTTTAACAGTTTTCTAGGATCGGCAACGTCTGGCGCTGACCTTAACATAGATTTCATTAGCTGATGATTGGGTGCGAAGGAGAGGCAAGGAGGTGAAACAGTAAATGGAGGAGAATCGACTAGACATACAGATGGGATGGCCGGGAAGGGAGGTTGGCTGAGGTTGGGTGGTGTGTGCAAAAGTTATCGTACATGACTTCTGGGTCAAGGACACGCTCGCACAAAAAGTGGAACACTCTCGTCAATTGAGCACAGAGCGACAGCAACAGCAACAGCAACAAAAAATGCAGCAACAGTGACGAAAATACCAGACACTAACACAACAACAACAACAGTCACCGTCATTCAAGCATCTCAACATCAAACTGCAACTGTCGCCATCACGTTCGCACCCATGGCACACACATTGGTTGCTTGTCAAAATGCAACACTGTTCTATTTTCGAAGCAAAGTGCAAATGAAAAATTATTATTGCAAATTAGCAAATTGCCATAAATTAGAACCGAGCGGAATGGAACGAAACGATAATAGGTATGTATGTACATATGTATGTATATAGCATATTGTCCATAACACTGGCAGGAAATAAGGAGGGATGGACAGTTACGACCCAATTTTCTATAGGAAAATGATAAATATTTAAGTAATAAATAAAAATTCAAGAGTGCTTAAATGCAGGTCGATGGAAACGGTATTGATAAATGTATTGGATTGATAAATGTATCAATCAATAATGATTTGGCTTGGCAAAGTTTAACTGTATTCTGTAGTTATGATAAATTATAACTGGATACTGGGTCTTCTGTATCCCACAAACACTTGTTGTTTTATTGCCCGGACCGGATGTGCATACATATTTATGTAGATTGTATCTTACGAACTCTTCTGCCCCCATTGCACATATTAAATGTGATTCATTAATAAAAAAAAAATAAAACAAACGAAATAAAACTGAACGAACGTAAAAGATCATATGAGCGGGTGTGGATAGGGGGTTAAAACTCTTTTCTATGTGACCACAAAGTGTACATATCTTGGAAGGTTTTATTTGTTGTTTTATTGTTGTTGAATAATCAGTTTATATGTTAAAATAAGGTAGACTTGATAAGCTTGTAAAAGTAAATCGGTGGTTCCCCCTTTTGATCAAGAACAAAAGAGTGCTGTTCAGCACCAAATCGTGCTGCAAAGCGCAGGCATGGAATTAAATTGTTTACTTCACTCGAAACAGCTGTCTTCATCTTATAAATATATAAAATCAGCTGTAATTTTATCATACAAACATACATCCTACCAGAATTAATTTATAAATTAATTAATTAATTTTAATCGCATTGTATAGATAGTTGTTTTTGACGTTGATTAGCAAGCCGAAGTCAAATTATTCTTTCTGAATGCATAATGTAAGTTTTGCTTTTATTTATGGATTTGGGAATGTTTTATCGTTAACCACTTGCTTCGTCCAAACACTTTTAAAACATATTTTAGCAATCAGAATGTCTTTTTAATTTTAATTAAATAATGTGTCGTTAATTTAAAATGAAGGCAATATCTTCAATACAACTATTTTTATTCATCAAACAACATCAAAGTTGCGCGTTAAGTGTGTGCGCACACTTTTTCTGGTTAGTGTATGTATAAACAGAGAACTGCTCGCGTCTTTACCGATATTTACTATAAGCAGTAATCAAGCAAAACCAAAATAATCGAAACAAACCGAAGCAAAACAAAACGAATTTTAAACGAAACTAAACGTCACTCGCACGAACACTACGATACGTGCGTGCGCCTTTAGCGCGTGCGTACGTGTGTGTGTATGTTAGCGCTCACATGACGTCGGCATTTGACGCGCGCTTTGCTGTTGCTTAGCTCTCTCTCTCTCTCTCTCCCGTTTTGAAAATCTCGCTCTCATTACTCTCTGCTGCTATTTTTAACAGCTCGGCAACAGTGCGCAACAACAACAACACATTGCGGGTCAAAAATAGGAAACAATAAAAAAAAGCACAATGCACAAAAAATGCAAATGCGAATGCCGCTCATTGCTTGAATTTCAATAAAGAAAGAAAAATAGACGAGAGAAGCTGACTAGCCGCCCAGCCAGCGAAATATGCGAAAAATCTACCAAAAATGTTTGATCGAAATCAAATTCAGAAACACGCGCACACAGCCATACACAGAGGAAAATATATGTACGTACATGCATACATATGTAAATAAGTGCGCGTGAATTGAAAATTTAAATTTACGCAAATAATACCCCTAGATATTGTACAAAACCAACAAGAAAAAGTATGAAAATGGTACAATTCAGTTCATTAACCTAAAAACGAAAAGGAAAACCGCGAAGGAGAAGAACAAACCAGACAAAATAAATGCAGAGGGGGAAAAAAAAATGACGATAAAACAAAAGGCATTATACTAATAATAATAACGAACAACAATAACAGCAAGCACACCGCGCAAACAGCGCTCAAAAAAAACAAAAGCAACAAGAAATAAGAATTCAAAATTTAAATGAACTGCGAAATTCAGGTTCAAGGCCAAGCGATTCACAATTGTCAATTCGCAATATTCACAATTGACAGTCACCTTTTTAGGTAGATTTTTATATTTCTGCTTCATATGCTTAACTATATATGTACATACATAATAAATCTATGATGTTTTAATTTAACCTTGCCATTTGTCGATAAAACCTAATCGCAGGGTAGGGTATTTTTCTCAGACATGGCTGGGCACTGAATGTGAAAAGAAGGAGCGGTTTCTTAGACGACAAATAAAGTCCCTGCTAAAAACATTTGCTTTTTAATCTTTTGAAGTTTTTTTTTAAATAATCAACAGATTTTCCGAAACACAGCAAAACAAAAAACAGCTTTTTCAAAATCTTTACATTTCGGTGCTATTATTTTGAGCGCAACTGGACTTTTAATGTTGGGCATTAAAAACCGATCTAAGAGTTTGCTTACAATTTGACTTCGGAACCACGAGCTCAGCATTTTTATTTGTTATCTAGCATAATAAACAAAGGCCGAAGTTCTGCCCGATTTTTGTTTTCCCACGATTCGTGGAATATAAATATATGTATGTATGTATATATTAACCCCTACATTCCGCCCCCTTTCCGCCCACTATATAATCACTTTGGCGACGCTCTGTTCCCGAGAGCTCTCCAATTTCAGTGGAATCTAAATGTATGTGTGTACAATTTATGTCGCGTCTCATTTCCAATTTCATCTACATTCGAGATTTGTTTGTTTAAACAAAGGAGGGGGTTTCGAAATATGAGCTACGTGTCCAACAAGAGGGATCATAAACTATACAATAAATATATGTACACATTACCCATCAACAATTTCCCTATTTATATGTACATATGCATGTATTTATTTATTTATTTCCGTTCCAGGGCCAGTTCGAGGCAAACGCGAAACGGGAACCGCTCATCATTTATCGGTCAATTTTCTTTAAATATATTTAAATATACATATGTATATACATATATATATATGCACAAATATGTATATTTTATAATGTTTATTTATTTTATATTATTTAGTTATCTATCTAAATATTTTCCAAGTTATAAAAAGTTCTAATAAGTTTTTGTGTTATGGGATTGAAATAACTTTAAGAATAGTTTTATTTCTTTTGAATTTAAAGTATTTGCCAGAACGGTAGCATACCTTAATTTCCCAGTCCTGTAAGAACTTTTAGCCAGGACATAAACAGAAATACTATGAAGCCTTTCCAGCTCTTTTTTGAAGAACACAAAATGGACATTTTCCGATAGATTTATATCATCTTTATTTGCCTCCAATCCAATGTACTATCTATATACTATCTATTAGTAAAAATAAATACAAAATAATAACACCAAATCTACGAGAGAGTAAATGGATTACCAAGAAAGGACAGTAGCTGAAATCCTTTAAGATACGTTTCATATTTTTATTAATTTAATACAACATCTAATGGGCACACATTTTTATGACAACTTAATGGAACAAAGAGGAAGTCAAGGAGAAACATGTGTCAGCAGCAAACATGCAAAATAAAAGGAAAATAAGCGGAAAAATAAAACCAGGACAAACTTGTTACAAGTACGTCGCTCAAATGCACGTCGTCCTTCGGGTTCAGAATAGAGGAAGTATTAAAGGTTACTCTCAGAATCGATATTTTTGAGTAAACATACATTTGAAAATAATTACACAGTCAACAAAGTATTTAAAGACAATCAGAATTTGTGATTCACGTCATACAAATGTATGTACATAAGTACTTGATCTAAAAAATGAGTCACTAAACTCAGCGGTGAACTCATCGATAAGGATACATTTGCATGCTACGAGATTTTAGCTTTGCATGGTTAGAAAACTTATTGATCATCTAACGAAAGTGGTGTATACGATTTTAGATCGTAAAATAATTTTTTTTTTTTACGTAAAAATCTTAAAAATAAAAACAATAAATTTAACATACGCCTATTTAAACATTTTAGCTTTTAACTGTGCTTCTGTAACAATTTTCGCACTGTTAATTTGGAAGTCACGTTTTCCCAATTACAGCATCGTTTTTTTTATTTAGCACTTTGACTGCACATTGACAACCAAATTGCAGGGCTAGAAAACCCAAAAGAAACCAGTTTCCAAGAGAAATAGAGAAGAGAAGGAGATCGAGAGACCGGCTTGACTTGAGTCTGCGTCATATCATCGATAGCAATTCTTCGAAATTACTCAGTGAAAAACCTTTTGCACGTGTTGCTATTAGTGGTTTACACCGCTGGATTAACATGACTGGATTAACAGTGCTAACGTCACTTAACATGGCCGATAAACGTTGCACTTGACATTGGCCGATGACCGCGATATCGATAACGATTTATCATCGCTCAATTACTCACCTCTTAAAAGTCCTTAATTAGTTGAATGGTTATATTATATGGTTTGATCTTTTCGTGTTTGCTTTGTATTATTTACTATTAGATCCTTGAAATCTCCACCGGAGGGCCTACAACGAGACAAAAAAGGGAGGACAACTATTAGCGGGCGTACCAGTAGGAAGAAAAGGTTGAACAAAATACAAATTGCTCAATAAAAGCAGCTGGCCAAAAAAAAAAGACAAAGGAACATAAAGAAGGTGACGTAGAGAAAAGAAAAATCTGCCCAGGTGTGCTGAAGGCAATGGAAGATACAAATTAACATTTGCATGTATGGTGTACCCTTGTGCATACATACATATGTATGTATGAATGTATGTATGAGTGTGTTCAATGCACGCACACTTGCGGCCACAATAATAGCATCGTAAATCGAAAGTATCTATTCGTATTAACTTGTTTATTAATTATTTTCTTACTTAAAAGAAATAAAACAGTGCCTTCGTTTAGGTCTAATAAAACAAATATAAAATAAAATAATAAAACATACATACATATATCAAAATGCTTTCACAATACTTGCTCCACAAATATTATACCAAAAATAAAATTAATTTTATCACAAATTCGCATATTATAATATAGATAACAAAGTAATGCCCATAATTGAACAGTACTATTTAGTCACTCTCTACTGTTTATCTGCGTTTTGAAAATGAGAGGGGAGCTATGTAGCTATAACTATGTATGTATGTATGTTCATATATATGTATGTATGTATGTATATGGGTGACAACAATTGCCTGGGACAGCGAAACAACCGGAGAGCGGAAATGCTGTGTGAACGAGAAATCAGCGACGAGCTCTACATAAATCCCATCAATACACACACACACACACACGATTTATACAGCGCCAAACCATTGCAAGCAATCGGGGCAAGCGACCACCTCTTGTGGCATTAATTAATTAGTAACTTAAATAGAAGTTATAAGTATCGTTCTATTAGGCCCGGTGCCCATAGGTTACAAGAATATTCTAGCTGAGTGCCAACTGAAAATTTCAGTAACAAGCAAGAAAAAAAATATGAAAATCTTTATAAGAATAAAAAAGCTTATTATGAGCACTACACAACACAAAAAAGGGCAACCCCCAAAATGTTTTGTCTTCGGCGTCTCGCCTTTAAGTCATTGAACTGTTATATCCTCCAATACACCTCTCCTTCGCTCCCTTTAGCTCCATCAGTCTGTCTGCCTCTCCTCTTCCACACTTTTTCTGGGAAGACCGGCAGAAAAAGACGCCGAAGACCAAGGAAAGAAACAACAACAACTATGTACAGTACAAGTCGTTGACATGTCCTCCACAAAAAAGTAGAGAAAAGTGGACAGACAGACAGACAGAGACAGCTGGCTGTCGATTTGTTATGATTAACCGTTATTTCAGCGAAAAGGAGAGGAGCCCAAGAGAGAGAGAGCGATCGGGAGAGTGCCGAAGAGTAAGTTTATGTTTTAAATACCCTTACCTTTAAAGAATTCAAGACGAAAAGAAACTATTTAAAGGATTGGTCCAAACTTATCATAAAAACGTTTTTGAAAAAAATGGATAATAAAAATATTATATGAACATAAGTCCCATTATAAGTCCCTAAAATATCAAATCTTTCTGCGTGATTACAGAGTATTTGCAAGCTGACAACTATAAATTTCTTCCTTTGATTTGGACAGTGCAAAATATGCTGGATAATGAAATCAATACACACCCAAACCCACCCCCCTCTCCGACTGGAAGTTCAAGTGACCCAACCAAGAGAAAAGTTCGGGTTCGTTGAGGCGGGTGGAGCCGGGGATTACTACTGTCTGGCGAGACAGGATAAAGTCAGACGGAAATTAGCTTTTATCGCTGACCTTGGGGGCTGCCTCGCCTCGTTGTTCGTAGCTTCTTTTTCATATAAAACACAAGTATTTATAAATAAGTACATATGTACGTAGATAAGTATGTAATGAACATTTGTTTTGTGAATATAGGCATTGGCGGATTGGTATACACAAGACCATGTGCTAATTGATTCCGTTTTGGCTCAAAGTGCTAATTCGATAAAGCCACAATGCGTGTGCTCGACCAACAGACTAGAAATATCTAATAAAGTAAGCTTCGGGCAATGAGTTTATTCGTAAAAAAGTGTTTAAGATGAATTATGTTACAAGTTAATGAAATTATAAGCACAAATAAACAGTTGATAAACAAATGAATTCTTTAATTCATTTCTTAATTTTATTGTTATATGATTATAAAAGGCAGTTTTTGTTTGTGACTCTTTGTAATTTGTGTTGTATTTCGCTTAATTTCTTTATCCGCACTCTCAATCACTAGGAAAAATGACCTTTTGCGTGTTAATCATTAAAAGCAATACATTCATAAAAATACAACACACTTACACAAGTTTGTGAAAATGAAATGGAAACGTTAAAAGGCAGCGCGTGCGTTTTTGCACCTATTTTGGTTTTTGTGTTTTTTTTTTCTTCCTCTCGTTGACGTCAGAAAATAAAACAAAAAGTTAAGCGAGTTGTCAAGAATTCTAGAATTGCTTGAATAGTTTTTTTTTTACCATTGGAAGTGTGTACGCACTCTTTGGCGGAAAGGGGGTCACACTGTATACAAGGCATGACACACTTATTTTTGCCCCTCTCTTTTGCTACCTCTGCTGGAGATTTCGATTCTCTTTTGTGCGAGTGTTCTGTTTGAAAAGAAGACACCGCCAAAGAAAGCGACCAAAGCGGAGGCGCAAAGCATTTACAGTTATGATGCCAAGGAAAGTAAAAGTCAAAAATCAATGAATTTGCATTGTTTGTTTTTGAATATAAACACATACATACATACATAAATACATACGTAAGTACATATGTATGTATCTACACTTAACAGCCGTGAAGGCAGTGAAACCTTTCATCAAAAATAGAGGAGTCAAAAATGTCCCGATGCCGCGATCTTTAAATTGCAAGAAGAAATCCTCTCACATTCTGCCTTGCTCTTGACTGCGACGCGTCGGTGTTTTGCTTCGCAGCTACTACGTTTTATAGGAAAATATCACAGTTCATTTGACATGGTGCAAATAATTGTTGAGGAATTCGTAGACAGTTAATATTGGTGTGTTTAATTTTAGAAACACAGTGCACCTTCCCCACCATATTGTGTACTTTTTTTGCGAGTTTTTTACGAGTACGGACTGTTAACATTGCTTTGTTTTTGCTTATTATGCTTCGTTTTAATAGTTGAGCGAAATAATCTTTCCCAGCAAACAGCTGCCATCTCTCTTGTTCGTTGG
Organism: Drosophila kanapiae; assembly: GCA_008042475.1. Classification (NCBI taxonomy): domain Eukaryota; kingdom Metazoa; phylum Arthropoda; class Insecta; order Diptera; family Drosophilidae; genus Drosophila; species Drosophila kanapiae. The sequence goes on along the minus strand of VNJM01000686.1, from coordinate 477,919 downwards.
CATATTGCATATGCAAGTATTTTGTCTCTTTCTTTACCCTAATAGTTTTCGTTTTGTGCTTCTTGCTAACAACAACAACAACGTCAGTTAATACAATAACAACAGGTTGCTGATGAAGAGTAGCGAAAGAAGTGACAAAAGAATTCAAAGAACAAAATTCGCTCTCACAACAAAGAGAGAGAGAGTGTGCGCTAGGGAGAGCGAGAAAAGAGGGAAAGATATAGGAAGGGATGAATAGAAATTATTTTTGTTAGCTTAAATAAACAAACAAACACTTTGGAATCAATTATCGGACAAAAAGTTGCTCGCAACTTATCGCCTTATCACTGAGGCCCTCTCCTTCTCTTACCCTCCGCGAATCTCTTGCGAAAGTGTAACATTTTCATATAAACAAAACACATTCCAGCTGAACGAGTCAGCAAAAATCGTTCTCGGTCAATGGAAACCAGCATGTACATATTTACAATAAAATGAATACATTATCAGATTTTTCTTCATCAATTCAAATAAAAATCTTCAAGTTTGAATCTTTTGAAATTTATTATTGTAGCTGTGTGTTGCTGTTTTAAATTTTTTTTTATTTGTACTGTTATTTAATGGAAATAAAAAACACTGGAATATGTTTGGATATATCACATACATACATACATAGAACAATTACAGCTTAATGGTAGCTCTACATGTGAGCCACTGTACACCGTATGTACATACATACATACATATGCATGCTTACCCCACTGCTATAAGCCTGTTAAATTACAGCGATCGCGGTTCTCTTTCTCTCTGTCTACCGCTCTCACTTGATGACCCTCCTCTGTTATATCGTCACACATGCTCCAGTTAAAAAAAAACAACAAGAATGTTTACATTTATAGCAATCACTGGCCAATTACTAACTGTTCCTGTTTGTTTTTTTTTTTCCAGTGAGAAGAGCTCATTTGCATGACGTCATGTGGCCTGTTGCTTTACTGTAAAAAAGTTGAAGCACTTGAAACAATTTCGAGCATTTTACTTTGTGTGCTGCTGTTGTGGTGCCGGCAGTTTTCCGCCGACTGCCGCCAAGCTAGCGAACTGGGTCAATATCTTAATTAATTTTAATGGGCTTAATTTAAAGACAAAGGAAGCGAACCGCACTAACAAAGTTACATCAATCATTTGCGTATTGCCATCAGTGGTGGAAAAGGGGGAAAAGTCATTATTTTCCGCTCTACATTTTATAATCAAAATGTGACAATGACAGATAAATATGCGTATGTATGTATGTATGTACAGTGTTCCCTCTGTATGTACATATATACATATATGTAAAGCTAATAAATATGACTCCTTAAACTAATGAATGGCCTATGCTTTTCTGATTAAATTTTGCTTAAAATGCTCATGCGTTTCCTTGCAAAAAGGTAAAGGATCTTCAGCGAATTTCTCTGCTGGCGCTCTGTCGACTCATGTACGCTATCAACATTCCTGCGTCTTCGGCAAAGGTCTTTGGTTACGCTCGCAGCAAAGCCCTAGACTGTTATTGTAGCTATTTAGCTATTTTTGTAGTCATAGCTGTATGCCCTATTATCAAAAATAGTTGCTATTTATTCGTCTCATCTCTAAGCACTTCAGTTCTCACACACATACACAAATGCAATGTGGGCATTTGTGTTTGTAATGGTGATTAGGAGCCAATCAACTTCATCAGTATCCATTGCCACCTTCCTTAGTTTCGATGTTTAAAAACGTTGTAATCGAAATTCGTATCACTAAAATTGATCTATTGTCAATTGTGTAATGCCGAACGGGGTCAAAAATTTCTATAAAACATTTGAATTTTATGAATTACATTTTTATAAGATTTGGAACTAGGAAATATCACATATTTCAACATTTAACAGAAACAATGCTTTTATTTTTAGACATTGGGAAATCGAAATTGGAATGTGAATCGGAATCTTTTGCTACACATTCTTGCGATAATATATTTATGTACACATTTTATTTAAAAGGGCGTGAAGTTAAAACGAAACAAAATGTACTAATAATAATATATACACACACACACACAGTCGTACGCACCCCACCAGCAGAAATTGGCGATAACAACAAAATGCGGGCATCGTACATTTGATTTATGCAGACAGAGGGAGAACGAGAACAACACACAGAGCGGGGGAAGAAGAGAACGCAGAGATCAAGCCGGAAGTAACATTTCCAAAGAAGAAGAGTGTGTAACAGATGCATTTAGCTGTAGCCGTAGCAGTAGCTGTGTATCAGGAACAATAACAGTAACAACGATCGCTGACAGGTAGGTAGGGCGAAAGCAAAAGGGCGAGAGCGAGATGGAGCACAATGGCAGCAGAGAACTGCACAAACTGCGATTTATTTAGGGTTGCACGTGTGTGCGTGTGTGTGCTCATAATGCGCGCGTATATGTGTGAGTCTGACCTCGTTGGCAAACTTAAATAAAAAAATAATAATAAAGAGCATGAAAAAGTGGAATATGGCAGAGCGAACGAAGGCGGAAAAAGAAGCCGCACCTACAAAAAAAAAAAAAAATATCTATTACATCACTAGGAAAATTGACACAAGCATTCGACATTTACATACACACAGAGGCATAGCAGCATATCAATGTGCGTGGGCATGTGTGTGTGCGCTTTTATATGAGAGCGAGCTAGAAACGGAAGCAAATTGAGCATTGAAAAATAAAAAAAAAAACAACAAACGTACGGTACGTTTTGACCCCTGAAAACATGTGAATCCAAAATCCCATGAAACTCATGATAAGATAGCGATTTTTTTTTAGTTTTAGGAAAACGCTATTTCCATTAATGTTCGATTTTTGTTACCAATAAAGTCAGACACATTTTAAATCAATTGAAACAAGAAATAACATCATATTCATTTGTAGTTGGCCTCAACAAAAGCGTAACAAACAAATACATTTTCAATTTAGTTTAATATAACGCCTATGTGCTAAATATTGTTATTTATTTGATTTATGTTCTTATTTCTTTAATATTATTGCCAGAAACTTTCAAAAGTAAATAAATATCTTTTCAATAAATTAATCAAATACAATTTTGTATTTTACAAACAAATGAAATAACAAATATTTTTGTCAAAAAAAAAGAGAGAAAAACACTTTTAGCACCTACAACGGCGAAAACTTATCGTTTATGCGTCATAACTGCTGAGCAACGTAACAAAATGATGCAAAATCTTCAATTTCATAGCAATTTGTACGTATTTTTCGCATAAAACGATACGCGACTGAAGCATAAAATAAAATCTAACCCTAAAGCGACTACAACTACAACTGCTAGAAACTTCTTTTCTGAGAAAATAAACTGAATATAATTCGACCGACAGGGAAAGAGAGAGCACACGCGACAGAGCGGGAGAGCGCGAAGCGACAAGCTAAGCAGCGCGCCACAAGGCGGCAAATGAGAGGCCGTTGTCGCCATGCGGCGAATTCGATTCAGGTATTATACCCCTTAGTTGCTGAGAAAAAGGTATGCTATTGCTGTGGGAATGTAATATTAACCAGAAGCCTACCCCCGTTAATACATTAATTATCTATATTTCTCGTTATTATACTAATAAATAATATTAAAAATAACTACTTATTTATATATGTATGTTTAATCTAACTATACACAGAAATATTTGGGAATTTGCTTACGCAAGAGCAGCTTTTAAAATAACAGTTGTTCGAATATAGGGTAACCCAATAGTTGAATCGAATTTAGAGCGACGCGCTTTCTGGTTCCATTTAACAGGGCGAGCGGAAGTCAGACGACGTCGACGTCGGCAGAGCAGCGGAGTCGCCTGAAATCTTGAATGTGACAATGCTATTGGAAATTCAGTCTGCCGCCAGCGCGGCTCGAAGCAGTGGTATTTGTTGAAAAAATATTCCACGATTTACTGCGAAACATATCCACCTCGCTCGCTCGCACGCTGTCGCCGTCCCTCTCTGCCATGCTAAGTGGCTTAACAGAATGTGGGAGCCGTCGAGCGAAGAATGTTACCAACGCAACGCAACACGCAGAAAATCCAAAAATGCAGAATATTCGATCGAATTTTGGCAAACATTCTGGCACAGGACTTGTTAATCGATGGATGTAGAGATTCTTGATATCATCCTTCTTGAATCTTAGTTGTCCCCCCCTTCGCCCACCGCTATCTGATAACATTTTCAGCATAACAGGATGATTAGCAGGCCGAGAGCATTTCAGCTTTTCATTGCCATTCAAAAACAAAGTGCTCTTTCCATGCGAATAAATAGAAGAGTAGGAGGGTTTCATTTAAAGTCATTTCACTGGAGTTTTAAGCACTTTAGCTTATTCAATTCGACAAATTACACATCGAAAAAGTACAACCAGTGAATATCATCACAATTACAGATGTAACTTCGAATAGAATGTGTGCATTTACACACATACATATGCATGTATGTATGTATGTACATACATAGACTTGTTTATACTGCTATAAGTCATGTGGGGTTTTGCTCTTTACAGAGCGCCCAGATATTAGCAGAAATATTGTTTCTGATGGAATATTAATGTTTAATTCTTACAGCGTGTTTTGGCGTTTTTTTGTTTTTAAAATGCGAATAATGCCAAGAATGTGTGACGCACACTCTCACACCAGCAAATGCATACCAAAAATAGCCGTAAATGGTGACTAAAGCGAAGAAAGAAGCAGCAACCCGTGACGTCATCCCGCCCACAAAATACTCGAAATTATTGAAATGCATACATTTTTGTTTTTCATTTTTTTAAAGAGCAACTCTCTTTTTTTTTTGGTTAAATGTTTATTGGTTTTTTTTTTACGCACCGCTGAAAAAATATGTTAATAACAGCCCTATTTACTGTTAAGTGCTCTCTCCTCTCTCTCGCTCTTTCTCTTTGTGGTTTCAATGAAAGTGAGCCACCACAAAGCTGCAAAAATCGAAATTTCTCGTAATTGGTTAGAAAAGAAAATGATTTAATTTGAATTTTGATCAAGAAGAACAAAACAGAAAAACATGTGATTTCTTAAACGAAATCAAGAATGAAACAACAAAAAATACGAAATGAGAAGTGTATGCAAAACGAGTTATGAAATGAGAGTCAGAGAGCAGAGGAAGTTGAGAGCAGAGCAGAGCCAAAGTTACATTACGATTGTTCTCACTGGCATTTTGGTAATAAATTAAGCTTAACTAGGCGTACAATTATGTTTTAAATATGTAAGTTACTAAAATAAAATTTAAGGGAAGTTAACAAAATAAAAAGGGAATAAATAAAAACGATGGAAATGAAAAAAATCACCTTTTCAGTAGGTCGCGTCGTAATGTGCTCTCACGCTGCGCTCTTGTTTTTGTGGCTTAGCTCGTCGCTTCTCCTGTTCCACTCTTCTCCTTTCGGAGCACTCTTTGGCTGCTGGCTGTCTCTATCTATCCCGTTGCCTCGCAGCGGAGCTCTGCTGCTGCCGTCTCGCTTGCGCTCCGCTGCTGCTGCCGCTGTATTCGCCGTTAACTTTTCGCCGCTCTCTGCTGCTTATTCTTCGATGGTCTTTTGACTTTGATTGTTACAAGTTGGGATCACTTTTTGTTTATTTAATTATGCTGCCTCTGATTGTTTAATATCTTTGTTCAGTTCTTGTTTATTTGTTTAAACTAGATGGGTTTAATGGAAATATTGATTTAGAGCAAGCAAGACCAGGCAGAGCGAATTGGGCGAGAGGGAGAGATTTGAACACGAACGCGGCGAAAACGGCTCGCTGTGGCATTGGCAATGGCAGCGGTTGCGGCGCCTTTTCAGTGTGTGAGTCCACGGCGGCGGCGATAAACACGAGCGAAACGCGCGGCAACCGACAAAGACAGAGACGGACACAGCACAAGACACACGCATACCGAGACACCCGCCCCCTGTACATATAGGCGAGGAGAGCAGTAGCGCGAACGCTCTCCTGCTCTCTCTCCCACTCCCTCTCTGGCCGCGTTTGTGGCGCCGCGCGCGTTTTGTCGCTTTGTCCGCAAGAGCAGAGCAACACGCAATAAAAGTTCAAAAACAGTTGAAGTATACCGCGACGCGAGTAAAAATCTTTCCTTGCGACGTCGTCGCCGCCGTTCGTTTGTAGTAGTTGTTGTTGCTTTCGTCGTGTGTCGCGAATTTCATTGCGCTGTTTACGCTACGGTTTAACAAAAAACAAAAAAAATTAAAAGCGGAAAACTTAGGGAAAAACTGAATCGTTTTTTTTTAGCGACAAATGTGCCAAATATTATCTTTTATCTAGATTGCCCCCCTCTGCCATTGTTTTTATGTTGACGAAATTAATCTGCATATCATTGTGTTTATTTATGTATTTTCGCTTGCTGAAAGGCCTTGCTTGCTCTTGCTCGCTTCAGGGAAATAATAACGATTTGTTCGCTCTAGCCGCCGTTGCGCTAGTCGCTGCATTAGCTATTAGTCGTACAGAATCAGTACCAGAGGCAGTAGAAAAGTATAGATGACCAAAAATAAATTCGGAGAGCACAAGTCTGAGCACACACGTCGTTTTCAAGTCGTTTGGCGTTTCACTTTGAGCAAGAGTCAGTGCCAGTGTGACCGTGACGATGAATTCGCATATGGGTCGATAGACTATGCCATCATAATCGATTCTAAACTGTCATACAGGGCGTGGAAAACCAGGGCGAAATAAACCATAAACTGTTATAAACTGTCATAAGTAGGTGGTTAACTGTGATGAGAACTGTAATAAAAACGTGATTTTGTAACATTAGGTTGTCGAAAACCTAATTTATGGACGTAACGAAAACACAAGAGTGATCGAGCCGATAACGATTTAATATTTCACTTGCTCCAAAATAAATAGCATTAAGTATTATTTCAGTTTGCAAGACGTAGGTGGATAACTTTGGTGACAACGGTTGGGAACTCTGCTGAACAAAAAACGTAACTTATCGGAAGAAATCTCGAAGTAGCAGTGTGACCACACTGTTAACGATGAAAAATACCACACGGCCGAAAAATATATCAGGACATCGTCTGTTCATAATTAATCTTTATAGGTTAACTTGATTTTTGTTTATATGATTGTTTTCTTTATTAAATTAATTACTCACTGTGACTGCTTAATTAATAAATAAAGTTTTATTCATCCAAAAGATTTAATTGAAATGGTTTTAGTGGGCGGACAGCGTAGGTCAGGACATTCAGCCAGGGAAATCTGCGGCTCCAAGTAATGCGAAGTAAAATGCGTTAATTTTTCTATTTTTCTATTTTTGAGAGTGTTTACCGGCATCTTGGTACGCTAATAATACGATCAAACTATGTATCAAATTTGTTATATTGACATATAACAGTCATGGATTAATGGATTTGAAATTCTCTCTTGCAGGTGCTTGTTGACTTCCAAGAAAAACAACGGAAATTTTCAAAACAGCAAGAACAAAAATGGTTTATTTTAAAATACATAATGAATTATTTTTAAAGACCAATAATTAACTATTTTAAAATACAAATAAAATATGCATATTGCAACTGAAAAATGTATTTTATTCACTGCAGACAGATCAGATAATTGCATAATTGATTTAGGGACGAGTTGGCAGCACTGCGCGTTAGCAGTGTTGTTTACTTCGCTGTCAGCTGTCATCATATCGATACTCCCGATAAATGATATCTCGATAGCAATCCCAAGCTGTTTTTTAATAGCCCCGCCGCCGTGTTTTTTATTTTTGTTTTTTATCGTATTCTCTATTGGACACAGTCCCAAATAAATATATATTCAATATTGCCTACCGATGGGCCAGTTTGGGTGTGCCACCACCGGGACATGCCCGCGCCAATGCAGCATAGCGATGTTCCTGCTACTTGCACTTATTCCATTAATCGTTGCCGGCACAAAATCGCCGCTAGGCAGGGATGACGAGCGCTTCTACGAGGAGCTGGTGGTGCGGCCACTGTCCGGCGATCATGTCAACACCTACTTTCAGTTCACCACGCGCTGGCACTTTGGTCAGAAGGAGAATCGTGAGTGATTCAAGCATTTCCTGGCCACATAAATCACTTTTATATTTCCCCTAGTTTACCACACCCAGTTGACGCCCCGCGTAATTGCCGAGCTGCTGCAACAATTTGATGTAAAGGAGCTACACATTGGCCTAACCCAGGGCCTGTGGCGATACGAGACCTGGGGCTATCCCATTGTGGAGGCGACCAGCGGTGCTGAGATGTGGGCCTGGTTTAGCGGCGGTCCGAATCTCACTGACAGCGCAGTGGACCGGCAGTGGAGCCAGCTGGCCAATGTCTTTTCGGGCGTACTATGCGCCTCCCTTAATTTCGTGGACAAAACGAATAGCATTTCGCCGCGCCACCTCATCCGTCCACAATTCATGCCCGCTGCGAATCGTAAGAACTTTGTTCGCTATTCGGCTTTGCCGCGAGAGATCGTTTGCACCGAGAATCTGACGCCGTGGAAGAAGCTATTGCCGTGCGGCAGTGCCTCTGGCTTTGCATCGCTGCTGAATTCCGGCCATGTTCACAATACCAAATACCATTCGTTGGGCCTAAAGCTGCGCACACTGTGCGAGGATGATAGCGAAGATAATTGCATTGTGGAGCTAACGCAAACGGCCAATTTGGTCTACGATCTGCGACTGTTCGAGATGAGCGGCAGCAGTCATACCGATTTCTCGCTGCGCCGTCTCTTTGGCATGGGCCTCAACGGTTACTGTGAGCTGGCCGAGAGCTCCAAGATGTATGTGCTGCGGAGTGAGCAGGGCGAACGCTACCAGCTGGTACCACCGCCCAGCCCCGACAAGGAGGCGGTGCGAAGCACACGCGGCGGACACACAGCTCTGTATGGCGTCTATGATATGTACGAACAGTTTAAGGATCAGGGCGAGCGGCTATTTAACGTGGCCTGGCTATCGCCGAAGACGGAGAATCGGCGTAGGAATCTGGTTAAGCCCATACCGCCGCCCCTCACCGTCCATCGTTATTTGCTGGGCCATGGTCAGGAGCGGGGTCGTATTGCCACCGAGATAACGAACTCCCATTATGATGCGCTGCCCGTGTTGGTGCAGGAGGTGATACCGTGGTATGTCCATGGCTATTTGCACACGCTATCCGTGCGCAGGAAGCCGCAGCGAATGAACGAGTATGGACGCCAGTGGCTACCGTTTAAGCTGCTCCATTACAAGCCCGGCAAGCAGCGTGAGTTGCCGTCGCATCTCGAGATTGGGTTCACGTTGCCGGGTCAAACCTCGGCCCTAATCACCATCGATGTGGATTATCTGTTGCTCAAGTGGCTCGAGTATCCGCCGGATGCCAATCATGGCCATTATATCGGGTCGACGCTCGTGTCCAGCCAGTTGCCGATGGGCAGGAACTACACCGCTTTGCCCGTCGAGGGTTATCTCTTTCAGCACTCGTTTAATGCCACCCGGCCCAGCTATGTGCTCAGCCTGCACACGGAGGCGTTGATCGTTTCGCTGCCCACGCCCGACTTCAGCATGCCGTACAATGTCATCTGTTTGGCCTGCACGGTGGTGGCTCTGGCCTTTGGCCCCATCCATAGTGTGGCCACCAAGATGATTATTGTGGGCAGGCCCACAGCAACGACCCCGAAGAACTTTATCAAGAAGCTGCTGAACAAAGTGTTACGACGTGGTGGGGCAGCAGCAGCAGGAGCAGCAGCTGCAGGAGCTGAAACGGATGCGGGAGAGGGAGCAGCAGGAGATGCACCACCGAGGGAGTCCAGACACTTGGATGATCAGCCGCTGCTCGAAGATCTCGATGAGGAAGAGGAGAATGAGTAGGGGGAGACGCAACACAACCAACAAGTCAACTGGAGTCGTGATAAGCTCCAACTCTGATATTTCTAAGGAATTCCATTAAATCATTATTGTAAAAACAAATAAATATGCGGCTTTATTTCCTGAAATTTTTAAGAAGAAAAGAATATCGCCAAACGTGTGTAAGTTTGGTTTTTGTATCCCTGAGAGCGAGGTATTTCTCCCAAAACAGCTTTCAAAGGCTTCGAGTTGGGGAAGCCAGAAAATATTGATACATATCGATGCTGTACCGATATTTGACACAAAAGTCGATATATAAATCGAGATTTTATCGTTGCTATATATACATTTGTATGTGCAATAAATCAATATTTTATTTGATATATCGAAAAAATAAATCAAATAATATTTTACGATAATTACCTAATTCGATATTTCAATTTTTGTTGATAATATAAATATTTAAACAATTAATAAGCTATTTTTCGTTTGTAAAAATTCGATATATTAAAGTTTGCGATTTTTTCAATACGATAATGAGTGCGATCGGACTTTTCCTCTTGATAACAGTCCTACTTTGCTCACTCGTGGCGCGTATAGGTTTTAAAGGCCATGTGGGCTATGGATCCCTAGGGTTATGGATCACTGGGGGATCGGGCAGGTCTAGAAGAATATTTACGGCATCATTTCATATAAATTTATACTTCAAAACTGTATTTTTGGTATTATTTAATGGGAAAATTAATTGTATGCTTACGTAGTCATAGAGGAGGAAGAAACTCTCAATGATTACTATTGATTATATAGGGGGGTAGTCGAAAAACTTAAAAAATGTGTTTAAGTTATTTATGGACATCTCCATAAAGTAATTTGCATAAAAAAAAGCATCTATGATAACACAGCCAGATTAAAAACGAAGCTAGTTTTTTTGTTTATAGATAAATGTAAAGACCGAACTCAGCATTACTTATTTATTACAGAAGAAGCAATAATAACTCTATAACTATTTGAGTAAAACAGAATTGGTTTGTTTTTGTTTTCATAACTTTTTCAATTTTTTTTTGGTTTCTTTTATTATTGATTTTGTTTGTTTTTTTGCATTTGGAAAATAGAGGTTTCTAAATGCTATATTTGATAAACATACATATGCCTATATGGTTTATCTTTTGTTTTTTTTTTGTGGATCAAATATGAAATCATATTGGATTTACGATCAGACCGGATTAGAGCAGGCCGGCAATAGAGGCCCGAACTCCGATTTAAAACGAGACAGCGAGACTGACCTTCTTCTTACAGATTCTTCTCATTTTCATACAAGTTTCTAGAAGCCTAATGGAACGAACTTTCGGGTAATATCTAATCGAAATTGTACAATTGTGGGGGAGGAAGGCGTTCCAAAATAATCCTCTTATGTTCTAATATTTGAACTAACCTTAAATAACTTGGTTTTTATTGGAATAAATAATTTCGATATCATTCAATTCGGGAACTCTCAAATTGTGCGCAGGCAAATAATTGTAATAGTTGTGTAACAGTGTATTTGTAATTTATTAATCGCTCAAAAACATTACTCTTTACATATCTCCAAATATTATCCATTTTTATATAGTTTGTAGAAAGTTCAAAGTTTTTTGTTTTTGTATATACCGGGGACTTTCAACAGGCTTTGTTTGCCAAAGAATTAACTTTGTTACTCTTTTTTCTAGTTGCAGCCCAACGAATATACATATTTTTTTTTAATTATTCCCTCACTTCCCTAATTTTTGTGCTTAATTTCCTTTGTTCCATCTTAGTTTTTATTTTGTCCCTAATTATCCTCTTGCGGAATATATATTCTAACGCGTCTAGTTATTATTTTATGTTTAATGTAAAGTTTTATTCATGATCTCGGCTGCTTCCTCGCGATAGGTTCTCAGTTTTACTTTAAATAGTAAATTTATATATTTAAATTTAAGCTTATCATATAAATATACAGACACATACGTTGATTTTACAAATTACAATTCGTTACTTAAACAACATAAAAAAAATGGGAGCACTACAATTTAAAATATTTAATAGCTACACACAATAAAAAAAAAGGGAAACAAAGCCCTAGTTAAAAAAAATGGATGTAAAATTGTTAAAATAGTCGGTAGAAACATGTTACTAATTCTGCTGCTGTCTCTTACAATCAAATCTAAATCTATTTATTTATGTTAGTACATAAATCGTTTACGAGTGTAATCCAGAAGAGTGTGATTTCCTTAGCTTGTTTATTTGTTTTCTTTTAAGAGAGAATTATTTATATATATATAATAGTAGGATTGAAGGTGACGATCGATTGGCGCTTGGATTTATTTATAAGAAGCTGAAAAGGATCTAGAGAGGGGGCCAGGAAAAAGACTTTTTAAATATCAAGATGAGTAACGGACCACACATTTGAATTGCACAAAGTTGGGAGCGTGAAAATCGATAAATAGACTGCCCTTGCTTGTGTGCGTACAAATCTAGAGTGCTTGCAAATATGTGTGCGACGTCTGTCGCTGTATGCGTACAAGAGAGCGCGCTCTCTCTCTCTTTCTCTCTATCGTTGTGGCCTTTGAAGAGAGCCTGCCGAATAGAATCGCATGACGCGTTATTTATCTTGAAGCTTAGATTGTCTTTGGCCAGAGGAGGTAGTTACAGGCAACTACGGAATGCGAAACTTTGTAGTTAAAAAAAAAAAAGGCTACCAAGTTGGATGTTCATTTTGCACTCACAATTTGCGTGAAGAGTGTCCGAGGTCCTGGCTCTATATTTACCATATCACGAGTCCCTAACTAATCAGGAATCTTTGCCATCCAGCCGTTTCTCCATTTCTGCATTCTTCTTACTTCTTTTTTATTTTCAGATTCGCTTTAAGCGCCTTGCAGACACCTTGCTTGCTTGCTTTTGGGAAGAAGTCTTTTTCTTGTTCTTCGCATGCGCCTTCTTCTTCTAATCGATTCTTCCTTATGCCTAACAATCAGTTTCTACGTCTTGGTTCTTCTCGTTATGCTCTTTCTGTACTTTCTCCTCTTATTTTTTATATGCAAGTTTATTTGTTTTAAGAATTCGCTGAGGGGCTCTGCTCTCTCTTCAGAGTCTTCCGTGTTCTTTCTTCTACTTTTAGTCTTACAACGCGTACTCCTCTTAGTTCACTTACTCTTCTTACGTTTCTTACTCCTCTTACATCTCTTATTCCTCTTTTACTTCCCCTATTCGCCTTAAGCCTACTTACTAACTCATTCTCCTTCATCTCTGCCTGTCTCTGTTCTTCTCTTTTGATACAATTCGCCTCAACATCTTTGCTCCTCGTCGTTTCTTCTTTTCTTTTCAGTTTTTTCAATAATCGTTCCTCTTCCCTTTTGCCACCGTCTCCAGTTAGTGTCTACTCTTCCTTGGAGCTACTATTACTGTCTGCTTCAACCAGCGATTCCCGACTCGAATCACTTGGGATGGATGAAGCCTGGCGGTGGCAACAGGGACTCCCTGCCTCATTGAGGCGGCTGCTGGCCATAGTAACCATAGGCGCCCGTTGGCGGCGGTCCCTGCGGTGCTCCCGGCGGCGGCATCTGTGCACCGGCTGGCCTATAGCCCTGATATCCCTGCGATGGCGGATATTGGGCATAGCCCGCCGTTTGCGGTGGCTGATGGTATGCATGGCCGGGATATGCGCTACCCGGCGGCGGCGGGCCATAGCCCTGGGGCGGTGGCGGTGGTGGTCCACCATAGGGATTCTGCGGTGCTCCTGGTGGCGCCGGTTGATATTGATTCGGCGGCATGGGCGGTGTGGCGCCATTTGGCGGCGGCTGTTGCTGCTGACTACCCTGTCCCTGTCCCTGCTGGGCATTGGGTGCTCCACCACCACCGCCAACGACGACGCCACCGCCGCCGCCACCACCTGATCCTCCGCCGCCAGCTGACGGTGCCTGTTGCTGCTGCTGCTGCTGATTGGGCGGCGGCGGTGCTCCTCCTCCCGGCTGTTGATTGTAGTTGCCCGGCGTGGAGTATGTCGTGGGTTGGACTTGCGTTGGCAGCGGCGCCACACCGGAAACAACGACGCCCGGCTGCTGCTGCTGCTGCGGCGGTCCTGCATATTGCTGGCCAGCCGATCCTCCAGATCCTGCACCACCAGCACCACCTGGCGGCGGCGGCGTCGATTGTTGCTGGGCGTTGGGTCCATTGGGATTAGTGTTGCCGCCGCTACCGGCACCGCCGGCTCCTCCACCAGCGCTGCCCGCCTGTGGCGGTGGCGTTTGGCTTGGCGCCGTGCTGCTGTAGGCTCCGCCAGGCGGTGGCGGTGCCACAGAGGCCACACTATTGGGCGGTCCACCCGGGTAACTGCTGCCAGGTGGTCCGCCAGCCCCGCCGCCGCCACCACCACCAGCCTGCTGCTGCTGTTGCTGCTGATACGCCTGATAGGGACTCTGGCCACTGCCCGCTGGCGGCGGTGGTGGTCCATAGCTGCCCGGTGGCGGAGGTCCGCCGCCCGCTCCCCCCTGACCGTACTGGCCGGGCTGGGGCGGATAGCCCGCATATCCCATTGGGGGCGGTGGCCCACCTCCTGAATTCTGTGGCGGCGGCGGTCCGTACTGGCTCTGTGGCGGCGGACCGGGCTGCTGTTGTCCACCGGTTGGCGGCGGTCCGTACATTTGGCCAGGCGGCGGTGGCCCCTGCTGTGGCGGCGGTTGCTGCTGCTGTTGTTGCTGTCCTGGCCCAGGCGGCACTTGCTGGCTACCGGGCGGCGGTGGATATGCCCCAGGCGGTGGTCCTCCTGGTCCTCCGGCATTCGGCTGATAGCCATGCCCGCCAGCACCCGCTGCTGCGGCTGCCGCCGCTGCTGCTGCCGCTCCGGGACCATGATGATAGCCACCTTGACCGGCATTTGGCGGCACTGGCGGCGGTGGTCCATAGCCCTGGGTTGGCGGACCGTAGGGATAGGCACCGGGCTGAGGTTGGTACTGCGTTTGCGGTTGCGGCGGATAGCCGGGATAGTGGCCATGTTGCTGCTGCTGCTGCTGTTGCTGCTGTTGCTGCTGCTGCTGTTGTTGTTGGTAACTGACACGATAGGGGCTCTGCGGCGGAGGTACACCGGGTCCACCGGCACCGGGCTGAGGACCGCTCTGCTGCTGCTGCTGCTGATTGGACGGCTGCTGGGAGCCGGGCTGCTGCTGTTGCTGGGGATTCTGGGGTCCGGGCAGTGGTCCATTGTTGGGACGCTGCTGATCTGTGTGGGGGAAGGGAGGAACATAGACATGATATTAGAGACTTTCTTTAATTACTGAAGCTCGTGACGGCATTATGCACAGAGCGGCTATACGATAATACGTAATATGTATGTAATATATACGATATATCGTATATGCCGTCAAAAAATGAAGAGCACACACACTTTAAAACAAATTTAGTTAACTTAGTGGCAGGGAAACTAAGTATTTACATTTTAAAAACAAATAAGAAAGCTACAGTGGAGTTTGAACGACTGTGAGATACCCGGGCAGCGCAACATTCTGTGTGAAATTGACTTTGGCGAAGAGACTTTGTTTAATTATGTACAAATTTGTTGAAAAACGTAAATTAAATGAAGAAAATTGTATGCTAGGAAGGAAATAAGTTGCTAGCAACATGTTACGCAACAATTATGGATGTTGCTAACACAAATGTTGAGGTTGCACAAGTTGAGGATATACAGAAAGATTATATTTCTAATAACTTCCATGTTTATCATCCGATTTCAACACAATTTTCACAGCACGTCCGCACTAATGTATTTGTTTCATTTTACTTACTGTTTGCTTAAAGTTTTATAATAAAGCAATACAGGAAGGTGCAATCATAGCTACTTAGGCTTTAGACCGAGCTACAATTGTGTTTATGTCATATCTATCATATATTATATTAAAAATCAACAACTATAGCCTAATTATACGTTTATTCATGATTTAACAGAGCAAAAATCGGAGTGACAGGGACTGTAGTCACCAAATTTGGTAGTTCTACCTCTTAAGAGTCTCTGAGAAGTATTGTTCCACACGGACGGACAAACGGACAGACAAACATGGCTAAATCGGCTCGCCTGGTGATACTGATCAAGAATATATATACTTTATAAGGTATGAGGATGTTTCCTTTTGACCTTTACATACATTCTCGGTTGGCAATAAGTTATAATACACTTTTACCCTAAGGGAAGCCAGGCATAACAAACCATTAGTAATTTCACATATTTTAAGGTTGAATCTTGGCCATTATTTCCCATTTTCTTGCTTGATCTTTGCCTCATTTTATAATCAGTATACATTAGAGAAAGAATAGGAAGCTTAAGGTTATATTTCCTTCTTGTTGGGCATCGCATAGCAGTTACGAGATGAGTCTCCTCCATTAAATGGGAAGAGTAAAAGTAAAGACCTGTTTAATATCAAGATGAGTAACGACCATACATTTGTATTGCAAATGCAAGCAATTTTTCTAGCTCTATAGAGCAGTTGTGCCCATACGCTTACGTATTGTATTGTATTCAATGTTATTTTACAGCGAACTACATGGATACATGGACAGATGGGTAACAAAACGTTCTTTCTTTGTACAACGATATGTTCTACATGGGATATTTCGATAAATGTATATTATATAATATTATCAGTCTTGAAATGTCTTGATTATCCGTTGCCAAGTCTTTAAAAGTCCATATAAGCCAGCCAATTGCTCCAAGCTGTCTCCTCACTCTCTTGATCTTGTACTTGCTCTTGATCTTGCACTTCCTCTTGCTCTTGTTGCTCTTGATATCCATATTGTTCTTGATTTTGATATTGCTCTCGTTGTTCATATTGTTCTTGATATTGATATTGATCCTGATCTTGCGTGACATTACACTTACTGGGCGCTGCATTCGGATTGGGTCCTTGTCCCGGCCCCTGTCCCGGACCGGGCTGTTGTCCCTGAGCCTGGGCGTTGCGGTAGACGGGATGCTGCTGCTGCTGCTGCTGTGACTGTGGACCCGCCTGGCTGACCTGCGGTCCCTGTTGCTGCTGACCGGCGGCTGCTGCTGCCGCTGCTGCTGCTGCCGCCGCCGCTGCAGCCTGCTGCTGTTGCTGCTGCTGCTGCTGAGATTGCTGTTGGGCATTGGGCGGCAGGCCGGGATGTGGCTGAGGCTGCTGCTGCTGTTGCGCTCCATACGGTGTCATTTGAACGGGCGGACCCTGTGGATCGCCGCCATGCTGCTGCATGCCCATCTGTGGCGGAGCACCCTGCTGGCCGGGCTGCTGTTGCGGCGGCGGTCCGCCCAGCATGCCATGCGGTCCCGATGGCGGTGTCTGCTGGCCGCTCTGTTGCATGGCCTGCGTCTGGAGGATGTGCGGTGGCTGCAAAAATATAAGGGAAAGGTTACTTTTTAATTTATAATTTAAGAAATGAAAAGAAAAATGTAATTGTGAAGGGTTTTAGTTGATTAAGTAAATAAAAACAATAATAGAATATACAAATTGAGCTTATTCTTAATTAATATTAGAATGTGGCCTTATTTCTTTGTTTAAAATTTATTATCAGAAGGAATAATTTGTTTTAAAGAGCCAAACCCCATTTTCTTTTGAGCAAATAACTATTGTCTTTTATGGAATTATTGTTATTTTGTTATGGAATTGTCTATATAGATGTAGCAAATGTATTTCCCAAGTTTTTGAATATCTATTGTGCAAAATTATTAGCTTTAGATGTCATTTAGCAATAAAGAAACACATATATGTATAATACTGTACATAAACTAATAGCATTCACAGTTTTCAATATAAATCCAATAGAATTTCACTTTATTTTCAGTCTAAAATCGAAAGTATACATTTAATGATTTATTTAGTAATTAACAAAAGATTTGTAATGCCTTTCTTGTATTTTTTTTATAAGTAAATGAATTCAAATGTAATTTAATCAATGTTTCAAACAATTTCATAATTAACTCTTTAGTGAAAGTGTATGTGTCAAGACTAATAGTATATATAATAATAATAAAGAGCTTTCTATGTATTAATTACATTATTTTATTAGTTTCTCTTAAGGAATAAACATTTATAGTTCTCTAATATTAATTTCTGTTGGCATTAAAGCAATTCTAATTCGATTTATATAGAAAAAGTGAAGGAATACATTTTATAAGCAATAATTATGTCCCGAAATCGAACATTTAGAGAAATATAACTTGTTTTTGAAGAACAGTAGAACTTTGTTATAATCAAGTTAAGTTAAGTTAAGTATATGTTCGTCTATACATATAAGAACTTGAAATTATAATTGATTTCCTGCACAGATTTCCTGTTGTGAATTCCCCCCATCAACTACTTTTTAATAAATATCTTGGCGAATTTTAATATTTTACTACATTTTTGGAATGTAAAAGGATATATGTACATTCGCAAGACAATCCAAAGAAAGGTTTATATTGGGTTTATACTTCATATATGCGGGGCATTATATACATCCCCCCCTTTCCTTTTTAACTTGATTTTTTAGACCTATTTTTTGGGGAACCCACCGGCAGTATTTGGGAGATGTTCATGGTGGGATCGGCCAGTTGGGCGAGATAGACCAGATTCCTGTGCAAGGCCACATGGTAGGACATGCACTCCTGCGCCTTGCCCATGCTCTGGAAGTCCTGAATGGTCTGGATGAGGCCGCAGTTCTCGTCCAGCATCTTTTGGATTTGAGCTGAATTGACCTGCGGCGGCACCACATTGGAGCCGCGCGGTGTGGACGGTGATGTGATCATCATGCCACCGCCGCCGCCGCCCCCGCCACCGCCGCCAGAGATGATGCTGCCGGGTGAACCTGGAACGCCCATTTGTGGTCGTTGCTGTTGTTGCTGCTGCTGCTGCTGTTGTTGCATTCCCATTGGCAAGATGCTGCCGACGCCAACACCGACACCTCCGCCGCCGCCACCACCTCCTCCTCCTCCTCCGCCGGGGCCCACACCGGAACCAGGAGGAGGCTGTTGATTGGGGGCGGAATTCGGGGGCGGTTGCTGTTGTTGCTGCTGCTGTTGTTGTTGTTGCTGTGGCGGGGGTTGCTGCTGCTGCGGCTGCAGTTGCTGCTGCTGCTGCTGCGGCGGTTGCGGCGAATAAACTGCAGACATTTTACTGGCTGCAGTCTTCTTCTTCCGCTTCGGGGTTTTCTCCTGTTTTTCCACAATTTTAGCGGTTATTCTCGACCGTTGGGAAAATACAAAAAATTCTCTTCCGTCTATTCGCGTTTTTTTTGCAGTGTGCGGCTTTTTTTCACATACACACACACATATACTCTTGGCACGCACGCACACACACACACACGCACACTGGCGGACAAACACACGCGCAAACAAACACACGTACAAAGAGAGGAGTCCCGGGTTGGGATGAAAAAGAATTTTTGTGCTGCGGCTTTACTTATAAACCATTTGTATGTCAGTTTCTTTCATTCACGCAACTGTGACAGTTTCGAGGGCCGTCAAATGTTCATAGTTTTTTCTATTTATCCAACACTTTTTTGCAAGAAAAATTAGCACGAAGCAACGACGCTTAAAACGATTACACGGGGCGGCTCGGGGCGATTAATCGGTTGGACAGCTATCGTACACGGTCAGACTGGGTCTGACGGCGCGTGACAGCCGAAGCTGATAGTTAACAGTGCCCGCACGTACATATGATGCTGAGCAAATTGCCTTTTGTGGAAACATCAATTAATATATTACTAAAAGGAAAAGTGTTAAATTTAGTCATGTACAGTACATAAAAATGATACGTTTTTAATCAGTGATTATTAAATTAATTTTGTTGTACTTTTTTAAATTATAAGACTCAAAATTTTATCAAAAACAGAGAAGTTAATCTTCATAATTAAAACAATGTGTAAAAATATTCAAACAAGTTAAATTATCTAGATTCTTTAATATTTATGGCCTGATGCTGCATGTCATGCCAGACTGATCGTGACTGAACGCCAGCAAAATGGCGTTTGCTATGCATGTGCTGTCAAATATTCCTTTTATTAAATATAAATTAGCTCTGGACTTAAGTCACAATATTATATGTTTGAGCAGATTTTCTAAATTAACAAAATAGTTTATTTGATAAAAATATTTCAAGCCGGCGAAAATAATTATAGTTGGCTTATCGATAGTCAGCCGGTATTTTAGCAAATTTCCAAACCACTTCACTGCCTTTGGTTTTCATATTCCACGGTCACACCGCTTTTGGGCCGATAAACATACAACAAACACATTTTCCTTACGTCACGTCACGATTATTGTCTTGGAGCCCTTGTTAAGTGTGACCAGCAAAAGAGGAATGGCAAAATCCGCTCTTTGTCTAGCGTTATTGTTAGCTGACTTAGTCGTTGTCAGTGTGGTCGTATTGTTGTAGCAGAAGATATCTAAATTAAAGAAGCAGTGCGTTTCGTTCCGCTCTTCTGCTCCGCTCTTCTCTTGCCGCAAAGAGATTTCACAATATTTCGTGTTTATTTTTTCGTTCGCCGACTGTTGTTTTTTTTTGTTGCCCCCCCACAAATGCGTTTCTGTTGTCAGTGGTGTTGTGTGTGAAAAGGAGCCCAAAAGCAAATGGGAGTTAATGTTAAAAGTTGTGCGTAAATACATCAAAGCGGGATTCATCTCAATTAGTTGAATTTAATTAATTGGAAGAAAACTTGAATCTACTTGGTGGGAGGACAGCGGCGGAAAGCGACGAGCAAAGGGAGACTAAGCAAATCAACAGGTAAATTTTTAGAAGATGAGTCGAGACGGAAACTTCCAAAAACTCCGCTACCAACACACTTGCAAACACACACTCGCACACACACTACACATTATAAACATGCGCAAATTAGGTGCGAGAGTGTGTGGCGGGTGCATGTGTGTGCGTTGCTTATTAAAAATGTCTGTCGCGGAAAAAAACAAACACTCGGCAAAAACAACAAAGCCGGCCGCTGTCCCAAAAAAAAATCTAATAAAAAAAGCGACAAATGCAAATTAATAGGCGTGGAGTAAGAAATCACTTAGAGACAGTTTGCTTTTTGAAATATGTACAAATGTAATTGTTTTTGCTCTTCCGTTAATCATAATTTTACAACCCCTCCCTTTCTGCCTGCTGTTCACGTGCCGCACTTTTGCTCTTCCTCTCTTTCTCCCTCCCCTTCTGCGTTCGTGTGAAGGTCAGCTGTTTGTGTGTGTGTGTGTGTGTGCGCGCGACCCTGCACTTGGAGAGCAAAAAATATATTTTTATTGATTTGCTTCATTTTTTTCGCTTCTCTTATGGTTTCTTTTCCTGCTCCAGCCACAGCAAAAGCATCTGCTGCAGCGACTAACCTCAGTACCCTATAAATGTGAATTACCGTTTAGTTAATCTCGCGTGACCAAAAATGGGAGAATGGGAGAAAAGCGAAAGATGAAAATGGTGATAACAAGATAACTCGGGACGCCATCTGTTGGACATTGAAATGTAAATAGGCCGCCGAAAGGAACTTGAAAAAAGGTTCCTATTTTAGCTTTTTTTATCTTAGCTTTTTTTTAAGGGAAGTGATTATTCGATATTTGGGGATTCCCAAAATCCTAAATTTCCCTATTTATCGTGGAATTTTTAAGAATTTTTCGATATTTGGTGCTAGATCAAACCCTTAATAGTTCATATTTCTGAAAAGGAGTAGTTGGATGGTTTAAATAATGATCATATTTAATCCATAATAAATCCATAGAAAATATTTTATCAAAAAACTTTATTGAAAAATAATCATATTTTCAAATAATTTTTTAAAATAAGTTTTATTTGTTATTATTGTAATTTTTCTTTGTTTTATAACTAATTACAAAGAAATTTGTATTCCAATGTTTCATATATTAGATTTCATGTATTCCCTGCCAATTTATTCTTTGAAAACCCTTGAAACCTTTAAAATCATTAAAAAGTACTTTGTTTCTGATAATTGTACATTTTTCTATAATTAGCTAATAATTAATTATACAAATATTCATTTAATATTCCCTTCTTAGTTGCAACCCATTTGTTTTCACAGAAATTGGCTAGGTTTTCGCATCGAGTTAACCCCATATTTCATGCCGTACTTATACGCATTTGGAGCTGAAGCCAGAGCCCCTGGTATTAACAATATCCCATATATTGTATATTGCACTTGTCTAGCTCACCACCACAACCTTCAGGCTTGAGTCGTTAGGTTATTTGTTATTTGGTCGATAGAGGAGGAGCTCTCCTGTTGCTCCTGCTGCTTGCCGTCTCGTCAACGTTGACTTGCCCATATATAATGCTAGTCGGACGGGCCAGTTGGTGGATAACGCGTTTGATGGATGGATGAGGTCATACATACATAGGTGGCTAACAACTGTCCGACGCAGGAGCTGTCCCATTCGCTTCTGGAATCCTTGTTCCGCTCGCCGACATTCCACTGGGGGAAAAAAAGTATTTCTTTATTTGCTGTCACAAGTAATATTCACAAAAAGTAATACTACAAATTAGTTTATTTTGATTATCAATAAATTGGTAATTTATTTCCAGCATCTACATTTTTGTTAACATATACAATTAATGCCTTCTTTTTGCGTAGTGTATTTTGTGCAGTTTTGTGTTCTATTGTTTGCTTACTTCGGGCCATCCATCGGTCAATGCAATTACTTAACCACATTTATTTATCGTCAAGTATTTCGGTCCGTCCGTGAGACTTACATGCCCATTTCACGGTCACTTTCGACCCGCATAACATAAATTCGCTGATTCCGCATGGCCACCCAGAGAGACAGAGAATTGATCCGAAGTCGGGCAACTAGCAGAAGCGTCATTGTCTGCGACGGCGATAAGCTTCAGCGACAATTGCCGATATCAACTAAGTGGAAATGCTGACGTTTCGTTTCGATATCCACTCGATAACAAATAAGGAATTTACACAAGATAATAAAGGAGAGGTCATCATTTTTGATGTAAACAATGGTTGTTTCCATAGCATGACATATATATATATATATAAAACAGTTTCATCTCGAATTGGAGCAACAAATTGATTGTCTTTGCAAGGTTCTTTTATTTAGTAAGTTAGTAAACGAATGTTTCCAAAGTAACTTTATAAAAGAACCTTTAACATAGACTATTTTCGATATAATCAAGAAAAATTATTATATTTACGTGTTAAGAATAAGAAGAATCAAAAACAAATACATTGTTAAAATCTTTTAATCAATAAATAGAGGTAATATCGAGCATTCAGGAGTAAAGCTGCAAAACATCATTGTTTACCTATTAAATCTTCGAAAACATATATATTTTGCGATAAACTTCGATGTTTAAGACCGATAAATCGCTGTTTACCTGCAAGCCATGTAAAATCTTTGAAAACATCCATGTTTCGATAATTGATGAGTATAAAAGCAAAACCTACACCTATGTTCGCTTGGAATTATAAAAACAAAACTTACACATCTCTCGCTTATGGAAACTATCTGAATAATGAACTTATGGATGCTACTGGTCCTCAAAATGCAATCGTTGATCATATCTTAAATTTAAACTAACGACAATCCGATCAGAAGTCAAAGGAGTGATCGATTATAGGAACATGCCTGATTGTCATGTTTTTTTTTACCGCCCATTTATCTGCATGGAAACCCATAACTGTCCGTTGGCCACGCCTCTAACATGGCAGTAGCACACCCAGATCGGCACAGCCCCTCCTCAAGGCTATAGCTGACGTCCGATTCGCATCGAAGCACTTGAAATATACATAGCACTTGAGCTTCGGCTCCGTTAATTTTCCACCCATCGGATGTCATCGCCGCCGCCACCGCCGCCGCCTCCTTATCAATGGCCGAAAAAAAAAAAACAAAAAATCCTCTCCACTCTATGCAAATTCTATCATAATGATAACACAAATACTGGCGGCTATAAATACGATTTTCCGTGTGTGTTTACGTTTGCCCACCATTAGTTGTGTAATTTAATGCAGATAGTAAAAACGTTAAGTGCGATAATACGGACATGTAAGCGGCTAAGAGAGAGAGAGAGACTTTGGAACCTGTGTATATCGAGGGGGGTTAAGAAAATGCAGATATCTCCGAGCTATTAAATCATTTGTAATCTTTGTGGCATTTTTAAGGTCTCAAGAAAATGCATACGAAACGAACCAGAAAGAAAACTATAGTCGAATCTACTTGTCTTTCGAGAAACCTGATCAGGGATCTATTCAATGCTCTTTATTTTCTAACTAAATACTCCGATACTCGAGTTGATTCGATTTAAGGTTCTGCAAATATTAAACACATTTATCTTCACATTATAACATTTTAATTTTTGGCACGAAAATGCGATTCGAGCCTCGTGACTAGACGTCTGAGGCGAATGTGAGAACGAGTGAGATGGAAGATAGTTTACACCTCTAATAATAATAATAATTACAATAACTCCCATGTTTATCACCCAATCGAACTCAAATTTCGGTCATAATACCCTTGTACCCTATGGCTAGCGGGTATAATAGTTATATCTTTCCAATCGAATCAATAAGAGTTTTTCTTTACGGGAAGAGGTATATCCCTTAAACGATTTTAATACAAATTTGCATGAATAGTTTATGCTATTCGAATAAAATATAAAAGAACTATTGAAAATCTTTACTATGTAACATATAACAGAGAGAGACATATTATATAATATATATATATGAGCAGAAAGTATAGAAATCTGAACTTAAAAACTGTAAAACAGGTGCACAATAGTGGTTGGAAGGCACTGTGTGTAATCTGGAATCTGCAATATCATACAAATACAAGATAAATGGAACTGGATGTCAGAGAAATACAAAAACATCATATATATCTTGGATAAGATAAGGGCACAAAAGGCATCAGGTGCTCACATATATATATATATGTATATATGCGAAAGAAAATTGTCGGTAAAATCTGGAAATAGCAAGTTGCTTTAATTAGTTGAATTTAGATTTTATCAAAGTGGTCGCAACACGCAAACCCCAAAATAGAACTTAAATGCGTTAATAGAGAAGAAAAAGTACAACGTTTTACCTTTAAATGTATCTAGGATCTACATTACATTAGGGATTTTTACAAAATAAATTCTTTTAACGATCAAATGAGAGCAAACAATGCCCAGAAAAAGAAATGTTCCCAAATGGGTTAGATAAGATAAGATATAAATTCTTTAATTGAAAACTGTTTGTACCCCAACAAGTGATCAATCTTGAAAGATAAAAAGCAGTCCAAAAATATCTGACAGCTTCTTAAAATCACGTGAATCAGAATCAATATGTGAAATTAGTACACTTGATCATCAATAGAAAGTTTGTTTGATGGTGGTGACGAAGGCGAGAGAGCAAAGGTATCATGATTTAGATAAGCTATCTCTGATACATGACATTCTTGAAAAAAAATAGGCCAATGACCAATGCAAAATTCCCCCTTTTAAGCTGAGTCAAGTCTTTCTTCTGGAAGATTCTGGTTCCTATATATATATTGCGGATAATTATATCGCATGTCATCGAATCGAAGCCAAACGTTTCTAGTTTCCAGCCTTGTGCCAGATATTGGACTTGTGTGAAAATGCTTTCGTTGATCGTTACTGGCTTATTATATGGGTCCCCCCCCATTATGTCTGTCGTAAATATATGGCCCAAGTTCCCCTATCGGTTCCCAATTGGCGATAAGCTTCTCGTACTTTCGTCTGTCGAACGACTTCTTGACACCTTGCACCTGTGTGTATGTCTACAACTAGGAATGTATAAGTATCTTAATCTCTCTATTTTTTCCTCTCTCTCTCTCTCTCTCTGGCGGATTATAAAACAGTCAATTAAAATCCTATTTAGCTTTATTGGTTCCCAAATATTATTTCACATTAGTCGTGTTAATCTGGCTTTAAGCAGTTCATAAATCGATAGGAAAACAATTCAGTTTATGGCCCTCTCGTCTGGGTTTCTACTATTTGTTATTCAACTACAGAGAGTGTTATTCGACAAGATCTAGTGGGTGAGTTCATGTGAAAAACATGACGTTGAATCAATGATTACAACCACATGCCAACATTATATTTGTGTGTGTGAGAAATTTAATAAAATGCTTGGAGATGAGCACAAAAAAATAGTAACAATTTGCGGTAATAAGGCATCATCTGTAGCTAAGAATACAAATATAGATGGTTAGATTTAGTTACATCACTAATGCTGTGCTTTAATTTGCCGAGAGCATACTCGAAGACCTTTTGCCGAAGTCGCACCGATGTTGATAGCGTACGTGTGTCGGCAGAGCGCCGGCAGATCGCCGTTGACTTCTTGAAATCTGTAATATCGCCTTTAATGGGTTACTTTCTTAAAGACATGCAATGTTTCGAGGTTCCTATCTTAATTACTTTTCGACACCTGCCTTGCGATTACCTTTTTTGTTTACGATTAAATGAAGCCATATTAAATAAAGACAACATCATAAATTACCTGGCGAATACCAACTTAACTTGAGATCATGAATTTATATTACTGAGAAAAAGGTTTTGCAAATAAAGTAGTACTGATTCGGTATAAATATAATTTAGCTGAGGTTTAAGTCTTAACAGTGTTTTTTGGACTTTTAAATCACTGCCAGAGTATAAATTTGCCAAGAATTATTTTTATGAACCCTTCATATCGATTGGATTTATACGCTTATATCTGCAGAATGTTCAAGTACTTTTCCATGTTCTCTCCGATTGTTTAGTTATCACATTTTGTTGCCGACACCTTCATTTGCAATCATTATCCTGCCAATCAATATTTAATTGCCCAGCGCTTTCTACCCTTCACACGTTTTTATTAAAAAGTGAAAATCAATAGATAAAAACGTAGAAAACAGTGCAAACAAGATGATGACTGGAAACTTTGGTCGCTAGAATATTTAAGCGGAATATTTAAGGATTATTTGCCTCGAAGTAAAGAGGCGGTTCTCTAATTGAGAAACACATTTAATTACACAAATGGATAATCAAGATGGGGGGGAAAGTATTGGTTAGCGGGGAAAATGCATCGGTGGTGTTGATTTTCCGAACAAAGGAGGGGTGCGTGGGAGGTGTGGGCGGATCTCCGTCACGCGAATTGCTAAACATTTAATTGATTCAATGGCCCTGAATCGTTGGCTCCTATTTCCCCCTCTTTTAATACGAGAATATGAGCTGCTTCCAGGAACTAAATTTATTCAGATATTTCAAGTGTTTCATGGCGTTTTTAAAGACAAGTGTTTGCTTTTATTTTTTTTAATCAATTAAGTTGGAAAACCACAAAATTAGCTTATTAATGAAAACACCTGCCGCGGAGTCGGTTTCACTTATGAATGGGGTCTTTAAGGCGTACTTCTGGCACTGCACTTGTCAGCTTTGAAGTCGTCATAACCCATTTTAGTGCTCGACACCAAATGGGAGTCGTCTATCCTGATCTGTCTCTTTGAGGTCCTTGACAAAGGCTTTCAGAGTTCTGTAGGGACAGAGAGGATATGTACTTCAACATTCTGCAGATATAAGGTCATAAATCCCATCGATGTGAAAGGTAGAAAATTAGGTAGAAAAAAAACACTGTTAAAAACTTACACCTAAGATATAAACCCAATTTATGTGAGCGTCGCAGCTGTTTTCGGAAGTGCCTTAATTTATTTGTAACACTTCCTCCAGTAATTATAAATTTATGAACATGAACAACGAAGCATTTGAGTGTTTTTTTAGGGACAAAAACAGAACCTACACAAAACATAGACCTCAAAGGTTTACAAAGCGGAAGTCAATCAATTTCAATTTCAATTTAATATCATATTCCGTGTGGCCCATGATCTAGAAAGGTGTTTTTCTATCAAGCCTTAATTTAAACAAGCAAAGACTCAAAAAACTAACTCACAAAAGGGTGAAAATATCAAAATTATGGAAAGAAAAATATATTAAATGCAACTCCAAACGATAAATAAATTTCCTCTAATTTAAGTATACAAAATGAAAGAAAAATCTGTATAAAAACACAAATAAAGTTAAATTTTTGGGGAAAAATTGCCACCTAACTATAATCGTATCGTGTTTCCCTCCGACCTCTTGCAGGTGCTCCATCGGACTCGAAATTGGGTACGGTGATTAGAGGAAGAGCATTCATTCCGTCAGCAGGAGCAGCAGCAGCAGTTGCAGAGGCGTGCGTCGGTTTTGAAGGCGCCGGCCGGCATAGAGAACTTTTCCGAGACGCGAGCGCCCAGCGGAGCAGTCGCCACCACGACGTCGACGTCGCCGCCGCCGCTGCCGCGAGCTGCGCTGCTCTCAACGCACTTGGACGCCAGCGCCGACGACAATCGCGGGCGTGTCTACAAGCTCCGGAAGAAGAAATACCTGGACGCAGCTCACATAACATAGGTTGTCGTCGAGGTGGAGAAACCGCGGAAATAACGTGGTGCTAGGAATCGGAAGCGGACACGGCGCTAGGAGTTCACATATTAGGAGTATTATTTTTTTTGTTTAGCCGGAAACAGGTGCCTACAACTTAAATTACATATTTGCTTTAATTTTTGACTAAGACATTATGATCGGCGTACTCAGAGAGATCATTAACATCTTTGTGGATTATTTATTATGAATATTATTAATATTTATTGAAGGGAAGTGCCTAATTCGAATATTAATTTAATAAATATTTATTAAATAGAAAGTATATTACTTTGGAATATTTCGTATATATATTGTTTATATGAAATGCCTTTTTTAATTTATTAAAATGATAAATTCTCATTATATTTAACAATTCAAATATATATTTCCAGAAGAAATTATTAAGTCATTTAATAATAGAAATGTCTTTGTTTATGTTTAGAGACCCATTGATACTTTGAACTTGCATACGAACGGCTACACTATTGGTGTGAGCAGAGCCCGGGCACAGAAATCTGCTGATTTGCGATTCTGACCTGTGGGGTAACACTGTCATACGTCAATAGCTAGTTCTGAGGCATCCCTGTTCTAATAAATATTGAAAAATTCAAGTAATTTTAATATACATACATATAACTTGAATAATTGTTCATTTAATGCTAAGATTATTTGATACTTAACTAACTAACACTACGTACATTTAGGATTTCCAAACACGACTCCCCGGAGGAATCAATCACCCCGATAGACAGAGACAGAGAGAGAGAGAGAGAAAGCAATGCCCGTACAATCGCCCATCGAGATTAGCAATCGTGCAATCGAGCACATTGACGATGTGGATCCGCTGGAATATCACGGTCACTGGGAGCCAGTGGGTGTGGCACGGGTTCAAAATACCGGCACCTCGGCAATGGTCACTTTCAGCAAACGAAAGCAACAACCATATATTATCGGTGGTGCCCTGGACACGGACATGTATGTGTTCGAGCAGCTGCACTTCCATTGGTCCGACTGCGATGAGTCCGGCTGCGAGCATACGCTGGAGGGCATGAAGTACTCGATGGAGGCGCATGCCGTCCACTACAATGCCAAGTACAAGGATTTTGCGGAGGCCAAGAATAAGCCGGACGGTCTGGCTGTCGTTGCCTTCTTTATCCAAGCATGCGGCGAGAAGGATTGTCCCGAATTCAAGAAGATCACCGAGGGCATTCGCAATGTGCAGAAGATCCAAACGAGTGCGTCGCTGGATTCCGGTAAATATTTATTAACTATACACATCCTTTTGTTTATAATAATCTATATTAATAATGTATATAGATTGCCTATCGTGGATTGGTCTGCAGGAGTTGAGCAAACACTATTATACGTACAAGGGTTCGCTGACGACGGCGCCATACTTTGAAAGTGTCACCTGGATCATTTATCGCACGCCCATTTACGTGTCGCGCGGCCAGGTGCGTTAATTCAAAGACAATATAAGCTTCAAGATAGGTAACGCCAAACGAATTCGTAACCAACTCTTTGAGTCTTAAATAAGCTTGGAAGAAAGCTGGAAATAGATCGAAAATCTTAAGATAGCTAAGAGAACGTGTTAGATAGAACACATAGAAGTTAAATCAAATAATTTTGGAGGTTGACAATGAAAGAAAATAGCTACAACTTTAATAATATATATATTTACATTCTTAAATTGAAACAAATAACTGAAAGAAGGCAGCAAAAAACTGATAAGAATGGATTCCCAACACAGCTAACTGAAAGCCACACTATGTGCCTTCAAAGTAACCCGATTAACTTTTTAAGACGATGTCACCTTGTTACTTGTCAGTTACATATAGAAAATACTATTATCTGATGTTTTTAAACATCTAAAGCCTCTATATTGAAATGGCAATTGAAAAACGATAGATCTAGTGGGTTGAGAGCTAAATTTGTACAACTTTTCGCAGTCTCTCTAGGCTCTCTTGAAAGAGAGAGGGCGCCAACGGCTGTATGTGTGCACACGTATTCTCAAGCATTCTAGATCTTAACGCACACACAAGCAAGTGCATTCTATTTTTCGATTTTAACGATCAAATTAAGCTTCATCGCCAGCTTGCAAATTTCTATTCAAATGTATGGTCGTTACTCATCTTAATATTAGAAACTCTTTCAATTACATTTAACTCGGATAATATTTGTTACAGGTGAGCGTTTTTCGCAATTTGCAATCGTGTCCCAAAGATGAGTCCAAAAAGATAGTCAACAATTATCGCGAGATCCAGCGCCCGCACAAGGATCCGGAGATCTTCTTCGCCCGCAACACAAATCCAAATCCAAAGTCCAAATTATGATGTGCTTGCCTGCGCTGCTGGGCTGCTCTCCTCTCTATCCAACACTCCCGCTCCCGCGCTGCCCCCCACTCCCATCCTTTTGCCTAAAAATCTAAATCTATATATTGTACACTTATATATATATATATATATATATGTCTATGGTTCTATTGTAAGCTGCTTTTCTGTTATTTTGCCTCATGTACATAGCGTTATATATAAATATATATATATATCTATATATTTATATAAACGGAGTAGTTACGAATGATTTTAGTCGGAACACGCGGTTGCCTTGCATTGAATATTTCCGAGAAATATATCGGGCACAACTACATACTTAAGACATATACAAGAGACGTGAATCCTAAACTTTAAGCTAATTAGTTAAAAGAATTATTAAAAAAAACAGCAGTGAATGGAAGAAGGCAAGAAGACCCCAAAATACACACACACACACACACACACACATTTTGTATGTTTCAAACTGAATTTATTAAAAATCTATACTTAAAACATATAAAGAGTATCAAAAATGTGTCTCCCATTTTTAAGTCCTTCTTTTTACAGATCAATTATTTACAATACAGGTTTTCTTCTCACTTCTCGAGTAGTAAAGGCACTAAATTCTTGATAAACCATTCCTTGGATATGGCCAGGTGATCACCTTCCACTCCCAAGAATATCAGTTTGCCAGCTTTGTTCAGTTTGTCCAGGCCCAGCTGTAAGCGGATAATAAGGTTCTTAGTGTCATCATCAAAAAAATGCAATAAGAGAAATGCTTACATTTGTGTACACTTTGTTGTCCTTAAGGGACTGAATGAGCTTGTCCTGGCCAGTGGTGTAGAATTCAAACCACTGCGTCTCCTTTGGCTGTACAATTGTATCGTTCAGGAACTTGATCATCACAAACCTGCGAAGATAATAATAATAATATAATTAATATAATAATACTTATACTGTGATATCAATGGATAACATACTTCCTAAGCTTGTTAAGATTCTCGATGTAGAACGTGTTGAGGTACACCTCGTTGTTGATGTCCGCAAGGAATGTGCTGCCCAAGCGATAATGGTTTTCCATGAGGGGATCATGCCAATATGTGGCCTGCACCAATTCTTCCTGCACCTTACTGCGCAAATGTATCAGCATAGAAAAGAAAACGAAATGAGAAAGAGAAGGATATATCATTGCTTTCTTTAGTAAATAATCTATGTCCATACATAAATATAAACCGAGAAGAATGCATTATATTTCCCAAATCTACTCACGTTGTATAGGCGGCCGTGGTGAGGAGCTTGCTGACATATTCGCAGGACGTTACGCTGAGTGTCGGGCACATGGGCAGCCCGAAAACTCCCTGATGCTGCCCGCCCAACGTAATTAGGGTACGCATCGGCGGATTGGGACAACGCTGGGCCACAGCCCGCAAAAACTGGCCGCCCTGCGAGAATCCGATCGCGTTATAACCTTTGGCCAGCTTCTCGTCCTTCAGCAGCTGCTTGCACACATAGTCCACCTGCTCGTTGGGATGGACAAAGAAGCCGCTCTCAAAGTCCATCACAATGTTACCGCCGACCTCAATGGAACGGACGTAGCCACCTTTTGTCTGCTCCACAATTAGCTTCATGATGGCACCCAAACTGAAGGGCGCACAGCAAGTATCGCCCATTCCGTGCCACAGGACAACTGGCAAGACATCGGTATTGTCCCCACCCTCTTCAGGCTTCCACCAGAAGTAGGAAATCAAAATCAGAAGGAGCAAAAGAAGAATTAAAAACAACCTAAACATAGCTCTGTTTTGTTAGACTCAGTGTGACCGTTGCGAAGCAAGCTGTAGAATACCCAAAGCCGTGAATAATTTTCTTTTTCACGAAATACTAGATTATTTTCAGTTTATTATCGATTAATGATTCTGCCAAAATACCGCTCTAGCCACTAGAATAACGGTTGTATTTGAAAAATCTAAAAACAAAAATAATATTTAAAAGTCATATTGCCGTTGATGGAAAATGGTAATACTATAACTTTAAATGGAATATATGCAAATTAGTAAGCCAAACGCAACAAGGAAATGTTTGTAACAGCCAGAAGCATCTTTATCAGTATCGCCATATCCGTTTGTCCGTTAAGTGGAAGAAGCTATAGAATATATAGAAGCTACAGATGCAAAAATTGTGTAACATTATTCTTACCGGCTGCATTTAGTTTTTAAACACAACACGAAAATTATAAAATGTTTAGATTGTTTTTACATTCACTTTTTCTTTTATTGCTAAACAAAAAACCGTACACAGATGTAAATGATTAAATAAAATGTCCGTTATATACACCGCCATTTTTATATAAAGTACAGTAGTCACTCGAAGTTGTTATGTTTATATTATTCTCAGTGCACACAGAGATAACAAATTAAACGTAATATTAAATGGTCTAAATTGTATATTAAGATTATAATGCCGCCAGCAAGGGATTTAATTGATATATCATATATAATGACTAAATACATATTTACACAGGCCTGTTTGGAACCGATCATAACAGAAATTCTTATTGGGATGTTGTAATATTTCCTGCAAAAACCTTTAAGGATTTAAAAATGATAAACCGATCTTAAAATAATATGAAAAATATAATTCAATTTGATGTTTGTGACCACTGTACGCGTGTGAGTATCTGTTGCTATATCCGAGTGCTATATCCTATGTCCTGTGAATCTAAAGGACACCGTTCGCCGCCGCTGTCGTTGCCCCCGCAGCTCCTTGCTGCTGCTGTTGTTGGAGTTTGCTGCTCTGGGAGAAGTCGATGCAGGCGCCGGAGGTGAGATCAATCTCCTCGGAGTCAGAGCCATCGGATCCCTCATCAGAGTGACCGGAGAGGGCGGCCATTCCGCCCAGCTCCATCCCGTGGCCCGGTGCCTTGTAGAGCTTCAGTTCCGTATATGTCTTCGATAGCTTCTCCTGCTCCTGCCCTTGTCCTTGTC
The DNA here is from genome assembly GCA_008042475.1 of Drosophila kanapiae. NCBI lineage: Eukaryota > Metazoa > Arthropoda > Insecta > Diptera > Drosophilidae > Drosophila > Drosophila kanapiae. Next base: position 444,462 of record VNJM01000686.1, on the reverse strand, counting down.
CATGTCCTTGTCCCTGCTGTTGCTGTTGCTGCTGCTGTTGCTGCTGCTGCTGCTGCTGCTGCTGGAATGCCGGATGCATCATGGTAAAGCTGCCTGGACTGTGTCCATTGTTCACCTCTGCCATATCGGAATCCTTGCCAGCGGATAGATTTTCGGGCGCTTGGCTACCCGGTCGATTGCCAGCACCAGGTGGTGTTGATCCCGCTCCTGGGGTCGCACCGCCGCCCATTACAGGTGGCGTGCCCAAGCTGAGACAGCGCATCCGCCAGGCATCCTGGAGCAGTTGCAAGCGCGCCTGTTTGCGCCACTTGGCCCGTCGATTCTGGAACCACACCTGCAAGTCAAATATATTAAAAAATTGCCTTTCTCAACGAGCATTAAAGGAAGTCCTAAAAAGTATGCTACGAAATGCATAGGCATATAATTCGAAAGTGTAAAATTGCCATCCTCTTTCTTGGAGCTATTCTCCCCGCTTAGGAATATAACTGGTTGGGATACTTTGCCTGATCTTTGCATATTTATAGCGCCAAAGAGCATTCACCTGGACGCGCGCCTCACTAAGGCTAATCCGCAGGGCGACCTCCTCGCGCAGGAATACATCCGGATAGTGGGTCTTCTGGAACAGGGCTTCCAATTCCTGGAGCTGCTGGGGCGTGAAGGTTGTCCGGTTGCGTCGCTGTCGCCTCCGGCCGAACATGTACTCCGTTAGCAAATCGCCGGGCAGCGGCGATATAAATGGACCAGCCATCGTTTTTGTGCTGCATTTCATTAGGAAAGGAACATTTTTTTATTTAAAAAATTAATTTACCTAAAAGCAAGTATTACCTTATATTTGTATTGAAATTGGGGCCTTTCTTTTAATTCGTTTGTTATTATATTTATTTGAAAATCTTGTCCTTTTATTTTGTGTTTTTAACCTTTTTTTTTTGCTAAAAATAAGTTCCTTATATTAGTTTTTCTTTGTATATTTGTCGTTATTTGTTTATTGAACTCTTAACATCATGTGTTTCTATCCAAAAATTAAAATGTTGTTAACGAATTGTATTTCTTGATTGTTAAGTTACTTTTATTTAAAAAAAATCTTTACTTATTATCTAGTCTTCTTTTTAGATTGATTGTAGTTTTTTTTTTTGCATTGATGATTGAATTGCATTACCTAATATAATTTGTGTTTATTTCAAAACTTGTTATTAAAAAATTTCTATTAGATTGTTTTATTTAATTTGTTTTTCTAGTTGTCACTCACTTTTCACCAAACAAAAAATATGCGTTTCTTTGTTATTTTTGCAAAACACTTTTTTGAAAACTATATTTTCAAATCTCTGTCACTAAACAAAAAGGAAGTTTTGTGAAACTGAAAGAGCAGTTGGCTTCCACAGAGAGTTTGCTCCTTTTTGCTGAGCGTTCGGCCAGCGACTGTGGAAATGCGGGCAGCATCCTGTGGCTTTTATAAAGGACCCAGGCTAATATATATATATGTAAGTGTAATAGAATGCAAGTGTGTGTGCGGGTTCCTCTGTGTATGTGTTTGTGTGTGTGCGACTCGTCCATTTACAGTTTAGCGTAATTAGAGATTCGCATACACCCAAAAGCTAATCAGATCCCTTTTTAAGGGATTACTTGTTGATATTCGGGAAATACGATAACATTTTAATCATTTGAAAATAACCGAAATTCCATGGTATCATTTCTTATTTTAAAAAAATATTTTTAATCATGACTTTTCATAGTTTATTTACTTTATTAATATATTTTGCAAATTAACTTGGGGCATGGCAATGTTCAGTCGCTCTCCTTCTCTCTCTCGCTGGTAGTTGCCATCTCCCTCTAACGCTGCGCAGCCTCCGAATGTTGGGCTTTCGCTCTCTCTCTCTCGCTCACTCTTGCACGATGCTTGCTGTTGCCTCGCTCGTTTTGCATTCGGCTACCGCCTGGCTTTGTTTTTGCCGCTGTTCGGCTTGCTTATTGTTTTCTCGTTTTGACTTCGTTAAATTACGGCACAAGCACAAAAACCTCATAAGCGTTGTTTTCCTCCTTGTGTGTGTGTGTGTGGGAGAGGGAAAATGGCGGGGCAGAAAGTAGACCTGCACTGCGGTTGTATGCATTTCTGGATGGCTAACAGTGTCCTGAATATTCAGTAAATACGATAAAATGGTAAACCTATGGTCTATATTTTTTCTTTAAATTTCAGCTTGGTTTCTACTAAGCAGAGTTGCTCACGCGAAGCACCTGAGGGACCCCAAGAGTGCTAGGGATGTTGGAATATAATTGTAATATTAATAATAATATTAATTCAATACAAATATTGTTGTTTTAGCTAAAAGTGATATTAATATTAAGCTACATTTTAACATTGTAACGATCTAAATTACAAACTAATAAATATTGCAATATTAGTTTACAAAAAAAATCATTAAAAAGTTAATACAAAATAATTGAAAAGCTATTAGGTCTTTTTGGGTATTGTATGGCAAGCGGTAAGTGAGAGTGTGTGCCTTGGACTCTGTTGCGTTGTAGAAAACTAGAACTAAAAAGAATAAAGTTAAAAATTATATTTTTATGCTTTTTTTGTAGGCATGTTCACACTTTTTGCATTTATCATGCATCTGGTCCCACTGTTTCCGTCTTGTTTTGTATATGAAATGTACCTGTGTAAATAATAAAATTCAAATCACTTAATGCTGCCAGCAGAGAGGCTGGCAGCGCCGTCGACTTTGCCAGCGGAACAATAACAATAAGGTAACACCCTCCACACACACACAAACACACACACACACATACATAAGGTGCAGGCGGAAATGAGGTTGCCACCGCAGCTGATGATGAAGAAGACGCAGGTGCAGGAGCAGAGGAGAAGGAAGTGCATACGGGAGAAAGGGAGAAAACAATGCCCGTGCCTGTCCTCTACCACTCCCACTTTCTGCCGGTATATATGTATGTGTGTGTGTGTGTGTTAAACAAATGAAGGGATGTAATTTTCTCATTTGCCTGGCATTGTGTTTTGTTTTTGCTTTGCTTTGCTTCTTTTTTGCGCTGCGCTTGCGCTGGAAATTATATTTATTTATTATTTATGAAGAATAGGCGTGGCCCACCCCCTGGCGCCACCCCCTCGTTCGCCACCTGCCATCGCTTTTGTCGGTTGCTTTATTTCATTTGCTTCCCATTTGGCACATAGGCCAATCATAAGCGAGACCAGATGTCCTTGTATGAGTGCTGGTGTTGCTGCTAGAGTGTGTGTGCGTGGGCGTTGGGGGGGTGAGTTTATGGGTGAGGATGTAGCAGGATAACGCACTGACGAGTCGTGACGTTGACAGGCTCCTTCAAATTACGTCAAATTTGTTGCAGTAAAACCGGCTCCTTGTTCCTTGCATTATATCCTTTATCTCCTGACATTTCCGTTTGATATTTTTCGAATAGTTTCAGGCTTTGTTATTATTAATAGTTTATTTATAAATAATATGAATAAATATATAATTATACAAAAAATGAATAAATTATACAATAATTACTATTAATAATGAAATTTATGGAAGTTGTGCTTTCTAAACAAAAAATATTACAATTTAGGTCCATTTTTAACTTACTTTATATATCGATAATGTAGGGCATTCATTTTTTATTAAGCACAATTTTTTAATATATATTTTTATATATTTATTTATCGAGGGTTTTGTACATTTGCACGGGGGCTATTATTTTAGGTAAAAACTTGCAACGCAATGAAGAAGACATTTTGCACCCAATTAAATATGTTTATTACTGATCAGTATCATCAGTATCAATAAACGATTCGATCTAGTCTGTCTCTCAGTTCCTACGCAAACTATTCTCTTAGTTTTAGAGCCGCCAGTCAGTAAGTTGCTCTACACGCGCTCTGCTCACACCGATAGTGTTCGTAGCGGGATCGAAAAATAACTTCGGAAGAGTTTGGTCTTACTCATACAAATTACATTACAAATACAAATACAAATATTACAAATACAAATGGCCTCCACTGTTTTATAGCCACCTGCACGAAACTTTCCTAATTTTTTAATATTTTTAGTGAGTGTAAGAAATACATACATATGTACATAAATTGGAAGAGACGACTAAGTACATAGGATCAAAAAATGATTGGGAAAATAAATAATAAATAATCAAAAATAAAATAATTTATAACGTTTGACTTGCATTTGTATGAGGGAGATCGTGCTGTATTTGCCAACGGCTTACGGACGCCTACACTATCGGTGTGGGCAGAGCGCGGGTAGAGAAAGTTGCTGAATCTCAAATCTGTCAGAGGACCGTCACTGATAGAAACTTCGATAGCGGGACAAAGTTCAAAGCACACACGGGGTCGTGTAAAGTTGCACTTTGGAAGTTGATCTGCATAGAATACTTATAAAAGAACTTGGTTTTCTTCTGAAAAAGCTGAATATTTATTTAATTTATTTATTTATTATATAAGAAAGTTTCATTTGTTACGACTTATTAATTACTATTCTATCGTTTAAGTTGTGTATTAGCTATGTCTCTTTTTGCATTATATTGTATATTGTTGTTTGGAGAATCAAATCTATTCTTTATTTGTTGTATTTGTATATTAAATATACTTAAATTTTTAACTTTAACCCTTAAACTTAAAGAAATATATTTTTCGTACATTTTCTATATACATATATAATATATAATTGTCTAAATTTGTCACGTTCCTCTGCTTTTGCATTATTATCTTTTCTCTTCTTCTTGTCCCGCTCTCAGTCTTCTCTCTCTTCCTGGCATTCCCTCGGCGCCATTTTTAATTTTGTAATTTGATGCCGGGTTGTTATGCGCTTGTTGTTGCTTCTTCTTGTTGTTTCCCGTTGCTGTTGTTGTTGGAATTCATTAGGCAACGCGATTTCCACCTGAGCGGGAGTTTGCCCACCTGCTTACCCTCTTCACTCCCTCTTTCTCTCTCTCTCTCTTTTGATATCTCTCTCTCCGTCTTTCACTCTACACGTGTGTGTGTGTGTGTGTGTGTGTCTATTGTTTTGTCGCGCTGATTGGTCTTTCACTTTGCCCGTGTGTGCGAGTCTCTCTGAGCCAGTGCGTCTGTGTGGGGGCGAGCGAGTGAGCTCCATTGTTGTTTAGCTTCTCGCTCTCTCGCATTCTGCTGCCGTTGTTAATTATTTATTTTAGCGCGCTCCTCTTCTTCCGCTGCTCGTCGTTGTCCTTATCTTCCTTCTCCTTCCTGTGTTGCCTTTTATTTACCACTTTTTATACCCTTGGAGAGAGAATATTATGATTTTTATAAGGAATGGTTCATATTATTGATCTACCTCAACAGCCTACACGATCTAGCCGAGTCCGTGCACAGTTGACACAGCTTTTCAAACACATAGCCTTCAAACAAGATAATATTTGAGTGAAACAAATTTATTTTAGGTTTCAAATTCTTTGTGGAAACAAAATTCTAGTGATTTAATTTTTGGAAAATTTTCCACACCATCTTTGAGGTAAAGTTCTTGGCGCGTTTTTTTATTGTGGATTCCCCCGTAAGCCTAATCCGCATTTATTAAATTATTTTTTATTAAGACTACTATTAAGATTATTTGCCTGCACATTTTAACCATCTGGCTCTTTCTGGTTATATATTGTGCCCAAGGCTGAGACATACTTTAATTCCTATATATTACCCATTTGATTTAAATCTACCGATTATATTTTATTTTAGAAGCGGTTCTATAGTGTAAGAGTATAAGAACTTCCACTTGCCGAAATCTGCTTGCTTTCTAGCTTGATTTAATATCCCGCAGACGAAATAAGCCAACGCAAAAGCAAAATGGCGGTAAAGTAGGCAATGCTTTTTCCCATCTTTTCAGATTTTATAAAGAAACATAGTTTCGTTTATATTTCAAATTGAAAACATTTCTTTAACTAATAAAAACTATATATGAATAAAAACTATTATTTGAAATAAGAATGCTAAAAACTAATACAAAAAAAAACGAACTGATTTATTCATATTTCTTTAGATTCCTTTTACAAAAAATGGCAACAGTGCTGGATGGAAATGAACAGGATGTTGTGGATGATGAAATCAATTTCCAAATATTCCTTTGAATACAATGAAGTTGAGACGAAATAAAGAAGGAACTCCCTGCGGCGGAAGAAATGATGATTACGTTAGTGGGTGGATTCGGGTGGTTTTTGTATATTTTTTTGTTGTTGCCGCCAAAGACGCTAGTTAATTGGAATTTTTAATTATGATTTGTCAATGACGGTGTACAGCAAGCACAAAAAAAACAACAACAACAAGAGCAAAACAAGAATTTTGAGAAGAAGAATGGAAGAAGGGGGGGGGGGGTAAAAAAAACAAAACAGGGAACAGGGACAAAAGGAAAACCCGCTGGCTGCAACTTGGGCATATCCTGGCGCGAAACCAAAAGGATAACAAAGGGCAGTGCAAAAATTGAGCAGGTTTGAGTTCTTTCTGTTTCTTTTTTTTCCCCCCAATGCCATAAGCATATTAATTACGCATAAATCTAGGACCACCGCTCTCTCCTATTTATTTAATATATATTTATATATATTTTTAAATCCCCCACCCTCCACTTTCTGTTGCATTTTGTAATCATTTTAATTGCCCGAATAATAATGCGCCCTGGCCACCCCTACTTTTGCGCTCACCTGGCGGCACTCGCTTATGAAAATCATTAAGTTAATTACATTTTTTGCACGCCAGAGAGGGTGAAGAAAAAAAAACCAAACAGAAGAAGAAAAAACACAAAAATTATAATCAGCGCCACACAAAAGCACACCGTGCTGGCGGGAACTAGGGGGGGGCGTGGTCTAGGCGCCTCCGTTGGTAAAATGGGAGAAAATGCTGCAAAATGCTGAAACAACATGAGAAAATATTTCTCATAATACTAATTGCATAGTCACAATGTCATTTTGCCCGGGGTGGGGGAAAAGGGGGCATGGCAGGTGGGCAGGGAGAGAAAGAGGGGTGAAAATGTGAAATACCAAAAGAGGTGGCAGGCAGCAAGGGGGGCTCAGTAGGCGCCCATGACAGCTGTCTGTCAGTGGAGATGAGCTAAAAAGTGATGGAAGCATTGCATTAACAAAAAAATATATATATATAAAAAAGCGAGATGTTTTATATTAAATCAGGTTCTTAAATATCTAATTATGTTAGTTTAAATGTCTGTAAATATAACTTTCCATATATGGTTTGTACAGCCTTAATAATTATTGCCTAGTCTATGTTGCTTAAGGGACTTTAGCGAAGTTTCTAAGTAAATGATTTACTAAAATTATTTTAGTTTAGTTTCCAGACACAAATCGAGTTGCCCTTTTTTCTACTTTCCAAATGGTTTTATTCCACTGAAGATTCTCTGCATTTCAAATGCGATTTTTCTCTCCGTGTTCTTTGGTGGCGAACGGGATGATGAAACTGAATTTATGCTGAAAATGCAGCCAAGCAAAAACAACAGCAAACAGCAACAGCGAGGACGACGACAAACCACTGCATCCTGTAACTCAACTCAACCAGCAAGGACTCGGCATCAGTCAGAGCCACGTTGCATTTCACAAAAGAAAATGAGTTGGAAGAAAAAAGTAATTAAAAAAAAAGAACAAAAACAGCAGGAGCAGCAAAAACAACATGCCAGAGCTCAGTAGTTAAAAAGTATCTGGCAAATGCAAACTCAAGATGGTTCACGGGATACCAACTATACTATACCAGAGGGTATAGTATCGCCGTAGCAGTACCGACGATGCAAGTTATTCAGTCGCTTCAAATATATAAATAGCTCAACATTATCCCTCTCCCTGGGCCGGACTAAGGTGTCAGAGATTTAGCCTGGCTGAGGGCCCGGGTTACCTCAGGGAAGTGGCTGGTAATAGCCACTAATATTAGAGGCTATATTAAGACTGGAAGCACTACTGTTGGTTAGAATCCTGGCGGGACTTCCTGAAGCCAAGGATTTCAGATCTATAAGCCTAATATCCTTTCTTTTTAAAAGTAACAAAAGCTCTATTAGCTTTCTTTTTATAGGCCTTGAAGGTGCATTCAACAATATACTCCCCGTAGCTATCACAGAGTCTCTTACGTCCCTGGGAGTCAATAATCAAATTGTGGAGCTATTCCATAAGCTGCTCACATGCAGAATGGTGACTACAACACTCGGTAGCTCAACGTACTCAAGGAAAGTAGACAGAGGTACTCTCCCTCTCCTATGGAACTTAGCAGTAAGCGATCACCTGCGCCATAAACTTCACAGGCAAATTCCCACAAAAGCTATGCGATCTACTGCTTGCTAAGCTTAAGGATCTTTGTTATCCGATAGAATATAAATACACCCCATTCGAAGCCCTGATCCCTAATCAAGAGGACTGGGAACAGGGAACCAGGGGTCAGGAAGTTAAAGTGAAAACATGTTTATATCTCCAATTTCCAAACGGAGAAACGGGAGGATCGGTATTAATTTTTTGAGATATTATCAATTCTAAAATTTGATAGATTTCTTTGGCTCTATAAGAATATAAACAAGTTTTTGGGTAACAAATTTCTTTGTAGACTTTACAAATTCAGAACGTAAAGCATGTGCTTCGAATTTTTGTTGTAACAATTAAGTCTATTTGCTTTCAGGTGAGAATGTTTCGCCTAGTGTGTGTATGTGCCACTTACCTTGCCACCGTCACTGTCGCTGCTTGTCGTGTCGCTGCGCTCGTCTTGCCACTGGCTCTCACGTTGACGCTAAGGAAAATAAAAATGCATTAACACAACGTCACAATGTGGGCAAATGTTAACATTGAGCGCTAATTTGCCACATGCCTCCGCAGCAGGGGCATATGGAAAATGCAGAAAGCCGGGAGCAGTAAGTGGGAGGAGTCAAATGAGAGGCAGATGACAAAGGAAAATGCATGAGGCTAAGTTGGTTTGGGAATTAATGGAGGTGGTGCTTTGGCTGTTATTTGTTTTAATGTTGAAATTACACAAGTCTGCAGGATATGAAAATAGGAAATGGGGAACATAATTTTTGAATTGTTGTTAGGCGCTGTACTGTTCTGGCAGGATTTTCTATTTTGCCTGATGCCTCAATGATGACTATGCACCAGATTTTAAAACTAAACTTGCGCTTGTCAAAAGCTATTAAAAAATCTTTGAAAAATAACTATACCTAGTTCGCTTATTACCTGTAAATATAATAGAAATTTAAATCAATATCATTGCAATAAGAAAACTACCAAACACTAAGATTTAAAAATAATATGAATTCTTCAGGTATGTCCTTTGGGTTACTAATATACTAATATGTTCCTTGATACTATATGTGCGCTCATTTTTAACAAGTTGTAACAAGTAATGTTTAATTATGGGTTTAACTTTGAATTGAATCTTCAACTTTGTTGAGTGAGTGTTTTTTTTACATTTTTTAGACTCATTAATTGTAAATTCAGAACTGTTCCTCTATTTTTTAGATAGTTCCTGAGATATGTTTGCTTTCGTTTTTGGTCCGATTATTTCTATAAAAAGTATAGGAAGTGGTCATTAAATTTTGACACAATTTCGTATACTATGTCTACAGAATATCGACTTTTCTATATTCAAAATTTACTTCTCTTCTATAAAAGCTGTAGGAAATAGTTTTTTGATCCAAACAACTCTCATTTAGAATCTGCCTAGGATTGTAAAAATTCGGTGTGTTAATAACAATTAAACTGAACATTAAATAGCTCTATTTATTTATTCCCAAAGCAAACGGTCAAATTAATTATGTATTATGATAAAATATTTCTATTTCTAATACTATTAAAATCTCATATGTATTTATATTTAAATATAAAACATTATTAAAATGATATGAATGGGTATCCAACCCCTGTCTTTCAGCATACTTTTAGGTTTTCTTTGTCAAAGGCCAAGCAATTATTCGCATTCATTTTTGGTCAAAATCAATTTTGTAAATTATAAAATATTATCGGGATTTATGCGAATGAATTTATAAATGCATGCACACACAAATATATAGATCCCTTTCATATATATATCTATTTTTTTTTTGCTGGTCGTCTCAATGGAAATAGGTCGAGGCGAGGGGCAGTGGGATGTGGAAGAGGCAGCCGCAGAATCGGATGTTGCATCAATTATATTGATTGCATTTGCATTGCCGCGCGCCACTTCACCTCGCCCTTGTTCAGTTGCATTCGAAAAGTGCAATAATGCAAATGCATTTTGTTTGCAATTCTGATTCTGATTTTGATTGAGTTGAGATTTGCCGAAATTTATTGGCCAAAAACGAGTGCGAAAATATCTTTGATCTTTGGTAGATGCAAATATTTTAAGTTAATTAATTGGCAGCTTCAATGATTAGTATTATTTATTAGTCACAAAATATATGTAAAATATACCAAGATTTGCTTAGTATTATTTTTGAAATGTCCCTTTTCCACTTTTCTGTTTGTCCTGCGAGTGATTTCCGTGCTGCCGCCATCTTGATTTATTAAATCTTCGTAAACGGAAGTCCCCTCATTTCTAGCCTTTTTTTTGTGTGTGTGTCTCTCTGTCTCTGTTTATATTCACTTCCCCGTATTTTCCACCATTTTCTGTTCTCGTCTCGCAAGTTTTTCGACTCGAGACAATGAACAGCGACAGGATTTTTCATTGTTTACCGCGAGTTGAGACCATAAAACTACTAAACAAAACAACCACGCCTACTTCACCGCCACCCGCCGCCCATCAACAGCTGCAGTCGGAACAGGCCCCTCCCTCCTTCATCTCGGTTTTTCCTCTTTGCCCCACAAACACACAGTAAAAAATAAGGAATTGTTGAAATCTAGGAAGCTGGGAAATCATAGGTATTTTATTAATATATATTTTTGGTTTCTTTGGAGCTGTGTATCGCATCTGCTAATCGAACTTAATAATTATATGCAATAAGCTTTTCAGCCTGAATTTGCATCATAAGCTTAGTAATCCGATATTGCACATTTCGTTAGAAATTTCCTTTAACTGATGGATAACATTTTGTAACCAAGGCATCTGGTTTTCCATATGGCGTACGAAGTATTATTAAAATTGGTACCGTGGAGTACAGAGGCAGACAATTATTAGATCCGGTTGGAAATTTGTTTAAAATTATTTATAGGCTTAGAAAATATAATGAAAACTATTCACTTATATAAATTTTCTGCTGCTGTTCAAGATTGTACTGATATTTGCTTGAATCGTACTTTATAAGGATCTGCAATTTTATTCAATCCCATCTCCGCCAAAGGCCTAATGTTTCATATTCATCACAAACTATAAGGTTTTCTCGTGTTTTTGCTTTTGTGGCAACAAAAGGGAAAAAATGTGAGGAGAACATTGACTGCAGACAAAGTGCAAGCGGATTTAAAAGAGAGAAAATTGGCCTACTTAATATTACAATCTAAAAGGGTTTTAAATATTTACAATTTATGTTTCCCTTAATAATTATTAATTATTAATTATTCTTATCGATTTTTGCAAGTTAAAACGAGAGAGCAAAGAGCAGTATTTGTAGATCGATTCCCTACTTAATCTTACAATGTAATAAGGTTTCAAATAATTACAAATTATGTTTCCCTTAGTATAAAACCAAATAATTATTAATTATTGATTCTTTTTATCGATTTTTTTAAGTTAAAACGAGAGAGCAACGAGCAGTATTTGTAGATCGATTCCTTACTTAATCGAGTCTGGCCTCTTGCAATGTAATAAGCTTTTAAATAATTACAATTGATATATCCACAAATATAAAACCAAATAATTATTAATTATACAACCATATCTAATCGTATTTCATTCTTATTGTAAATAGAATGAATTAATTGATATATAGGCTTTTCTCTGAGTGCACACGAGAGTCAGGAGGCAGCTAGGAAAATGCAGTCAAGCAAATGCACGCGGGGCCAGGCAGAGAGGGGTCTTTTGGGTTAGTGGTGCGGGTTCAGGGGGTAGAGAACAAGGGGGGCCCAAGATGGCTGCGGCAAAAATTAATCAAAACATTGCATAAAGGCAGCAAAAATAATAACAATAACAATGTAGAGCGTCAGGCAGAAAAGCAGAAAGAGACGTTGACAGGAGTACCACCGCAATGATGATGACGATGATGATGATGATGATGACGATGCCACTGACACAAAAGCAGCAAACAACTGTCGACAAGGATCTCATTTGTTATCCTGATTATGTTGGCGCCTTCCAATGAGAGACAGAGACAAAGACACGGCGATAGTTGGGGGCTTTGGGTGGCATTTAGGGGTGACATCACAGCGATTGCTAAACCAAAGAGAAATATATATAGAAAAAGGACATACACCAAATTTCGCTACCATAACTTTACTTAACAATCAAAAATATTTTGTCTAAAAAGTATTTAATAAGCTGAGAGTAAAAGTACACCAATCCTTGAAGTTTTAGCCCTTAGTTCCTTCATGAAGTTATTATTATTATTATTATAATTATCAATGATATTTCGGTCACCGTTTTGAATTAGATATTTAAGCCCGTACTCACATACGAGCATTACCATCAAAAATAAATCAAAAATAAATCAACGAAAACGACAAATAAAACAAAACAAGCGGGCAAAGTTAATTCATGCAACAAAGAGCATTCCGGAGGGCCTTGAACTTGAACAACAATTGTTTGATTATCAAATCAAAAACAAAACAAAAAACCGGGGTAAAGAACGACAAAAAAAAAACAGCCTAACAAAAAGGGGGTGGCAGAGGGGATAGATGCTGTGGGCAATGTTAGTGCAATTAATTAAAAAGCTAGATTCACACACACACACTCATGCTGGCAACAAAACAAAAAAATAAAAAAAGAAAAGAAAAGACCACATGTGTGTGAAAAAAAGAAGGCAGAAAACTTTGCACAAATTACAAAAAATCAAAACCAACAAGAAAAAAGAATGGACGACTGTGCATTCGATTCTCTTCTCATTTCTACACTCACTCTATATATCTACATATCTTTTTTTTTGCATATACATTCTGCCCTTTAATTGCCGATATCATTGATTTTCATATCCATTATATACATTATTTATATTTTGCCGAGAGATGCCTTAACTTTGCCTTAACCTATATCTCTTGCATTAGAAACTAATTAATTAAACTGAATTTGATGACCGCAAACACGTTTTATGCTAAATTAATTCACCTTGACCTCACTTTGTTGGCGAAACCTGGCTGTTAAAATTCAAATTCAATGCAAATATTATGTATTTATCTAATCAAGTCAAGAAGTTGAACCTAATGCTAATGTTTGCCCGTTGTTTTTGTAATTGAAAAGATATCGACTGGTGGCATTAATTGGCATAACTTTAATCTAAAACTAAACCTGGGGAAAACAGATTAGATCAAGCCTAGTTCGTAAAGAAATATATAGTATTTGCATAGTTGATAGCTTAAGGAGAGGTAACTAAGTATTTAAATTGAAAGACAAAATGAATGCACATTTAATTTAATGATAATATTCTATTAGGTAACTAATAATAGGTTCTTTTAAAATCTTTTATTTCATTTTTATTGTTTTATTGTTTCCCAAAATAAATACTTTAATCTTAACTAACTTAGAACGTATGTAACCAAACATTTAGGCAGCACTTTACCTTTACATTCTCCTATCGCGCCTACTAACACTTATCCCTAACAAGCACGTGCTTTATTATTTAATAACTAAATTACCTTCTCTTAAATAGAAGTATTGACATGCTAACTAATATTCATTTCCTAAAATCAAACAATATTTGGTAATTGTTTAAGAGAAAGGGTATTCAAAGTGTTTAGCTCCGGTAGCCTTGTGTCTTTACCATTTGTTCTTGCAACGTTTTGTTGATGTTGTTGCTGGGTTTTCCTTCTTTTTTTTCATTCTGATTGAATTGAAAACATTTTATGCATTTGATTTAATCAAAAGAAAAACAGAATGCAGTGCAGTGGTCTCGGGTTCAGGTTCACCAATGCCAGTCGCTGGTGCAGAGCCGTGTACAAAAAAGGGGTCAGGGGAATGGTTGCTGGGTGGTGGGCATTGAAATGAAATGCAAAATGGCATTCATTCATGCAATTTGCATTGTTCGACGAACCCCCCGACGAAGGCAACAGCAACATCGGAATAAACCTCATCCACTTCCGATCACTTCGACGATGGTTCCGGCCACCACCTCTCCGTTCCCCCGTTCAAGGGCCAAACGTTTAGTCGTCAGCCACCTGTGCCCATCGCAAACAATAAAAAAGCAAATACAAAATACAAAAAAAAAGGGAAGGCAAAAGCCAGGCAAAAAGGCCACCAACACGAACCCGACTTCGGGATACCCAATACTTGTCTTATTTATGGAATATTAATGGTCAACACTGGCCTAATTATATTATTAATAAGAAGCAACATTGTAAGATCAAGTTTGCTTAGATTAATATTAATATTATTATTAAATAAAGAAATTGGGAAAGAAAGAACCAAGCGTGAAGTCCAAGGAAAAGGATTTACACATGTTTCATATTTTTAAAATTATTAAGAGTTCTTATTATAGCTTTATAGTTTAGAATGATTTTAATAAGCTTATACATTTTTGGGCTATTTCTTTAACAAAAATAATATTATTAAAATAGTATAAATATCTAAAGAGAACAAACCTTCTTTGAAACCCTGAGTAAAGGGTATAAAAGCCAAGGAAATCGGTATAAGAAGGCAAAACACTTCAGCGGCTTATGTACAATTTAATTTTGATTTTATTTCTATTCATAGTTTACTTTAAACAACCTAGAACAAATAAAAAGGAAATAATATATATACATATATATTAGGACTTTTATAAGACTCCAAAAGATACTTTTGGATACTAATATTATACAATATAAAAAATAACTTCAAAGAGCAGCTTGCTTTTATACAAAATTTATTTATTGCCTGTTATTTATTTATATTTATATTTATTTACTGTAAAACACTAGATAAACTAGCTGCAAATATACAAATTTGATAAATTAATTTTTAGATTACAAGCAGAAAACATTTGTTTGATGAAAATCGAATGAAAATTTTCCCTTTTTCGCCCCTTTTCCGGAAACACAAAGCGCAAATTAACTTTTCCTTTAACTTTGCCTCTCCACATATGCACCACCTCCTCTTCCCCTCAAGAATCATATGACAAGCCCCAGGTCCGCTGACCTCAGCCATGTCCCCACGTTTTCCCCCCTTTTTCGGGAGCTGCAACTTTTTGCGCTTTCGTTTTGTTTCAATCTCTCTCCTCTCGGCTGATTTCCTTTTTTTATTTGCAGCTCTCCGGTTTTTCTTTTTTTTTTTTTGTGTAATTTATTTGCCGTTTTGCTTGTAATTTGTTACAGTTTTTTAATCTTGCATTGTTCTAAGCAGCCGCATTGAGGCGGGGCGGGGGCAGTCAGCGGTGACTGATGGAATCTGAATGAAGGACCCACGTCTGACACACCCGGGATCTTCATCCGGTTCTAAATCATGCACTCACAAAAATAACCATTTCTTCTTTACAATCAAAATTGCTAAAGGGACACAAGACCTTGTTGTTTTTAGAATCTATCAATGGGTGTCATCAAGTTGGGAATCCTAGCGGCAACTAATTTAAAAATTAAATGTATTTATTTATTTTAAAAATTGTTATAATAGCATCTCAACCAAAAGTTTCAACACAACATTTAGTGGCCTATAAATATGGATATTATTCCACACTCTATCAACATTTTGCACGGTGTAGGCAAGGGCTTGGGCGTGACTAATGGAGGAGGCGGTATGAGGGGCAGCCGCAATGTAATCAACATCATAATCAGTGGCGACGCGCTGAGTTCGACCCCCATTCTCGCCACCCATTTCTACACAATTAAAAATTATGAGTATTTATTAAATTTGCTTATTTTGGTAATAAATTAAAACCATTTATTGTTGAGTGTATTTCATGTACCCTTTTCTTATTCTTATTATGTAAAAATAAACAGTTACTCTTAATATTTGTATTAAATTGCCTTATGATTGGTTTCAGTGCAGCAGGCCTTGCATCTGTGCATCTGCATTGTCCTGGAGCGACAGGAGGCGCCAAGTCAGAAAGGATGAGCAGCTGCAGCTGCTACTCATCATGATGTTACTACTGCTTTTCCGTTCCCATATCTGTTGCCATTCAGACTCCCGTTCCAGATCCTGATCCTGGTCCTGGTCCTTCCTGGTCTTCCCCTCCCATACTGCAAATTCTCGTTCAGGACCTGCTGTCCGAGTTGGGCAAAACTCATTTGCTTGGCTCACATGTGTGACTTCCTCTAGAGATGGTAGTTTAGGAAAAATATAAGGGGAGTATTGAAACTAATGAGTTTATTTAAAGCGCGAAATTAACTATAGTAAGTATAGTAATAGTAATAAGTTACCATAACATAGAATAGTATTAATATGAAAAAAAAGAATTTAAACCACGGTATTAAACCAGTATTAAAAAAAAGGTGAGTAAGAAGTCGAGCTGAGTTTTTAATACCAGGCAACCCAGGGAAGTATTGATAGCAATAAATTTATTTAAGCCGAGAAACATATAATAATTGCTAATTTTTTTAAAATTCAGAACAGTATAGGTAAGTTAAGTATTAGAAAATAAGTAGAGTACGGAGTCGAGGTAAGTTTTTTAAGCAAGGAAACCAATGGAAGTATTAAAACTTAGAAGTGTTTTTATCTCAAGAAAAGTATTTAAGTATTTAAAGTATTAATGGTAAGTATTAATAAAAATGTGAGTAATTAACCGAGGTGAGTTTTAAACATTAAGTTAAAATTCATTTCTTGGGAAGAATAAAATGCGAGGATAGTTTTCAAGTGATATTAAGTATATAAAATATTATTAAAGTGATCCATTTTTAGTGAGGTGAGTATTTAATTTAATCCGTGGTTAGTATTTAAGTATTATGTTTATATTTAAATTAAAACTATCGCTTTAGGTTCATCCATCGCAACCTCCCCATTAAACCATCGCACGTTCCTTTTTAATTATTATAATTTTACATTCTAAGCACACACACACCCAGACACCCAGCCCACAAAAGATTGCAGGCAACAACAATGGGTACAAAAACAACAAATAAAAATAATAATAAAAAAAAAAACAAGAACAACAGCCACAATAGACGAAGGCGGCGCTATCACATAATTCAAAATTCATTTGGAAGGCGCACAAAAGGCGCCCATTGAAAAATAAAATGGGAATGGAAATGGAATTGGAATCCAAGCCAGCAACCACATAATAATACATATTATTAATAAAAAAGCTGAGGGAGAGGGAAGGAGAGGCCTGGGCAGCAATAAGAACTAGATGTGTGAATGCTGAATACAATAAAATAATAATCAACAATGCCCAGTCACTCACACACACGTACAAATATTATTTTATTTCTTTTTATATTTTTTTCAACTTGCTTCACCGTTTTATCGAAATAATAATGATGGTGCAAGTACAGTGCGTATCGCAGCTATTAAGGATGTCAATATAATTTCAGTTAGCTTTAAAACATACTAGCTTATGTATGTATGTACAAATATTATTTCAAAAACATATATATTTTTTTTTAATTAAGGAGTGTAAATGTGATATACATATATTAAGATGAGGAATACTTAGCTCTAAAAAGTTAGCTAAGAAAAATACTACCAGAAAATATTTAAAAAGAAACGTAGGATATGGTTTTTAAAAGCAAGTAACGATATAGGAAATCATGGAGTGTTTCTTTTAATGTTAATAAAAAGTTATTAACCCAACCCCAACAAGCACGTGCTGGGTGTAGCAAGGACCTCTTGAGTGTACTGTCCGTGGTGTATCCAGGTCCAAGAAAAAAACAATAACTAGATGTATGTATGTATGTATACACCCACGTAGTGCTGAAACGTAGTGTATTTATGAGCAAACGATAATATAAGTATTCATTTATTGCAAAGCAAATTCAAATCAGAAACAAAGCTGTAAACAAACATTATTTTATATCTTTAGTCGGGGATTTTTTATGATACAGAAGCCCAGACGTCAGCTATCCGTCTATATATATATATATATATATAGAAGTATATATACATATGTATGTACATATATATCCAGAGTTCATCAAATAGACCCCATCAAATCGTTTTCGTTTTGCTACGCTTTATTAACCATAATACATCCACTACAATTTTTTGTTTTTTTTTCTTCTGATAATTACCCGAAATATTCGGCATATGTACATATGTTGTGATATGCCAAACTGAACAATAATAACATAAAACCTTCCAAATTTTATCTATACAGATAAGACCTTTAATTCTCTGAAAGAAATATGTATAAATTGTATTGGTTTATCGGTATGTACACACATATGAACATACATATATTATACATATGTTAATAAATTTGTATAGTATTGTATTTAAATATGTTTATGTTTATGTACATATGTTGATATGTACATATGTATAATAAAGCATCTGCCAAGTAGATATTATTACTATTATAAGAATCTTTATCTGTATAATATTTAAATAATTGCAATTAATATATTAATTAATTAATATTTAATATTAATTTAAATATTATGTATGAATGTCTGTATTTTCAAAAGCAATAAATAATGAAATGTTTAATAATGAAATTTAATTGGCAACTAAAAAATATAGTAAATTAATTTAAAGCAGAACCGATCGTTGAAATTGTGGTACTATAATTTGCAACGGTACATATGGACATATGTTTGTATATGTACCTTCTTTTTAATTTCAATTTCCGACATCTGTTCTATTTGCCGTTATAACGCTGGAAGTTTTCTGTCCATGGTGTTTTTGTCGTTGTTGTTCTTGTCGTTGCGGTTCTTTCACTGTGTATATATTTCCCTATTTTATCACTCACCCCACGATTTCCGTATGTGGGCCACACATAGCAGGGGGCTCGGTGGGCTTTAGAGAGCGAGGGGAATTCTGATTCTTATTCCAGTGCCCTACACAGAGAGAAATTATATATTTAGGTTATTCGAAATTAGCTGAATAGAATAATATATATTTCATAAATAAGCATTTATCAAGTTTCTTTGACTAAAAATATGTACAAACCTTGCATTTATAAATAAATAATGTACAACCTTATATATATTTATTTATTTTTTAATATAAATCTAACAGCTGGTTAAAAATTAAACGGATCTGGGTTAATCGATTATTATAGCAATATTTTTCGATACACATTGATTTAATAATGATAATCATTTAAGCAGGCCCCTAACACACATAATAATAAACTTATACGATTTAAGATTCATTATTTAGATTTCTACCCAAAGATGAACAGGCTCTAGAAATGGCAACTTTCTCAATAGGTCTGCTTATATCCGGTTGAAAAGGATCCGGTTTTTTCCTGTGCAACTAGCATACACACACACTCTCTCACTCTGTGTTATCCACCCGCTCTCCGGTTCCGTTATCTGCGCCGCTCTCTTCCCCACTCTTTAATTCTGCCGTTAAGCTTAGCTTCGCGTTTAATTCGGCTTTGGCGTCGGTTTGCCGTTGCTGTTGCGCGTCGCTACTGCAAGTGAAATTTTCGCCCAGTTTCGGTTGTTTTATTTGTCAGTTTCCTTTTCGATTGAGTTCGGTTCGGTTTTGTTTTGCTCCGCTTTCCGAGAGCGCTGCATGAATAAATAAAAGCGAGCGGCGCAGCTGCGGAGCGCTTAGAAAGGAAGATGCGGTTCAGCGGCTACAACCGTTATCATTGCTCCGTTTTCGCCTCCCTCTGCCTTTGTTTTGCAGTTGGAGCTGCGCTGACGCGGGCGGATGACGCCGACGTCGACAGCGCCAGCAGGTTTGTGTCACCACTCGTAAAAAAAAAAAACGTTAAACCCGGCTCCAGAATGCAAGAGAAAATCATCAGCTGATAACTTAAGAACAGTTGCTTTCGCGAAATTGTGGAAATGCAAATGCAATGCAAGAAAAATTACATGCAATATAAATGCAATTTGTGTGCGAAGTGAAGCGTAGGAGGAAAGTGCCAAAGAGGAAGTGAAAATATCAGAGACTCGATTACAAAGTTGAAAAAACTCGAAAATATTTAAATAGATCAGGCCAAAAGCCAATATTAAACATTTTCCAAGCCAATATTTACATACAAAACATATGTATGTACATACAAAAACCATTTACAATTACACTGAAACAAAGAAAAAGTGAAACCATATTTTTTATATTATATTTTGTTAAGTGTTTTAGTTAGATTAGTGATTTACAAAACGAAATTAAAACCAATGAAACGGAAATTACACAGTTTTTGAATTATTAAAACAATGTTAAAATATGATTTTTAATACGATTTCGAAGTAGAAACCATTAATAAACGGTTCTTATTTAGTAATTAATGGCATTGTTTTGAAAATTACGTGATATATTCAGGTATTTCATTTTATATTTCCTTATTTATTGCCCAAGAAAAGTGCGCGCATTTAACAAAACAACATTGTCTATATAAAAAATAAATATAAAATGAAATAATTACACATCGTGTAATTTCAGAAAGTATATAAAGTATATAAACTTATAAGCCCAATGAGCTACTAAACTTTTTATTAAACTTGCGAACAAATAAATATATTTATTAAGGAAATACTCACTTACTCACCTTAAACATTCGTAGTTCACCCACCTTTCTTGTTATATATGTACATATATGTATATGTTTTCTGTCTCAAAATATATACAGTCTTATTGTTTTAATTTCAAGCATTTCACAATGAAATCCGCACAGCCCTGCTTAGCTGCTCAGCACATTTCTCTGCTGGCGCTCTGCCGACACACGCGCGCTATCAACATTCGTGCGACTTCGCCAAAAGTCTTTTGGGTGCACTGTCGGCATTAATCACAGCATTAGTGTTTTCTGTTTTTAGCGATAAATAGTGATTTTTATAGTCACATGAAAAGACAGAGCTTAGCTCTATTCAAAGGCTACCGAGATAAAATATTTTTAACATATTGGGTACTTTCTTGGTTTATGTTCCAAGCTATAGGCTACTTTCCAAACTTAATCAAGATCTGTTGACTACTAAATCCAACTCATCTCGCTGATAGACAAGATCTGAGCTAGCGGTATTTTCAAGATCCAAAACCGAATGTAGGTGCTCTTAAGTCTACAAAAACCAAACAGAGATTGAAACCTTTCTGGCATGGATTTACTGAGTATATAGACATGTAGTCAAAGGAGGCTTTAGGAAGCGCTTTATATAGTACGCTGATTCCGAGGAATATGGCAATTAATCATACATGTATAACCGGACTATTTTAATTTAATTTAATTCCCCCCTTAACCTTTCTAGAAAGTGGCTGTGCAGCCTGACAGATATCTGCACCTCGGAAGCGGAACGAGCGGTGGGCGTTCAGTACGATCCCGAACGTTTTGAGAGCCAGCGGGACTGTCGATTGTCCTGCGGCAAATATGGAGCAATTTGGCCCATGCCCACGGGCAAGGAGTGCACCATATCGCACAATCGCGTCCGCTTTGATCCTTGGAAGGTGCGCTTCCATGTGGTGGCTCCCGGCGAGGCAGCTACCCAGTTTTTGAGGGAGACCAATCGAATCTTTGTCTCGAATCTGTTGAAGGAATGCACACGGAATTGTACGCTGGAGAGCAGTAAACAAATACTGGTTCGGGCCACCGTGGCCAATGAAAGCTTGATCCTGGACTGGTCCACCGACGAGAGTTATGCGTTGGTGGTGCGCACCACAGAAACGGCCACGTTTGTGGACATCCAGGCGGGAACGGTGTACGGAGCACGTCATGCCTTCGAGACGTTAACGAATTTGGTTGCCGGCAGCCTGTCCAATGGCCTGCTGATGGTATCGGGAGCCAATATCACCGATCGGCCAGCCTATCCGCATCGCGGCGTTCTCTTGGATACTTCCAGGAACTTTGTGCCCCTGAAATTCCTAAGGAGTACTTTGGATGCGATGGCAACGAGTAAAATGAATGTGCTCCATTGGCATGTGGTGGACACGCATAGTTTCCCATTGGAGATCACCAGAGTGCCCGAGATGCAGCGCTATGGAGCGTACTCCTCGTCGCAAACGTACTCCCGCCAGGATGCACTCAATCTGGTCAAGTACGCCCGTCTTCGGGGTATTCGCATACTGATCGAGATTGACGGACCGTCGCATGCCGGCAACGGATGGCAATGGGGCCCGGCTGCCGGTCTGGGGAATATGTCTGTGTGCCTCAATCAGTCGCCCTGGCGTCGATTCTGTGTCCAACCGCCATGCGGACAACTAAATCCCCTCAACGATCACATGTACGCCGTGATGAAGGAGATTTTCGAAGATGTTGCGGAGCTGGGAGCACCCGAGGAAACCGTGCACATGGGTGGCGATGAGGTGTTCCTACCCTGCTGGAATAACACCGATGAGATTCGGGATGGTATGCAAAAACGGGGCTACGACCTAAGCGAACAGAGCTTTCTGCGCCTGTGGTCGCAGTTTCATCAAAAGAATCTCAATGCCTGGGATGAGATCAACGAACGCATGTTTCCCGACATTAAGGAGCCCAAGCCGGTGATCATCTGGTCGAGCCATCTCACCAATCCCAAGTACATCGAGGCCTATTTGCCCAAGGAGAGGTTTGTAATTCAAACCTGGGTGGATTCGTCGGATCCCCTGAATCGGGACCTATTGCAGCGTGGCTATCGCCTGATCGTGTCCACAAAGAATGCCTGGTATCTGGACCATGGGTTCTGGGGCAGCACCTCGTACTACAACTGGCGCACTGTCTACTCCAGTGGTGTGCCCCTGGCAAGGAATAAGGACCAGGTCCTTGGTGGCGAGGTGTGCATGTGGAGCGAGTACGTGGACCAAAATTCATTGGGTTAGTGTATGCTTGAAATCTCTAGATCGAACTGGACAACCTAATGCTTTAATTTCAGAATCACGAATTTGGCCACGGGCTGGAGCAGCCGCCGAACGTCTGTGGTCCGATCCCAAATCGTCAGCATTTATGGCCCAAAGGAGATTCTATCGGTATCGGGAACGCCTCTTGGCCCGGGGCATCCATGCGGATGCGGTGACTCCGCACTGGTGCGTCCTTCATGAGGGAATGTGCCTTTAAATTTGGCAACAGGAATCCGAATTGGAGTCCTGCTGCAGATTAAGCTTTAGCTCCAGCAAACCAGCACTGTGTACATACATACCCTTCAGTCTATATGTTATCTTATTCATCAGCTATTTACCATATAAAGATTGTGTTCTCAAACCATCGTTGTCTTTGCTTTGAATGTTATTAGCAGATCGCTGATTATACACGTACAGTGTTTAGAGACGATTTAGCCATGTCCGTATGTCCGTCCGTCTGACAACTGATCTTAGAGATTATAAATGCTATAGCTATCAAATTTTGTTAACAAGTTTCTTAACTGTATATTAAGTTTGTTTCCAAATTTGGAATAACTAAGCTAAAGTCTTGATGAAAATATATATCAAATAAATAAATATAAATTAGAGAAATCTGATGCTAAACGTAAGAGAAAAAACTAAAGTTTGCACTAAAGTGTTATGCAACTTTTACATTTGTGTTGGCAGCACCAATGGATGTTGCTCAACATGTTCCTAGCAACATTTGCCTTCATTTGTCAACTTTTACTTCTGCATTCCGCTCTGTTTAATTAAAGTCAATGAATACTCGCTTCCCATTTCCCATAAATCAGTTAAATATTCTTTGCACAATTTGGATGCTTATATATTTTAGTTACATACATAAGTGAAGTTACATGGATAAATTTCGGAATACTAGAGGAAATCGATTTGATCGTTGAAAGTGCGCGCCAGAAAGAATACAGCCTGACCTCCTATTTAATGTAGCCCTGATCGATGGCATGCTTAAAAATATCGGCCAGTCGCTGCTGCTTGGCCGTCTCCTTGAACGGCGTGATGTTCCACACGTCCGTAAGGATGGCGTTCTCCTGAATGCCATCCAAATCGGCCACCTCCTCGTCCTCCATCATGGTCATGGGCAGGGATTCGATGCCCATACCGCAGCCAAAGCGTCCGAAATTCTTCAGCTCTTCCTGCAGTGTATCCCAGGAAATAATGGCCTCGGCATCGCCACCCAGATCTCGGATCAGATCCTGGGCACTCTCCAAATAGGCGCGCAGCAGCTCATCGTAATGCTGCTCCCTCAGCTCCTGGCTAGTGCACGAGTAGACAAAGAAGCTCAAGTCCAAAGCCAAGGACGAGCATCTTGCCAGCTGGAAGTCAATGATAATGATCGCCTCCGACTTTCCCTGCTCGGTGTATTTGGTCAGGAAGTTGGGGGTCCAACAATCGCCGTGCCCGAAGACACTGAGCTTGGAGCGCGTGCTGACCAAATTGATCAGATCGTCGAAGAGTGGCGGCTGTAAGAAGTTGCCGCCAATGGTCTCGTACTTGCTATTGGGATAAATCTGCGTGATCGCATCCTTGGCCACATTCTCGGCCAGCAGCAGGAATCCTGTGTACCATTCCCGGGTGTGTTCACCATAATATGTCTCCTCCAGCGCATCTGCCGCCTTTTGGAAGTTGTCAGGGTCCAGCGAATTGAAGGCAAGGGCAACGCCATGGTAACGACCCAGGGTTCTCATCGTGAAAATGGCATCCTCCAAAGAAATATAGTCCTGGCTGTAAATAAAGTTTTCGATTATAATTGGAATTGAAAGTAAAGCAGAAAGTGATCCAGATTTTAAATCAATCGAAAAGATTTACAATCTGGTATCCCTTATAAACTGCCAAGAGGCAAAAAAACTTAATGAAGGTTATAGGGAACACCCCAGATATTTAGCTTTAAATTGTTCGTGTTCCTGTATATACAAATATACGATTTCGTTTAGTATTTTATACATTATTTAAATACGGAACTATTTGCCAGTGTCTTATCATCCAGGAAAACTGTATTTGTTAGTGGTAAATCTGCGAAAACAATATCAATCTCTGATAATGTACAAGTGTATGATTGAGTGCCAACTATTTGCTAGATAGGAATCTCTTAGATAATACAGATTTGGGGTATACAAAAATGTTAAGCCCACTTATTAGTTTTTCCCAGCTAATGCTTTAGATTTATATCTGATACACTTATAGTAGGTAATATATATAGAAAATTATGTGCTCGTTTTCACCAAGAAGAAAGCTTCCGTTAAATATGTAAGTTCAAGAAAGTATTCATGGAAATTGGAAGGCCCGGCATTATCATATGTATATGTTTCTTTAGTTTTATAAACTTCTCCCTTTAATCGCTTATAATTATAATAATTTATGGAAATTATATCTTGTCTACCCTTCAATAGAGATTAGATCGTGCTAATCTAAGATTAAGATTCGTGCTATCATTGATCGGTTTATCAGAGAGCCAAATGATAAAGCAAACTAATTAAATATTACTCGCCTTTTGTTATGAATAGATCAGACAAATTGATTGGATACATATTTGAACAGCTTGGCCGCTAGAGCCACGTCAGTTATTGGGATATATCTATCATATAATTTTCTTATTTATAGGAATAAAGGAATACTCACCGAACTGGAGCCCTGTAGCCCCTTGGTCCCACATCCTCTAGGGCAATAAAATCATTGACTCCGTCACAGAGCGACGCCACACATCTGGGATACTCGACAAAGGGATTTTTGGCCTGGGGCTTGCGCGACTTCTGGAAGGCCTCAATGGCCGGTATGACTTTCGTGTAGAAATGGATCTCGTTCCGGAAGAATATCACCGATCGGAACAGGCGCCGTCTATGCAGATTGTCTGGCATGGCCTTAACGATCACACTGATCTCCAGTGGCTTCTCCTCTCCGTTGTCCTCCTTCACGCCATAGATAGTTATGCGAAAGACGCGACTCAGATAGGCATCGCCCTTCTTGCCGCAAGCCCCGAACTTGTAGGAGGTGTGACGTGTCCCGCCCACATTCCGGATGATCTCGTCCAGCGTCGACTCGGAGAATTTGGCGGAAATGTCCGCGAAACTGGGGAAGGTAGCGCTCATCTTGGCGTTCAGAGTGAGTCTGTTGCTGTCGGGGGAGCTCGATCAGCTATTTGTAAGAAATTAAACTATTTATTCGGTCAGAGAGGGATAGATAACGCGGCGTAATCAGCGACAATAAAAAAAAAATGAGCAGCGAAGCAAAGTACAGTGAAAGCTCTCGCAGAGGCCACACACTACGGTATGTGAGCTTCTATTCTTTCCAGTGAAAAATGTTCAGAAGTATGTATGTTTTCTCTTGGTATATTTATTAAATTTAATTTTTAATCATCCGAATTATCGGGTAATAAAATGTTCTATGAATTTCAAGTGTTCACTATGACAAAAAAAAAGAACAACATAACACAAAAGTAGCAACAAAACGGGAAAACATTTGTTTACCGCCTTTTGTTTGGTACACGTCAGCCTTCCTCTGCCACGCGCTCTGCCGGCGTCGCTGCCCACACTTACCGGCCTTTTTTTTTCTGCACAGTAGTGCGTGTGAGAGGTGGTTTTGATTTACGGGATTTCGGTGGCGCTTTCTGCTTCTTTTGCTCGGAGCTTTTTATCGTTTTGCCCTTTTAACCGCCAGCTCGCCGCAAATTCTTGCTTGTGTGCCTATGCTCGCGGATGGTCCCCCCTTTTAAATTATTATTATGTAAGGCGAGTGGCAGCAGCATGCAACAATTGATACGAAAATATATTGTTGTCAATTTTCTCTTGCCGGCGTAAACGAAACAAACTGTTTTATTTGTATGTGTGTCGTCAGTGCTGCCAATTAAGTGTATAGGAAAAGGCTAGAAACCAAGTATAGATAAACTAAACTAAAAACTAATTTTATCCAAATCTATGCAACATTGGACATTGTAAATAGCCCAAATGTCTTAAAAATGTTTGAAAAAAGGGGTACTTTGCATAAGGTAATGGTTTCCGCATTCATTTAAATAAAACATGAAATGTATAGATTTTAATTTAAAACAAGTCAGATTTTATGGGAGAAAAGACGTCACAACACTGATGTGTGCGCCGAGGGTTGAGAAATTCAAAAAAGGTAGAGATCTTTGCTATAAAGAAGAACATATTAAAACCATTCATGACATTGGCGCAGCCATACTTTGCGAGGTTCGGCTTAACCCACTTTTCCAAGCTCTCCATAATTTTCCGCATTTCAGAGGATGCGTAACACTCTGGAAAACTCCGGAAAACCATGAGACAGCGTTGCCACACTGGTCTTCGAGTCAGCTGACAGCAACCTCTAGTGCTGTTGCACACCAACAGATGATTAGTGTTGCAAAGCGTGCGCAGAAGATTGCACGTGGGGAAACTTGTTATTTCTCCCTCTTCCATTTTAAATACAAATCCGGAGAAATGACTGCCGTGGAGCCAGGGACGAAGAAGAAGCGTATCTCGAAGAAGAACAAATCCGCGTGGCGCAAGACAGACATCCAGGATGTAGAGCAGTTCCTCGAAGACCAGCGCCAGGAGGAGCGTATCGGGTGAGTTCGCAAAAGAAACATGCGGAGTGGTAAACAAATGCCGAAAGCAGGAACCTAACAACAAGTTGTTCCTCAACTACAGGACATTTGCGGACAAAAAGGATGAAGACCTGTTCGTGTTGGATGCTGCCACCCCGACAGCTAAGTCCAAGTTGCTAAGTGTTAAGCAGAAAAGGAAGCTGGACGCCAAGAAGCCGATGCGAAGCCATCAGGCGTTGGAGAACACATCTAAGGTCCAGGATCCCATAGTTAAGCGGTAGGTCCTTACCTCGTCACTAAGGAAACCCACTAATAGCTCCTGACTACGCAGCAATCATGTCAAGCAGAAGAAGAACGGCCGTAACATTGAGCTGGAGGTGTGTAATCCCACCAAGCCACGGCATCTGCAGGCCAACAGCGATCGAGCCCTGTACTACAGCAAGCTGGAGAAGCGTCTGGAGGCGAAGAAGAACAAGAAAGTGGTGGCCGACAAGGATATATGGCAGGAAGTGGATTTCCGTGACCAGATACCGGGCTTGAAGGACGAAAAGGGTTGGATCAGTCGTGAATTGGCCGTTCATACAGCCGGCAATATTGGCAAGAAGGTGGTGAAGACACATGCCAGCATGCACCATAAAACCACCAGGGCAAAGTATGGAAAATATGTCTAGCCAATTAGAGCCCGAAATATCTTATATATCCTTTTCTTTCCATTTTAAATAGGAAATTCGAGATGCCGCATCCGGGCATGAGTTACAATCCCTCGCCCGAGGATCATCAGGCGCTCATCGAACAGGTTGTGGAGCGTGAGGAGGGAATTATCAAAAAGGAGCAGCATTTAAAGCGTGTTACCACCAGCATGTTCTCCAAGGTGACGCCGGAGGAGCGGGACAAGCGTCACCTTGCGGAAATGAGCCAAGGCATTGAGGATGAGGAGAATGCCGGTGAAGCTGAGCCTGATTCTGAGGAGAAGGAGGAGAACCAAAATCAGCCCTATCACACCATCAATGCTCCCGTCGAAAACAAGAAGAAGAGCAAGCAGGCACGCCGCAAGGAGCTCAAGCAGAAGGAGTTACAGCGCCAAACGGAACTGAAGCGTAACCTCAAGCGGCAGACAGCCGATCTGATACGGTAAGGATTGCTATAACATATATTGCTCCAATAGTACCAATTCAATTGGAAATTCTTCTTTAAAGCATCAAATCGATTCGCCACGAGCTGGACGACGAGGCGGAGGATCTAAACGAACTGAAGAAGCGGCGCAAACAGCGCGCCGAAAAGGCCAAGTTCGAGCCAAAGCGTCTGGGGCGTCACAAGTTCGAGGAGCCCGATGCGGATGTCAATCTGCCCGAGGATATTGCCGGTAATCTGCGCAACGTGAAAACGGAGAGCAGCCTGCTAAAGGATCGCTTCCATCAGCTGCAGCGCAACAATATGCTGCCCACAACGAAGGCAGTCAATCGCAAGAAGGCCAAGGTCAAGAAGTATCTGCGCAACTCGCACAAGGAGCCGGGTGTTAGCTATCAGGATCTAAAGGAGCGCCGCAAGGCCGCCGCCAAGGTGGCCGCACCCACCATCAAGATATAGTTACGATTAAGTTTTCTTTTTTTATTTTTAAAACGGATCTTACATCGAAATGTATGTGTATAGCATTAAAAACTACATTCTTACCCCCACACACCCCCAACAGAAAATGTATCTATATCAAGGACTTCTCCTTGAAACGCTTTTGTTTCAAATTGTTCTTCTTTTTCTTTTTGGACAGCGGTGCAGCCAAGTCGCGGTCCTCGGGCTGTTCCATCGGTCCGTCCAAACGCTTCACGCCACTGAAAAGAAAGAGACAGAATTATTGGGTTAATATTTTTGATTTTTTTAAATTCTTTTGGGCTTAAAATAGGGTTTAAAAGGGGTTCTTTGTTTTCAGGGATCAGAAATATTAAAAGGAAAACCATTTTAGAAGTTACTAGCTTACAAGAAGGCAGTGATTCTTGTGCGCCAGTGTGCATTCATCCCGCAACGATGGATGGAACGGAAACTTACGGCTTGTTTAGGCTTGTAAATTCGTTAACGATGAAACGCTAAAAGGTCGCCTACGACTTGGCAAAGAGAGTAATAAGCGGTTCTAGAAGGAAGTGGATAGCTGGATGAGCTCACCCATAGAAAGCGGACAGAAAGTTGCTTAAATTCCATAAAATTGCGGAGAAAAAAGCATTATGTTATCAAAGCTAATTCTCTTGGTATCAAGATTTGGTAGCTAAGGAATTAATGAGCTCGAAAACTTTCACTTCCGTGTCATAGGGGTTCTAAGTACCAATTTTTATGATAATTAAAATGCTTTAAATATGAAATATAGCCGCACTTGAACTGCGCAGACCCACCTACCTTTTGACGGAGAGCAGCCCGCTGCCGCCGCCGCCTGGTGCTGATCCATTGGTTTCCAGGGCCTTGGTCCAATCCTCTCTGCTGCCCTTGATCTTGAACTCCTCCAGGCTCTCGGCCTTCAGTCGCTTCAGTTCCTTGCTCTGTTTCTTGCTCAGCTTCTGGGCCGTTTCATCCAGTTCCTTGTCAAGGGAAAGGCTCAACGGCTGCAGCTCCTCGCCCGTGGGCAGATCGCTCTCCTTTAGCATACCGCCCTCGATGTGCTCCTCCAAAATGGTTCTAAAGCATTTATTGGTTCGCTTCATGGCATCAAAGAACTTGGCCAAGAGCTGGTTACCGGGCATATTGAGCTCCAGGCCGAGGTCATCAACCGATTTACCCTGAACACCCAGCCCCAGAAGGATGCCCTGCTGCACCACATCCAGTTGCAATCCCTTGATCCGGCCCTGGAAATATAGCTGAGCAATATCGGTGAGTAGGTCGAGTATCAGACGGAATTCGGACTGTTGGCGGACATAGCTCTCCAAACGCTGCAGATCGTGGGGCAGAAAGTAAACATCCAGCATGGCCTTCGTCAGGTATTCGCCAAACGATGACGACTTGTCCACAATGCTGTTCTTCAGCAGGGCCAGACAGAGTTTCGTATTGAACTCGCGGAACGTCTTGCCCATTAGCTTGAGCGCACGTCGCTTGAAGTCACGGAAATAAAGTGGCAGCCAGGTTAATCCCTCGCTAATGGTGTACAGCATTATGCAGCTATGCTCGGCGGTCAGTTCGTTGGATTTTTGACTAAGATAGACGGGCACGAAGCCGGCGGATTTCCAGAATTTCAATAGCTCGCCTGTGAGGCCATAGGAGGTTCCGATGTAGTCCACCAATTCCGGTTTGCGTTCATGCAGGCGCTGCAGGAGCGTTGTTACGCGCTTTCGGGATGGTATCTGTTCTTTGAGCATGCTAAACTCCGACTCCTTTACCTCCTCGATGCCTGCCACACCGCCATTCTCGTCCGAGGCACCGGGTGTATCCTCAAAATTGGTAAACTTATTCGAATAGTAGTCCTTGAGCAGTTGTATGGCCCGCTTGCCATAGCCCATCCGTTGGTAATTCGGATGCGTTGCCACACGCACAATACGTACGCCCGCTAGCTTGGGGAAATCCCGATCCCCGTACTGCTCCGCTATATTCCACGGAATCAAGTCACCGGCCGCCTTCTTGCCTCTGCCCAGCTGATCGCTGATGCTCTGTGAGGAAATCTGACCCTCCAGTGCCACCTGGATGACCACCAGGATTTCGGGCAAAGCATCCATTCGCTGAATAGGTCCCAGGAGGCAGAATAAATGATGGGCTGGTGCATCGCTCATCATCTGCAGATCATTGGGGGTATTCTTGTAGTGCGAGGACACATAAATGGAGACGAGGCGATGGAGAAAGGCCTCGGCTGCCTTTTGGTACGAGAAGAGGGCGTCACGCTCCACATAGTACAGCTCACAGGCGTCTGGGGTGGGACAGCCGGAGCTAATGGCCGGCAATGAGGTGGCATCCAAACAGAGCAGCTTGATCAGCCACTTCTCGATATCGTCGTTCTCCTGATAACGTATCGACTCCTCCAACTTGAGCGGCGGCCTCGCATTGTTGTCCTTCTGCAGCTGCGAGATTAGCTTCAGGCTGAGTGATCGGCCGGTGCCCTCATAGCCATTAATCGTACTCGCCATGAACACCAAATACGGACCGATCATCTTTTTGACCAACGGCAAGGGGATGGCGGCCGCCTCATCGATCAGCAGCAGATCGGCGGCGTTCAGAAGATGGGTATCGCTGGGCGCTATATACTGGATTGTCTGGCGGCTGCCTCGCGTAATATTGATCCTAATGATGGCCTTCTTGTAGTCGGCATTGGTGGAGCGTATAATTGTATAGTCGGCATGCTCCTGATACTCCAACGCATCGAAACCCTTGAGGACAAACTCAAAGAGCGTGATCAAGTTCTCTGGATGCGGCGATGTTACATATACATTAACATAGCCAAAGGCAACGGCAGCGGATATGGACAGGCCCAGGGCGGCCGATTTGCCACGGCCACGTGCCGCTGTCAGTGAAATTGGGGGCTTCAGTTGCTTGTCCACCAGGGTCTCAATGAACTGGGCGACAGCATTGGCCTGATCGTAGGTCTTGCAGAGATTAACCAAAGCACCGGCGGGCTGTACATTTAGCAGGCTCTCCTTCAGCTCCTTCAAATTGTCGTCGTTGGGCGAGCGACCGGCGCGATCGGGCTAAATAAAGTTAAAGGAAATTAATTCAGTATTCAGCAACCGCCAAGCACTTTCCTCATATTCTTTCCCCAATTACTTACGTTAACGGGCAACACATTTATGGACTTGGAGCTCAAAGGCAGCACGGTAAGATCGTCGTTGATCACCAGGCAGCGTTCGCAGTCGGACAGGGAGAGGATCAGGCGCTCGTTGAAGCGACATGTGATCGATTGGTGGGCCTCCGTGCGATAACGCTTGTGCACGTCCATGCTCATCGTGTAGAGCTGCTTCAAGGACTGCATTGTTTTCAGCAGAAGAATGATTAGGCCGCCACCCTCAACCGTTTCAATGGTGCGGGCCAAAAGATTCGGTGTCAGCGCCTCAAAGTCTTGCAGCACACAGACGCCATATGTCCGGCCCAGAATGGCATGCGTTTCCGAGTAGTATCTGCCATGGATGGTGGTTGCCACACGGAACGAATCGAATAAATCTGCCTCATTTACGTCCACCTTGCCCACGGCTATCTTCTTGGCACGCTTCTTGCCATGACTGCACAGAAAAAACACACGAAAAATTCCGGAAAAATAAATGAAAATGAAAAGGAAACTTATAGCCGAGTTTACACATACTTGGATATGGCCTCGTCCTTGTTCTTGTAGCACCAGAGCACCGTCGGCCGGGCCTTAACCGTGGACTTGGTCAGGATGTCGTATAGGATCGGCACCTGGTCGCGCGCCTTATCGCCGGTTATAATGAACATGGTGCGATGGCCCAGCTTCACTCCGTTTTCGATCATCACTCGGATCCGGTTGTCTATTTTCTTTTTCACCATCCTGAAGATTGTCAAATATTCCTGATTCCGGAGTATTAATAAAAGCAAATTTCAAAATGCACGTGTTTTTGAGTTTTTTTTTTTGTTTGGCTTGTTTGGGTGTCCCACAAAGAAGAACACGGCAGTTACTTGGACGGAGTAACGATTGGTCCAGATACAGCAGGTATGATTAGTGAAAACAGGGAAACAATATAAGAAAACCCAATCAAGGGATTCAATATAAAAAAGTTTAAATAAGTGAAAGATAGTAAATAGAGGTGGCTAAACATCGATACCTACATCGATGTCATCGATGTTTTGGAAACATCGCTAACATCGATGTTTGGCAGGGCATCATCGATGGCCAACTAATAATTGATCGTCGCTGAAGCCTTTTATCGACCATTGTCGATAAGCTTCGTTTTTCTTGTAATATGTCCAGTGTCATCAAAAATGTAAATAATATATTTATATGCACTCCTGTGCGCCAACTGGTCACACTAAAATAGCTAAAAACCACACCAGACATTTGGCGTTGCCATATTAATCGGGGGAAAAATGCCCGACTACACGTTCCCCTTTTAAAAGCATTATTAGCCTGTCGATGTCCACCAATGTTTTCGATATTTTTGGCAAAAACATTATATTTAAAATAATATAATTGTTTGCAATAACAACCGTATATATTTAATTTATACATTATTTGAGCTTAATTTTAAAGAATAAATATATTTCATATATTCAGTGCTGATGTTTGAAATAAAATGGTTTTGAAAAAATAACTAATATAGATTTTAATAAATATAAAAATAGTTATATAGTTAAATAGATTAATATTTTGATTTATTTACATTCTAATTGCTTAAAGTGAAAAGTTAAAGTCAACAGATTACGGCGCAAGTTTATTATTTTGTTTTTTTTTAGTTTTCCAAATGGATGTCAAGCGGACGGATCAACACAGAAGTGTCAGGGATGGCCTTGGACCGTCCATGAAGTTTATTGATTTAATTTTCCGATATTTCAGGCGTTCGCAAATTTGAATGTTTCGTGAATCGCTAACTGTATCTTAGAAATTAGTTATAACTTTTGATTGTGCCACCTTATCCATAGTATTAACAAAGATAATATAAGCTTCAAGATAAGTCAAGCCATACGATTTTTTGTACTCTTGAAAATTTGTTCAAATGCCTGAGAGAGGTGAAAGCGCGCTCTAGAGCCGGCAGCTCTGTTGCACGCATACTGCGACAGTTAAGTACTGTATGTGTGCACACGTATTTTCAGCATTCTAGATCTTTACTCACACAGGGAAGCGCATTCTATTTATCGATTTTCACGCTCTGAACTTTGGATGAAGCGCGATTTGATGTGTGTCTTTATATTAACTTGAATGGTCTTTTCCGATCAAGAGCAAGCAACGATGTTAAAATGGAAGCATGTAGAATGTAGGTACATATGTATGTATATTTGTAAATATTAAAAAAAAGGATAATATACAAAAAAGGTGAATAACAAAAGAGGGGCCCCGAGAAGTATAGTCAATAGACATCAACATGCAATCGTTGCTGTCCTTTTAGAGAGCTGTATTTCGGCATCCCACGACCATGGCCAGCAGGGCCATGCGTATGTACATGCCGTACTCCGCCTGCCGAAAGTAGGCAGCCCTCGGATCCGAGTCAAAGTCGCGACTGATCTCGTCCAGGCGCGGCAATGGGTGCAGCACGATCGAACGCTTTTTGGCCAGTGTCATCAGCTCGGGCGTCAGAATCAGTTGGCCGCAGCACTGCAAGAAGTGGGAGGAAGGTGGTTTATGCAACATTCTTTACGAGGAACCTCACGGGGACTAATTACCTTCTGATACTCCTCCATGCTGTCGAATCGTTCGCGCTGAATTCGCGTCATATACAGAACATCCGTGGTGGGCAGCACAGCCTTCAAGCCGGTGCAAAAGATTTGCTTGATGCCGAGCTGGTGCACAAACTCGGTGATATCGCGGGGCATCTGCAGGCTTTCCGGCGCCACATACTGCAGTGTGACGTTATAAAGCGTCAGAAGACGGACCAGCGAATGGACGGTGCGTCCGTTCTTTAGGTCACCCACCAAGGTGATGGTCAGGCCATTGACTGTGCCGATTTCCTCGCGAATGGTGAAGATGTCCAGGAGTGCCTGTGTCGGATGCTCGCCTACGCCGTCGCCGGCGTTGATCAATGGCTTGCGGGAAAACGAAGCAGCACGCTACGGAAATGGAAATGGGGATTTGGATAATACTTTTGTATTTTGAAATAGGGAGAGATCTTCGCGGAATCGCTACTCACCGCCACAGCACCTGGCGTGGGATGGCGCAGGACCACAACATCCGAATAGCTGGCCATCACCTTGATGCTGTCCTCCAGCGACTCGCCCTTCTTCACCGACGAGGTTGCTTGATTAATGTTGATCACACGGCCACCCAGTCGCAGCATGGCAGCCGCAAAGCTGCACTGCGTCCGTGTGCTCACCTCATAGAAGACAGTGGCCAAGATCTTGCCGCGCAGCAGCTCATCGACGGACCGGTCCTTGCTTACCCGCGACTTGAGCAGTTGAGCCAAATTGAAGATATCGTTCAGGTGCTCCTTGTTGAACATCTCAACGGCCAGGATGTGCTTACCCACCAGCGACTGGACCACGGGATTAGGACTGGCGGAGCCTGGTCCAACTTGCATCGTGGTGCGCTGCAGGTACTCTCGAAGCGTACTGGAGTCCAGGCGGACACGGGGTGACGGTGAAACCGGACGCAGGAAGGTCGAGCTACTGGCCCCTTCCAGAAAGTGCACCTTGGCACCACCAGTCTGCTGGGTAGCGGCTCCACCCTGGGCACCATCGATGGTCAGGAGATGGGCAAAGGTCTCGTTGGTATCGTGTTCGCTGGGCAATAGATCCTGGGTGGCAGAACCCTCCGATATCAGCTGACCAAGCAGCTTGGCCTGTCGCACATTCTGTCCGTAGCCGGGCTGGACCAGCACCTGGCCATCGATGTAGGCCACCTCGCCACGCAGAATAACGCGATGAACGCGTCCTTTGACCTTGGTGCCTTCGAACGGCGTCCATCCCGATTTGCTCTTCATCTCGCTGCCCGTGATAGTCCATTCCTCATCCAGATCGACCTCCACATATGTGTTTGGCTGCTCCGGCAGGTTAAAGATGTTCCTGGGGTTGCGATAAAACTTTCGCTTGATGTCCTCCAGAGTTAGGCGGCCATCGTGTACGGCCTGCAAGAGGAGCGGCAGTATGGTCTCAATGCCGGGAAATCCTGGCGGCGGTCGCTCCGAACGCTTCTCGGCCAGCGTGTGCGGCGCATGATCGGTGGCGAACACATCGATGTAGTCCATGTGCTCCCATAGCGCCTCCTGGTCGTCGGGTGAGCAGAGCAAGGGTCTTACCTCCGACATGCCCTCACCCAGACGGTCCACATCCTTGGTGCTTAGGAACAGATGATGCGGACATACCTCGCACGTCACCCGTATGCCCTTCTCCTTGGCGGCGCGTATCAGCTGGATCTCCTCACGCCTGGCCACGTGACAGATGTGTACCTGTCGGTCCAGCAGGTGGGCGAGTAGAATCACAGCCGCCGTGCTCTGCTTCTCCGCATGACAAACGATGGGTGCACGCTTTGGCCAGTGAGCCAGATGACGTTGCCAGGCGGTCATGTCGCTCAGCTTAAGGGTGCCAAAGGTATCGTTTAGATACATCTTCAATCCGCATGCCTGGGCGGCCAACTCATGCACCTGCGCCCAATTCCCGTCCGTTGCGCCCACATACAGGGCATAGTCGCAGTGGGCACCCGCCTTGGCCAGCTCCTGGAACTGGGTGAATGTCTCGCGGTCGACGATCGAGGGATTTGTGTTGGGCATGGCGCAGACGAGAGTCACGCCACCGGCCAAAGCCGCAGCTGTGCCGCTGGAGAAGTCCTCCTTGTGCGTGGCACCCGGCTCGCGGAGATGGACATGGACATCGATAAAGCCGGGCAGCTTGACAATTCGTCGCGAGGTCATGCAGTCGGTGTGCGTCTTCATAGCTGGCTTGCCGCCGGTCATTCGCATTGATTCCACCAGCAGCTTAGTGCACTTGACATCGGTCACCAGCGGAATCGAGTAGTCGACGGCAAGGCGTCGGGTGCGATAGCCATGTGTCATGAAGGAGGAGACCCTGCGAAGGTATGGGTGATATATTTATTAATAATTATCACAACCGGATCTAATAATGTTGATAGGAAGTGACTAATTGCAGATATCTCTAATGTACTACGTGCTCAGTTGAGCTATTTCTTTGATTGCAACTCTTTTGATTGCAACTTGTAGAGAAATTCGGTTGAGCGCTTGCACCTTGATAGGCTTAGAAATGCTTATTAAATCAAGCTTAAATTATGTAATCTAAGTGCTGGCATATATCCTAAGATCGCAAGAAACCTAAGCTCACTAATTAACTAATCGTTGAGATATCGAATGTTAAGTGTTCTCAGTTAAGCTACTCTTTTTACGCTCTTTCAATAACAACTTATGGAGAGAGCGATGTGATTCAGTTGAGCGCTTGCACCTTGAGAGTTAGAAAGTTAAATGCTTATTAAATTAAGCTAAATTATATAATCTAAGTGCTGGCATATATCCTAAGATCGCAAGAAACCTAAGCTCACTAATTAACTAATCGTTGAGATATCGAATGTTAAATATTCTCAGTTAAGCTACTCTTTTTACGCTCTTTCAATAACAACTTATGAATCGGTTGAGCGCTTGCACCGTGGGAGTCACAATGTTAGCAAATTAAATTAAATACTTATAAGACGGGGTCTTTAATTATACAAAAAAACCTTCTTTTTATAGCTTTTCATATATGAATTATTTCACGATTCAAGATAGATTCCAAGAGACCCAAGCTCTGCAATTACGTATTTTGTTAGCCCTCCTGCTTATTGCTTTATATACCATATATGTTCACTTTTAGTGGCCCTTACTTATCGGCTACCGTCTGGATATTGGATTATAAATGGACAATATAAACAAGTAGCTCTTGCTGCTCTGCCACACTCACCGCCTGGCACCGCCGCCGCTCATGGGCAGGTTGATGACCATATCGAATTGTTTGTTGGCCAGGACCTCGGTCAAGTGGCGCAGTTCGTTGTTAATGTCATCGGGTGTGGTCTTGTCGAATGTCCACTGCACGGATTCCACCTGCAAGAGTGGTGTTTAAAAAAGAAGGGGGATATATCAATATTTAACACACGTATAATAGATATAGAAGGCAACGCCAAGGCCACCGTTTAGCGACAGCGTCATCTTCAATTGTGAATCGATTGTTTGCCTAGAACACATAATAAAGATATCGCTCGCCATTTATGGATTGATTTTCCATGTCTATTGTTCGACATGCAATAAAAAATAAAACAAACAAACAATAAATTAAGTAAAGACAATGGCACTGTGGTCCGTTGCCTGGTTTTTTAAGTTGTCATTATTGATTCAAGGTTTATAAAGTAAGAACTTTAAATATACGCTCTCAAGATCTTAAAGTTAATAAATAAATACATTTTCTGCTTTCTATAGTAGAACTTTCTAATATATTTATTTTTTATTTTAACTAAAGCTGCGGAAATTCTGGACACTTGGCAGAATCGAAACAATTGTCTGGGGTTATTCTCTATTTATATGGATTTAATCAGCAGACTGATCAAAGTTCGCTGAAGGTCTTCGTTGCAGGATGATGATCTTTGTCAGTGTTGCCATTTCTATCCTGTTTCTAGACAGGGATTTCCGTTTTATTCTCTTGCTGGGTATGAGAAATATATATTCTTTATAATATAAAGGGTTTAAAACGGAAGTTTCTTTCCGGACAAAGGAGAGGAATGGCTCAACATTGATCTAAGTCCTCTGGCATTATAGTTGAATCTCGATTAATGGAGAACTCCTCCTTAAACGCTTAGAAAAATGTATCTTTTGTGGTGCCAAATTCCGCGTTAATGCAAAATCTTGTTGCATAAAATTGTGCACCGTGTTTTAAGGATTTAAGTATTCACACTGGCGATTTCTGTAGCCCCCCTTAAAATATATTTTTTTATGATTTTATTACAATAATTATATACTTCATTGATTGACCACTGTAAAGTGAAAATCAATTCCGTTCTTCGACACCCAAGAGTACCAGGAACTCGTTGTGCTAAGGGTCGAGCCGGAAGCGGAGCAGCGCCAAGGAAGAGGCGTCTCAGACGCGTTATCAAAGTGAAGAGATTGCCAAAGTCATTATTTGATCGCTGATTGGTGATTGTGTGTGCCCGATTCGTGATCACCAACTTGGCCGATCTTATCGGGTATTCTTTTCGTTTTTTTTTTTTATCAGGCGACCAGAGAGAACGGTGTATCAGTCGCGAATCAATCATGGGCTGCTCCTGGTCGAAAGCGGAGCACACCAGAGGTGAGTACGCCGGCAGTACGCCGAATGCCCTGCAGGCGGCCATACCCGTTCAGCGACACCAGTGGCGTCGGCGGCAGGATGAGAAGCATCAGCGGCAAATACAAAAGTTGCAGAAACGAAATGCACGCCGGAAGCATCGAAGAAAGCGCGGTTCGGGGGGAACGGGTGGCGGCAGCACAATCCAATCCAATCCGTCCAGTTCCTCCATAACGGGCTCCATCCAAAGACGTCAACGTCTCAGCGGTAAATCGCATCCGGATCTCGCCCTGCAGCTGCGTCTGCTGGGCGGCAGCAATGGCAGCAGTGCCACCGAATGTGTGAGTGCCCTGTATGCCAGGACATTGGAGCAGCAGCGCGAGGAGTTCCAGCGAACAGTGGAGCGGCGGACGCTGGATCAGTTGGACCGGGAGCTACACACGTTCCTATTGAATCAACTGCTGTTGGGCGTTCAGTTCTTTGCGAACTTTGAGACGGAAATGGGCCTGGTGGATGCGGAACTGTTGGCTCGGCGTCAGAGCGCCGAACATAGCCTGCTGCAGAGCGGGGCCATTGATGCGGCTGTGGCCAGGAATTTGCTCTTTAAAACAAGGTGGGTTTCGAGTCTTTAGGATCTGAAGGATAATCCTTCCAACTACTTCTCTTCGAATCTCTTTTTAGCTCCTCAACGATACCACCACAGCGTCTGCAAAAGCCCGTCACGTACGTGGTCTTTGAGAATGTGGACGTGGCCCGTCCGCATGATGCCAACTATGACACCGTGTCGGCCCTGTGCAAGGTGCTCCTGGAGA
The DNA here is from genome assembly GCA_008042475.1 of Drosophila kanapiae. Taxonomy (NCBI): domain Eukaryota; kingdom Metazoa; phylum Arthropoda; class Insecta; order Diptera; family Drosophilidae; genus Drosophila; species Drosophila kanapiae. The sequence goes on along the minus strand of VNJM01000686.1, from coordinate 404,357 downwards.
CGGACTATTACAGCACGACGCCCTGCAGCTCCGAGTTGGTTCAGCTGATGGAGCAGACCCGCTGGATGGGCTATGTGCGGCTCAAGTTGCGCGACCAGTCGCTCATCAGCAGCACCAGCGCCAGCACCAGCAGCAGTCCGGGCTCACCTGTTCCACTGACCAGCAGCAGCGACGAGGAATGCGTCTATACGGAGGCCGGTTATCCCCTGTCGACCACATCATCCTCCACTTCCTCCTCCGGCTACAGTTCGGGGGATTACGATCATGTGTACTTGGCCCGATTGAATACGCCGCGGCCTTTGGACGAGTTGCGTTTGAATGGGAAGTACGGCTTGGAGAGCAATGTTCTGCCGGACTGTTGCATTCGGCGATTGGCCAGCTGTATGCCGCCGGGTCAGGAGCAGACCGATGACGAGGACGAGGACTCTTCCTATTCCCTATCTGAGAGCGAGCAGGAGGAGGAGGACGATGGGGGAGCAGAGGTGGAGCCGGGACGACGACGGCACAGGGATCGTGACTATCCACCTGCCGGCTATGAGACCGTCCAGGTCCTGCGTCAATGCCATGCCGAGCAGTTGCAGCAGTGCTACCTCAGTTCACAGCACTTTATGCTCTATTTTGGGGAGCTACTTCGCCAGCAGCTGGGCCACCAGCTGGGCATCAACGCCACACAGCTCGCCGCTGGCTCCTATCGCGGCTGCAGCGTTTACACCGGCCGGGAGGAGCTTGTGCCCGCCATCCATGTGCCGCACGCGTGGCCCGATTGCGCCTTCGAGTTTGGCCTGAGGGCGAGACCGAGGCTAACCAATCTGCACACAGCCGAGCAGTTCCAATGGCCCACCGAGCAGATGAGGAAGCGTATACGATCCTTTGGCTATCACGTTGTACCCGTGGGCTATGCACCGAAGCGTTCGCAGAATCCCTTTCGGGAGCTAGAGTGGCGGATTGTCTTCCCGCAGGCGGAACAATATCTGGAGCGGCACTGCCTGACGCCCATGCAGCTGAAGGTCTTTCAGCTGATGAAGCTGCTGGTCAAGACGTTCGTGGAGAGCACCGATGCCCAGCCGCCGGGCGGCATACTGCTGGAGCAGCTGCGGGCCCATCTCTTTTGGCAGTGCGAACGGCATAGCAATGACTGGCCGGAGGAGTTTCTCGGCGAGCGGCTGGTTCGCTTCATCCGGTCGTTCGACGCCTGTTTGGCGCGGAAGCAGCTCAGCGATTACTTTATCGAGCGGCGTAATCTCTTCGAGCATGTGCCGGAGGAAAGGCTGATGAAGCTGCGGACCGTGATGGCTGGCATTGCGGAGCAGCCGCTGCTGCATGTGGTCCACGCTTTGAGGAATCTCCAGCATGCGCCGGATTTTTATCCACAGCTCGATTACAAGCGGCTGTTGAGGAATCTCTGCAGTCAGGATTACCTGGAGCTGCATGCGTGGGGTAAGTTCACGCGTCCGCGCCAGGGATTCCCCGACCAGCAGCAGCAGCAGCAGAAGAAGGAGCCGGAGCGGAAGGCGATGAAGCCGATGGTGTCGCGCCGAAAAACGGAGATAACCGATGCTGGTGGACTCCTGGGACTGGCGCAGCACCAGGAGCGATCGCGGGGAAAGCTGCGCCGAAAGACCCAGCTCCTGAGAGCCAACACCAATCAGAGGCCATTATCGGAGGTGGATCAGCGCCGCTCCTCGCTGGAATCCCTGGACCTGCATCGTCTCCTTGCCCGCTCCAACTCGGAGATGTCCGGCCCGGAGACGACGGCGATGCCACAGCTCAACAACGGCCTGGAAATCCTGCGACGCAGCAATCTACTCGAGCTTCTGCTGGACCATCTGCTGGCCATGTTGGCCTGTGCCATCCGCTTCGGGAATCGAGGCCATGCCCAGCTTTATCTGGAGCAGGGTCAACGGCTGTGTCGCTTGTATCAGCACTTGGGTTGCTCCCAGCAGGCCCAGCACTTCATCCAGGAACTGCAGCTGGCGGCCAGCAACATGGAGGTAATGGGTAGCGTCAGGACTACTCCATTGCTGGGGGGCGGTGCCGTTGAAGGTTTCCCCTTCGGGGAGATGGAGATTGAGTCACCGCCCTCTGTGCGCCGGAAATCCATCAAATTTCTGGATCATGTTGTGCAGATTCACTCTCCCGATCCCCTCTTTGTAAGGCCTATGAATCCCCAGCCAACAGGCAACAGCAAGTTGAGCGGAATCCTCAGAAGTCATTCACCACACAAGGACGAAGGACAATTGGATGCCATAGAAATGCAGGCCGAAGTGGAGTCTAAGTCCACATCTCTCAAGGCGAGGAAGGTCGAAAATGTGGATCAGAATCAGGAAGTGGAAGCCACAACGGACGAGGATTCAACCACACCGAAAGAGGAAGCCACACTGCTCTCCATCAATGGCCTAATCCAGCGTCTCAATCTGGATCCGAACAAGATGCAGGCGATCAGCAGCCGGACGGATCAACTGGTCCAGAAGGTGGCCCCCTCGGAGGCCAAGCGGGAGGAACTCAAGGTGATCCTCAAGAGCCAAACGCAGAAGCTCAAGGGTGCCTTTAACTAGTGCCACTATTTATTTTCATAATCTACCGAAGGGATTTAGTTATAAGCCCGATAAGATATAACTATTGGCCCGATAAGGATAAGGCAGGGAAGGTGGCCAAGAGATAAGATATTAGATATCTAATAAAGCTGCCTGAAAGTAGGTAATGCAATTTTGATGTGCAACTCGACAGCTATTTCTATGGCACCCCTGATATATTCGCAACGTTACTGTAATACCAATATAACTAATGATAGATATATAATATAAGTTTAGGAATTTGTAAAATATATATAATAAAGTATTTCTATTAAATGTATAAAACCAGAAGAGGGGGAAATTGTACAAGTAAGGAAAGCTAACTTCAGGCGGAGCCGATGTTCTTATAGCCTTGCAGAATATGACAACTTAGTTCGATTGTTCCTATGGCAGCTATATAATATAGTAACCCTGCTATTATAATCATCTAAATGAAGCATATATGAAGTTTAATTTAGATATCTTCAAAAATAGGGAAAATATGCAATGTTGGCCTGATTGTTTATATGGCAATAATTATGATATTGTGTTTCGATTTTTTACGTTCCAACATAAATACTGCTTGCAAAAGAAAAAAGGCAAGCGAGAGATAAAAAACGGAGAGATTATTTTGCGTAGAAACCGAAGGACAGGCGGACAAGCAAGCGGACAGATAAACAGACGGACATGTCTACATCGACTCGGCTGGTGATGTTTATCAAGAGTATGCATACATATATACTTTATGGGACCGGAGATATCTCCCTCATTGCATTTTAAATATACAAAATTATATTATCCCCTGTGTAAGTGTATTAAAAGAAAGCTGCGTATTTCAAAACAATGAAAACTGCACTCAAAAGTATCATTAAAGTGAAGCAAATAAAACAAAATTAAACTTAATTTGGTACTGGGCCTAAAAACCTTAGTGATTAGCTTCTTGTAGTTTCCGTTTTTTTGTTTTTGGGAAGCTTAATGTCTATCTTTTTTACTTACATCAACTCCGTGCTCGGCATAAAAGTCACCGGTGCCCATGGAAGCATATAGTTTGTAGCCCATCTTGGCCAAATCCCGAATCGAAGGCAGCAATTCCATTTTGTGCTGCATTTGGGGATTATTTGCATTAAATATTTGTGAGAGAAAACAAGGTTATAACAAACAAACAAACAAACCTTAAAGCTGCCTATGGACAACAGAACGGCATTCTTCGGTATCTGAAAGCCCGTGGACATCATGGCCTTGAGATAGGCCTCATATCTATTGTCCCCGAAGCAGGCCACCTCTCCCGTGGATGCCATTTCAACGCCCAGCTGGACATCAGCGCCCGCCAGCCGCGAGAAACTAAACTGTGGCACCTTAACGCCCACCTTGCCCACACCATGGAGGACATCCAGCGGCTCCACATCGAGTCCAACGATTGCCCTCGTGGCGGTCGCCACAAAGTCATGGTCCAGGGTCTTGGAGACAAAGGGAAACGAACGGGAGACACGGACATTGCACTCGATGACCTTCAGTTCGTTGTTTTTGGCAATTAGCTGCATGTTAAACGGACCGGTGACATCCAGGACACTGGCCAGGTCACAGGTGATCCGCTTGATTGCCTCCAGGGTCTCGGCATTGAGATCCTGCGGTGGTGTCACCAGCGTGGCATCACCCGAATGGACACCAGCATTCTCCACATGCTCCGATACGGCCATGCACAAGATCTGTCCATCGGCGGCCACTGCGTCCACATCGATCTCCTTGGCCTCGGTGAGGAACTTAGATATGACAACCGGATGTTCACGGCTCACCTCGGAGGCGGCATTTAGATACGTCTCCAGATCCTGATTCGAGTAGGCCACATTCATGGCGGCACCCGAAAGGACATACGATGGCCTGACCAGGCAGGGATAGCCAACCTCCTCGCAAAATTCGATGGCAGACTGAAGGTTAGTTAGCTCCTTCCAGCGCGGCTGCAGTATACCCTTGCGATCGAGCATGCGTGAGAACTTGAAACGATTCTCGGCACAATCTATTGATTCGGGCGATGTGCCCAGAACTTTGGCCTGCTGGCGATGCAAATCCATGGCTATATTGTTGGGCAATTGGCCGCCCATCGAGAGGATGATGCCGTCGCTGGCCTCCATTTCGTAAATGTCCATGACCACCTCGAAGCTGATCTCCTCGAAGTACAGGCGATCGCACATATCATAGTCGGTGGATACCGTTTCCGGGTTATAGTTAATCATAATCGTTGGTCGCTGCAGTTTCCTTAGCTCCCGCAGACAGCCGACGGCGCACCAATCGAACTCCACCGATGAACCAATCCGATAGACGCCCGAGCCGACGACAATGGTATGACCGCCGGGAAAGGACACGTCATGCTCGCTGCCATTGTACGTGTGATATAGATAATTGGTGCTCGCCGGCCACTCGCCGGCCACCGTATCGATTTGCTTGACATATGGACGGATACCAAGCTCCTGACGCTGATGGCGAACGCCCACTTCGCTGCTCTTGGTCGCCTTGGCGATCTGTTTGTCCGAGAAGCCGGCACGTTTAGCCCTCAGCAGCAGATCCATCGACATCTGGCTGCCCGCCCTAATGATCTCCGAATGCAGAATAAGAATCCCATCAAGCTTGTCCAAAAACCAACGATCAATTTTGGTCAGCGAATGCAGCTCATCGATGTTAATACCCATCTCTATGGCAGCGGCCAAGACAAAGGGTCGGCGATCTGTTGGTTCTGATAGCTGCTCGTAGATCTGGGCCTTGTCCAAAGTGAGCACATCGGGATCAAAGCCCAGCACATCGCTGTCCACCATGCGCAGAGCCTTCTGGAAGGCCTCCGCGAAGTTCCTTCCGATGGCCATCACCTCGCCAACGCTCTTCATGGAGCTGCCAATGTGCTTGCTCACCCGCACAAATTTGGCCAGATCCCAGCGTGGTATCTTCACCACACAATAATCCAGCGATGGCTCAAAGCAGGCCGTCGTATTACCCGTCACCGAGTTCTTAATCTCCGGCAGGGGCAGACCCAATGCCAGCTTGGCGGCCACATAGGCCAGCGGATATCCAGTGGCCTTGCTGGCCAGCGCCGAGCTCCGCGATAGCCTAGCGTTCACCTCGATGATGTAATATTGCTCCGAGTGCGGGCACAATGCATACTGGATATTACACTCACCGACGACGCCGAAATGTCGGATCACCTTTAGGGCGGTTGTCCGAAGCATCTGGTATTCGCGATCGGAAAGGGTTTGCGATGGTGCCACCACAATACTCTCGCCGGTATGTATGCCCAACGGATCGAAGTTCTCCATGTTACAAACGGTGATGCAATTGTCATAGGCATCGCGTACCACCTCGTATTCCACCTCCTTCCAGCCCTTGAGGGATTTGTCCACAATCAATTGACTCGAATGGGCCAACGCCTGCTGGGCCAGGCTCTTTAGCTCCTGTTCGTTGTTGGCAAAGCCCGAGCCCAAACCGCCTAGCGAGAAGGCAGCCCTGGCCATTACGGGGTAACCTAGGCGAGCGGCCGCATCAAGGGCCTCGGCCACCGAATAGACCGCCTCTGAGGGCGCAACTTGCTCCCCAATCTCATTCACACGCTCAGCAAATAGCTTGCGATCCTCTGTCTCAATGATCGACTTTATGGGCGTGCCCAGGATGCGGACATTGTATTTGGCAAAGATACCGGCCCGTTCCAGTTCGACGCCGCAATTGAGAGCCGTTTGGCCGCCAAAGGTGAGGAGGACACCGTTCGGCCGCTCCGATTTGATTACCTGCTCCACATAGTGCGGTGTTAGGGGCAGGAAATAGCACTTGTCCGCCATTCCCTTCGATGTTTGCACCGTGGCTATGTTCGGATTGATCAGCACGGTCTGAATGTTGGACTCTCGCATGGCCTTAATGGCCTGCGAACCGGAATAATCGAACTCCCCGGCCTGGCCGATAGATAATCCACCGGAGCCCAGGATTAGCACCTTGCGTGGCTTCACCGTGGGCATAGGATCTGCATGCAGACTAATCGATGGCTTCAGGCGCTGCTCAATTAGCTGCGGTATGGTAACATCTTCGCCGCGACGCTGAATGATCTCCATGAAGACATCGAACAGGAACTCAGTGTCCTGAGGTCCGGCATGATGCTCCGGATGGAATTGAACCGAAAAGTAGGGTTTGGTGGCATGAACGATGCCCTCGTTGGTGCCATCGTTGGCGTTCACAAATAGCTCTGACCAGCCGTCGGGCAGTTGCTCCAGATCCACGGCATAGCCATGATTTTGGGAGGTCATCAGGCAGCGTCCGGTGGCGCGATGTAGGCAGGGCAAATTGTGGCCCCTGTTACCGTATTTCATCTTGTGGGTTGAGCAGCCGATGGCCTTGGCCAAAAGCTGATGGCCCAGGCAAATGCCGAAAACGGGCTTGTTGCTACCATTCTCCAGGACTTGGCGCACCTTTTTGGGGGAAATCAAGGAATATAGGGAGGGAATATAATATATACACTCGTCTCGACTCACCTGCTCAACGATCTGATCGCAGCTTTCCGGGTTGCCGGGTCCGTTGGACAGAAAGAGGGCATCAAATTGCTCATCCTCGAGACGGGCACTCCATGGCAGCAGCACAACCGAGGCGCCACGATCCAGCAGACAACGCAACTGATTTAGCTTTAGGCCACAATCCAGGATAGCGATATGCGGTCCCTTGCCCTGGGGATCGCCAAACACTCGCCTCTCCGACACACTGCACTCCTGGGCCAAGTTCCTTGTGTTGGGATCGACGAAAGTGGACTTGGCCAGTCCATCTTTTCCCGGCTCCTCGTACACTATCCTGCCCAGAAGGCTGCCCTGTTCGCGCAATTTCTTGGTGAGGGCCCTTGTATCGATGCCACTGATACCGGGCACCTTGTGCTGCTTCAGCCATTTGGGCAGCGTCTTCCAGGTGCGCCAATGCCATGCCCAGTCGGCCACTTCGCTGACCACCAAGGCGGTGGCCTGGACAACGCCATCCAGCCACTCAAAGTGCTGGGGCAGACCGTGCTCATCCTTATCGTTAGGCGATGGCACACCATAGTTACCAATCAGTGGATAGGTCAGGACCAGAATCTGGCCGCTATACGAGCGATCCGTCAGTGCCTCCGTGTAGCCGACCATACCAGTTTGGAAGACCACCTCGCCATGAAATCCATCGGATGTGTCCTTGGGAATGTGGCCAAAGGGGGAGCCGGGCAGAACGGTGCCATCCTCCAGCACCAGGTAGCACTTTTCCTGTGACATTCCCTCTACGCTCTCTCTTCAGATGCGTTTATGCTGCGGGGGATGTGTAAGGTAGGTGGATCTTAGAGTGGGTCTTTCCGAGTTGCCGAATCTTGAGAGTAATGAATCGGTTATCAGCGAAGGCTACACATAATGTCACTTCGCTGATAAACCCATTCCCCACTCGAGAGTCTTTAATTAATGAGTTCTGGGTTTGTTTTTGTTTGCAATCAAGAGACCTTGCCTTTTAGCATTAGGTAGAAGTGTAATTGGAGTACGTAAATATTTGTATTGACCATTATAGGTTTAGTTTTTGCGATTCTCCTACAGAGTAACAAATATATTTTCATTATTCGATTTGAAATTAGGCATAGCTCGATTTTTGGGGGTTAGAGTTCCTTTTTAGCAACCTTATAGGAAATGAATAGCGAAATAATTCAAAATAAAGGATATAAGGTATTATAAATATCTTTGTAGGCCTCTTAATTCTCAAATAATTTACTTTGATCTATTATAGTCTTGATTTTCGGTTGTAAAATAACTAAGAACTTTACATCTCTCTGGTAAATAATCGTTTGAGGTGCCTCAAAAGTATATATAATATGTTGTGGGTCTCTTAATTCTCAAATATTGTTTAATTTTAAATCAATTAAGGATTTCCTGATGTAAATGAGTGACTACACGTTGTAATCGCTAATCAAATAATCAAATATTTTACTATTTACTAAAACAAAAAATTGTATATAAGTTCTATCCTTTTGTAGCATATTTTTGGCCAGCATTTTCAGTGATTTCAAAACTCCAAATTAAATTCTGCATAATTGAAGGTTAAGGAAATCAATTCAACACGAGTTTCCTTTATAACATTTAGTTAAATATTGTTATTTATGATATATATTATATTTTGTAATTATTATTATATATATTATAATAATAATATAAATATTATAGTACTAACTTATATATTATTATTACTATTATTATTATTTATACAATAATTACAATTAAAAATTATACATTTCATATTAAATTTAAAAAAAAATAAAGGTAAACTTTAATTATTTTACACAATTTGTTCTCCAAAACTCAAAATTCTTATATCCCAGCAGAAGTTAAAAAGGAAAAATTTAAAAATATATACATATTTCATATAACATTAAAAGTAAGAGAATTAATTAATAATAATAATTAATAATAATAATTTTCGATTTCTTTCGTATTTACCGAAAGTATTTTTACAACTTTTAAAATAAATAAAAAAGTTAAAAAGTTGCTCCTATTGATTGCACACACACTGTAAAAAAAAGAATTAAAGAAATTCCAAATACACGCCACAAAAGCAACATGTGTTTGGCCCCCTTTGTTCTCCCTTACACTCCCCCTCATATATATGTATATACAAACGACCCCAAGCTGAGAGCAAAACTCGCAAGCCGGCACATTCTCTATCCCACTTCCACCCGGAGCTTTATCGGCGGCTGTCTGGCAACATGTTGCCCAGCAAGAACAACATCAACAAGGCGAATGGAGAGCGCAACAGAAAACTGATTGGGCATGGTTGACATCGGGTGCTTATCAAGCGGTTTAATCTTTTGTTATTGCTATTGATGGTTTGTTTACGCAGATAAAAAGAGATAGATGTCTCTCTGTCTGTCACTCGATTCTCTCTGCTTCTCGGCTTTCGTTTATGTGAGGAGTAAATGTGTACCGGTATGTGTGCGTAAGCACGTGTATAAAGTTCAGCGTGAACGTGGTACCGGTTTTTGTTTTGGAGACCCACAATAACAATAACAAGCGCACAATTCCAGACGAAATTGGAGTCCGAATGGATGAAATTGCGAATTTAAATATGTGTATCAAGTAAAAAAATATCCCAAAAACCTTTATAATCGCATCCCTTTTACACGCACCTGTAAATTCCTTGAGAAGTTCTCGTTTTTTTTTCCCTTCTTGCCTGCTGTTGCACTGGCACTGGTAGTTGTGAGCGAGCACGCTTTAGTTTTTTGAACGCGGCTTGTGGTTTTGCTTCCAATTGATAACACAATCAACCGGCGAATGTATTAAACAGTCTGAAATAAGTTGCTTTAATTTTAAACTTCAAATTGATGGATGGACGCGTGCGTTCACTGAGTGGCGGAAAACATTCCAATTGTTATAGGGATGTGAAATATATATATATCAATATATCGATATTTCTTATAATAAAAAAGGTTCCTTGCGAAGTTCTCGCTTTTTTTTTTGTTCCGCCTGCTGCTGCCCTTGCACTCGTAGTTGTGAGCAAGCACGTTTTAGTTTTTCGAACGTGGCTTGTGGTTTTACTTCCGATTGATAACACTATCAACCGGCGAATTTATTAGACAGTTCCGAAAAAAAGTTGATTTACTTTTAAACTTCGATTAGACGTGTCGCTCCAATGGTTATAGGCATGTGAAATACATATCAATATATCGATATATATAACAATAGGTTGGCATAGAATAAAATCATCTTATTGTCAAATAGGTTTTGTTTGAAATTATGATTATTTAATCATAGTTTTAAAGACTCGTTTTATATATCAATATAATTTGGATAAATGCGTTTTGGCAACTTGCTTAAATGATCGAAAAACGTCGTTTTTAGGGCATTTTTCCTAGTCTCGCACCAAGGCAGATAACTCTGCTGTGCTTTTGGTGGCAAGCTTGGCTTTCAAGTGATTCTCCCCTGAACCTGTTAAAAATAACATTTCAAGAATTGGTTTTCGTTATACGTTTTATTAAGACTTTCAGGAATTAACCCATTAAAGGACAACGGTAGGGAACACCACCGCGACAGCAATACTCCCTGCCCGCCTGTAGATTGGTATTAACCCATTGGTTGTGACAGTTTTTGATGAACAAATAGGCGCGCTCCTTGTGGCAATCGTGACCCAAAGCGGAGCAAACAATATTTGCTGAATTTGGCAGGTGCTGAACGATCTGTAAATAATCAATAGATCACTGTAAAGTATATATCGATACAAAGGCGATAATTTCGATTACCAGATAATATTTAAACTGTATGGCATTCTTCTTATAAATAAATTGAAAATATCAAATAGCTCGTTGAGATAATTAATAATTTCATATTGAAAAGGTTCCCCACTTCATGAATTTATTACTCTTGAATGCCATGATATAATTTTAGTTATCGTTTTAGTTATTTGGTTATCAAATTAATCGGAATACTCACCGCTTCTAGGCACTTGGTTTGGCACTGTTTGCGGCCAATGGCATTGCAGGGGAACATTCGATCCAGTTCCTGGTTAATCAATGGAGCCGTGGGCAAGCCATTGGGAATTTGCGAGGAGAGGAAAACACCACAGGTGCAGGGCACTGGTTGATTATCGGGTGATGCCACGGCGGCGACTCCTGGCGTCGGTGGCGAAGGAAGGGTATTGATCAACGTACTGGATGTGGTGGTGCTTATCGGAATGGTTGTTTGATTGACTGATTCTACATTCTTGGCGGCAACATCTCCTGGTCTTGTCGACGCCTCTACCGACATAGATTCAATGGTGCTAGTACTGGTACTAGTATTATTAAATGATTCCTCACTGATTTCTAACTCGCTTTTGGGCGTTGTGGATACAATCACAAATTCAACAGCCGATGGCCAATACTCTTCGGTGGCGGTGGTGGTAGAAGTGGTAGGTGTTGTAGTCTCTGGCTTGAGTCCCTTAGTCCTTAATTTCTTCTCCTTTATGTAATTACTTTTGCCATAAAGCGGCTTTTTGTAGGCAATTTTTGAGCACTCCTCCAAGTGGATTGCCAGCAGAAGCACCAGGAGCAGCAGGGAGTTCTTAAATACAGCTGGAAATATAGATAACAAATTAGAAACAATATTAATTTCATTTGAAATGATTTACTTATTAAGTAAAAGCCTCAAATACTAATGATATTCAACGAAATCCTTTAAAATTCTTGTGGTTTCTTTACGATCTTACCCATGTTGTTCTCTCAGAAACACTAATTACTTCAGCTGCTTGAATCAACCATTTTATAAACCATTTTTCCCTTGGCTTGCACTTTTTCCAAGTTCTTTTCGGGTTTCACATTTTCTTTGTTTTTCTTCTTTTTCTTTGCTATTTGTTCAAGTTCTTTTGGTTTTCTCTTGGAGACGACCCTCCATGAAGTTCAAGTTGTGAGAACCGACCAAAATAAGTCAAGGTTATCTCTGATTAAGCAGAAATTCTCCAAGAAGACTCCAAATTCATTCAGTTAGCAAGAAATTAAGACTTTTTTGCATACAACTTCCGAAAATTCATTTGGAAATGTTTATATAGGAGAAATAGTTTGTATAAAAACACTTTTCATTTTATTTATTTTTATTTATATAATATTTAGCCCAGTTATATTTAAAACTAAACTATAGAATTTGTTTATAAAAGTTTTAATTTATTATTTTATTAGCTCGACTATAAAGGCTGAATTCATAGTCCTTAGAACTGTCTGCGGTGAGCAGTAGTTCCCGCCAGAAAATTATTTTATTATACTTCTATGAGTTCTTTCTTTTACTCGAAAATTTTTTTAGTTTTAATAATTTCATTGGCGCCTTGGTTTTGAAATTTTTATTGCGGATGTGGTGAGAAATGCTAACATTTGATGGTGGTATTTGTTGGTGAGATTATAGGGGTTAACTTTTGCAGTTTGGTATTTTTTTTTAGCAGCTGTTAAAGAGCTGTTTGTTGCCAATTGGCTTATCAATTTGTACAAAAACCAGGAAAACCTTACTAATTTGATGGTATTAATCCGGTAATTATTCGTGCATTTCAAGAATTTTTGTTCTGATCACAAAATCTATGGCTTCGGCCATTATTCGGCTTGAAAATATAACATTTGAAAGTTAGCTTAACAGCTAACGACGGCGCCATGTATCATTACGCCCATCAGAACTTAACAGCACGCGCCTAACAGCACAGTTGTGTGGTGTATTTTGCGAGAAGTTTTAGTATTTAGTATTTTCTTAACAGTTGTATAACAACATATTTTTTTAAATTGCGAAATATTATTTTTTATAGTTTTATAACATCCATATCTTTTGATTGTGCCGTTAATTATCCGGAAATGATTCGTGAATGAAATAAAGTATACCTTCGTGCACGGGCTAATACTAATTCCTAGCCAAGCAGCAATCCATGCGTTTTCTTTCTGATATTTAAATCCCAAATTTCTCCACAACGTTCTACGCCGGTTGAACAGCTGTGTTTTTTGGAGCAAGTTGGCAGTGCGATTGCTAGAAATTGCCGCAAAACAAATAGAAATTGCCTGATTGCCTATAAACTCCAGTCCCTGATGGCTGATAAGCATCGGCTAAAAACCCCATAAACCCACCGATAAGATCCAGATAAGCAGCACATTCCAAAATCAATTTAAAACCGGCGCTGGAGCACTTCAACTTCGGGCGGCAAGCGAGAGACTGACTGCGAGTTCTTCACGAATAACAATTTGAAGCGCGTGAAAAAGAAAACAAAAGAAAAATGCCCGAATACGTGCCGGTAAAGGGATTCCAGGAGATGGAGAATCTTCTCAAGTTGCACGACAAGAAGAAGGAGCCCATCTACATATACTTTTATGGGGAGAAGGACAAGCAGGGACGCAGTTGGTGTATCGACTGTGTGGAGGGTAGGTGACCAAGTGCTGTCGGGCTACAGGTGCCTAAGAAGGCGTTTGGAAAACAAAAAAAAAAAAAAAAGAAAAAAAACAATACAAATAATTAAACTCAAATAAAATAATAAATTTAATGATTTGTTCTGTCTTACTGTTCAGCGGAGGAGACCATCATGACCGCCTTTCGCAATAACGCCCCATCGAATTGCCTTATCTTGGTGGTGGATGTCGGCAATCGCGAATTTTGGATGGACAAGGATAACAGCTTCCGTAAGCCGCCATATTCGGTGGACGGCATTCCGGCTCTGCTGCACTGGAAGAGTGTGGAGCGACTGGACGGCGATCAGCTGCGGAAGGCAAATCTCTTGGAGTTGTTTTTCGATGAGACAAGTAGCCAGAAGAGCGGCGGCACGGCGCCCAATTGAACTCAGCTAAGGGAGAAAGAAGAAACTCACTCAATAAAATGTGTGTGCCAACAACTTATGTTTTGAGTCGAAACTCAAAGGCCTTTTTGCACTCCCCACCCTTGTCTAAAGAATGGTGGTTTTGGGGGGCAGGCAGCTTGGGGGAGGCTTACAACCTGAGTGGAAAGAGCATGAGCGGAAAAGGAAACGGGGTGGCGCAGGCAGCGGTGGCGGCGACTATGCAACGCCGGCAGCGACGTCAGCGCCGGCACAGACATGGTCCCATGTGTGTGTAAGGTGGTCTCGCCGCCAGAACATAGTCCGTTAGGTTAGACGGTCTAGCTTAATCAGTGGAAGTGAAACGGCAATAGATTGTAATGATTAACCATTAGAATGGGCGTATTTCTTATAATATATATCTTATTAATTTACCTTTTTAAAGTAAGCAATATTTTGTTTGTATTTATTGTTTTTAAGTTTTAAAATCTAAAGCTGTGCAAGCTCACACACATAGGGGTTAATCAAAGTCGACAGCACGATGAACGTTAATGGACTAAAAGCCGAACGCTTCGGTAGCCGACGAGACTTTCCTTCTACACCTTTTGTACCATGGGCACAGCGTTGTCGGTGTCGTTCGGCGTTTTTACCGTTTATTTGCACGCATGTCGTCGAACAGGACGAATCGTCGTTCAAAATCGCGCGGCAGCAAAATAACGAAACGAAATGAATAACGGTCTAACAACGGTCTAACGGTAAACACGCGGCAAAAAGCCATCTTTCTTGCTCGCAAGCAACAAAATTACACAAAAAAATAAAGATAAATAAACGCCGCGTGGAATTTGTAATTCATTTTTTTTTTAAGTGCTTTAACAAAAAAATAAAAACGAAATGCTAAGAAAAAACCTTGTAAACAATTAACAGAAAATAGGTAACAATATTGAAAAGAAAAAAACGGAAAACCAATCAAAATATGAGTTTAAACAATATTATTTAATTAATATAAGCTGCCCTGTTGCTTCGATCCCAAAATAAATTGGTAAAAACGAAAATCCTTCGTGGAGACACAGCTGTTCTCAAAAAAACTATAAAAACCGGAGTGGCAAACCCTGTTGCTTCTTAGCCCAAATAAAAACTAATAAAGCGAAAGGCTTATAAACAATTGGTTCATACCATATAAAGAAGTTGATGAAATAATGAATAATACAAGTTGGTTTCAAAGCCGGTCTAATTAAATAATAAAACAATTACCGCCACTTGACCCTGTTGCTTCTATTTACAATAATTTGTAATAAAGCTAACCAGACTGTTGCTATTCGAGTTTTTTTTTTGTTGGATGAATCTTTTTTGTTAGCATTCAACAAATATTAAATGGGAAAAGATAGGAATTTAAAGGAGAAATATTGAGAGGGAGAGTGAGAATAAGAAAGAGATCGGTGCGATCCACTTGGCGGAATGGTGTTAATAAATAAGCGAAGAGATGACAACAAAATGATTCGAACAAGTCGCAGCGAATGGACAAATAAATAAAAGTGAAGCACAAATAAATTAAATTAAATTGGAGAGCGAAGAACGTGACGTAGGGATATATATTGGTTAATAAAGCGATGCGGTTGTCAAAGATATTACAATTTCCTTGACCATTATTTATAAATATACAAAATGATATGATTTGTATTTATCATAAAGTTAAATGAATTTTGTATTTAATAAAATCGAAACCTTCTGTATGATTCATAGGAAATGATTAATACGTAAACGTTTACTTGCTTTTTTACATCTTTTTTGGAAAAGTTCATGCTATTTTCATTACTATTTAACTACTCTATTTCCTAATTAAAAATACGCCTTATTAAAAAATACTATGAAAAAGTCTACAGTTTCTAAAGCCTGCCAAAGTAACGATACACAAAAATATCCTTTGGTTAGATAGTTTCCAATAACTCGAGAAGTTGACTTAACATATAAACTATATATCCTGAAGATTTAAGAGGAAAGTAGTAATATATATTAATATATTTTAAAGTATACAAATTCCCGACAGGCGTCTTTTCTGGTTTTATTTTATGTTCATTTGGCGGCATGTATAAATGTAGAATTTTATCAAATTCAGCCTGAAAATATGTGGTATAATTTTTTTGTTTTGTGTAGAACATTTAAGACAATCTAGAAGAATCTAATTTAATAAGGATGCAAGGATCCTCTAAATCGATACAAGATATGATGAAAGTGAGGTACTAAATAGGGCATAAAAATGTAAGTTATATAAATTTAATCTGAATAGCTATGACAAAGATCACTGATATTACTATATTAATACATTTTCATTGATTCTTCCCGGAAATTCTTCCCATAAATAAGTTTTCTCATCGTTATGTGTTTTTCTTGGCTTGTTTTTTTTTGGTTTGTGACCCTGGCATATTTATTGTGGCGAAAAGTCAAATTTAATGAGCAGTGAAAAAGCATTGGAAATTTATAATAAACGAAATCAAATTCGAATTTTAGTGTCTTATTTTTGTTTCGGTTTTCGTTGTTTTGTCAATTAAAAACCTAAAATTCTTAATGAGGCACGTAACAAGCTAGGCAGCTGGCCAGTGCCCCATCCACCCCCTCTATAGAGTCTCGTCTATAAGTTCCCATATATTTCTCGCACTCCCAACGCCGGATTCAGCGAAATGTCATTAAAGAAGCTCGTAAAAATCCGAGTCCCAAAATTGCAAATAAATTAAACATACGCAGAAATTATACGATATACCATATAGTATATATGTATATATATAGAGAGAGGATGATTATATGTAGATTCCGTGAGGATCGGTGGATTAGACTTAGCTGCTGTGCTGCTTCTTGATTCTAAATCTTTTAACGCGTCGTCGGTAAGCAATAATTTGTATTTATTTTCCTTTCGTCATTCGGACTGTGTGTGCACCTGAAAGATATTCCAATTTATGGTGTCATTGAAAATTGTCTAATTTATTTATAATACCCGCGAAGAGAGATGCCAAAGAGCTGTGATCTTTGTGGCTCTCGATCTGAATCTGTATCGCGGCGCCGCATTCTATATTTCATTTATTATTCCATTTTATATATTTAATTGACGCATTTAGTCCATAACAGCAGGGGAGAGCAACAAAAACAAACGTGTAGCGCATATATCATCGATATGTGGGAATTATATCTATAATGATATAGCCAGATACATGTGGCTGTGTGCAAATATTTTATATCTGCTGCGCAGAGCTCTGCATACCTACCTATATGTGTGTGTATATAATATTTATATCGAATTTTATATGCGAATCGAAATCAAAAATAACAACAACCACAACAAAAAATACAAAATCAAATATACGCGAAAATCCAATCAAATGTCACACTCGGTTGAATCTGAAGAGGATGGAGTGTTGTTTTTATTTTTTGTTTTTGGTGAAAGGTGAGGAATAAAGAGATAAATGGAATGGAATATGTAGAACAAAAGGGGTTGTATCTACCGATTAGGAAATGCATTTCAATAGAACTTTAAAGGAATTTCAAAGTATAGATATTTGTTCAAATATTAAATACATTTTTACATGCATTTTACTTGGGATGAATGTACAATGGCGCACGTGTAGATGGGGATCAAGCATCGCAGTAAATTCCTATTGGCTCACCAAAAATATATGTATATACATAATGTAGAATTTCGAAATATAATGGACCAATATTAATATTTATAGCATCCAAAATTTGTTGACACCTTATGGCCATTTTATATATATATTTTTTTTCAATATTTCAAGGGAACATATTTTTATTCGAAAATATACATAGTACATATATTTTTATCGAACACCGAAAGCATAATAAAAAGAATGTGTACTCAAAATGAAAGAAATGTGATTTATTTCAAATCGTATTAGAATGTGGCATAATTTTAATAAATGAGGTTAAGATGTTAAATGTTTCTTTTTATTAATTATAGCTTGGATATCTATTTTAATTTTCAATACCATTAGTAATAAATAATTTAGAGTGATGAAACTTAAGTGAACCTTGAACCAATTTTAGTAAAATAAATTCTAGGAAATGTAATAAGAAATTTTAAAAAGGAAATGAAATTAGCTTAAAATGTTTTAAAACTTTTAAGTATATATATATTTTATTGTGTAAATATTCCTTTAAATGTATTTTATTTATGGAGTGCCCTGAGAATTAATCCGATTTGATTTCGATAAGAAACGAAGGGGAAAACTGACCTTCCCATTTGAATTTTCAGCGTTTAAACCGTGGAATTCCACGCATATAAATGCATTTTTCAATGGTCAGCCCTTATCACTGCCCCGCCCCCTTTAGGCCACTAGTGTTGCCAAGTGTGCCGCCCCCTTTGGCAGCACTTGCTCCAAATTTGGTAATGAGCCATGTGGTCAGCCCCCGAAGGCATTAACTGACCGATTTTCAAAAAGCGATTGCGATAAATTAACGTGTAGCTCAAAAAAAGAAAAGGGAAATAAAATATAAAAAAAAATGATGGAAGGGGGGGGGGGGTTGTGTTCTTATCAAAATGTGCAGAAGTTCCACTGATAGAGCGCTGTTGGGGCAAACAAAAACCAAAAACGAAAACCGAACGAGGCGAAAGTCAAACAAACAACAGAAATAACAATTTTTTTTTTTTTTTTTTTTTTGCCGGCAACGTTGCTAATGACGACACTAAACGGGGTGGCGGGTGGCGGTTCGAAATGATGATGATGATGGGCTGGAGGAGGGTCAGGGAGGGTGTGTCAACTACCTCGCGCTATTTGAAAATCGTTAACAACGTCAATGGCAACAAAAATGCAGCACATTCTCTCAGATGCACTGAGCCGAAAACAAAAATGCAAGGAAGATCATTGAGGGATTCACGTTAATACTATTATTTATATTAATAACAAATAAATAGTTAATTATATTTTAAATTGTATAATATGATAATAATATTCTTATTATTATTTTTGTAATTAATAAACTATTTATTTGTCTTTTAAAAAAGCTTTAACGACTGTCATAAACACATTTACGAGCTAATATTTTATTATTAACATCATCAAGTCTTTAGTTTAAGTTTAACTTGAACAAATAGAATTCACATAGAACTTTAATTTATTTATTTATCACTTTATTACATTTGAGTTAATAACAGTTAATAACAGCCTGATAGCCATGCTTAAAGTGATATGTTTAGGAACATTGATAAGATATGAGAAATATTTATTTAATTCAAGTCAATAGGAAAGGCCATACGGCATAGCATCAACGAATTTAATTATTTCAATTGAATAAGTTGTGAAAATGTTTTTAAATTATAATCGAATAATATATTAACTTTATAAACGTTTGAGTGGCCAGAAAGTAAAGTGCAAAAAGTAGATTTTAATAAATTTAACTTTTTTAAACAAAACCTAATATATTTTGTGGTTTATTTTTATTATAAATATTCATTGATTTAAAGTTACATTAAATGTGCACCTAAAATTATGCAATTATATATATTCTATAATTTGCCTACAAAAAACGGAAGATTTCTTTAGTAAATACAAAAAGGCGTTTGAAATCACCAGAGATGTCATGACATATAGCTATGACTACAAAAAATAGCTATTTCACTCTAGCTAGATTTGGTTACAACAGCAACAATAATGCTGTGCTTTAATTTGCCGCGAGCGTACCCGTTGACCTTTGCCGAAGTGGCACGAATATTGATTGCGTGCAGGTGTGGGCAGAGCGCCAGCAGAGATCAGCGACAAAGTCTTGAATTAAACTCAAAGAAGTGCAACTTTTTTGCAGTAGCATATTTTGCCTAGCTCCGCTTTTTAAGGGATTTCAAATCACCGGAGAAGTTTTCATTGCACGTTCCCATTCCAAAGGTACGCACGCACGTAGCACTTACCTAAGTACTATATAGTATGTATGTACGTACACTTCCGATGGGGTTCGATGGCGGCGGGAATCGAGATTGGACCGCAGTCGGGCACCGTTGCCGGTTCGGTTCTGTTCGAGGTTCGGTGCTCGGTATTTCGATTGGGAACTTGCCCCGCACATCCCATATCATTCCATTCCCAACCGAGTTCGTGGCTAACTGTTTATTTACTGGCGGCGCTCGCACATCGCTCGCTCGCTCGCTTTAATTGCAATTATAATAAGTAATATCAACAGCAAATGGCAGTAACAATAACAATGGCAATAACAATAACAATAACGACAACGGCAGCAGCAGCAGCAGCAGCAGTAGCAATAAATAAATGTATTTTGTCAATTCGAAGATCGTCGACAGAGCGGCTGATGAGGGTGGCATGCAATAAAAAAATCAAATAAGAATAAAGCTCGTGATCGCGATCGTGATTGTGATCATCATTGGACGAATACAAAGTGACAACTACAACGATAATCAAGATTGATCGGAATCGGAAAAACTGTCGTGTTTCTCCCACTGAATGATTTTCGCTTACAGGTTTCAGGTGCGGCTTCATGTGATTCTCATTAGGCAGCCTCCAAAAACAAAATATTTATAAAAATGCTAGATTATTACATTTATTCTTCGAATACTTTACAATTATTTTTCAATCCACTCAGCATTTTTAATTCATCCGGGATCGTATTGGAAAATTAATATTTTATACTAGAATATCAGAGATCGTTCTGGAGATCTCGCGGATACCTTATCAGCTGTTTTGTATCTTTGATAAAGTTATCTAAACATGTTCTATAATGTTCTATAATGATCATTAGATGCCGAGGCAACTTATCTCACCGATTTTATCTTCTATAGAACCTGATAACAACTGAGATCGTGCTGGTTATTGAGGACACTCTTCATTTAATTATATTTCTAGTGCAGTTCTCCTCTTCAGTTAATCAATCAATTATGAGTTGTATTTGCTTAAATAGTTCGAACTTCTTTGATTGATTGATGTTAAGTGAACTTGAATTGTGTCAATATTTAAGTTTTATATTGTTGACTCTTCAAATTGGTTTTGGGGGAGATATATTTTCTCTGTATTTTTTTAAGAGCTCATGTAGTTGTTGATGTTTAATTTGGTGATTTTTCGTATATATTTCCTGCGATCTATTGGTTCTCGTAATTCACATATTTTGTGATCTTTTGCTCTGATCTCTTGATTTCGTATTTGTTTGTTTTCGATTTTTGTTTGTGTTCGTTTTTACTACCATTGATCTTGATCTGGCAATTTGAAAATGTTTTCTTTTTACTCAAGCAAGGCGTTTGTTTGACTGTTTTTACGAATTTATTTCTTAAATAGAGCTTAGGTTCTTTTATTCGGAGTTTTTGTACATTATAGAGCACACTTTTGACAATATAGGGTAATTTTTTCATGACATTACAGAGGTAACAGAATGACTGTGAAAACAGTCTTGGAAAAATTAGTTTTGAGGATCGTCAACGGGCAGCAGATTAAAACGACAATAATTTGAAAAATACTGCTTCTATCGACCTTGCCTTGGGGCATATTCTGGAAATGTTCAAAAATAAGATAGAATTAAAAAAAATTGATTTTTTCAAGTTAAACTCTTTCTATCCCCCTTCAAATTGTAACATTAATAGGTTCTTATAATAAGTTGTAAGTTTTTCTAAATATAAATAAATGAAAACGCTGAATTTTTGAATTATAGGTGTTATTTTGATGGCCTAATTGAATGTGATAATAATATAGTTATGTGATAATAGTTGTGTGATAATAATAGTTATGATCTTTAATAATTTTAACAATTACATTGCATTTTCTTCTTTGTAATTTCCCCCCGTCCTAATTTAAAATACCAAATTTGTTTGCTCTCTGATTTTCCTGGATCTCTGCACGTTTTGATTTTTCAGTTTCAGTTTCGGCATTGCTTTTCGCTTTTCGCTTTCCATTTTCATTTTCAATTTTTATTATGACTTTTTTGCGTGCACGATTAAAATCGGTCGCCGCTCGGTTCTCTCTATCGCACTTTTCATCGCATCGCGTTCTATTTTCTATTTCCAATTCAGCTTCCATCGGCGGAGAGTGGGTCGGTTTTGGGGGATGGGAAGGAGGAGGAGGGGGGTGTGGCTGGGGGACGGCGGCGGCTATTCAGTTTATTCAATTCTGCTGTTCAGTTCAGTTCAGTCGCGAGTTCAGTTGATTTTGGCGCGTTGTGCTTGAGCGATCATCATCACATCCCCCATTGAGCGACAAGAAGCGCCGGCGAATCGCACGCGAAACGCGCACGAATCGCGTTCGAAACGCGATCCCCGATTTGCACAAAAAAACAACAAAACAACAAAAATTAATTGAAATAATAAAAATTATTATAATAAATATAACTGGGGTCGAAGCAACCGATAAGCTCTATCTCCCTCGCACTTATCTGCGCGTGCGAATGCTGTTAAATATATTATATACATACATACATATATACAGTGCACTTTTGGAACGTTGATCGAAAGGGAAATGTTTAAAACTATTAAATATTCAAGAAAATAAGGGATAGGAAATATTTAAATACGATAAATATTAAAAGGGAACGAACGGGAAATGTTTAAAAATAATAAATATTAGAAGAGAACGAACGGGAAATCTATAAAAATAATAAACATTAAAAAAGAAAGAATAGAAAATATTCAAAAATATTAAAGCAAAAAGAATAAGATATATTCAAAAATATTCAATATTAAAAGAGAAAAGAATAAGAACTATACAAAAATATTCATTTTAAAAAAGAACGAATAAAAAATATTTAAAAAGCTTTATCCTGTTATTAATTTTGTAAGTTTTACGCTTATTAAGTGAATAAGTTATCAGTTAAAATAGCTAAAAACACAGAGATAATGTTAATTAAATAAATATTAAGTAAAAATCAAAATTTAATTATGATCTTCCTTTAAATATGTTTGTTTAAGCGAAGATTAGTTTAATTTTTTAATTACTTTTCTACTAATAAGTCGAATAATTTCTCAGTAAAAATACAAGAAAAAGTGTGACCAATGTTTTCATTAAAAAAAGAAGCCAAATCTTTTACTTAAAAACCTAACCTCTAAAAACTAAAACTAAAACTTTTAATTCCCAAAAGTTCACAGTATATATATATACATATCTAATATATTTATATAATTTTTTTTTACCATTGTTTACAGTCCGCATAAATAACGTTGATTGCAAATAAATACTCGCGTGTGCTAAATAAATGCATTAAATCAAAGAAATACAAAATAAAACAATATATATTATAATAAAACGAGCAAAAAATATATAAAACGCGTAAAATATCTGCAAATTGTTTGTTAATTTTTGTTTATTTTTTTTGGTTACTTGTGCTATTCAGAAATCAGAAATTTCTGCGATAAGCCAACGGAAGCTGATAAAATATAAAAACAACAACAAAAAAACAAGCCAAAAACAACGAACGCCGTCGAGGAGGAGGAGGAGGAGGAGTTGGAGGCCGAGACTTTGAGTCGCATCTCTCGAGGAAGGTTTGAGGTGAGTTTTTGAGTTAAAATTTTGAGTCTAGGAGCGAAAGAGCGCTCAGAGCAACTGAGAGCGACGGCTGCGCAGTTTTTCCCCATCCAAGGGAGGGGGGCGGGGGGTGACAGACCAGCAACGACGCTGGCAAAAGAGCAAAGAGGCGGAAAAGAGACGAAACAACAACAAATGCAGGCCGCAGAAGAAGCAGAACAAGCTGCAAAACCAGCAGCAGCAGCCGCAGCAGCAGCAGCAGAAGCAAATGGCCACAAAAACAAAAACAAAAATAAAAAGAAAACGAAAACGTAAAGAAATAAAGGAAGAGCAGCAGCAGCAACAACAACAACAACAAAATATAACGCGGAAAACCAAGAGGCAGTTTTCTTTGGCCGCAGCAGCAGGCACAGCATGCTGGAGTAGCATCTCCGCCGTCAAAGGAAAACCGATGATAAACTAACGGAAAAAATGAAATAAATAAATAAAAGAAAACACCAGCAAGCTCTAAAAGCAATTCTCAAGCAATATTTTGATCAAGCAAAAATCAAGCATATTTTTGTTAAGTTCTTTTTTTTTCTAGTTGTGCAAAATAAATACCAAAGTGTGTGTCAGTGTGTGAAAGAAAAAAAATAATAAAAAGAAAATCATAAATTCGCAACAAAATAAAGTGCTTAAGTTATACATAAATATATAGATATATATCTCAAAAGCCAAGCAAAAATGTTATAAATAAATTGAATTATAAAACGAAAACAAGACGAAACTAAAAGCAATATAATTCCACGTTCAAGTCAAGCTAAAAAAAAAAGCAAATAATATGCATAAATTAAGTGACGGAATTTTAATACAAATAATTATTTTGTAAATAAGATTAAAAAATAAAACCAAACAAAAACAAACAACCGAAAACTTGGGCCAGGCGGCATTTTTTGCGGAGAGCAGAGGGGAAGCAGCAAGAAGCCGAGGAGACAAAAGGTAAGTGACCTTCTCTCGCACACACACACACACACTCCCTAACAACCCCAAACCAGCCCTGGTACCACCCACCACCCCCACAACAACAACAACAACAGCTGGCAAAACTCCCCAAAAAACCGAAGCAATTAAAAATTCTCAGCTCGTTGAAGTTTCGTTAAAAAAATTTGTCGTATTGCCTACTTTGAGGAGCCGCAGCTGTTTTTCCAAAGCGCCGCAGGGGGGGCAGGGTACGTGGAAAACCTGGGTTGGGCAACAACAATAAGAAGAAGAAGGCCAGAGGCTGGCCGCTGTCGGCAAACATTTTCCCCAGTTTCCCTCTTTTTTTTCTTTTTTTGTTTTTTAACCGCCTTATTTTTATTGAATTTTATTGCCGCTCGAGAAAAGCGCCTGCGTTGCGAAAATTGGGAGAGGAAATGCTCATTGAGCGGTTTTCTGTGTTGTTTTGAGGGAAAATCTTTACAACACAATAACAACAAAAAGGAGGGTTACTCGGAAAAGCAGGGACGCATATGGAGATGAAAATCATTTAAAGTTCTCCAGAGAGAGAGCGTAATTCAGTAGGGAAGAGATTCTAAAGAGAGAGGAGCAGAGAGAGAGGGAGCGAGAGAGAGAAAGATAGAGAGAGAGAGAGAGTTATCAGTTACCTAAGGTGGGAATTGAGCCAGACTCTATTTGGAGGAAACTTACAGTGTCACAGAATTTGAATAATAATAATAAATAAATTAAGAAATAGGTCAAAATGTAGATATTTTTGTATATTTTTTATAGAATAATAACGTAAAGGCTTATATAAAAAAGGATTCATTTAATTCGATTTATTATATTTTCAAACTTAGACCCCTTTTGATATCGATATCTTCCCTTAATCCGCACGGTCCTATGTTGCGGGTCCAAGCGAATTTCTCTGCAGGCGCTCTGCCGACACATGCACGCCATCAAGAATCGTGAGACTTCGGCAAAGGTCATCGGATACACTCGCGCATTAGTGATGTCCCATTGTCATGTTGTGGCTAAATCTAGCTGTTCTTACCTATATTGTTCTTTTTTTTTTGTTCTCATCCCTAAGCGCATTATTAAATTTTTCACGCACACAAATATAATAAAAACATGCGCTCTTAGTACTGCGGATCACTGTTTTTAATCCTAATAACTTTAAAGTATTTAGTCGATAAATGGCAACGGGCACACTAAGCTAAATGACGCCGATCGAGAAAGATCTTAAAAAAAAGAAATATTTACTTTAAAATTAAAAATGCTGTTGATAATAATAATAAAACATAAATAAAATGTTTAAGGTTTTTGCAGATCACACTGTTTCAATTTCATTCGAGTAACTTATTTTTTTTTGGCTCAACTCTTAAACTTTCAACTCAAGCATCGAGTTGAGTTGCGAATTTTACACGAGGACATTTTTGGGGGGGGAAATTGAGTCCTGGGTGAGCGACTTTTGTGCAGACTTTTTCGTGGCCTACCACACAAACACATGAGAGCTGTTCGGCCGCTTTTTAGTCGCGTTCCTGCCGTATCACATTTGTATTTCGTATCTGCAGGATCCAAAAAAGACAACCCCCGGCCGCCGTGCAAGGCTCCTGGTTACTTAACCGAAGCTTTGGCATCATTTTGCTTTCAGTTTTCCCTTTTTATCCCCCGCTCCACCTTGGGTTTCCTTGCTTTTATTTTTAGTATTTTTCTCCTTTTTTTTTTTGTGCTGGAGACCTGGCGTCTTCGGTTTTTGCTACTTTATGGGCTTTGCCTTCTTCCTTTTTACGACAACGTTGTCTTCGTCCTTAGCTCCTTTCCAGCTTTCCTTTCCTTGCCTTTCCTCTCCTGCTTGCCTTTTGTTGCGCCTTTCATTGGACGCTTTCTTTTGGGCGCTACTTCCGCTGCTTCGGCGGCGGCAACAACAAATTGGCGCCATTAGTGAAATTGTAATCAAGGCATTAGCATATATATATTTTTCTGGAATATATGTATCTGTATAGATGTTACCCAGCCGGATGTAGCCAGCCCAAGGATTCTTTTCTGCCACAAAAACAAGAAGTAAAAATGAAAATGAAAGCGAAAAGATGCCACCAAAAATTATTCAGGGACTATTCACATTGAGTATAGTTGGCAAGGTCATTCACAGAAAATTTGCTGGTCATTATTAACCCATTGAGTATTCATTGTATACTTAATTTATTTATTTGAATTTTAAGGCAGAGATGCCACTAGTTGGAATGCCTATTTTGTGCTGGAAATCTTGAGGATATTATTCTATTATGGATGCATTATAAATATATGCTGAAATAAGGGGAATATACATAGGAATATTGTTTGGGGAAATTACGTATTTTGAGTTCTTTAAATAATCAATTTTTTTTAGTAAAATGATAAAGTATAAATTATCTTAATATTATACCTTTGTAACTTGTTTTTATTATTTTCGTACATTACTTCTATCCAAAGTAATACTTCTAATGTTCTTGTTGCCAGTTATAGTACAAATTACGTATACTTAATGTCAACATAAACTACGTATACTTAATGTCAGCTACTCAAAAATTACGTATACTTTATATTGTTTTTGTGGGTCATTAAACTATCTTTATTTTACTTAGAAATCATCTAAGCGTGCAACTCAGTACATTTATTAGGAAGTAGACTTGATTTATTAGTTGCTCGCATTAGTATTCCCCATTATTAGGTAAAACCAGGGATATTTAGTTCAAGTGTATTGTTAAATATTTGAGAAATTACTTAATAAAATTTGAACATGTTTATTTTATCTAAATTTTGCTTCGATCTAACCCCTTCGATATAATATTATTAATGTTTAAATTAGAGCTGAGTAGCAGCTTGTTTTGAATCTAAATATTCAATCCAAAGAATGTGCAAAGCGTGCCCCAAGGAACGAGTTGGGGTTTTCCCCCGGGGCACAAAAACTTTCCACAACCTCTCTCCATTTTCTTTCCTCTTTACGAGCGAGCATCGCTCTCTCGATTATACGAAAGTAATCCCATAATAACACTCATTAGAGGGCCTACACTTTAAAGTTGAATCGACGGCAATTTGGCCAACAATGTTCATTCTTGCCTTTACCCTTATTTATCTATTATTCTCTTTCATTTTCTCTACAATTTTCCCTTTTCTTTCTTTTGGTTTGTTCAATCAACACAAATCGGTGGAAAACAAATCCCGAAACAAGAAAGACACAAAAAAAGATTTCCAAACAGAAAAACGTTGTCAAATAGTGTAAAGCAAATGTTTTTATATTAGGTGACCAAAGAGGAAAATAAAAGGGGGGGGAAAACTAGAGGAAAATGGGAAATTCGGTGGGTTGGCAAGGGGGTAGGGGAAGGGTGCTGTGAAAGGCGGAAAACCACAGTCAGGGGGGAGCCACTAATGAGGCCCTTGGGGAACATATTAAACTTCAGACAGCAACAACAACCGAAAAAAGAGGAAAACACACCGGTTTTGGATCCACACATGAAAATGCTGTGTTGCTACACTAAAACAAAAATATAGTTTTAAAATAGTACAACTATTGCTATAGATGTACATATTATATATAATTTTATTCATACTTTAAGGCTCATTTCCCTATTGTTTAATGTTTTAAATCAAAGAAATTTTGTGACATTAAATTTTAAATTATTTATTTATGTCTGCATTTGTTAACAACTATTTTCTGTTATACTTTTATCGTTTTCATCTTTTTTTATGATGTATTTTTTCACAAGAACCGTAACATTTTTTTCCACTGAGTCCGCCGAAAAATTTTTGGCGAAAACCGAACGCATTTTCTTTTGGAACTCGGGTAACTTTTTAATTTAAAAAAGAAACAAAAACGGCAACTGGATAGCTGAGATTGAAGAGTGTTTTGGGGCAAGAGGATGATGATGGTAAATATATGGGGGCTTTCGGGTTTATTTTTTGGGGCTGACTTTGGGCAAAGACAAATCGCAGAGCAGCAAAAAAAAAAAAAAAACAAAACAAAAACGAAAAAAATAAAACCAAAAAGAAACCCCAGAAAACCAAAAACTTTGACGCTCAACGCAACTCAACTGACTCACAAAATTAAAGTAATAATAACTTTGTTTCACCACCGCCCTGCCCACGGTCGGGAAAACTTTTGTTTTCCCTTCACTCTGTTTTGTTTTTGACTCTGTTTTCCACCACCCTGCCCCCAAATTTTCCAGCACTTCCAACTCATGCGAATTGCATGAGGAAAATGACTTTTCGGGCTTTCGCAATGGCCAATGGAATTCAATTTGACAGAATTATGAATTTTACACATAATGTTTTGGAAAATGTAAATAATTTGAAAGTTTTCAACATTTAGATTAAGATTAAGTGCGGGGAAGATTTGATTTAAATTGTGTCTGTAATTATATATCATATAAATCAAAAGGTATCCTTAAAAATTCAAATATTCTATAAGATTTATTACGATTGCTGCAAATAATGCAATAAAATGTTTAAACCTTCATTACAAGCAGTTTAAAAAAGCAACCTAATAGTTTTACGATCCCTATAAATTCGTATTATTTTCATATACTCGTATTTTTCTTATTTCCATCAAAAACTTTCGACTTGTGAACTTTTCTGCCCAAACATTAAGAACATAAAATAACAAGAAAAACGATGCTGGCGACTTTAAACGCTCCTCCTCCTGCTGCTGCTGCTGCTGCTGCGACAAGGCAAACAAACAAACAAAAAAATAAATATAAAAAAAAACAGAAAAAAAAGACCAAGCCAAAGTACAGCAGCAGCCGTAACAACAATTACAAGAACTGGCTGCAAACACCAGCGGCAAAGTCAAAGTTGCGAGTGGCCTAAAGTAATATTAATGGGCATGGCAGTTCATTGTTTAAATTTCCGCCTCAGACCTCAGACCTCTTACCTTATCCCCACTGCCACAGACCCTTTGTTGGAAGCTCCCCCCCGGCTTATTAGTGCAGGAAAGTGGGTCCTGGGCCCAAAAGAAAAATTTCTACAACAAATATATATTAAATATAAATAAAAACAACAATAAATAAAGCTGAAATCAGCATATTTTCACTGTGAAGAAAGTTGTATTTTGATTTATATTTTTGCTTTATAATTTACAAGTATCTAGTTAACAAACAAAGATTGTTTAATTCTTTAAAGGTCTTTTACTAGTTTTGAACTGTGTTTTAGCGTAGTCTTAAAATGATTAGGTTTTTAGGAATGATTTACTTCAGAATTATCTACTATCTGCGCTTGAATTCTTCCTATAATTCCCAACAAGTTTTTCTAGTTTTTTGTAAAATACAAATATAAAACATAATTCCATGTGATTTATTATAAATTATAAAACCAGCCTGGGTAATTTATAAATTAAGAAACTAAGTTCGATATCAAAGTAATGTACTTGTAATTTCTGACGGTGTACAAACACCATTAAGTTTTGAGGGCAGAGTTTAAAGAACACTCAGCCATTATTTGCATACAGCACTCTCGACGTGGAAGCAAGATGCCAAGAAAAGGCAAATATATTCGGTTTGTTGTTGTAGTAATACACCAAAGATGTTAAAGAAATATTTTCGTCTACAGAACTCTCATAGAATTTTATAAAACTTAATTTCTTTAATTAGATTTTAAACCAAAAATGAAAAGCCCAGCTTGTTGCCGTTGAAAAAATATAATAAAAATAAATCAACAAACATTTAAAGGGAACTTTCGGGAGGACGTAAGGCCCGACGGAAAACTAAAGAAAATTTATGCACAAGTATGGAGATTTATTTGGGTCTCTCTCCGAATTGGTCCTTAGAAGGTTTTAACGAGAAAATAGGTGAAAAGGCAAACAATGCCTGAATAATTTTCCAACTGAGAGAAATCAAATGAATATAAATGATTGACCTTTTTGAGTTAAATGTTTGGTTTTTCTTTATATTATTTATTATTTTTTTTGTTGAAAGTAGAAAGGAACAACTAAGGAGACTACGATAAAGTCTTGACAACTGATTTCAAGACTGCGACGAGATATTACAAGAGAAATGCCATCGTTGAATGTCAAAATGGCAGGACAAAAGTGATATCTATAAAGTATATATATATATACAATTTTCTATATATATATATAGAGATAAAAGAGTACAGCAGAGGGGAGGAAACCCACTTGACGGAGCGAAACGAGACGGCTAGGCTTGCGGGGTGCGAAAAATTCCTCAAGTTCTTAGCGCCAAGCAAAACCGCAAGCTCTCCGGCGGTTCTTTACTCTCCGCTTTCACCGCTTTCTCTGCTTTCTTTGCCCTCGCCCGCCTTTCTCCTTACCCTTGCACACGCACACATTTTGCCGCCGCAGCAATATTTTTTCTCTCGGTGTATGTTTGTCCAGGGCTTGGACTGGCATTTTAAGTGATTTAATGTTTGGCTTTTGCCGGAACAGATGAAGTTGAGGTAATATACAGAGGAGGGAAGCTGGCGATGGCGGAGGTGGGAGGAGAAATTTTTGGGAAAAATTAGGGAGAAATTAGGGAGAGCAGACAGCGGGGCAGAGCGGAGGGTTGGGTGGTAAGAAAAATGCTGTCGCTGCCGAAATATTTGCAAGCAAATGTTACGCATACTCAGCATAAATCTCGTCCATACACAAACATTATGCCGGGGAATCCTAACATTAAGAGTGGGAATCACTGGGAAATTTGGGGTGGGGCAAGAGAAGGAGAAGGAGCTGCTGCAGGATATGGAGTTGGTCGGGGGGCATTTTCGGGGCTCCAAATTTATGCCACAGGTGCTGAGACCCTGAACCATGGCATACCCATTGTTACCCACAATTAAACGCATTTTCCACGCTGACCTACCTCCCGCCCACCCCCAGGTTCAAATCGGTTTTCCGAATTTTTCCTTTTTTCCGTTTTCCTTTTTTCGCTACGAAAACAGATGTAGGAGAAAGAAAATAACGATAAAAGGTGGAATTGGTGGGATTAGAATAAATAGCCAATGGTGGCTGGTATACTTTTTTGGCACAAAAGTTTCCCCATTAAGTCCGGTTTCAGAAAATCTCGAAAGAATTTCTGAGCAAATTATGTAGTTACACTAAGTAACCATAATTTGATGCTGCTTAAATATATGTAGATACTATAATTGAGACAAATGTTATTATTAAATTAAATTGTTATTATTACATTAAAAACAAGAGCTATGTAAATTCTTGCAATTAAAGAGGACAGCTCTTGTGAAAATGTTTCTCACTCCTTTGCGAATCGTAATTAAAACTGTGTATACTTAAAATCTATTTATTTTATGATTTTCCCCAAGTAAACATATTAGTTTTTCCCTGCTAATTTAATGGAAAAACAGAGGTAGTATTTACACTGATAAAAAATAAAAAGAAAAACCCAGCAACGCTTCATTAGACCCATTTGAATTGATGGGCGGCATACCACCGGCGGAAAAACTTTCGGCTGCAAATTTTCCATGGATGCGAAGGCCAAAAATACATACTGTAACCGGAGGGGATTTCCTTGAAAGGATCCTGAGTGTTTTTTTTTTGGTTTTTATTTGAGAGAGGGATATCATGTATGCCGATTCGCCCTGGGAATAACGCCCAGTCAATGTTGTGACTGCCAGGACTTGTCGTCGTCCTTCAATTGTCCCCACAATTCAGCAAACCGGTATTTGTACCCGGACACCCCTCTCGATTTTCACCCTGATTTTAGGAGCACTTTTGTGCTGACATCGTCTAATTTCAATTTATTTTGCCTACCAATGACAACGCACAAAATGCACTCGAGTCCTTGGCTAATTTGGAAGTCCTTTGGCTTCCCCGCTTGGCTGCTAAAGTCAGCAATTTTCCCTTTTGGCTTTCAATGTTTTCTTATTGTCGTCCCAGGCAACGGAAAATCAACAAGTGAAAATGCAAATGTGATTATTTATTAAGCGCTTTAAACATTGCCTGCTCTCCGCGTTCTTTTGTGTTGTTGTTTTTCTTCGTTTTTTTTTTTTTTTATTTTTTATTACTTTCAACGGGGGTTTTCCATCATCAACAGGTTACCCGTAGAAGGTCACAAGGTAAACAATTTGCTTTGCTTTTTTATGTGTGCTGCTCGGTTGCTTTTTTTTTCTTATTTTAAATGGAAATTCATGGGGCTCAGGCCAATTGAAAATTCAACAGGGAAATTTATAAACGATTTCTGAAGCTATTTTTATTGTTCCCTGTTTTTTTTTCTCTTTTTTCTTATTTTGCTTTTGTGTGGGGCCCCGAGTGCTATCTTCTTTGGCTTTTTGTAATTGCGCGAAAGTCGCCCCGTTGTTCCCTTTCGTTTCTTTTCTTGATTAAACGTCAATGGGATTAAAGTATTCGTTATGGTTTTTCCTTCTACCTATTATTTTCCCTTGGCTTTCTCGTCTTTCAGCATCATTTCGGCTGCGAAAGGTGAAATTGAAAGTGGAACCAAGAAGATGGCGAAAATTAATGGCAGGTAAAATGTTTACCTAATTGGAAATGAACAACCGATGCTCTGCAATAGATACCTAATCCAAGGGAAAAACTTTTCGGTGTAGTATTTCACCACGAACTTGGCTTAATTATGTACTTTCAAGATTTAATTAGTGCGAATGCGGGGCGTGCATATTTCATTTCCAATTCAGATTGATTTCGTTCATTAAAAAATATATATTTTTTGAAGGAAGAGTTTGCGGGCCATGCTGGGTAAGGCATCAGGGAAATATTGTAAAATATTTTAACTAATTCGATATGACCTATAAATTATGATTGCTTTAATTTTCAATTAACAATATTTCTAAAGAGAATTACGGGAGTATTTTTTTATAGTAAGAAAAGGTTTTTTTTTAAACATATATATTCCAGAGTTTCTAATTGTTTGTGTACCAAAATGTAGAGTATGGAAAAGGAAAGCCCGGCATACTCCCTTTTCCCAGGGGTAAAATTCTTAATGAGCCAAGTCAGCCGCCGCTTTTCCTTAGCTTTCTTCCATTTTCCTTCCACTTCTCCTCGCCCTTAACATTTCCTTGGCTTCTGTGTCCTGGCATGCAAATTAATTTAAAACAATTTCTTTTCTGGTCTCTTGCCCTGGCAAACTAATAAAGTATACAAAATATTCAACTTCATTCCCGTTCCTTATTTTCGTGCATGGGTACACTGGGAGAAAGCCTTATCAGCCATTTCTTACTTCATTTTTGTAAATTAAATCATTTCATTTCATTTATTTAAAGAAGACTTAGGTTTTAAGTATTCATTTTCGATTTAAAATATAGATATTGTAATATTATCTAAGCAAGACATAAATGATCATTTTTTCTTACTCTGTACATATATTCGTTTGTGTGTGTGTGTGGGTGCCACGCCCAAAATAAGCATCATTAGGCGCTTAGCAGGCGTTGCCCCCCTCTAAAAATGAGGAGTGGCAAGTGGGTTGAAGATGATTTTTCAAAAAAAAAAAAAAAGGAAAACGTTGGCACTGCATTCGGTGAAAATGGGCGACAGCTGGAAGACGCCTTGAGGGCATTTTCATTTTACAAGAACCCCGAACTCGAGTTACCAAAAGTGCGGATGAATCGACGGGGAAATGCGGTGCCAGGGCAAGGCCTGGGAAAAGCGAAGAAAATATAGGCGGCTCGGTTCTTTCACACAAAAGCAAAAGCGTGTCGAGCCAAAAAAAAAGTGCGCCAAGGTGTTTGTAACGCAAAATGTGGAAAAGAGAAAGTGTGGAAATGAAGGGGAAAGTCGAAGGGAATGTGCTCCTAATACACACACTAACAGGAACTGGAAAAAATGCGCCAGAAAATGAATTAGAAACGTAAAAGGATTACTAGGATTTTTCCTGACAAAATAAATTAAAAGAAACCTATTATTATTTTGCCAAGGTAACCAAAGAGTTCAACTGCAAACAGGATTACAGTTTCTTAATGCTCTCACAAATCCTCGATTTATATTTATTAGAAATTACATTTTAACTCGAAATTAATTCGCAAATTGTGTTTTTAACATTGGGTTTCGATCTTCTTCGATATTATTCATTACCAAAATAGATTCAATATGGTTAGGGGTGGCATGTTGGGATCAGCTCCCCTTCTGAAGCCCAAGATCAGGATGAAAGGCACGAATCCCCAGTAGACTGTGGTCTCCACAGCGTTGGCCACAACTTGCAGACGCTGCTTCATTTCCTCAGAGAACACCATTTTTTCTTCCGTATATATATCAGATTTAGTCTTTAATAAGGAATTACTGACTGGAAATATATTTATTGTTGGTTAAAATCAAATAAAAATCATAAGAAATACCTGATTTTTGTTAATTTCCGGGAGAAACTCTTTGGGTGTCTGCCGGATCCAATTTAAATTCAAAAGTAATAATTTTTGAAGCTAGCAAAGCCCTGACATTAATACCAAAGCAATTGATTTTATTTTACAAGAAGGAAATTTATTTCTAGTTTGTTTTTCACGGTGCATGGCCACACACACACATAGACATTCTCACGGGAGCCTTTTTGTGTGTAAAAGGACCTTTGTCGTTATTTTTGTTGGACTTTTTCGGTGCTGGTTCCTTTCAGCCTTTGCCTTTCAAAAAATTGCGTATTGGCAGCTTCTTCAGCTTAAATGAAATGAAACGCAAAACTGAAGATGGATCGCATAACAGCCACAACAAAAACAACGAAAAATGGCAGTGTAAAGTGTTGCTAATAGGGTGAGAGAGAAAAAAAAAAGGAAGAGAAAAAATGGGATAAAATTAAAGAGACCAAGTGTCCTTCAAGCAAAGTTCAAGGAACAATTATTTTTTTTGTATCTTAAATTTAGTTTTAAATCATAGAATAAAATGGAAACAAAAATGATTACGGATCTGGCATTATCTCTAAGCTAAAATCCCCCTTTTAATCCCTTTGCAAATATATCCTATTTATATCTTACTTTTCTAAGAATTAAATGCTGAAATTTACTATAACTTTGCATCCATGCTAATGACATTTTTTTTTCTCTTTTCCGTTTCATTGACAGGTATGTTTATTTTTATACTCTGACATCCAATTAGTAGCGACAAAGTTGTTGGCAGCCCATCTACAGGTATATAAATATTTATATATGTAATTTGTATATATAGTTTAAATTGTGCAAATACTATTGATAAATTAAGGTATCTAACCAACAAGCTAGTTAGAAGAAACAATTACTTTTTAAACATAGAAAACAAGGCTTAAGAACCCTCACATTTGTAGTGGTTATACTGGTCTGGTGTGACGGCTATATAATACATATTAACAGATCCAATGGAAAGCCCCCTTTGTGCGGCATTAGCGTCATCGTGCTAAGCAAATTGGCATTAGTTTAATTGCCATTGAGCGGGAAACTACTTACGTGGCTAAGTGGCCTGATCCCAGGCATCGCATCGCATCGCAACGAATCGAATTGAACAGTGGCTGCTCAAATTATGGCTTATAAAGTTCCAAATGAAATTATAGCTATTGAATTAACTAATTGCATTTGTGCCGGCATCCAGGGGTAACTACAGAGAGAGGGAGAGAGAGAGAGAGGACCGCAGGACGACACAGGATACTTCAAGACCCTCATCCCATTGCCAGACTATCAAGTAATCAAGTATAATCAATGGCTTCAAAGGGTTGTTTGTCCCCCACTCTCTCTCTCTCTCTCTCTCTCTGTATCTCGTCCTGTTAAGGATGATTACATTTTGTGTGGTTAAGGAATGCTTGACAATACAACAGGAATCTATACATACATAGGCCAGCATATTTCAAATGTCAGCTGAAACAATACTTTTTGTTTAAGGAATTATTTAAGTTAATTGACATCTACTTTCGAGATACTCAGACATTGCATTAAACAAATTTGGTTATTTTGGAGTTAAACATTTAATAAATGCCAATAAAGGTTGCTTATTCATAGATATTAATTATATATTAATTGCTTAAATAAAATGCTATTAAAGTAATTGGGGTTGGTACTGAACATATGGGTTTTAAAAACCTTTTATCATGGTGTTCAAAATTATGCTACAGCCTTTTGTGTCATACTTTTTTTGTGCATACTTTTAGACACTTTTTTGTATTGTTTTTAAAAACCTTTAAGATTTTTTTAAGCATCCTGGATATTTTATTATAAAAACTGCATAAATTCAAAGCAGAATAATTGTTTTATCCCAAGAGCTCTATTCTTCAAGGCTGGTAAAAAATATAATGGCTTAGCGAACGCCTTAAAATCACAAGTACAAATGCGTTTATATGCTGAGTAAATAAATACTGATGAATTGTAAGCCAAAGCCGTCGGCTTGTCTTCCTACAAAAATCTTTGCCTGCTTTATCTCCATTTATGTGGATTATATCAGCCGACTAGACTCTGTAAATCGGAGTATATTTCCAAAGCTTGTTAGAGTCTATTTAGTGGCAAACATCAAATCGTCAATGTATAAAGTCTGTTCTCGCCAACTGCAGGCATTTAAATATTCCCCTTCGGCTGATTGTTGCTACTTATTGTCTGTCAGCGAGCGCTTTATGATGTTTAATATTTTTCGCCCCTGTTTGGGCCCCCATCAGGTTCACCCTCCTCTCTACCTATCAGTACCTTCCCCAAAACCCAACCGAGTGGCATTAGCCTTGTGGTAGTCATTTTAATGCGCTTAACATCTACTGAGCAGCCTGAGCATCCTGAGTATCCTGAGCGTCCTGAGCTCCTGTTCTTTGAGCCGACAATTGTCTGTGTATGTCGCTGATTGTGGCCGGGATCTGGAGAAGTAAGTAACCCTTAGACATTAGACACTGAAAGAACCTACCGGCTTGTTTCCGATTATTAGGCTTGAAAATCTTTCTAATAAAATGACTCATTAAAAATCGTATAAGTACATTTTGTAGTTGAATTTGTACTATAGCATAGGGGTCTTTTTAATTTATTACAAATATACTTAACACCTTTTTTTCTCTGTGGATCAGGGACCTGTATCCAGCTAATTCTCACACATGCATCGAGGCGTTCTTAATGATGCGCAGTTCGCACTCAAATCTCGAGTTTTTTGGGATTGAACACAGGGAGGGAGCTGGAAGAAAAGGTGGCTAGAAAAGCATAGGAATAATAATGGCTGGTGGAAATATGGTTGGGAATTGAGGAGGGGGGAATTGAGGAGGATCTGCCCCACATATCCCAAAGCCCGCTTTTGATAACCGGCGAAAAAGGAGCGCCCTTAAGCCTTTGCCATGGCAATTTGTTTCGCAACAGTTGAACAAATTTTATGCAATAACCCAGCACTGAGCGAAAAAGAAGATGTAACTTCTAAGGGATGCTACATATGGTGATAGAGGGATTTGTTTAATAAAATATATAGAATTTTAAACACCTTGGAATGATGTAATAAAAGCTATATAAGAATTCAGGAGCGGAGCAGAGACCGAAGCACACAAGGGGCCCCCTCAGTATGCAAAACTTTGACTTAGATTTCGTTAAAGGTTTCTTATATTTGTATTTTATGCAAGAATTTGATTTTAGGAACTTTTCTGCGAGTGTTAGTTATTATATCGCATATACCGCCCTCCCATACTCGCATCGAATCTGTGTCTATATATTGTGGCCCAAGGATATTTCGT
The DNA here is from genome assembly GCA_008042475.1 of Drosophila kanapiae. Classification (NCBI taxonomy): domain Eukaryota; kingdom Metazoa; phylum Arthropoda; class Insecta; order Diptera; family Drosophilidae; genus Drosophila; species Drosophila kanapiae. The sequence continues at coordinate 366,563 of VNJM01000686.1, read as the reverse complement.
TTAACTTTTTCTGATTGAAATATTTCATTCTATGTGTGTTTTGCCTTAACCCAAAGTACACAGGCCCCGTTCCGCCGACAGTCGCCCATATTTTTCGCTCTCTAATGGTAAGCTGCAATTTATAACAATTTAATTTACACATAACTTTGCACTAAGCCCCAACTAAGCTAGAAAATGTTCATCTTTGGCCAGCCAAGTGTCAACAAGGGGACACTGACCACTGGCCACTGCTGGGGCTTAATAAGAGGCCAACAAAATATTTTCCAATTGCAATTTGAAATGTTTACCTTGCTGTTGCGGAGAGAGGGAGGGAAAGAGGGGAGTAATACAATTTGTATGCAATTTTGCAATAAAATGAAAATTCATAGAAAAATGGAAATTCATAGGGAAACGAGCTAAATGGATGACAACCAGTGCTGATTGTGTTCAAGTGTTTTTCACAAATATATACAATATATATATAGTATAAATATATATATATCTGTATATATATTTATGGAATTGGAACGCTCAGTTGCAAATTGAAACTGTCCGGAATTTATAAACTGAAAAGTTTCTACGAATTAAAATATAATTGAGTGCTGTGAAAGTTTTCGTCCAAAATCCCCATTTTTTCTCTCTCTATTTTTGGATGACAATGGCTTTAAAATTGTTTTAATTCAATTAAAAAGAACTGAAAGCATCAACGCGTGCATTAAGCCTGATATTATTTATTAACAACTGCCCTGGAATTGTTAAACTTTGCTCTTACATTGTTTTCGTTTTTATAATAAAACTAAATCGCTTTTGAAAAAAAAGGTATAAAAGGTGTTACTACAAGTTTGAATTCTTTTGCTCATTTTAAATTAATGCCGTGAATTTGTTTAAAGACATTTTTATGGCATCTTCAGGAATTTCATTTACTTATATTTCTTCTTTTTTTCTCTTGCTTTTATAGCCTTCATAAATAACTTTGTTTTAATTATTGAATAAATATTTGTACAAGGTAGCTCAGGGTATATTTATGATCCCTCTCTATACTGCCAGACTTAAGTCAATCGGTGTATTTGTTAATTGAATTTCCACTCAAAATGTTGGCTAAAACTAATAAAATAAAATGATGTGCAAAGTAAATTTCCATTAGGAAAAAGAGGGGATTGGTATCGAATATAAATCAAGCTGGACGCGGTACATATTTCAGTGTTTAATTTACAACTTGTTGTTTTTCTTGTTGCCTTTTTTGCTTCTTGTTTTTGGAGAATTCTCAATTTAAATTTATGGTCGCCGATAACTACATATTCTGGAGGCGGGCTAACACATTTATATACACATACAAATTGATCGTAAATCTTGGCCATTTGCACCGGTTTTCTTTTCCCTTTTTTTGCCTGTCCGATTTTGCATTTCCTTGGGCATAAATTTTGATTTTCCTTTTGCCCAGCTTCCCCATTTTCCCCCCCTCAGCTGCCTGTCTGTCTGTCTGTCTTCTTCTTTGATCATTTCATTTCAACACGAATTAGCATTTTGGCAACTTAATTAAATTTTTTTTCTTCGTTTTTTTTTTGTAATAATTTTTTTGTTTTTATTTTGTTGGCGACACTCGTGCAACAAGTTGACGGCTGTCCATGACGCACAAGAGAATTTATGATTGCCACATTATGAAGAGGGCAGGCTGAGGAGGGGGGCGGAGGGGGCCGAAAAACTGAATTTCTGAATTTTCAGAAATTATGAATTTTATTTCTGATTTCTTTTGCTGGCGCGCCATCTGAATTTATTGGAAAAATGTAAATGAAACATAAATATGAGACAGGACAGTTGACATGTGTGTCGTCGACGTCGTCGTGGTCGCCGTCGGTCTTTATATTTATCCCTCTCTCTGCCACCCCGTCTCTACATTTTCTTTGCCCCGATTTTCTTTGGGGCGGCTTTTCATTCTTAAACCATTTTCAATTGCATCGTTAAGAGCTTTGAGGTCATGTGCTGCTTAGCCTTTCTCTATATGGATGCAATGCCGTATGTATTTCTACATCTGCGAATATATGCAGCCACGGGATAGTTTTTCCTTCGTTTATCTATTTTTTTACAGTGCAAAAAAAGTGAAGGAAGTTCTGGTAGATTGTCAATATTTTAGTATTTAGAAACACATTTAAATTAGATTTAAAAGTGATTGTCTTAACTATAAAAAACCACACAAAAAGCTAGTTAGGTGTTTTAGACTTCAATTTATTGTTTTAATGTATACTAAATATATGTTTGTATACAAAAAATGCTGATTAAGTTATTTTCTTCTTTAATTTATTGTTTTAAATTGTATTTCCCTTTAAATAAATATATATTTTATGTATTTATTCTGCTCAGTGTGCTGGCCAAGTTAAAATGCAATTGAAAAGCCATTTAAGAAACTTACTGAAAGGGAAAAAAGCGCGCCTTTGGGGAAGTTTAAGGGCAGATATATATCCCTGAGTCCCTGAGGTATATATACATGTGAGACGGGAGGGGGTAAATGCTTTTCTTGGCCATATGCAGAGGAGCATAAAAGCCAGATAAAAAGAGGGTATTAGGATCAGGCCAAAGAAAATGGCACCCAAGGCAGTCGAGGGAAGGAGAAACGTGGCAGCTCTCAATTCGATTTAAGGGTTTTTGCGATCTGCAACTGTTTAACCGGCACTTACACCGTCAGATCCACTTCCAACCATTACGATTGGCTTAGTGCTGGCCTAAATGCTTATCAAATTGGTTTAGTACTTACCTGAACTGAACTGGCTCTGGCTGCTAATTGATTTCGTACCTGAAATGATTCATTAAACTGTTGCGTTCGGTTTAATTTGCCGGATAGATATATCAAGTTACGACTTGGAGTGCAGCTCAATTAGGATTTAATGCCGATTTCATGTCTAGGGAATATTTCGGTATTTATTTCGGCCAAGGAAACTCGGTTCCCAAGACCAGTTGGGGACTTAAATTATATTTTACCATAATTAAGGTTCCGGGCAGGTATTATCTTATATTATAGCCATGTTCTCTCTATTATTTCCTTGTATCTAGATCGAGAGCTAGGGACTAACCCTGCGACCATTTGATTATACCCAGAGATACCCCAGAACAAATATGTATATGTATCTTTCGGTTTGCCATCCGATTATTCGTACTTCAATTCCCCAGCTGCAGCCTGCATTTGCCAACTGCCAATCTAGCTTATCCTTTTGACTGTTTAATTTACCAATTGCATTGGGATAATGACATATCCTGTCCATACGGTGAGTCCCGCTACTCAATCAGATGACAGCCGACAGCCGACAGCCGACAGCCGACAACCGACATCCTTGTGGCTTCGCAATACCATTGGGAGATGGCTTTAATGCATTTAAGTATCATGCAATGGGGGCCCCCAATGCAATTAGACAAAACTCAGTAATAACAACAGCAACAATAGCAACAATAACAGCTTGATTAACCACTACAACTATAGCAGAGCAACAATAATGGCAAACAACGCAGCAACAACAACATGCAACACGCGAGCAAGCACTTGAAATGCTTTTCATAACTAAGTGGCCATGTAATGTGACATCATGGTTAGGGAAACTTGTTCCAGCCAAAAGCCAAAAACATACGACCCTTTGAAACAGACAGGATCAAAATAATAGGACTTTAAAGGTGTAAATATATCTCTTACCTTTTGGCAATCAAATTGAAGTTACATTTAAAATAGAATCTAATGTAGAAAATTTAGGAGAAACGGTCTTTGAATTTACTAAGAACTTACATGATTAAATGTGATTTATTTGAAATTCAAATAAATATTAAATTCAGTTAAAAAACAATTGTATTTATGGCATAAAATACAAATAATATTTATTATTATTATAAAGAAATAACCAGCAATTACAAAGTACTGATAATTGTGTAATTTGTGTAATAACTTTTCCTTGCATATCATAAATAATAATGTAATACAAATGAATAATGCCTTATCTATACTTTCTCCTATCGCTTCTACTAAACCTAAACTTAACAAGCACGTTCTTGATGTGGCAAGGACCAAGGACCGTATTGCAGCAACGTACAAGATATATATAAAACTCCAACCACATTTATTATTTATTATTATAATTTACTTAAAGGAAATAAAAATGATATTGCTGTAATTATACCCTACACCAATATATAGATTTATATATATGTAAGAGAGGGACTAAAGCTATTTGCTTAATTGGTTTGGTCAGTGGAATAACCTTAGTTATATAGCCAATAATTAGCGCTATCCTGCAAATTCATTTTCCTTACTCTAAACTTGTAAGGAAAATATACAAGAAAATCTCTTTAAGATCGCTTAGTTAAACTATCAATACACATTATTCGGCTAAGCTAAATAAGTCAATTTGATTATTATTTTAATAACAATTGATCAAACTAAAGTTCATTGGTTTCCTTTGTTAAATAAATTCTTTTCTATAATCATAATTACAATCACAATTGTGTTTTAACAGATTTGCCAAACTAATTAGTGTGCAACGGCCTGAATATTAAATTACATTTGCTAAACTTTTTCAGATTGATATCAATTTTCGCCCACACATTTTTTTTGTTGTTTCGCAAATGGCTTTGTAATTGTTTTGCACAGCCTCGACGACCCGTTTTTATTTATTATTTGCATTCAATGTGTGGAATAAGTTAAGCCAACCTGAAATAAGTGCCGTGCACACAAAAAAAAAAGAATCACATAGGAAAGACACATTATACCCCAGGGCTACAGTACATAGAATAAAAGGGTTAGCTTAGTAAATTGAAATATGAATAATACTCATGTTCTGCACATATTTTTGTACGCAAAAGTGGCTCAAACAATTCGAAAAAGCAATCACTTGGCTGCACTTTAGAGTATAATCACTGCAAATGCTATTTTGGCCAAGTGTTCGATTTGTTTTGGACTTTAAATGCGTTAGCGTTGAAGCTTCTTTGCTATTTGTTTGTTTGCCTATTTGTTTGTTTGTTTGAATTGCCGCAAAAATTTAACGCCGGGTCCAAAGACCCAAAAAAAAAAAAAGATCGAATCCCAGCCAACACCGCACACATGTTGTGGGCCGCTGTGTTCGATATTGGCCACAAAAGTGCCGCCTCTTTTGCACAGAGCACAAGAGCAAATATTTGGCCCAAAAGGCTGCCCGGATTGGTAATGCAAACAAAGTGCTAGCAGCAGCAAACAGCAGCAGCAGCAGCAGCTGGAAGTAAATTATTGTCATCTGCATGTGCAATTTCTGACTGGAATTTCAGTTCTTGTGCTGCCAAAATTGTATTCTATATAAAACAAAAATTATCATAGAAAATCGATTTTCGGAGAAGGAATTAATTCAGCATTTTGGTGTGAGATAAATGTTTATTTTGGGGTATTATTTCTAGCACATATTTGCATCTATGCTTACTGAACTTAAGGCTTGTCTTTTTAGTTACTTAGTGCAGGGAAATCTTCTTGGAGATTTAAGGAAAATATACCCTTCTAAGCAGAGCAAAAAATTGTACTTTAATTAAACAATTTTTATGCAGAAATCTCTAAGTAAATATATTGATAAAATTGCTTTATAATAGACAGCTAATTGTAATTCCTAACCAAACATGTCACAAGTTCTTCTCCAACCAAAAAACAGACTACCAGCCACGTGCTGGGAATTTGTTAAACTAAACTAAACTAAAAAATATAGAAAAAAAAAGTTTAAAACGTGGGGAAAAATGGGGAGAAAATGCGATTCGCGACACGCATAAATTGCCTTGGGTTATGGGAGCAAGGGGGATGGGAGTTTCCGCGGGCACTCGTGCTGTGGGCGTGGCGAAACACAATTTTCCTATTACTAAAAAGGATTTTGTTGCAATTAGAAAATGCACTTTCCAAGCGGAGGGCGTGTGGGGAAAGCCCGCATGATTGGATAGCATTGTCAGCGACGGCAGCAAAGAAAAGCTGAAAAATCCACTGGCCTCCTTTATTTTTTTTTATTTCTATTTTTTTTTTTTGTAATTTACGTTAGTAGTTTTGTGTTGCCAGCTATGCCTTAATGAACCGTATTAGAACACAAATTAAGCAATTAAATATGCATAAAGTCCGGTCTCCATGCATTATTTAGCCAATGCAAATTCACAACTGCAATTTACCCACCGAAAGTTTGGCATTTGTTTTTTGTATTTTCTCCGAAAACTGTCAAAAGCACACATATATAATATGTGTATATAATATAAATAGGTAAATATGATTTCAAATGCATAGTTTGACAATTTTGGTCAGTGGCAAATGGCGTGAAACCGGTAAGAGTTTACACCACTGCACTGGCAATTGCCTGGATATTATTCCATAATTTATAATTGTCCTAAAACAACATTTCTATGCCTTAATTGCGATTTAAATTATGGCAGAGTTTCACATGTTTTTTTTTTTGGTAACCAATTGATTTTCTAATTGGTCTCGTTTTTATTCGAGTATTTTTTTTGCGGACTGACAGCGTCAAAGCAAATATTTCAATTGAAGAGCAGCACTGTGTTCAGTCGAAAATAAAAGATATATTCATAGAGCAATCATTTCGAAGGATTTCTCTACTCGTTTTTATATTCATACAAATTGCCAGCAATTATAGAGAGGGAGCTATATTTTTTAATGCTTTTTTTTAGTGTCATGTCCCTGGCCCAGAAAGTAATGTTTATTTTAGTGAAAAAAATTATTTAATTAACAACCCGACGCGTCGCGACGCTGACTAATAAATGTTTTTCGCTCGCCTCTCTCTAATGTAAACAGAATCATAAGTTGAAAATTATAAACAATTTTGTTGGTGCCAAAATATTTGCGAATGTTTATTTTGGAATTACTCGGCCCAATTATGCATATTAATCGGGTTGTTTTTGGTGTCTTGGCCAAGTCGCCAGCGTTTATTGTTATGTCTTAATTAATGCTTTTCGATTTGAATTATTTGCCGCGCTGTAATTTTCTTTTTGCGCGGTCAGCGCATTTGATTTATGTTTTTCCTTGGCTTTTATGGTCCCCCCCGCATTTTCCCTGCTCAGGTGACGATGGAAAAGTGTATGCCGTTTTCCTCGGATTCAGTCTTTATTATTTGCCAGCATCTTTTATGGCTGGCCATATGCGAGTTTTGTGGCCTTATTTTTAGCCCGCGCATAAAAGCAGAATTCATGTGCATTAAGGGCCGAGCGAAATGAAGTTGGCGCTTCTTTATAAGAAATGAAAATGCAATAGTAATAGTCGAAATATCCAGTAGTTAAACATAAGAAAATATTTATAATAAAGAGTTGGAAACTGTAAATGTTAGTTAGCTTTTCTAATTCGTTCAATTGTGCGTAACAAAATGGAGCTGGCACTCAGTTTTCTCCTGCTGTTGATCCGGCAGATCTCCAGCTTTAATTCGCAACACAACAAGCCGCGCATATATGGTTGGAATCGCGTTCACGACGATTCCTATGGCTACTCCTATATGCCAGATGATCTTAGCTGCAATGCAAATGGCAGCAGTACAGTGCAATCTCCATGCCCGGAACCCAGCACGTCAGCCAATTGCAAATCTATGATGGATTGCGACTTGGACTTGGACTATGCACACAAGGCCACCAAGATAGCTTTGCATGCTGCCGAGGTGGCTCAGGCTTCCAACGCGGCCCAAATTGCCGCAGGTAACGAAGCCGGCCGCCAGGCGAAAATTACTCTGGCAGAAAAGGCGATGGACGCCGCCCGATCCGCAGACGCCAAAGTTCAGGTTTCGCTGGCGGCCGTAAAGAATCTTGCCCGGGAAATCTCCGAAGAAGAGGCGTTGATGAAGCAGATGAGAGCCGCCCTGGAGGCCAGTGAGGCGAATCTTGAACTCGCAGAAGCTGTCGCCAAGAGAAACGACCACCAGAAAGCTACCATGAAGGCTCAAATCAAGGAGGCGAAGACAAATCTGGAGGATCTTGATGCCCTGTACGAACAATACGAATCCGATTTGGAGGAGAAGCAAGTTAACCTGGAAAATGTTAAGCAGCGTCTAAAGATCCTGTCCAAACAGGTGAAGAAGGTCAAGTGCGAATATAAGGAGGTGAAGGAAGCGGCCAGACAAGCTGCAGCCGCTGCCAAGGAGGCCAGAAGGAAGGCGGTCGCCTCGAAGAGCTGCACAGCGGTTGGTCATAAAACGGCAGGTTGTTTTCTTCGTTATCCCAAAATGCCGGAAAATACTGCCAAGGCTATGTTGGATCTCTACAGGCAGAGACGAAAACAAGAGCGGAGGCAACTTAGAGAACGCAGCCGGTCGATTCAACGTTCGCAGGGAGGGAAAAAACAGCCGATATGGCAGAAATGGATGAATAATAATTGAGTACGGTCTTGGCTTGCTTAATTGCCGTTTTATTGATCAATTTTTAATTTAATAATTAAATTAATATTGTTATTTAACTTGTTCGAAGACCCTTTGTATTAAATAAATATATAAAATGGCAAACGCAAGTACTGCTTTGGAATAATTAAGAAACTAATCAGTACGTTTAACAAAACTTTGAAAACTACCCACTTGTATTTTTCTCCTAACAGTAAACCGCGAAAAAAGAAGAAAAGTGCTAGGTTAGGAAAGCCAGTGTTGGGCAACAGCAAATGCTTCAAAGTCGAGCGTTTGAGAAAACAACTTTGCGATTAATTGGTACAGATTACTTTCGCCATCGGCGTAGATTGCTGTTTTTATTTTTAGTTTATTGCTAAATGTTTCATTTAATAGTGGGTCTTTTAACAATACTTACTTGTTCGCAAACTCTTTGTATTAAATAAATATATAAAATTGGCAAACCCTAGTACTGCCTTGGAATAATTAAGAAACTATTCAAACCTTTTTACAAAACTTTGAAAACTATGCGATTTATTTACCCGCCCAACCGTAAACCGCGAAAAAAGAACAAAAGTTCTTAGTTAGGTAAGCCAGTGTTGGGCAACCGCAAATGCTTCAAAGTCGAACGTTTGAGAAAACAACTTTGCGATAAATTCGTACAGATTACTTTCATCGTCGGGCGGGGATCATAGGGCAAAGGAGCACTCACGGTTATTTACCCGTCGCCATTGAAGGACCTCTGACCCACCTGCTTTCATTTCATTTAAGCCATCAAATAGTTTGCCTTTTGGGTCCAGCCTAAGCCAAGCCGAAACCTTTCAATTTTTGTTGCTGTTGTTAACTGGCTCCAGGCGAATGTTTGTGCCCCACAAAAGGATGGACAGGGGGAAGACTCGGTGAAAGTCGGAGGAAAAGCGCCCAGGGAAAATCGTGGGGGCAAGGAAGGGGCATCGACTTCTCATATAGTATATGTACGTACACTGTGAAAGCAATCAGGCAGACAAGAGCTAACCAGAATATCAGTATTTGTCTTTTAATCTTTATTTATTAATTGAATATTTATTTACAAATTGGATGTTCTTACAATGTCTATCTATAAATATTTATCAATTACCTTACTTTAATTACATGCTATGTTTTTCTCAATGTAGAATACCTCTTACAGCTCCGACAAACACGAGAACTTTACAAACAAACAAAAAAAAACGTGCATTGAAAACAAGACTAAAGTTAAATAAAATAAAACTCTATCCACCACACACATGCAGCGTAGAAAATCAAAGGAACTTGCTGGCTCATGTTTCTAAATATTTACCAAAATAAATAAAAACAAATCAGGAACGGGAGGAAGGGGAAAAAACAAATGTGAAGGCTGATGAGTGAAACTTTATTAATTGCCAGCAAGTTTCCAACTCGTCAGTTTGTTTAGGTAATTAAAATTATGACCGTGTCCATGTGCTTCAAATTGTTCTTTACTTTTGATTTATACAATTTGCTTGTTGCTAGTTTTTTTTTTTTTTTTTTTTTTTTTGTTTAACAGCAGCAATTAGAGCAGCGGCCCCCAGTGACGTCAGTCGGTCGAAATCGGAGGAGGGGTTTATGTAATTCCCATCCAAATTTAGCAGCGCCCATGGGGCGGGGGTTAATTCATTCCTTCTTTCTTTTTTTTTGTGATTTCGGCTGTCAGATCCGGCTTACATAAGACGGAACTCGGACCCAAGCAGGGCATCTGCCCATAAAAAAAAAAACTGAAATACGAGATACTCATATGGGGAGGGGGCGATGGCAAAAGGAAAAGCTGTTTAGCAGTCGAGCAGCAGCTGAGCAGCCCAGCATATGTGACTGTGTCCTGTTCGCCAGATTGACACAATTGTCGACCAATGTCAATGCCTTTCAATGTAAGCACAGTGGTCTGAAGGTCTTGAACAAATAGTTAAAACATTTATATCTAAATATAGTTATTTATATAGAATATACATAGTATAAATGTTACTTATACTATATTTGCTATATTAAATATTGTTAGAATTATACCAGTATATGGTATTTGTCTTCATTTTCGTTTAATATATGTTTAAAAAAGAATATTTTAAACATTAATCAAGTTGGTTTGTGGTTTTTCTTCGTCATAACTTGTTCCTTTCTTTTCTTTTAAGAGTTATTTTATTTATTTTCAATGTTATGTTGACAAACTCATCGATTTATTGTGATTTCTGGCAATTTCTTTGGTATATGCTTAGTAAATGATCGATTAAGTATCGATTAAAAATAGGACTCTGTTCTAAATCGAGGAATTCAAGGCGGGAATAAGACAATATGGTATTTTTAGCGCACTGTGCCTCTGTTGTAAGCCTGCCGGTTGTATTGTCCTCCTTGTTCGCTGGCTCTCTCGCTCTCTCTCTCTCCCTCTCTCGCTCTCTCTCTCTCTCTCTGCGCAGGCGTTCGTCTCTCTCTTTTACTCTATTCTCACCGTTGTGTCGCGCCTTTTGTATTTGAGTTCCGCTCAACAGGACTCACTCAACAAGCCGCATCTCGCTCACTCTCCTTAATAATGTGTGTGCCAGATCCAGTTCTTGTGCCGTTATTTGCACGGTGCGTTGCCCTTATAAAATGGTCACACTTAAATGATTTTCTTAGAATTTGACCCACAAAAGTGTATAATAAAATAAATGGTTTTAATTATGTATTAATTTATATTTGAATTTATATTTGTATATATATTATATATTATTATAATATGTATTATATATAATATTATATAAATTATAATAAATCATTAGGGATTTGTTTGTAGGCTTTGAAACTTCTATTTATTTAAAAATAGTTTAAATAATTTAGAAAATCAAATAATGGTAAAGACAAATAACTCAATTTAAGTAAGAACTAGAAAACTCCCTTATACATAGTTTCAAAATACACTTAAACATTTTAATGGCCTAACGATTTTTTCTTCAGTGTCATTCTTCTGTTGCTTTTGTGTAATTACAAAGCTCCTCTCACCGCATGTCTTTTCTCTCCTTTCTTACACTCTGTGTTCGCTTTTTACCTTTCTTTCTTTTTTGTTTTTGGCATTTTGACCCTATTCGACTGCCGCTTACCTTTTTATAATTCCCTTATTTTTATTCTTGCTGCGCCGGCACAACTTGAAGCATCCATAAATTGTAATTAAAGCAAAATAGACGGTGGACCGAGGTGGCAGGGACAGGCAAAAAAGGGTTTGGCGCCAAATTTTTCTAGGCGTGACATCATTAAAAAACAAGTTGCAACAAACTTTTAATTAGATTACTCAACGCCAACGTCAGCTGTTGCATGCATGCTTGTTTTTTGAGATATATTTTCTTTTTTTGTGGTTGTTGTTGTTGTTGGTTTTTAACCAGGACGATGAGGAGGTGCATTCTGCCCACCGGATTTTGCAATACCTTCGAGAACTTTTGTGTTGACTGCCACTTGTCTAGCTTGGTGAAAGTTTCCTGAGCTCTGTTTTCGAAACTTTAAAATTGCTGTCATCACAGCCGGATATTGGAAAGCGGATGGTAAGCGGGCGGCACTGAAACTTAACAACTACAAACAAGTATGTGTTCATTGCAGGGCCAGCAAAATTAAGTTACTATGGGGATGTAATCAATTTATATAGAAAATAAATAGTAGCATTAAAGCCCTCTTTCATATTGAGGGTGTCCACAAAGAAGAAACCAGCTATTATTGTGATTTTCATTACCCTGTTTCAACCGAAAACGTAACTAACAGGCAGGCTGATGTATCTTTGACTCCATAAACTAAATATTTTCCAAAGATTCATCTATTATTAAAAGTATTAAAAGGAATAGCAATTATTAAATATTAAATAAGATTTCCTTTGCTTATTTTTCACTGTGTCTTGTCTGATCTAATTACAATATATACCCTGCACAGGACTGAAAAAAAAATCAATATTTGTATATTCTTCTAGAAAATGATTTCCCATTTGCTGTGTAATTTTTCGCTGAATTCAACAAACAAACAATCAACAGAGGGCTTGTGTCTAAGCGGAAGTTGGCACAAGAAATTCGTTTAAAATACAACAAAAAAAATATTGCATAACCTTGGTGGATCCATAACGAGAGGTGATTGAAGTGGTTGTCTGGCGTCAGTGGCACTGGAATTTGGCAAAAATTCCTATATATTTCTCTGTCTACTTCACTATTTCCACTGCGTTCCTTTGGGGCAAAGACACTGGAGAAGGTGCCACTGAGGGGGGAGCCGGGAATGGCAAATGGTCGGTATAGTGGGCGGGGCAAATGGGAATGTAAAAGTAGGTTGGATGGCAGCCCCAGCCACAGTGACATCGAAAGCGACAGCGAAAGCGGATGCCATTTTTATTATTTTTTTTATTCTTTCTTTTTTTTTTTTGTTGTTTTTGCTTGCTTGCCCCTTGGGCGGGAATCAACAGTTTGATTGCTACACTCGCATTCTATCACCCACACAGATACCCACAAACACATGCATAGATGATACACACAAACACACACACACACACACACACCACGATGACAACATTTTAGTTCGTTAGTATCGAAGTTTAATGAGCGACACTTTGGTCACAAATTAAATCAATTTATTTTTACCATCGAATAGCTCGAGAAATGGAATGCATTCATATGGTTGAGTGGAGCGCATTTGTTGAATTGCTCAGCCACAAATATGATTGAGGCAAATGCAATCAATCAGTCACCGGATTATATCGATTGTATTGATATTTCACGGATTAAGTGGATTGGATTCGGGTAATGGCGGTTGTTTAGGTCACAAAGTCCTTCAAGGTTGATTAAATAGCTTTACACAATTAATTTCATATTTGGTTCGTGGTTCTTATGTAATTATTTTGATTAAATTAATTCATTTATGATATTTTGGTGATTGGAAATATTTATAATAATAACTCAACAATAAACTGGGGAAGTTAATAATATAATTGGATTAAATTTATTCATCAACAACTCAACAACAAGCAAGGAATTTCAACTACTCCGTTCGTTTAAATTAATTCATTGTCATACGTTAGTTATATATTTTGTTTATAACTTTACCATATTTTATTTTTGTGCAATAAAATATATAAAGATATTTAATGATATGAAATTCAACAATAACTCAACAACAAGCTGGGAATTTCAACAACTCAGTTCGATTAAACTAATTAATTGTCATAAATAAGTTCTATATTTATTTCATAGCTTTCACTCCTTTTATTTTTTTTAATCAAATATGTAAAGATATTTCGGGCTCGAAATTCAACAACATTTCAAGCACAAGCTGGAAATTTCAACAATTCAATTCGTTTAAATTAAATACCATGCATAAAAATGTAAAGACAATCCAAAAAGGCGTGTAACATATATTCAACGATTTAAGAAGCCAATTTTAAATTCAATCCCGACTAACCCAAGTTCAAAACAACTCACATTTCATTCAATTAGCCGTGATCAAGGAAATTTGATAGTTAAAGTCATATTAAATACCAGTGCCAATCTCTTTTCAAGTTTTTCTCATTTTTTTTTTTTGTATTTTCCCATCTTGGGTGGCAAAAAGGTCAACTTTCCGTGTAGATAACATTTTGCGCAGGCAGAAATATGAAAATAACGGGCCGTTGCAGGGAAAGCCTCTTTAAAAATTTAACAAGAAAATGTGCCGCGACCTTTTTTCTTTACTCACTATATACATATATAATATACATATTTTTCTCCTTTCGCATTTTGCCAATGGAAACCCAAAAAGGCAGACTGTCAGACAGACAGAGAAGAAGGAGAGGGACTTGGTATATTGATATCCGTTAGTCATGCAAGGCCCTGAGAAAAGAATGGAAAATCAAGAAAAGGAAAGAACAGAAAAAAAAAGAAAAGCAAAGAAAGGAAAATAAAAGAAAAGAGAGCAATGTAGCAAAGGCAGAATGCTAAAAGGTAAAGTGCAATCGAACATTTTGTTAATATACTTTATGAGTTTTCGCCCCGAAGACGACGTGTTGCCGGCAAACAAAAAAAAAGGGAATGGCTAAGGTAACAGAATAAGAGAATCAGCATTAACGAGAGAGAAAGAGAAAGCAAATGTTTGCCATTTTTTTGTTGTTGAATGGTGACATTTTTTGAATACTCTTTCTAGTTCTAGGTTTGGTACACACAACTTGTTAAGTAACCAAAAATAAACTAGCTATGTACATTAACAGTATGGGTTATAGATTTTACTATATACAACTCTATGAACATACAGCTCAATCAATATAAGAATAACAAATAAACGAGAACAAAGAGAACTCAATTAGAAACAATTTATGAATTCCACGATGGCTCAATCAGCATCTTAATCATTTTTAATAAATCTATTACTGTGGAAATAATTGAACGCTATGAAGAATAACCTTAAAGAAACACTCTACAACACTATAGGAATAATAAAGTTGTAATCGAGCACTTAAAAAGGACATACATGAGCTAATATTACAGATAAATTATGTTTCAAAGTAGTTATATAAGAAAATTTGGTAAATCTGGTTAGTTAAGATATTCTTTAACATATATAATATTTATAAACATATATTTATTTTATAATATACAAAATGATATCAGTTAATTGCAACAATTTCTATAAATCCTTTATTTTCTTCTGTATATTTACAGGTAACTTGGTTTTTGGCATGTCACCCTCAAGAAGGGTATCCAATGGGAGATTTCTCTTGGTTCGGTATGTTGATCAAACTCAGTTTGTGACTGACGGGCGTCCTTATTGATGTGACCCGCCTGCATTCCCCGTCGTGACCCGTCCTCTCACCCTCCATTCTATATGGGATATTCCATTTTTCTTATTCTTTTCTCCCTCTCTCCTTTTTTTTTGTCATTTTCTTTCTTATTTTTTTTGTGCATTTACCTGAGGGCTCAGAGACTTTTTGGCCCCAAGTGATTTGCGTTGACTTGAAGCTGGGAAAAGGGAGGGAAAACAGAGTGAAGGGATTGGTGGAAAATAGCAACAAGCGGGCGTTTTTTTCTCTCCTTCACATCCTGGGCATTTCCTCCTAATATTTTATTTATTTATTTCGTCCTTCGATTCCATTTTGGGCTTTATGTTAATGGCAGAATGCAAGAAGACCAAACAGCGGACCGCAAGAGGTTCGAATGGAAACGAATAGGGGAAAAAATTCAGCCTTGTTGCTTGGGGAATTGAAAGTAAATAACGAATGGATGACGGGATTATAAGAAAAGGGTTCTGATAAAATACTCCAACGCCTGCTAGTGCTAATTGGTCATGCGATATGTTCCTTGGGCCCCACGGGGGACCATACATATATCCTTGAGATATGCATAATTTGCCTGGAAATATACTTGGGCTGCTCGGCAGCGAGTCTTGCATTTCGTGTCAATGGATTCTCCACATTTTCGCCATCCCATTTTCATGCTGCACAAATCAACGGATATTGTGCACTGACAATTTCCGCCCTTTTCTCTGTGCAGTCGGGGAAAATTTCAAAAACACGCCAGCAAAACTTTTCATACAAAGTGACAGCATTTCCGACTCCTTCTGCTCATTTTCCATTTGCCACACTGCTACAAAAGAGTGTCCCTCTCCAAAAATGAAATAAACAAATACACGTAGAGATTATATTTATATAAAGAGTCCTTCTTAGGTTTTAAAGGTGCTGTAACTTTTAAATTAATAACTGTAACTGTAAATTTGTATTAATATTTTCTCTCGCTCTCTCGATATTTATGATTATAACCTTTAGATCTTATAATGAATTAAAATTATATGCAAAATCTTTTATGACGCCTCAATTTATTGATGGAAAATGACGGAAATTCTCTGAGTGCACCCATACAATCCGGAGCACTCACAGGACTCACAGGACCCGCCGACGGGGCCCGGGGGCGTTGAATGTCAAGCGTGAATTGCGGGCGTGGCCGTGTCATGGGCATGTCTATCTGTTAGCCCCAAGAAAAGTGGGCCACAGAGCAACTTGTGCATAATGAAGAATGAAGCTGCGAGTTGAGTGGCGGGAAAAGCGTTCGGAAAAGCGCCAGAGATATAGGAGGGGTATAGGGGACAGGGACAAGGATCTGGTGAAACATCGCTAATTGCAATGAAAACACTTGTTGGCTGCCTCAAAAGGTAAATTGTACATGAAACTATTCAACGCGGCAAACGAGTCCTAGAAAATGAGTGACAACGCTGGCAAAGTTCGCAACTTAAAGATTCAGCTGGAGATTGATTTCCCTGAGCAGCAGTCTCAGGCAGCTGAAAACTTTCCTCTGAATTTTGCAATCAACTTGAGTTGGCTAATGTTGTGCCAACCGCAAGTGTTGACTATCATCTCAGCGGCTTCAGTTGTAAGCTAGCCTGCTCATTTACTAAGAATTTAATTCTGAGGTCTCCTTGCTATTTGTAATTATAAAAAATATATACTATATTTTCCACCCCCGCCCCCATCAACTTCATAAACAATTAAATTTTAATGAGGTAAACTTTTGTGATGCAATAAAGTTGAAGTTTTCCTCGCCAGATGGGAGCCTTCAGGATTCTGGCTGGAGATTGATTTCCTTCAAGTGGAAAGTCGAAAGAAGAGTTTTCCTTGGCTTTAGCATAATAAACTTATAATTCAACACAAGGTTGAACAGAAGCTTTTCCAATGAACATATGGGAATATATATTTATTGTGGTGAAACTACAATTAGTTGTCTTCGTTTAATTTTGTATTTTTTTTTTCAAAATGTTCAATGCCTTTTTAAAAGGCTAACAAAAGATAAAGGCTTAGGTATTTAGCAAGGCAAGAAAACAAAAAGGATGCATTTGTTTTTGTTAACGAATAGTTCACAGGCTGATTTAGTAAACAACTAGATAGAAAACCAGTTGAGCAGCTCAATATTTAGCAATATAAATATCTAAATACCTTTGATAGATATCTTTAATCTCTAAGCTGGATTATCTCTGCTTAAATACGGAGTCTCTTTTGAAATGCGATTTCAGAATAAATCCCCTTGCCATTGTTAGCCACCCTTAACCCACGATTGCCGGGCACCCTCCCCAAACCCTATTTAACCCCTACTTACACTCCGATTTCATCACCGAAAACCATTTTCCTATTCAACGCATCTGTGGACTGTGCACTTCAATTTGCATTTTCATTGCTGTATCAATGGGTGGAAAAGTGTGGGGCAATAGGAAAATCGAGAATGCGTTCTAATCTCAATTAAATCAATTGCGTTGTCAACACACAAACTCGCACATCTCTGCGTATGTGGATGGATACTGGGAAATCGCTGGGAAAGCGAACCGAAGCTCATTACATGAAATGTTGACTGACGAATTGAAGCCGTCGTTGGGGTAAAATTTCACCAAAAGCCCCAGAGTTTAGAAGGAAGAACCAAAAAAAAAAAAAATTAAATAAAATGAAATAAGAGGGAAGGGGAAAATTAACATTTGTACATGTGAACATCTCCCATCAGACATATCAATAGGGCAGCCCCAGCCACCAATCTTGAAAATAAAACGAGGGATAAAGCTAGTTCTATATATTACACTTTCTGTGGCGCAGGTCCTTGTCAATTTTAAAACAATGCAATATAATATTTAAGGCGAGCTTAAGTTTATTTATTAAATATTATTCACATAAATCCTTAGCCAGTATTAAATAATTGATTTTAATTCCGGAAACAATTGATATTTGTATTTATATTTGTTTCCCTATTTAAATATTTAATTAGTTACAAGTAAATCTACATTTAAGCTGCCTTAAAGGTTAGGAAAATATTTATATTTGTTTAACTAAATCGTGAATTTCTTGAACAAACATATCGTTACTTTGTTTTGTTGTAATTTGGCTAATAAGTATAAAATCATTCTCGCTGCCAGCAGGCTCAGCCGAGAAAGCCCCTAAGAGTATTAACATCTTCGACGTCTGCAAAATGAGATACTTTATAGGCTGGGAAAACGAGAGAAAAGCCGGAGACTCCGAGGGAAAATTCTCGTTTGGTGGAGGCTTTCCGTTTGACGACTTAACAGCTCCCCGGTTGGCAATAAACGAAATTTTAATGCCGGCAAAGTAGCCAAAGTAGGCAAAGTATCTAAAGTAGCCAAGAGTGGCCGGCAGTTACAGTTCCAGTTCCAGTTTCAGTTTCGAAATTAGACTTTCAGATACAATATGATAAGCCTTTCGAGGCGGCAGCAAAAAGATTACACTGGCCAACACCGAAAGTGTACTGGGAAAGGGAAAGAACTCAAGGATAATTTAATAGCCAGGCTTAAAAATCGATACTACTTACAAGAATTTCATATATTTACTTTTATTAATTGAAATCTTCACAGATAGATTAAAACTTTGTTTTCGAAATATATATTATATTTCTTCGATATCAATTCAAGACTTTAACTTTTGCCGACAAGTGTTATTTGTTTTGGTCTTTGGGACGGACAAAGATTTCCACGTCCGCCTCCATTTGTGTGGGGCTCAAAGGGAATTTTCTATCAGTTGGGTTGGGCTAGAACAATAGTCCGCCACGGGTCCTGTAATCGATACGTGTATATATCCCTGTGTATGTACATATACATACATATATATACGCACAGTCGAACGCGTGTGTGCGGCATTAAAAAACACAATAACAGCCATAAAGCAGCGGGAGAATGGCTATGAAAGGGGCAATCGAGTGGCAAAGAGCAAACACAACTGGGCGATAAATAAAAAAAAAAACGCCACAAAAAAACACAATGAAAACAAAAAAAAAAAAACGCCGCCAAACGGCCAAAGAATTCTATTCGAGACTTGTCGGCAAATATGTTGAGAATGCCTTGCCTCCAAGAGCAAGCTGGCCACCGTGTCGTATACGTATTTTAAATACGTATACGCCTAGCGGGTGACTAAAAATAGTGTCAAGCTACATCTAAAGGATATTAAATGGGGGTTTTGCTTGTAAGAGATCTTTGACAAAGGGTTTGCTTCCCTTTCCTTAGAACTGTCTAAGGGAATATGGTAAATAAATCAATTTAAAATAAAAAATTAATACAACTTTATAAAAGTTAGTACTACGTTTAAGATATAGGGCTAAGGATAATGTAATATCGATTGAAATCGGAGTGGCTCTCGTAAGAGCTATTAATTGAAAGTGCTTTTAAAGAATGTCTTATTTTGTCAGCGTTGCTAAAAAAAGAAATCAAATTTATGATACGCACAATGTCTGGAATCATCTGCTGCCAAAACACATAATATTCGTTTGTATATGATCGCTTTGCCCGGAAAGATAAACACTTTTTGAGAAATTTTCCATTAATTTTTCGTTTTGACGTTTCTCCTCATCTATGCGCCTTCCCACCCCTTCCACCGCCTCTTGCATAAAATACTAAATTTAGGGTTGCGTTTCGATATTTCTTCAAGTTTTCCTATTTGGCTTTTGACATGGCCAGATGGTTTCATCGAGCTGTGGGCCAAGGTCAATAGACTGTAACGTTACCCTGCTACCAACCCCCCCACCACCCTATCTCACCAACAGGCTTTTTGTTTTCTGAATTTTCTAGTGGAATTGTTCAAGTTTTATGGACATGCATTACAATTGTATCTCGGTATCTTATCAGCAAAAGAGACAAAGGGCATTATGGGATGCAGAGAGAACAATTTACTTTAGGCCATATTTCCTCACATCAGCTGTGGAAAATGTATTTTCTTTTTTGCAAATATTTGTTAGTTAACAAAATTTGATTTGATTTTATTTTTGAAAGCATTAAATATTAAATTAAATGTAGGATAAGATTTAAAAATAAGGTAGAACCATCGTGTAATATTTACCTTTTTTTTTTACAGTATTGAACAATTACGTTTTGCCTAATATTATTTTAATACGCACCTATCTTTTTTATGGATCTGTGGCGTCATCATCATTATCAACGCCATCATGATCAGTCGCAGCAATATATATGTATATATATCTGTGCTGGTTTATTTTCATTACGTTAATTCATTTGTAAATATTTTCCTTAACTTTTTGCCAGGCTCTGGCTCTTGCTCTTGCTCTTGCTGAGGCTCTTGCTTGTTTATTTACCGATTTTCCATGTTTCACCCTCTCTCTTTGTCAGTGGCACAATTTTCCGGGTGAAATTGGGGGGCTTGATGGGGGCGTGTGTCTCATGCCTTTGAATAAGCCAGGCGAACGCTCAATTTCATTTATTTTGTTGTCATTCATCGCACAGTGGGAGACGGCGACGGCGACGACGACGTCGATGGAGACGGAGATTTCTTTGGTGATGAAAATCCCATTGAATGGAGACGAGACAGAAATAAAGAAGTGGACAACCTGGGGTAAACTGAGGGATTTTCATTGGGAAAATGATATAATTGCTATTGGGCAAGTAAAGCAGCGGGTGAAACAATGGTGCCACCCTCCCACTGTCACCAATCAAAGAACGTTAGTGATTCTGCAACTGACACAATGGAGATTTGTCACTATAACAATTTATATTGGTCGGCAAATGACGAAAAGAAATCGCAGCTTCCCCCTTGATACCGTATTTGCATTGAATAAGAGCTAAACACCTGTAGATATCCCGTTGATTTTGCAGATATAACACCACTGGCAAATATATTTATAAGCAGTTGAAAGAGTTGGATGAGTAACATCGAATGGAACCTCAAAGAACTAAGCCATCTTTGTTTATTCACAAACCACTTTTACTTTAAGTAATTTACTTTTTGTAAATGTAGAATTATAGTTATTTTTTGCCCACTGTTTTTGTTTAGTTTGGTGTTTTTTTTCTCTTTGTTTTTTCCGTCTCTATTTTCATTTGTTTTGCTTCTTTCGTTTTGTGTGCTCTACGTATTTGCATGCCACATCGAACTCTGACCCTATCGGTCGCCTTACTTCCTTATTCCCTCGATATCGCTGATTGCCTTAACCCTTCGCTGGCCCCTTTCGGTCTCGATAGCAAATTGCAATTGATGAATAAACGATGAGCGGTTCATTAATTGCTTTTTTTCTGGCTTTCCCTTGTTTTTTTTTTTGTGTTTTGTTGGCTCAGTGAAATGAAATTAACGTGCATTAAGTGCAGGCGAAGGCGTTCATTAAGTGCGGTGTATTGTTCGTGGAGGTGTGACCCTGATTTATGCAAATTGCCCAAGGAGTTTCTTTTTCTTTTTGCCTTAGCCATTTACCGCATTTTGCCATTTTTTTCGCGTTAGTTTTGCCTGGATGACGTCAGTGGAGATGAGAGAGCACAAACAATGACGACAACGAATTTATCGCATTTAATTTGCATGTAAATTTGTGCAAGGAACTGCGCTTTTGTCTACTCTACTGAGTGCCCAGATAAGTATGCAGCGGTTTATTTTTCTCTGTCCGAAGACGCGATGAAAAATGCACAGAAATGTAACATTTACGCTGCGTAAAATCAACTAGAAGCGAAGACAGAGATACCCTTTATTTGGGATTGAAATATATAAAAGTATAATCAACAAATATGGAAATTATATCAAGTTTAAGGTAATGCTTATTTAAAGACCTAATTTAATCAGCTAACCAGTTGAAAATTTGATGCATTACTTTGATTTCAATCTTACAGCAAAACATAAGTCTTTATAACGAAGAGAAATAATGACCAATACAAAGCCAATACTAGAACTCTATATATTTCTGCCTAATATCAAAATATAAATCTCAAATTAATCGGCTTGCGAATAAGTGACTCTCTAGTGCAAAATCTGAGGTAAATCCCTGCAGTAGCCATTATAAATGACAAACTAACCAGTCGCATTTATACGGAAATTTCCCAAGAATGTCTGGACTCTAGCACTTGGCCATTCCCTTTGTCTTGAGCTTTTCCGTCTTGTTTTTCCTCACCGGTCTCTGGTGAAGAAGTTGAGGGTTATCATGGACTAGAAGACGGCGCAAAAGGAGTGAGGCAGAGACTGCTATTTATTTGCTACTTCATTATAGCACAAGGTGGCCCAAGGACGGCAAACTTCAAGCTGGTAACTGGCAGCTGTAAAATTAATTTGAAATGTGGCGGACGACTGAAGGGGCAAGGGGCCCCGTGGTAGTCATCGCTGTTTTTGCGGCAAGCGAGTATTTTGCATTAAGTATTTAAAAGAACAATTTTTTAAGCAGATTCCGAACGTCTCTTCGGTCCCAGCTGAGCCGGCCAGCAACTGAGAAGAAGTCTATAAAATGCAAAAAGCGACTTAAGCCTCGATAAATATTCAAGTGCCGAAAAAAAGAAATGTGAAGAGAAATGCTAACCGAATAAATATGAAAATTGCTGGTTGAAAAATTTAAGGGGCATCGGGGAAATACCGCAGCAATAGGGATTATAAAATCAATATAAAAATGATAGCTGGTAGTATTTCTTTGGGAACTTTATATGTATAAAAACTGGGTGCTTTAATGTGTTATTTATTTACGAAATTCGCTTCAAGGCATCGAAATTGGCTTTAATTTCACAAATACAACGCAGAAGAAAAGGGAGAAAGCAAGTATTCTCATAAAAAGGTTTTAGGATAAAGCTGTTGCGCTTTACCCTTGTATTTTTATTTGTTTGTTTTTTAATTAAAGCAAAGAAACTGAAAGGAAGGCGGCAACTAATTAACAGGTTGGCAGGATAATGTTTAAAGGCGGCCCAGTCCTTTTCCACGTCGTATACTTAATGTGTTGCGCATACGACACGTGGACCGCCTGTTATCCCGAAAACGAAAAATATTAATAAATTAATTCTTGGCTGCCGAGCGAGAGAGAGAGGAGCAAAATGCACACACACACAGTATCCTTTCAGTATCCTTTTGTCGCCTTTGTTCCAAGCTAACCAACAACAAAAACAACAAATAAAAAAGGCGACAGCAACAAGCACAAACCTGCCCATCACACTAAAAATAACAATTTCCGCTCTAATAAACATTTCCGCTTCGTGAAATTTAACATTTTACAATAAATTAAGTGAGAAGGCATAAAGATAATCATATACTCCTATATATATATATATATTTAGCGAACAGAGATGGCTTTAGCAACGCCCCCATGCCTATCTTTGGGTATACTTATCTTATCGATGCATTTCAAATTGATTTTGGTTTTTAAAAGACTTTAAAAACAAGGCCCAGCTTAGGTTTACCGCCTGAAACCGTTCTAAGACCCCCTCGAGGTTACAAATCCCCTTTTTTTTGGGGCGGGCTGGTTTTCTACTATAAAATTGAAACTCTACCGGAAGTATGGGAAGGCTTACCACAAAAAAGGTGGCTTCAAATTATTATTTTCATAGTTATGCTATGCGGTATAAAATAATAATATTTAAGCCCTTATAGAATTTTAGATTATAAAACAAATATAGTAAAATTGTAAATAAATATAGACTCAACTTATATCTTATATTATAGCTTTCTAGATTTTCTCCTAAATTTCTCTATAAATTTATTAAACTAGATGATCTAGAAATCTAGAAACCATAGATATAAGTTCAGTTTATAACCACATTTCATTGCTTTCTTTATATTTTTTTAATATTAAATACGTTTATTTGTAATATATAAACATCACAAAATTATGAGCTACATAAAGATGCTCAAAACTATTTATTTTCCTACTATTATTCTTTATTTTTTATCATTCAATGTTTTTTAGCCCTCTCTATAAATTTTTCATACATTTATGGTAACAAAAAACTTTGTTGGGAAGCCAAAATTCGTTGATATCTTGAACCAAATTAATTAATCCAACTTTGGCAATAAAATGGCAAAAGGGACTCCCGTCCCTTCGTTCAGTTGGCTGGAAAAATCAATGGCAATTACCACTCCTCCCATTCAAAGGACACGCATCCCGAAAAAGTGGAAGAAGGCACCAAGAAAATTAACATTTAACTTTAAGCATTTTGTTTCCATTTCATTTGGTTGCGTGTACTCGCACTCTGTCGCTTTGAATTTTCAACAAATTTGGCACTTAATGTTGCCACGTGACTTTCGATTGAGGTGCGAAAAAGCTGGAGCCAAGGACGAAAAACCCAGCCCGCATGGCCCACAGACAAAATTCGAGAACTGTCACGTACTTGTTAAATTAAAAACGATTACTTACTCAAAAAAACAAAAGAAAAAAAAAGAAAAACTCCGCTTGGCGGCGCTGCACTTAATTTAAATCGTTATTGTTATTATTTCTATATAAAGTCAGTCCGCGGACTGGTTTCGCACTGTGGGCGGCCCTCCGGCTGGGCCACTGTGTTTTCAATTAAAAGGATATGCGCCCAGGATTTCTGGCAGGAGCACACGAATGCCCCAGCCTGGGATTCAGGATACACTTGCGTGCCGCTGACAGAAAAATGATTATACATATACATACATATATATGTTTATATGTATTTATATTTAAAAAACAAAAAAGAGAAACAGGAACAAACCAAGGCGAACTTCTCCAGCCTTAAAGTGAACGCAAAAAAATAAATTAAATGAAAACGGCGAATAAGAGAAAGAATATAATATGTATATGCAAAGTTTCCAAGAAAAACAAAGCGATTTTCAGGCATAATTCGGTACAAAAGGAAATTAAACGCCGCAACTGAAAAAGATGGCAACCAAGTCAAAGACAAAGAAAAATAATCGCAGTTTTTAAATTGTTTTTAGCCACAGCAAATTGCTTTGTTTTTCATGTTTATTTCAAGATTATTTCCCGAGAATTGGGGAATACACGTTTCAAGAGAGAAAAGGCCTCAAAAATAATTGGTTTCTTTGAAAATAATATACATTAGAGAGTTCTAAGTAAAGGTATTCCCCTTAAAGGTAATTTAACAAGAATTTTGATAAATGCGAAAATGTTAAACAGAAATATATCTACAATTTCGAACGCTTCGAAAGTAACTGAGAAATATTTAAACAAATTAATGCGCAGGTAATTGAGTTACTCAAGTTGAAAACTTAAACAAAACCAAACTGCTGCAGGACTGTTGCTTAAATTAAATTTCTCACTTATACTTGATATATGTATATATACAATCACTTTGAACCCAAAACCCTTGTGGAAAACTTTGTGAAACTAACGAAAACGTAACCAAAACGGAAATTCCCTTTAAAATCTCGCCTTTGATTAAGATTGTAATCAGCTAGGCAGCTGATTATTAGGGATTTTCCTGTTTAGGGCCAAGGAGTTTTCCCTCAAATGGTTAAAAGAAAACTGAAAAGTGGATAAAAGTGAAAGGGGTTCGGAGGTTAGGGGTTCTCAAGGCTTGTGGCCTGAGGATTTCGATGGTGCCTCGGGACTTTTGTTCCACACATCCGAAATCGCATGACAAACCACAATTTTTTTTTATTACGGGAAGCGGAAAAACTTAATGCCGTGTAGTATACTTTTCATTTACTTCGTGGTTTTCGTTTCGGTTGGCCTTTCGCCATGACGTCACAGTAGCAGTGTTTGGAGAACCCTCCACCCTCTCCCAAGCCATAAATAGCAAAAAAAATACAAACCGAAACGAGAGCGAAAATAATAATAACGTAATAAATGAAAATGAAAGTTTTCCCCTAGTTTGTGTTTTGTAAACAGTTTTTCTCTTTTTTTTTATGCCCGCTTAGCCCGGTATTTATGTTTACATAATATATTTAAATATATATGTATATCAGAAGAGTATGGGGAATATATGTGTGACTATATCTTGACCTTGGCCAAGTGACTTGAAAGTGAAACCTGATTGTTGACAAGCGTCAAATTGATCAGGGTCTGATTGGAAAAATGCCTCGAAGGTCTCCGTTGTTTACTAGTCCGTAGCTTGATTTATTTATTTTACAGGCCCTAGTTATTTATTTCATATTTTTATTGGCGACTGAAAAGTGAATAAAATCTATTATGACACACTAATATTTATGGAGTATTTTGTACGATTTATGTTTAAGTTTGGAAGGATTTACCCGTTTTTGTAAATTATAAGTGACACCATAACTTTGCATTAAAATTGCCATTTTAATTCCCCTCGAAAGTCGATAGAGTGACGATTTGTTGAGTTGCTAAAACGATATCGCTTGAATCGCATTATGGCATATGCATTTTATTTATTTATTATCGGCGCTCATTGAGCGAAATAAGCCTTTGCCGCTTGATTGGCGACCAATGTCAAATACTGTTGCGGTCAGCCGAGCTGTCATTAATTTTCAATTTCTACTTGCTACGCGACGATGGCGACAATTAAATGTTGACATTCGAGTGCATTGGATGTCAAGATGCGGTTTGACCCCTTCTCTCCTACGACGGGTTAATCAGTAGCCGCCACGTTCAAATTTCATTTAGTTAATTCGATTCCGGGCAAACCAAACGCCCCCTTTCAACCCCGTTCCATGTCACGTCCATGCAAAATAAAAAAAAGGGGAAAAGTTAGCAGAAAAACGTGACTGAAACTGGATGAGAGAGTGGTCTCTTCTGGGGGGTTGACTTTCTGCGAGCTGTCTGCAAACATTCATCGATTGAGTTAAAAAGGAGCAGAGGTATTGCACATAAAAGGTGTTAAATATATATACATACATCTAAGTAATGACAAATTAAATAGGTAATAAGTCTATCATGCATTGTAAACAAGTTATTAGATTTTTATAGAGAAAAGCTAAATGATTACGCATGCTATTTACATCATTTTATTACAAATCGTACTGGTTTTTTATGGAGTTTATTTTAGTTGGAAGTTTATTTTTATTTTAATTAGGAAACAATTATTGAAAACAATTGAGAGTTATGTGATAATATCAGAAGATACCTGCTCTAATTATTTATTATTTTACTTTAATCACAGGCAAACTCCCAGAAATACTTTCTTTTTTTACACATTTTATTTGCTTTTAATAATAAATAATATATTTAGCTAAGAATAATCCACAAAGCGACCCACAATTTCACAATTTATCAAACATAGTGCACTGAATAATTAATGTTTTGTAAGCGTCTCCACTTTTTTCATCTTCGTTGGTCTTAAATATGTATGACTGCATATATATATTTTCTGGGCTGTCAGCATTCGCTGAATTGTTGATCTGTCCGCTTTTCCCAGGGTTTTCCTCTAGCACTTTGTTGATTTCCCCCGAAGCGCTGAGGAATAATGTAAAGGTAAAACTGAATAATAATTCCGGGCAAATGGAAATGGCTGCAATGCACAATGATGCATCTAGACGGGACCACAGTATCCCCCTTTCTTAAGATGATAAAATAAGAAGAGAAGATAAAATCTCTATATCTCTCCCTGATTGGCCTGTCAGGGGCTTGTATTGATTTTATCCATTTTTGTTCGATATATTCATTTTCGTTTTTGAATTTATCGAACCTTTTCGATATTCCTAATATAACTATTGTTTCGATAGTCTTTAAATGGCATTGATATAATAGAATAAGTTAAATAATTATTATTTTAAATAATTTATCGATTTATCGACGACTCAAATACGATATATTGTAAGCCCTTCAATTTGATATGTTGGCCGATATATCATATGAGTGTCTTCTTCTCTATAGTGAACCAAAGGCCAGACCGCAGGATTAAGCCGTTGTCCGGCGCCCCGCCTGCCGAAAACCGAACCGCTCCCTTTGCCACCGAGTCCATCCCCAATCGGGTTTCCTTCCATTTTCCTGTGGTCTTTCCCCGCCTGTTTCGTGGCTTAGTTTTGACCGCAGCCTTCATTCAGCTGCCACTGACAGTTAATAGCCCCCGCCTTCCACTCTCTTACGTCACAAAAAGGACGAAAAGAGCGAGAAAGAGAGAGAGAGAGGGAAAGAATGGAAAAAAGAGACAACAACACGAAGGAAAATCACATTGGCATGTGGAAATTATGAAAAAAGATCCCTGGCAATTAGCCGCATTAAAATGCGTCATTAAAAATTATTTAAGTGCCCATCATCTGCATCTGAATTATGTATTATATTATATTATCACCACCCGCAGGCGCCGTTTACGTTAAAATGATTACTTTCTTTTTCTCTTCTTTTTCCAGGTGAGTTTTGCACCTACCGCCTGGTAATGAATCCATGAAATCTCGCGTGCCTTACCCTTAAGCCTAAGCTAATGTAAGTTATAATAAAATAATTAACAAGTCAGAAAAGATCAACGTTCTGTATGTTTTTTTAAATGTGTGTGTATTTGTTGCATTTTAAAGTATTTTTAAAGCCTCAAATAGCCACGAGTTTTCCCAGCAGGCAATCAATTAATGAAGATCCTTCGTGCTTCGCGAAATTAATTAATTTTGGCCATCCAACGGCAAAGCCACCACCATTCTACCTCCACAAATATTCATTTTATTTGCGTTTTTATCTCTATTCTTTTTGTTAGGAGGGGCTGGCGGCAGGGGGAGTGGAATAAAACAATGAAATGGCCACCGAAAAGTGTAAATCATATAACATCAATTTTCATTAGATCGTTGACAGGCGGGATGGCCAGTTTTTGGTGACTCCTGGCAATTAAGTTGATTTGCCAAATCACCAGTGTTGTCGAAGAGGGGACAGAATAAATAAAAGTTTATAAAACCGAAAATTTAGAGATATATATACTAAATTTTGTATTAAATATAAAAATATAATTAGTATAATATCTTATAATAATATTAATATTAAAGAAAAAGTACAACCTTACGAAACTGTCAAAGTTTCAATTAAATTTCTGAAACTATATGGCATTTCTTATTTTTGGTTATCCCTTGAAAAATGCTGTTTTTAAAACTCTTAAAAATAAACAACATTTTAAGGTTTTTAAGTCCTAAATCATTTATTGAAATTATTTACTTTTTAGCTTAGAAACTCTAGAAGTGTGAGAAAAAGTATTTCTAAATTGTGTTTTAAAAACAGCTTTCCATTTTCCATGGCCATTATATTTTCTTAGTTCCCCCCCGAAGACCACGACCCTGTCTTTCCAGTCTGTGTACTATATATATCTATTTTTTTGGGGAGGCTTTGGATATATATTGTGTTTTTGTCTTCGGCGAGAGGCACAACAAAATTAATTGCATACAAATAGGCGTCAGCAGTTGGGTTCTAGGTAAATAAATTAGTTTTAGGGGCTGTGTTTTGGGGAGATGCCGCAAAGGATGTATTGCTTTTGAGCGGGGAAAAGTGGAAAATGGATGGGAGGGGGTGTTTTTTGGGGTGACAATGGCCATCAGGTGGGTGGTTTTTGTTTGTCGGTGGTAAGGGGGGGCCCGGGCATATTCATCGGCTTCCGGCACATGCTGAAAAAGCGACAAGCTAACCAACAACAACTTAAAGCTTTAACGGAAGCAGTCCCTAAGCCTGGGGAAGGTGGAAAAGCGGGCGGAAAATGGTGTAGCGAAATGTTAGTGGCGGCCACAGTCACGACAACAGCAGCACGCACTTGGAAAATCTTCTCAGCCAGATGGGCTTTGGGTCTGGGAAAATGTCATCAAATGTCGTGAGATAAATATATGAGATATATACTAAATATGCCATAACGGTGAACGCAATCTTTAGATAATGATATTGATATGTGAACATCGACCAAAAAAAAAGGTGTGCCATATCTATGGATGTATATTGCCTTAAATGTGTAACTTACTTGATTACGTTGTGATATCTAAATAACTTTAAGAGAGGAGATGTAAATGGGATTTTTCCTTATACCAACTAATTAAGGAAACTTTTCCAAAAAGAATTACCTTTTAAATTGCTTACAAATCTCTGCCGTGCTTGACGAAAATCTATTTAAACTTTCCCGAGTAACTTCGTAGCTTTACAACTTCATAACAGTGACTTAACATTCCTCTATTTGGATTTTATTAACATATTTCTTGGCTCTTCAGAATTTCCAGGTCAAGCCAATTAGATAGCACTCCAGTCTCCGGTCCTTCTGCGCTCTTGTGCAATTTTCCCAGTTTTTTTTTTTTTTTTTGTCAAAAATGCAACAAAGTTTCACCAGGCGTGCGCGTCATCATGCTTTAGAGCATTTCGAGTTCGTTAAACTTTGTTCCGGAGTTTTCCCTCAGCATTCCATGTCAATCTCAGTGGCAGAAGATTAAAGGGCAGCAACGGAAAGTGGAGATGATACTGAAATTGAAACTGGAGCCACATTGAAGAGATAGAACTCACTCTGGGGAAGATGGCAAAGCCAAGATGGCAAACTGTCGCCATCATATTTCGCCTTGCCTTTTCTCATTTATTTCATTCCATTTCAATTTCGCGCTCATTTCATGCATATGATTTTAATTTTAGCTAAACATATGTATGTGCGATATGCCGTTCTGCCTTTCCGTTCCTTTTCCCCAGATTTTCCCGCCCTTCGAAGGCGTCGTTTCGCTCTTGTGGATTTTCCTTGGCTTGTAATTGAATTTGTTGTTGCCGGAGAAGTGAAAATGGAATTGCCAGCCCGGCAAATGGCTATATATCTGCTCATGCATCAGTTGTACACACATATATATATATGCACTGAAAAATATAATCACATCCTCTTTGAGTTTCTCGTAAATTAAATATATATAAAAGAAAGAGTTTAAAATATGATTTGGTTATCTCTGCAAAAGGTGCTTATGTTCTTATATTATTATATCAATAGCCTGAACATTCTGCACTATTATTTCTTCAAGTGCATGTCTGTTTATCCCCCCCTATATATGTATGTATATGTAAGCTTCTGTGTGCGGACATATGGACTCCCTGTGACAGCTGGCAAAGCGGCAGGTGGGACCCTCAAGCCAGCCAACCAACCAAGTTGGAAGCCAACAAATCATAAATGCCATTACAAGGAACACAGAATGTGGCCGGTAGGAGAAGTGGGCTAGTTGTGGTGGAGAGGGACGTAGGTGTTGTGGCAAACTGTTGCACAAAATTCCGTTGCACACTTTTGCGGCCAGACTGTCCACCGGAATGCCAACACCCGGTGTCTCATTTGCAAGCGAAAGGGGCAAATATAATTAGGTTGAAATGCGAATGTAAACCCAATAAAAAAACCCATAAAGAAGCTAACATGTCTAAGCACTAGGGGGAAGCATAGTTTTGAGCTAGCGAAAAACTTTGAAATTCATTTTGGCAATTTTGGATTTCTGTTTTTTAGGAGTTCCTAATATAATTAAGGATCTAAAGGATGTCAAATATTTAGCTTAGTATTCGTTTACATAAATGGTTAGGTTGTCTTTCTTTTGTAGAGTTTCTATCTATTTTTTTGTAAACCTAGGACATAACAGGTTTATTTTATACACTATTCAGTAAAACATATAATTAATTTATTTTTGTAAACATTTTTTTTAAATATATAAGTGGTTTAATTAATTTTCTTCGTTTTTTTGAGGTTTGAGGTTTATAAAAGTTGATGCCCTGTGGTCAGTACACTCAAATAAGACGATACTAAGCTTGTTAGGATTAAGTGTTAGTCGGTGCGATAAGAGAAAGTATAAGTAAAGTTGGCGAGGAAATTCTGTCTGAATGTTTGCTTGCTTGAGTACTAAGTTAAGATTAAAGTTTTTAGTTTAAAAGTATCTTTTGGTATCTTTCTGATCTATCCAAAACCATAAAAGATATATGTATCTTGAATTAGGTAAATATTTTGAGCTGTTCCAAAGAACTTTGGGCTTTTATATCTTTCAAGTTAATTTAAATAAAATGCATAAACCAATTGCAAAGATATATTTATATTACCGAATTTAAATCTAATATTTCAAACACTTTTAATTCCCGGAAAAACAAATGCTTTTTTCGGGTGCATTTTAGTTGTAACATCTTGAGAACTTGGTTCCCCTAGTTGAGCTGCCAGCAGGATAATCAAGCTTAGCCCAGGAGCGAGGAGAATTTACGACTGTTGACAATGTGTGTACAAAAGTTGCGTCACTTTTTACTGCTGCCCAGAAATGAAACGACGTGTGAAAGTTACTGACAGGGGAGATGGAAATGGGAAATGTGGAATGGAAATGTATGTGGATGCGGAGGTGGGATTCAACATACATATATATATATATACTATATGATGGGATGATAGGGATGCTATATCCCTACTCCGGATGCGGGTGTGCGGACTGAATTTATGCAGACGGCTTGGAAATTTACAACTATTTTTATGAAGCCAAGCGGGCGCTATGTCCTTGGACACAGCTCGAACAGTTTTACGATGCCAACATACCCGAATATCCTGCACGGAAACAGGAGCACACACTATACACACACACACACACACACACACTAAATACGTAGACATGGAAAGAACGGAGATCCTGCTCTAGAAAAGATTAGGAAATTGATTTTAGAATCAATCAAAGTGGCTGAGCGACAAATGCTTCTTTTTATCCAGCTGACAATTTTATTAAAAGTTTTATACATCTGGGTCAGGGCTGCCAACTCGCTTGCGTGCGACCGAGCTGCCAACTGAATAAGTCTTCAAGCAAGAAAATGAAAAAGTTACCTTATTTCGCAGGTTGCACAGGTTAACTGACTTTGAGCACGGCAAATCTGGCATAAAAACACGTGTTAATATAGTGCAAATGCTTTTGAGTTCCAAGAGTGTTTTTTTGAAATAAAAACTACAACAATTTCAAAAATTTCAAGGTAATGTAAAGTCAATGAAGTTGATTCCAATCAGAAACTAATTAATATTATCCAAAATACAATTTTACAAACATTTTATATTAATTTCGAACTTCTCTGCAATATAAAAAGATGAATTTTAGAGACTTCCAACGTGATGGCAAATCCTCTGATATATTTGATGGATTATTCTTTGATTTTTGCTCGTTTCGACGCACGCCAAAGTGATTGGATTACCCTATAAAACAAAACAAGAATTCGGCAAATAAAAACAAGCAAGCCGGAATGTGGGTTTCTGGTATGGAAAGTGGTTTAAGGAGCTCAGAGAGGCACTCACTCAAAACAAAGAATCATTTGTTTGCCCTCCGCCGTTCCGGAAAAATTTGTACACAGTTAGACACGCATGCAAATAGCGAATTCGGCAGTTCGTCAAAAATGAAGCCATTTGTATGCCCAACCAGGCTCCGGCCCCGGCTCTGGCTCTGGCCACGGTCACAGCTCCAGCCTCGGCTCTGACTCCATCACCATCTCCCTTTTCATTTCCATTTTCCCAGCTGCCTTGCCACAAATGGACCTCCGCTGCACTCAAAACAAAAATGTTATTAACTAATTGGGAAATTTTGGGGAATCATGTTATTCGTTATTTATTGTGAAAACTAGAGGAATCTTTACTTTTTTACATTATTTTGGTGTTAAATTATTGTCTCAATTTGTTTTAAAGTTGGGAAACTATTTTTTACTCATAGATCTTTTAGAAACAAATACATTAGAAAAGATTTTAGTTAATTTAACTAATTTTCTAACATTTTAATTTAATTATCATGTCCCAGAATTTAATTTTGTGGCCTCTCTTTTAGGTTCTTTAATAGTATATATTCCACAAACACATAAACATTTCCAAAATGTAAAATATACAAGGTTTTTGACATAATTTGATTGTTTATAAATTTGCAATCATTTTTATTTCGAGTGTGTTGTTTTGCGTGACTCGCACTCGTGGCACACATATGTACATATAAATTTGCAGGATTTTCAGGACATTTGTGGCTGCCTCTGGTAGACAAGATCCAGCGACATCCTGATGAGCCCAAGTCAAACTCGAAACATGGCCATAATTTGCCTCATCAAAATGGGCAATTTGTGGGGAAAAAGTAAAATTAAAATAAAGGAAAAACTGGAAATGGAAATGGAACTGAAACTGGAGCACAACTCCAAAGAGAAAATAATTTCTGTTGCCATTTTGGTGTTTTTTCGTAATGGTGTAAAGGGTGTGGCTGCCACAGGGATTAGGACATTAAATAGATATAACATATGTGTGTCAGAGATAGTTTTTTTACACACCATCTATATAATAGAGGAATACACAGGACATTCTTTGAATCATAATCATAATGAAAGCATAAAATACTTAAGAATGGTTTAAAGAGGACTTTTTTAAATGAATTCCTTAAATAAAACGCAATTGATTTCCTTTGTTTCTCAGCATTTTGCAGTTCTCCAAACTATCTTTTCTCCTGTCAAGTTAACCTTCGCTTTTTCGAGCAATCTTCTTCTGCATTAAACGGTGATACACTGATTGATAGTGACCTACGACCTTTGTGGCGATATTAACTTTTTCCCTTCGGATTTTCCGCTGGCAATGAACATTTTGCCAATATTTTGTAGACCATTTCGAGAGCTCTTCACACACAAATGCATTCAGTTTGGCGTTGATAATGATGATGCATCCACTCGAAATTGTTGCGATAATGCAGTCTGGCAATCCATCAATCCATCAGCAGTCCTTCCATCAAAATGCCGAATTGTTTGGCCCCAAACACACACACACATCAGCAATTAAGTGCATAAGCCGCTTTAATTGTGTTTGACGCGGGGGGAAAAAGCGGCGAAGGAAAAGCAACCGAAATGCTTTTCATTTCGACCCGAAAAACCTGGCGGGTGAAATATGGCCAGAAGAGAGCAGCAGCAGGTCGCATCAGCTCGATCTATTAATAGAGGGTAGCAGAGTAATAGGAGAAAGGGTTGAGTGGGCAAAAGGGGCTATTGATTTTCAGCCAGTCACATACAACTGTGGCTTACACACAAGCACTGGGAAAAAAGCACAACACACTTTAGGAAATATAATTTACGATTAAATAAGACTAAAATTAAACATGTTATGACAATTTTCCAGGTTATTTCAAACCGCTAAAGCTGTGGTTTTTATTTTTGAAAATAAAAAATGCAGCACAATGTTAATTGTGGCATTAAAAATGGTTAATATTTAATTTAATATTTATAGGGCAATATTTTCTTTATTCTTTCTTCTACAGAATCATGTTTTCTAATTAATTTTAATCCGATAAACAAATAAAAATATATTCCTTGTCCTAGTCTTATTCCTTGTCTTCAAATTTAAAGCCTTTTTATTTTAACTTAAATGCATAATAACAGAAAGAAAACAATTATTCATAAAACATATTTCTCTTCTTGCTATTTTCACACTGCAGAAGGAAAAAGAACAAAAAAGAGGAAAATGGCTTAAAGGAAGCAGGAAAATTTCCGCCTCGTGCGGGCTTGAATACAAAAATAGTCTCATGAAAAGCCACAAGAGGCAGGGGGTGAAAGGTTATCAGGTGTGCGTGCTTGTGTGCATGTGTGTGTGTGTGTGCTGAGCAGGTGTTAATTTTAAATTATTGACCAAAATGCCGGGGCTGTGCCTTCTCAATTAAGGAATCGTAAATCCTTCTAGCAAACATTTGTGGCATACTTATTCGGGCCCGCTCACTCATGCGCTTTAAAATGCCATCGTGTGGATGCTACATTTTTAATGGCCATTAACATTGTATTTGCATATTAAGCGGCATTAATTATTTAATTAAATAATTGAAACTAAATAATGCAAGGTGGCGAAGAGCGCCCTAGTGAAATTATTTAAACAAATTACTATATACCCAAAGTCCTGAACACAAGTCGCCGTGGGCACAGGGGTTAATGGATTAACCCAATAATGATTACAAACATTAGCCGTCGCCTGAGATTGGCAGTGGCGAAAGGCAACAGCATTTACATATTAATTTGTAGAAGGGATTTTGTTTTAATTATAAACCCGCTGAATTGGCAATTGATTACAATTATTTGATTACATTTAATTCATGCATTCAAAATAGATTTTAATTGTTTTTCCTATCGGCTGCGCTGATTACGTATTCAACGTAGGAATATTTATTTTGTGTGCGCGGGCTTTGGTTGTGTGTAAAAATATTTAAATGTTATATTGCTGCATATTTGTTAAATATATTTTATTTATATTTATGCAGCAGAACCCGTGTTTTTATGCCTGTCTCCTATTTAAAGTAGAAAAGCTTTAATAAGTTAACTGTTTGTTTAATTATAAACAATATCAATTAGTTAATAATATGCCTTGTTTTCCGCGGCATCTCATTTGGTATCCCCCCCGCTTTTCTCTGACCAATTTTCTCATTCAATTCGGTCTCCTGTGAGGCGGAAAAGTGGTTTGTCTGTGGAAAATGGGGTGAAAGGGAGTGCTTTTTGTGTGCCAATTTCAGCTACAACTGTTGCGGTCGTGTCTGCAGAATTGCGTGCATTAAAACGCTCTTTTTCCCCACACCGCACCACCATCAACCCCCCACAATGTAGACCCCCTATTGGGAAAATAAAACCATGAAAAACTGAAAGGCAACATAAAATACATAAAAAAAATACCGACATCATTCCGTCTATGAACTTTGTTTTTGGTGCCGGCATGTTGTGGCTTGTTGATGGGCCCTCATCCTTGTTACTAGCCACGTCCTGTCTTGGTCCTCAGACGCCCAGCCACGCCCACCTGTCAACGCATTGAGGGCATGACATCCTGAATACCCATCGATATTCCCAGCTCCCGACACTGGGATGCAATTAATGTTAGGTGTGGAGTGAACTCTTACTTGATTTTTACTGTGAAAAAATGTTCAGGAGTGTATTAAATCGCTTATTATATGCATTTTAACTTTATTTAATTTTATTAACAGCCTAATTTATGGAGGGAAACCAGTTAGAATTCGTTTAATCCTGGAGGTTAATTTTTTTTTCTAATTGGAACTACACTTTTCAATATTTTGATGCCATTTCCGACTGGAGGCTGGTGTCGACTGCCATCAAAGTTGAGTGCTGGCGGGACATCTGGAGGTCGTAGTGTTGATCTAATATAATTCGTTTTTAATACATTTTATATGTATCCTATGAATATAAACCAAACTCTGGCCAAATTAGGTCAAAATGGAAGGTTTGGAGGTATATGAACAAAATGTAATGTGTTTATACCATTTTTACTTAATAAAATATATTTTACTCAATAATAATTGTGGTTGATTTTTCCATTTGCTAGTTTTTCCCTACAAAACTAATGTTTCTAGTTAGAACAATATAACTATTACCTACTAGAATATTTTGTACTAGTAAAGCAATTGTTTTAACAAATTCTCAACAAGTCTGAAGAAGTATTTTTTACTAGGTTGCCACATTATTTAATTATTCAATTGATTGATTTATTTGCTACGTTCTTTTTCCAAAGAGTTAATCCCCTTTAGTAGTTCCTGCCTTGCCATCGACAATTTCCCTACTTTGTCCCTGCCATACCTCAGCATCCTTGGCCAGCCAAATCGTTTTGCTCTCATTTTCCCAGGATTTTCGGGCGGAGATTAGACTTGGCTAAATCCACTGATGATGAACAGTTGTAAATGTCGCAATCGCTGTCAAATTGGCCGGGAGCCCGAAAGATTGATGATGTTGACCGTGTGGTGGAAAAGAGCGGAGTCCCAGATCCCCGGACTCCCGGACTCCGGAATAATTAGCCCAGCTGGCTGGATATCCCAACCCTATTTCCCCCAACGAAATTTAAGGCCACATTAAATTTAGGGGAAAAGTCAGTGTGGGTTTTCTTTTCTTTTTTGGGCAGAAATTGATCTTTATTGAATCGACGGAACTGGATTTCGGGGTCTGCGTTTGATTGATGCATAGCTAATTGATTGATTGATTGACATCGATTGAAATGCCATTATAATTGGAGTCACCTACGCCGGAATGCGAAATTTTGGAGACAATTTGCAAAAGATTCCGGGTAAATGAAAACGAATACGAAATCTCAGCCGGCAAAGGGCGACGGGAGACGGGAGACAGAGAGGCCAATAGAGATGTAGACAGAGATAGAGACACACGCACTGAGTGGCACAATTAGGACGCAATTCAAACAGCCGGCAGACATGTCAAAAGTTGCTTTATTGGTTTAGCACATACAGGAAATGGCAACTGGCAAAGGGAATGCCAACGCAATGCCAAATGGCCGAAACACAACAGGACGAAGGCAGGCGCAAAAAAGGAAGAAACCCAAAAGCAGTCCTTGGAAAAAAAAGAAAGAAAATAAACTAGCCGGCAATAGATGTGACCCGGGTGCTAAAATACCCTTGCCAAACGAAAAAGAAATCAGGCTTAAAGCTGACATGTATTAGCAAAAAATGTAAATTGACTTCAAATATAAAAGAAATATATTTTTCATTGCATTATCCAACTTATATCTAGGTTTTCTCAAAAGTAATTTAAGGACTTGATACCTTGGCACCTAAAAGGTATCGAAAATTCTGGAAAAATCACTGTAAACTAGCCGATAAACGTGAAGGATGAGAGGAAGGGAAGCAGGGCTCTCTATCTATTCTCTATATCCCATTTCAGCCCCGTCCTGGCTGCGTCTTTTCGCCTGTCTGCTCTAGATGTCTGTCTATTTGTCCATTTGGCTGCTTGTGTTCACACATACACAACATGCGGGCCCTTGGATACAGTACACAGAGAAAAATTATCAAGTTTAAGCTGTGAAAATATTTAATGTTTCAGATTTGGCAAGCAGGCCTCATCAGTTGTTTTTCTGAGAATTTTTTAAGCAATCAAAATCGGGTAACATCAAGACAATGTTCTTTTAATAAAATCTATAATATAAATAAATCTATAATAAAAAAAGTTAATATAAATTAATTTCTAAAGCTTAGACCTAGAAATTTATATTTATTTAAATGTTTTCAAAAATCTACAAATATTTTTGTATTTATACTTTCGGTGTCTTTTGGTTCTCTCAGTGCCCCGATGTCATGTTGGTGTGTCAGCTCTCTGTGTCTTGGCCAACACGCAGGGTCCTGGCCACACCTAAGACCCGACCACGCCCACCGCAAAACGCCCCCTCAGACTTAAGGCAAAAAAGAGAAAAACCAAAAAAAAAAGCGAGCGGAAAGTGATAGAGAATGAAAATGGAGAGGCAAAAATGAGGGAAAACAACATCCGACTAACTGATTAAATTTATGCGCTCTTTGCATACGAATTCGGAAGGCGAGCCAGAAGAAAAAAAAAAAACCAAATTAGGCAAGGCAATTTGGCCAAAAGGACGAGGTCTAAACTAATTGTTTCTTGCTGAAGGTTCTATTAGCCAGAGCCAGGTCTGCAGTGTGAGTAAGCCTTAAGGCGGCATACAACTTGACTAATTCCAACTTTAATCGTAGTCTTCGTATCTGGCCTTGAGAACTTACTGAAACTACACGTTCCGAAATGTTAATCGATTTTTAATCACAAGATCTTGCCTCAAAACTAGCTAGTGACCGAAAATAATATGGCAGAACCCAACCGAGTGACTTTAATAAATAGATTCTTAAGTACTGGCATTACATTTTGATTCAAATTAGAATTAAAACGAATATGAAACGTTTTTAAAGCCCTAGAAACTGGCCAGAAAAAGATATTGCCAGGAAAGTAGCTTAGACAATATGTGAATCAACTGTAACTTATTTTTCTGAGACTATCTAATCATCAAGCAACTGCAATTATTATTATTGTACGTCACTCCCTTTTCGAGACATTTTCAACTCAACTTTGGATTAAATAACTAGCCGAAATTCCGACAAACTTTGATAAAAAAAAAGAACTGCTGAAATATTCAGTGAGCTTCTGGATTTATCTGTCCCATCCACACACTTGTTGATTTAAGCCCCCTTTTTCACGTTTTTTTTTTTTTTTTTATTTTTCGCCCACTAAGACACTTGTCACTCGTCAACTCTCAAATTTAAGCCTCACAGCTGGCAGCCATTGTGTGGCAGCAAAAAAAAATAAAAAAAAAGAAAGAAAACACAAAACGGGAACACGACGAACAACTGAAGAATATCAAAATTACCCAACATATCCAAAGGAGCTTATAGTGTTTTGAAAATTTCGTTTGTCGTGGGCCTGAAGTATTTGGCAAAATAATAAGCAGTGAGCTGAATTTTCCAAAGAATTGGGCGTCGTAACAATAACAATAATAAGAGCGTCGAGTACCATGAACTGAACATAAAAACAGAAACAGAATAACACGAGAAACTGACAAGAACAAGGCGTAATTGTATGCCTCTCTCTTTCTTCACGGCTATACCCATCTCTTTTTCAAGGGGGTGGAGGGGGGTAGGGGTGGTTTATGGGGCCAGACATTTATTTGTGTGACGGTGCGTACATATAATATAAGTCACGTCGAGCATATCAACATCAATGGCCACAAAGCGCAGCATATCAATATACATAAATACAGGGTGTCCTTGGGGGCCATAGCCATCCCTATATCTTCTTTTAACGATATTTCCTATATTTATTGAAGATAAGAACCCATACAGTTTGGATATATTTCTGTAATTGTTATACATTTGGATTATAACCAAAGAACTTCCAAGTGGGTCAAGTATGAGGTGGTGTTTGTTGAAGAAAACCCAACTACATATTTTAGGTGCTTTTAGAAAATTTTATTTTAGAAATCTGCAAGCACATCAGACACCTTCGGAAATGCAAAATGCTATGCAATTCTTATCAAATTTCGGGGAGCACATCGTGAACACATCGGGCCTTGGTCGTTCATTGTTGCTATCGATGTATTACCAAAATAAATTCAATATGGTTAGGGGTGGCATGCCGGGATCAGCTCCCTTTCTGAGGCCCAAGATCAAGACGAGAGGCACGAATCCCCAGTGGATTGTGGTCTCCACGACGTTGATCACAACTTGCAGACGCTGCCTCATTTCCTCAGAGAGCACCATCTTCGCGATTTAGGAGATTAAAGCCTTATTCCTTTAATTTGCAATAAACTGAAAAGAAAGTGTAAGTAAAAATCAAATAAACGCAAAAGAAATACTTGCTTCTCTATAAATTTTGAGCGGAAAATATGTTTGGTCGATTGTCGGAGTTATGTTGAAAAAACTATGATTTTACTACAAACTACACTGACAGCAATGCCAAAGGAAACTAAATTAGGTCAAGGACAACATGATTAAGATTAAGGTTAAGTCTTTAGAAATTTCGAATTTCTAGAATTTCTAAAATAAAATATTTGGCACTGAAATGATGTTCACCCTGTATTTGCATCTCACTCTCACTCGCACCAACTCGCGCACATACATATGAGTGTGCCCTTTGTTTTGCTGACTCTTCCTTTTGCCATCTCTTTCTGAAGACGAATGTCACTTTCATGCACTTGCTGTCTCGTTCACGCGCCCTATATACACCTCCCCCCCCACCATACTCACTTTCTCTCTTCAACTGTCTGTCTCTCTCCTTCGCCTTTGCCCTCTCGTTATGGTGTTGCTTTCATTTGAGAATCGCGCCTGTCATTTGTTTGCAATGCCAGAAAATGAGGAAGTGTATGAGGAGGGAGAAGAGGATGTGGAGATGAGAAGAAGGTGCAAGAAGAAGAATAAGGAAAAGGTGAAGAAGGCCAAAAGGGGAAGAAGAAACGGAACAACAACAGCAACAGTTGTGCCCATTGTATTGCGTTTGCAGTGCTGTTTGCTGCTTGTTATTGTTTTCCATTTCGGTACTCTTTCTTCTGGAGACACTACATTATCATGCACGGTCGAAAAGAGTTATGTATATATTTGGAATATATGAAAGTCCTTAGTCAATTCTAATACCTCGCTAACAATAAGTGGCGTCCAAAAATATGTCATAAGCCTAGATTTTTTCAACAATCTTTCAACAACAATGGGTTTTCTAAAACAAATATATGTATTTATATAAATTTTATGTTATTACGTAAACTCTCCTAAGATTATAATATATTAATATATGTTCAACAATGAACATGGATTGGTTTGGCAATTGTGTAGACTTTTTCAACAATCTTTCAACAACAATGGCTTTCACAATTCCTTATTATTATTATTATATTCCACTCACTTTTGTCTAAGGGTATTTCCAACTCTGTTTGGCGTTGAATGGCGGTCCTCAATTCTTGGGTTATAACCATTTTTATGTGCTCGAATTGCTGATGGGTTTTTGGGTTTTCGCTTCGTCTGCGGCCGAGGTCTGCGATTCGAAATGGGAACGGTACCGAAGAACCTGGAGATTGGAATGGGACCTTGATGGCTGTTGCTTTTTGCTTGCGTGGTCTTTCAACTTGTTGCTTTTTATTGCAGCTCATATATGAGTACGTTTCTGTATGTGCGTGCGAGTTGGTTTTGGTGGTAACTTTAACCTTTCACCCTTGGAGCAACAACAATGTACGATGCGAGGCCAACGAGTAATCAGGCTAACCGATTCAGTGCACTCCAAATACGCCATTAAATCCGTCCCCTTCCGCTTCCATCCGTCTCCTTTTGTACATTTGTTGAGGCGAAATTTACGTTAAGAAATGTTTCAAGACCATATGGAAAATAAAGGAAATAAAGGCTTGAAAAGATAAAACATAGTTCTGTGAAACCAGTTGGACTTAAGTTCACTTTCACTCACGAAATACAAAATTATGTTCACGCGCAAGAGATAATATAGGGGGGGTAGCAGAAAAAAAAACTTGATTCCAAAGATTAAGCCACTGAGCATTTAGATTGGAGTTCACGGACCTTTTTCTTCCACTTTAAAACTGTAATCTTAAGCTATGTTAATAACAAAATATAACCAATTGAAAATATAGTGTTTATGCAATTTTATACCATAGCCGGAATTATATTTAATTTTTGTAATATATCGATCCCTAAGGATCGTGGACAGTGGGAAGATGGGGAGAAAAAAAAAATCATTGTCGCTTCACTCCGGATCAGTGGGTTGTGGTCCCTTGGTACCAGTCCGGGTCCTGTGTTTCCTTTTAGCCAGTCTAACCCCTGTTGCGCCTGCGGGCCCTCCTAATGGCAGCACGCTTCTTG
Source organism: Drosophila kanapiae (assembly GCA_008042475.1). Classification (NCBI taxonomy): domain Eukaryota; kingdom Metazoa; phylum Arthropoda; class Insecta; order Diptera; family Drosophilidae; genus Drosophila; species Drosophila kanapiae. The sequence continues at coordinate 323,609 of VNJM01000686.1, read as the reverse complement.
CGGGCGGCGGCCCTACGCTGCCTCGCCTTCTTCTTGGCCGCGGCGCTTTTCTTGGACTTGGAAGTGCTGCTCGAGCCGCTACTGGTGCTGGCGGAAGTGGCACTATCAGAGCTGCTGCTAGACGCTGTGGTGTCCGAGCTGGAGGACGAGCTAACGGTGGTGGAGTCGGTTGACGAATCTGTGGACGAATCGGTGGTGGTGGTGGCGTCCGTTGTGGTGGTGGTGGTGCCGGTGCTGTGCGTGTAGCTAAAGGCACAGATCAGGACGACTGCCAAAAGCAGATAGTGAAGCTTCATCTTGGCTCTTGGTTGAGAACGTGGTACTTCTCTGCCATTCTCGGCAGCTGGATGGCCCATTTATAGGCGGTTTCACTGCGTCATTGAGATAAAAACAATGGCGCCAGCAAAACACGATTAGCCAAAAATACAAAGAGTTGCGAAAAAATAAAAAATATGAAAAAAATAAACGTCGAAAGAATTAATAGCAAACAGAGCAGGGTGTTTGAGCCATATTTGCACAAATGTCAACTATTTGCGCGGCCAAAAACTGCGAAACTCAAACACACAAATTTCAATCCAAACACGCGCCAGGCCCACGTACTAGTCGATACGTACTATTTGCCTGATTATATTTAGTCGGGGATTTTAGCCAGTCTCGGCTGGGCGAATCTTCATTCATCGATTTGACAGCCGCATCAGCGATTCCATTGATCAAGTGTCTGGGTGCCGGTCTGTTGTTGAAAATCAGTAAATATTTGCGATGATTTTTATTAAAGGCAACACCAACACCAACCAACCAGCACAGAAACTGTGTGTGTGGCCTCTTTTTTATTTCTCTTTATTTTTTTTATTGTTGTCTCTGCCATTGAACATGAACTTTGTTGAGTAGAAACAATAACAATAATATATATACTATATATACTACAATAAAGGAGAAATCTTGGCGGAGGTTAGCCTTAAAGTTAACCATTGTGAAAGGAATAAGAGCATTTTTGTTTTTCTTTTTTTTTCTGTTGCCAACTAAAGAGCCAACGAAATTCGCAACATATGGTTTCTAATTGTCGGGGAATTCGGGAGCATTCATGCTATCAGCCAGAGCACAGCACATGTTGGCCATTAAATAATTTTTGCACTTTTTAAATTTGTTATAATTTTTGATGAAATTCTTAGTTCCGAGTCTTAGAGTAGTCTGGCATAAATATTTAAATATATTCAGCTGCAGCTGCATCCGCAAATTTATGCCAGAGCGCCAAAGCGCTTTTAGTAATTGTTCCGCTCGAGCACAGCTTTTCGCTGAGATGAGTGGCGGACTTTACCATTTTCGCGAGGAAAACGGAAGTGCAAACATGGCCAAATGGAAAATGTTGAGCTACCCCAACAACTCTACCGCTCCGCTGACCATCACCATTTGTGCCAGACTTTAGTCAAGGGGAAGTTGAGTTAAAGTTTTGCGCTTCCTGTTTTCTCTCTGTCTCTCTTAAAGGTTTTGTTCCTTTTGGCTCAATCAGTGCTTAGTGACTGGCTGGTTGTTGTTGTGGCAACTGGCCTTCCATCAATTAGCATCAATCAATCAACGTGCATAATTAAATTGCTCATTAGGCGGCAAGTAACAGCGGCCAGCCTCGGCGGGCGGTCTCAGCTTCCTGCAAAATCGAGTGCGAGCATCCTGTCGCTGCCAGGATAAATCAAAATGCGCCCACAACGACCACGCCCACACACACGCACACAAACAGCATATGGTTCCACGTGTCCTGAAAGCAAGCTTGGCATCGTGTGTCTGCTGTGTCCGTGTGTTGGTGTGGCTTTTCATTTACGTATTTGCGTATTTAATTGGCCCAAACAAATGCGGGCAAACTAAAGGAAAATTTACATGAAAGTCGGTAGAAGTGGAGGGAGAAGACGAGAGAGAGTGCCTCTTAAACGTTTAATTCGATTCAAAGAAAAACGTTGCCGGGCTAGTGAATTAATTAAGCCGCAGGAATTTCAACTTTCACAGCCCTCAGCTAATTTAGTTTAACTTTTACTTCGAAAAGATCAAGGCAAGTGGCAGAAGCCAAAAGAGCAAATCGCATAAGTTATTAATATATATCTTGAGACCTTTAAAAGGAGCTTATTACAAAAACCATATAAAGCTTGAGATGAAAAGGAAACAATGCTCGTATGTAATTCCCATTTGAACACAGTTATTTGGCTATTTATTCTTTAAATCTATCTTTTACAAGATAACATGTAGCTAACCAATTGAGCTGAAATTGAAAAATAAATCCAAAAAGCACTAAACTTGAACTCCCCCTCGAACTAATTCTACGACTTTCGCCCTGATCTCCGTTCATTAATTCCGCTGAAAACGGTCTTTGGAAAACCAGGTCAGTGATGTCCCACTGGCAGCCCCATTCCCGAATTCCTTCATCCATCCACGTATCGGAGTTGCGTCCACAACAAGCCGCTCTTTTCATTTGATCCATTGTAAGGGACTTCGAACAAAATTAATGGCATGGCATCCGCTTGTTTGCTTTTCTTTTTTTTCATTTTGTTTTCCTTTTTTTTTATTATTATTTCTGGCGGAAGCAACACAAACAAACTGGACTAGCTGGCATCAATCAATAAAAAAATAACTCGACACGAGTTGGCAGAGTCAACTGTCCATGCAGCAGGGTCACACTGAGGGAAATAAGGCGACAGGGTCACACTTGGACACTGATAAATGAAAGCATACAGGGTTACAGATATTTCTAGGGTTTCTAAAGCGCCTTAAAAAGTTATTCAAAATTATGAAACCAAATATACAAGAACACTAAAGATTTCATAATTGAATTAATAGTATTAAATAATTTTTAAATATTTAGCGCAAACTTATTAAAATTATTCTTTAAAAAAACGCTAATATTGAAATAATATGAGATAATAACATGACATAAAAGTGACTTAGTTTCTCTGTGTACAGCTCCTGGCCATTGGGAGAAGTCGCTTATCACACACACACACATCTGGGGAGGGGCGGAGAAACTCCAAGGATGTGGCAAAAGGATGTGGCCCAATGCGTATTGCTGCTGCATCCCCAATGCCTTGGCTCTCGAATTATTTGCCATCAAAACGCTATTGATTTATTAATGCCGCTCATCATTCGACAAGTCGTGCCGGGAGTTTCCTGCCCGCATCATAGACATTAATTTTGCAAATGTCTCAATAAAAATCAATAACATATATACATATATATTTCTATATATATGTTTGTACGTACGACGGTGCTTTATGGCTCTATCAAGTGGATGTGACTGAGAAAAAAAAAACTCGTTTGCTTAGCAGAATTATGAAGGCCATTTCATTTTTTTTTTGCATTAAATTCCCTTCGATTCGATCCAATTTAAGTATGAATTTTATTGATTGCAATTCCACACATATTTATATATATATATTTATTTTATTGCCATTTGATTTTATTTAAGAAGTATAAAAATAAAATTGAGGCACTTGAAATTGCCACTTGGTTTATGGTTAAAAAAAAACAAGCAAGTCCATCAGCGGTTTGGCAAAACGTCAAATTTTATCCCAAGAAGATTACTGAATGTCTCTAGATTTCCTGTTAATTCAGTTGAGGAAATTAGGACTTTAAATTTGATACCATTAAATACAATTCAATTAAATTGTAAGTTCTTGAATAGCTGTGGAATATCTACTCATAAGTTGCCCCCATTTTACCTTAGCGGCTGGGAGTTGACATTTTTGGTTTGCATACTTGGCGGCTCATTCCGCGGGCGCTCCGAAAACTATGCTACATTATTGTACAAATAATTCCTTGGGATAATGGCAACAATTTCGAGTCGAGTGAAGTTGTTTCTGTCCGTTAGCTCGGTGGTTTTCTAGCCACCTGACGCGTCTTTTGTTATGAAAATCGTTGTCGTCATTTAAGTTTTTTTTTTTGTTTTTGTGTGTTTGTAACACACCCAAGTGTACAAGTGTGTGTGTGTGTAGTATCTATGGCAACAGCTTTTTGCTGCTCTTCGCTTTTTTAGGTTGAAAACTTTTCCCTCATTTCCATACACAAAACAGGGAGTGCGCCTTTTGGGGCTTTTGCGGGTTTTCGCCGAGTTCGGTTTTGCGCTAATGGATTTCAATGGCAACGAAACGAAACTCGACTTTCTGTTGGCTCAAAGCATCGCCAAATAAATATTTAATGCCTGTCTGCATTTTGAATATCTTATGAGTTATGGTAGGGGGGATAACCCAGGTAAAGGATAACTCTGATTTCGGGTTCATTCGCCCTTTGATCGGGGAGTTAAATTGAGTTTTCTCACTCTTGCTGAAATCTAATTTATGGACTTTTCTTTATCTGTTTATTTTTTCATTTTGTTGTTTTTCCTTGAGAGGTATGTTGCGATTTCCATATTATTCGGTATTCGATACGATCCGTTATTGAAAATTAGATACAAGAGGAGAATAGAGAATATTTCTACATCTTTTGGTGTTTGCTAAATATAAATCCTAATAATTGAAAATAATATACAATATTTTCACATCTATATCTATATAAATCTATAATATATAATATCTATTATATAAATCCTGAATAATATTATACACATTCTGTAGTTTGTCTTCACAAGATCTACAAATTACAAATTATGAACATGTGAAATCCGCCCAAAAAATTAAGACACCCTTTTTATATCGATATTTTGTATTTGCATTAAAAATTACCCAAAGGCAACTCAAATTATATTAAAAAAAAAATTAGGTTTTAGGTTTTTCAGCTGGGGTTCCATCAGGTTGAGGTCAGGATCAGATCGGAATAATTAATTTGAATTGCGACGAAGACGGCGGCGGCGGCTCCTGGTGCTCCTTGAGGTGCTCGAACTGGAGCTGGAACTGGAGCTGGAGCTGGAGCTGCTGTCCGTGTTCCGCCTTCTGCGGATAGTCCTCTTCACGGACGGCTTCCGCCTTACGGTCCTTTTGATGTGTTTTACTTTTTTATTCGAGGACGAGTCGGTGGTGGTGGTGGTGGCCGAGGAGGTAGTAGTTGTGGTTGGACTGGCAGTTGTTGTCGTGGTGGTGGTGGTGGTGGTGGTGGCCGCCTCAGTTGTGGTGGTGGTGGTGCCTGTACCGGCAGTCCTTTCGATCAGCAGGCAGCCGATGGCGGCCAAGAGGACCAGAGCGCAAGTGTAACGCATGTTGATGGATGGAATGGCTAGTAGCAACTGATACCAATTCCATCGAGTCCGAACCCCTTTTATACGGAAAGCTGAGAGCGAAATTGCACCTGCCGCCAAAGACGCACGGCGAGAATAAAAACCGTCCACAAACACCAAGGCAGAGTTATTTTCCTTTCCTTTTATGATATTTTCTTTACCTTTCTGTTCTTTCTTTGAATACAACTGTGACACTGACTCCAACTATTTCTCAAAACCAATTGTATTGTATTGTATCTATTTGTCAGCAATAAATTGCTACAAAATGACTTTTATTAGACACCAAATATGACTACCAAACATAAATTATAACCTTATAGACGAAAACAAAATATTATTTCAAGCTATTACTTTTATTCAATGATTTTAATTTATTTTCTTTTTAACAAGGCTAATTATTATTATTATTCTTTTCTCTGTAAGTAATGCTTGCCTCAATCAAATTAAAACTCAACTGTGTTGCTGAAAAGATATATATAATTTGGAATTTAATTTTTCAGTGCATTGTTGTTTGTATTATCTGCGCAAAAAAATGGCAAAAGCCTGGCCTGGCAACTATTTGAACAATTGCGCAAAAATAAAAGCACAATTGCGAATTCGTTGTTTTGTCAAAGTACGGAACCGTTTGAAATTCAGCAAAAGAGGCTGGGGAGAAACCCAACCTGAAACCACTAGCAGAATAAATCTATTCGCCAATTTCTAAAGGAGGATCCTCCAAATACGTCATCTTCGTCCTCGGCGGCAGAAAAACAGAACGCAATCCGACGTATTAAAACAGCCACAACTTTAATAGAAAGACACTGAGAATCACTGCACAATAGAGGCAACCACAACTTGGCTATATATATACCTATATAAATAATATATCATATAATATATATATAATATATCAAATTCATTTCAAAAGAGAAAAACTCAAATATATTTAGTATAGCATTTTCTTATATATTTGCTTTATGCTTAAAATAACAACGTTGCTGGTCTTACAAGCTAGAAAAAAAAAAAATTGGATCTGGGAGAGTCATCGAGTTGGATTCTGGATCAATAAGGTCGGCCAAGGGTGATCTTCCGGGATCGGGCGTTAGGCCGAGGATCTGCGCCTGCGTGCGCGGCTCCTTCGGGATTTGCTCTTCTCCCCATCACTGTTGTGGTATTTAGTTGTTCTCTTCACTTTTGGTCGCGACCTTTTGCGTATAGTACGATGCCTTATCTTTGCGGAACTCTTCGTGGTAGTGGCCGCTGTGGTTGTGGTCGTGGTGTCGGAGGAGCTGGCCGTCGTGGTGGTGGTGTCGGAAGTGGAGGCGGCAGTGGTGGTCGTGGTCGCGGAAGCGGAAGTGGTGGTGGTACTAGACGCCGCCTCCGACTGACGGATCGTCAGCGCCGCGCAGAGGACAGTGGCGAGGAGGACGAGGGTGATCTTCATGCTGAGCTACTGGGATGGACGCCGTTCAACTGATGCTCTTCCGAAGACTTCCAGCCGCTTTTATACCAGCTTCCGACCTGGATTTGAGGCAAGCCAAGTCTCGTTTGCAGAATTCCGAATTGGGTCAGCAGCTTGGCGAAAACAAAGAAGCCAAAGGGGTTCTTTGGCAAATACAAAATTCGCAACTGTGCTCTTTCGCAATTGTTTAAATACATGGATAGTTTCGCAGGTTGCCAACGCAACCCTTGACTTGTGACTTTCGCAGCGAGTAACTCATGGACGCGCTGAGAAAGGACATTAATTAAGGACATTTTTTTAATTAAAATTCTTAGTTAACAACCTTTACTCGTCGATGAATGCTCGCAGTCTGACTGCACTTATGGGGAACCAGTTTTGATCAGTTTTGACAAAATTTCAGTTGTTTCAAGGACAGAACCATGAAGCTGTTTTTCAATAACAGACAAAGCTAAATATTTAAGATGATATTTTATGTATTTATTTATTCCCTTAATATCCTAGTGCGCCAAGAGCCAAGAACGTATTAATTGCACTCGTCTCTCCAAATGACACGACTTTGTGGAAGGCATGGGAGAACAGCCTGGGCTAGGTCCTTCGAAAATATAGTAGGCATTCGGCCTTGGGGACATGCAAGCCTGTTCTGTTGCAGCATCCAGTTTATGGTGGGAAATAGTCTTTTTCCTATCAGAGAAGCATAATCAATTCCGCTTTTATGGAATCGTAGGCATAATAGTCTGCAGATGTCCCCGTTTTTTTCAGCAACTAGATTGAGAATTTGTAAGTAAAATAAAGCACCCAAAGTCTTCATCAATATTCAAGAAAAGAATACAAGTGGGATATGCCAAAATCCTAGAAGAAGAAATAATTGTTTTCCTTGTGTAAATTCTTTTCCCCCAAATGATTTCTTTTCCCGAACAAATTATATATTTTTGCTTCTTGTAACATGGAACTATTTCTTTATCTATTGCATTCCGCTTTGTGTTGAATCTTGATAGATCAACCTATTTTAGCATTTTATTTCATTAAAATTAGTTAACAACAACAAGAATAAAAGCCACAAGTTTGGAGAATGAGGGATGGACTATCTGTATGTGGGAACAAATTCATCAAATCTATCTATTAGATATGTCCTTTCCATTTGAGTTACTCGCTTCGAAATTCACAAGTCAAGGGTTGCGTTGGCAACCTGCGAAACGATCCATGTATTTAAACAATTGCGAAATTGCACAGTTGCGAATTTTGTATTTGCCAAAGAACCCCTTTGGCTTCTTTGTTTTCGCCAAGCTGCTGACCCAATTCGGAATTCTGCAAACGAGACTTGGCTTGCCTCAAATCCAGGTCGGAAGCTGGTATAAAAGCTGCTGGAAGTCTTCGGAAGAGCATCAGTTGAACGGCGTCCATCCCAGTAGCTCAGCATGAAGATCACCCTCGTCCTCCTCGCCACTGTCCTCTGCGCGGCGCTGACGATCCGTCAGTCGGAGGCGGCGTCTAGTACCACCACCACTTCCGCTTCCGCGACCACGACCACCACTGCCGCCTCCACTTCCGACACCACCACCACGACGGCCAGCTCCTCCGACACCACGACCACAACCACAGCGGCCACAACCACGAAGAGTTCCGGAAAGATAAGGCATCGTGTTATACGCAAAAGGTCGCGGCCAAAAGTGAAGAGAACAACTAAATACCACAACAGTGATGGGGAGAAGAGCAAATCCCGAAGGAGCCGCGCACGCAGGCGCAGATCCTCGGCCTAACGCCCGATCCCGGAAGATCACCCTTGGCCGACCTTATTGATCCAGAATCCGACTCGATGACTCTCCCAGATCCAATTATTTTGCTTATAGTTTGTAAGGCCAGCAACGTTGTTATTCTAAGTGTAAGGCAAATATAGAAAAGGCTTAAAAATGAATATATATTTATTTAGTTAGGGGGGAAAGCTTAAAGAGAAGGAAAACTACTTGATATTCCCATGGTGTTCCTTTGAGTTAGTCAGATGTTGCGCCTATACCCAACGGTATAGGTATATGTCCAAGTAACAGAATAATCCCCTCTCCGTGAGAATCAGGATCCAGGCAGGCATCACTTTGCGTTGGCACCGCGCCCCAGGAAATTGTTCCTCTCAATTCTCTTTTTAATGGCCACATTGATGGAGGACACGTGGCCCAAGAGTGTGTTATAGTTTCCCACTAGGCACCAGGCATCCATGGCTGCATTGAGAATCTGTTCGCGGCGCAGCGGGCGCTTGGACCAGTTCGAAAACTTATTTGACTGTGCCAAGGCACAGCAGCGATAGTTCTGTGAGGGCAGCGCCAGCCCTGTTCACCTTGCCGAAGGGCAGGACCGAGTCCTGTGGAGCAGCGAATCGAGGAACTTTCGTAAGGACAGCCGCTGCTCGGGGGCGTGTTCCAGGTACTTTTCGACCGGCCAGCGGCAGTCAGTCGGTCGCGATCAGCGGAAAGGCCAGAGCCATCATGTCGAACTTATGCATCAGTTGCAGACTAATCGCCCATTATGCGACCTCCTGGACGTGCCCCACCTCCAGCAGCTCGCACAGGTCGGGCAGCAAAAGCTCCTGGATGTGGCACAGCCCGTAGGCACGAACTACGGCGTTGTTGAGGCTTTGCTGGTCCGACAGCTTCACAAAATGAAAGGCCACAACTCTGGTATTATTGTCAGCCTCCTCGCTCAGTAGTTTCGGGTGCTGCTCCTGCAGCTGGCACACTTTGGTCAGCACAAAATGGTGCAGCTGTCGGGACATTGTGCGAATATCTTCAACGCCAACAGCAGCGCCGGCGCCTGGCTGAACTCCTGGCGCAACTGTTTCGCCGTACATGTTCCACTTCTCACGGAACACCTCGAAGAACTCCTTCGCCTCGTCGTCCAGGGTGGCGTCGAAGTTGCGACCATTGAGTCCCGCACCGATTGTGTTCTCTGCCAAGCGCTTGACCGCCAGGCACTGCGTCAGTGCCTCTACCTCCTCCTCGACCGACTCCATGCCGGCGGGCACTACGACGACGAAGAGCTTGCGTGACATTTCCTAAACGAACTGCAAGTGGAAGTGTTGGAGAGTTGAAAACAAATCACACTTGCCCCACTGCTACCCTAAAAACCTTAAAAAAAACCTGACTCGCTGATGCTGTGAAATAAAGATAACAAGGCCAACGAGTAAACTATTTCTTTTCTTTTGCAAATAGGATCAGATTTTATGTAGAAAATTGCATTTACTTTTCATTCCGACAATACAAGCTGTCTCGTTTTTCAATTCCACAGAAGCTCGTGAAAGTGAAAGCGCAGCCAGCCTCAATTTATTTTGCCAATACCCTGCAAGTGCGTACAAACTATAATACAAATTCCAATAATCAATTCCAATCAGTAAAGAGCAGTAAAGAAACCCCATAACTGGACTTTTAGACTGAAGAAAACTGAATGTTGTTACTACTATAAGTTAGTGCCAACCGAGATTGTATGCAGCAGGCAGAAGGAAACATCTCCGACCCCATGAAACATATATCCGTCCTTGTGGAACAACCGATCTCAGAGATTATTATTTTTGTGACAACATTGGCATCGCTTCGAAAATATTCGGATTGAATGCAACAAATTCTGTTTTAGATACACGAACAGCCTGCTCTCTGAAAGTTTCCCACTTTGTCCAATTAAGCTATGCATAAATACACTACTGGCTGGCATATGCAGCTACATTTTCCATTGAAAACAAGTGTACATATCTTTCGAATGCAGTGCCAACACACTAATATGAATTACCTCAATATCTGAAGAGATCTCCATATGAGTTACTCGCTGCGAAAGTCACAAGTCAAGGGTTGCGTTGGCAACCTGCGAAACTATCCATGTATTTAAACAATTGCGAAAGAGCACAGTTGCGAATTTTGTATTTGCCAAAGAACCCCTTTGGCTTCTTTGTTTTCGCCAAGCTGCTGACCCAATTCGGAATTCTGCAAACGAGGCTTGGCTTGCCTCAAATCCAGGTCGGAAGCTTGTATAAAAGCGGCTAGAAGTCTTCGAAAGAGCATCAGTTGAACGGCGTCCATCCCAGTAGCTCAGCATGAAGATCACCCTCGTCCTCCTCGCCACTGTCCTCTGCGCGGCGCTGACGATCCGTCAGTCGGAGGCGGCGTCTAGTACCACCACCACTTCCGCTTCCGCAACCACGACCACCACTGCCGCCTCCACTTCCGACACCACCACCACGACGGCCAGCTCCTCCGACACCACGACCACAACCACAGCGGCCACTACCACGAAGAGTTCCGGAAAGATAAGGCATCGTACTATACGCAAAAGGTCGCGGCCAAAAGTGAAGAGAACAACTAAGTACCACAACAGTGATGGGGAGAAGAGCAAATCCCGAAGGAGCCGCGCACGCAGGCGCAGATCCTCGGCCTAACGCCCGATCCCGGAAGATCACCCTTGGCCGACCTTATTGATCCAGAATCCGACTCGATGACTCTCCCAGATCCAAATATTTTGTTTATAGTTTGTAAGGCCAGCAACGTTGTTATTCTAAGTGTAAGGCAAATATAGAAAAGGCTTAAAAATGAATATATATTTATTTAATTAGTGGGGACATTATATATATGATAGATATGATAGTCTCTGGGGCTCTTGTGAGTTAGTTTCGACATTTGAACCACCGGAATAGGCTTTCATTTCAGGTACTTATTCAAAGCAGAAGGAAATTAACCATATTTCCAAGATCTCTGTGAAAAAAACTTCTTGAAATGTAGCACCAGTATTCCATTAAACTTTGCTTAGAAAAATAAATGAATTTTTGTTCATATCAAGACAATGCAATTTGACAAATATTATTTATATTTATTTTCCAGAGATTCAGATGAGAGTGTGGTTCGAGCTCAAAGCAGCCTTTATTTCCTAGATCACCTGACTCCTTTGACACTTTATTTTCGCGTTCGTCTTGAATGTCATTTGTTTAAATATTTGTCCATTGGCTGTGTATTTCTGTGCGAATTTTGTTGCAAACTTTCTCTCACACTTGTTCAAAGACTCTTTTGTGTTGCGGTATATATTTAGCAGTCCGTAATTATTTTGCGGAAATATTCCAGGCCAAATCTCCCATTGGCGTTACCAATAAGGCTGTTTAAACAACAGCCAATCGTTGGCTCCGATTGTGTTGATTATTGGCTTACGCACGAGCTTATTGATTAATAAACTATTTTTATAGATTATCTTATACCACCTTTAGTCCATGCCGCTTTAATGACAGTAATTAATTTGAAATACTTATTGGTGTGCGTGTTTTATTGTTTCTTTTTTTTTGTGAATAATTGGTATAAATATAATATTGGATATAAATTCGTGAGATCTCGGCAGCCCTGCGTGTATTGTATATATCTTGGTGTTCATTGTAATCTGTTCTATGTGGCAAAATGTAAACTGAAGCCTTAGTAATTCCACTTACGGTGCCGCTCCACGTCATCGCTGCTAAAGGGGACCTTACAGGTGCACATCTGATTTTTGTATAGGTGGATCATACAAACGCGACAGACCTTGTGCCGACATGAGTTGATCTTAAAGTCAAACTGGGCGCTACGGCAGCTAATGCAGTTGTTCGCAGTTGGTCCGAAATACGGCCCGAAGGGGTGTAGTGTTGATGCGAAGTATTCCAGGGGGCCGAACTTTGGTCGTTTTGCCCCCGGCCCAGAGTCCGATGATCGGGGATCGGTATGAGTCGATGGACCAAGATGACGGCGACGCATCCAATAATGATCCAGGGATTTCGGCAATGATTCAAAATGATTTGGGTTCTCCATAAGGAACGTATCGATGCGCTCTTTAAGCGAAAAACTCATAACGGCCCTGTGATATTTATTGTACTTGCGGCCAGTAAAGGGATCGGATGGCGAACGGCGCCAATTGGCCTCCTCCCTGTTGTGCCTATCGATGGTGGACTTGTCCACCACTTTGCCAGAAGGCAGAATTGTAGGAAATACCATTATCTCCCAGGTGATGGCATCTAGGAATTCCTCCGGTATAATCAGCGATGACGGCTCCTTTAGGATTGCCATTTCTCTGGGCGGCAAAAACGTGGGTTTAATTGTTTTATGTGGGGCATGACGATTGCGCCAAGTGCTATTCACCACCTTTTTGACCGCATTGTCAAGGGAGCGGCCTACTAGCCCATAAATCTCTATCTTGCCAAGCACCGGCGAACACTCGCCATCGGTTGCCAGGATAACCACCTTGAGACTTTTGGCTCTGGCCAAGATCTCTTTGGCGTAACTGAAGAAAAAGACCTTTTGAATATACGTCTCCTCGGTGTCGGTGATTTTGCAGTTGTAGTCGTTCTTGAAGAAGAACTGCAAAAAATCTACACCGCATTCCAGTTTCTTTACGACCGCCACGCGCTTCCAGTTGCCATTGCCGCGGACGTGCAGCTCAAAGGCAGTGGAAGTCAAGAACTCTAATGAGGGCCACAGCTTGACCATCTTAAGGTTGATGGCGTCGGAGAAGGTAAAGACAAGCTCAATGGGCAGTTTCTTGACGTCGGAGCATATGAAGCCCCGATGCCGCTGGTTCTCATTCTTTGCGATGAGATTATCCGCGGTGAAGCCTACATCGCCGATGGGTTTACTCTCCGCGGAGAGCTTCAACTTTGAGTTCATGATGTTGATCATCCTCGGGCTTTGGCACGTTTCCGCTGCGGTTCACTATGAGGGGTTTAACTCGATGTCGTCTCAGTATCCTCGATGCCTTGGACTTCTGCTGGCAGTTCACACTCTGCTAATGATTATTGTTTCTCAAAAGGAATTATAGCTTGCCGATGCGACTCACCTGAACTCTGATTCGCTGCTGCTGCTGTTCACTATGAGGTGTTTAGCTCGATGTTGTCTCAGTATCCACGTTGTCTTGGACTTCTGCTGGCAGTTCACACTCTGCTAATGATTATTGTTTTATTTAAGAACTCAAAAGGAATTATAGCTTGCCGATGCGACTCACCTGAATTTTGATTCGCTGCTGCTGCTGTTCACTATGTCGTCTCAGTATCCCCGTTGTCTTGGACTTCTGCTGGCAGTCTCCACTCTTTGCTACTAATTATTATAATAATTTTTGTTAATAAACTAACACGAAAAGGAAATATCTTGTTCTGTTTCCCTTGAAATAGTTTCAGAGACTATTTTTGAAGTCTCTGGATATAAAACAAAATCGAATTCTTTGACATTTTTCTCAATGAAAAGAATATTGTTTTGGCATAAGTTTGTTAAGTTTAATTCCAATTAGTATTTGTATTTCCAGACACCCTAAAAGTATAATATGTTTTGCCTTCGATTGAATAACAATTCGGCAGCTATTTAATACATAAATAACACACCTTAGACTTGCGGCAAGCTTTGATTATTCGAGAACATAAAATTATGCAATTCACTTAATTACCCTTGAAAAGGCTATGACTAGGGATGGCAGAAAAGATTGGCATATCGATACTTTATTAATAATTCACGCGAATGCCGATATATTAATAGATATTTTTTAATATTGACAAAACGGAGAATACATGGCCTTACCTCATCGGTATAATCCAATAAATAATAAAAATATATATATACTGTCGATATACTGTTTTATTTATAAGAAAAACCTTAGCTTAATCTATGCTATCATTGTTGGAAACAAATAAGAATAACTACTTAACAATTCAGATCGAAATATGTTTTAAATATAGTCAGCCAAATTGATATATAAATACAAGTTAATTAAACTTTCTAATATTTATTCTATATAATCAATAGTATCGTTATATTAAGGTTAAATATTAACGTTAACATATACCGATATTATTCTATAATTTAATACTTATAATAGTTTCCAAATGATATTGACCGCGATATTTTAGTCAATATATTGGACTTTCCCTCTTGATCTATAAAATCAAAGTAAATAATTAATATATAAGAACATTTATACAATTTGTGGGAAACGATGAGCAATTAGTTGAGACACTTTAGATCCTTAGTTCTGATTGGTCAATGATGATTATAAATAATAAATTATAAATAATAATATTATATATTTAATAATATATTTTTAAGGTAGTGGAGACTGTGTAAAAAATGTCCCGCAAAACATTAATCGTTCGTTTATAAAAGTGTTCCGAATAATAGTTATCGATATCCATCCAAGTTACAAATTGTATTAATTTTATTGATATAACATGTTCTCACTTTACAAGTTCAACTATTTAATAAAAAGCAACACTGTAACACAAAAAAAAATGCAATCTCTTAATACTGAAAGTAGTCGTGCTTCTGAAAGTCCGTAAAGGAGTCAATATAATCCTCGGGATGATAGTCAACGCTATGGTAGTACACATCCGATTCGGTAAAGTCCTCGACCCTGTAGATGAACTTGCAGATGAGCAGCCAGGGCAGGACCAGGAGAAGTGCCTTCATTTTCTCTGCCGTTAATGCCGTCTAATATCCGAGGAGCTACTAATTAAGGGGAATCGCTGACGAGCCGACGAGCCGCCTTGGCTATATGGCCGCACGGCTTTTATGCCAGCCCGGGCGCACATGTGGGTCAGTTTGTGCAGCTGCTGCTTGGCCCTCGCGGAGCGGATGCTGCTCGCGAATGTAGGCAAATATGTGACTAACCCAGTTTCCTCCACATCTCCACATATCCATGGTGTACTTTCAGGGGACACACAGTGAGGAAGGGGTGGCTGCAACGGAAGTGTAGTAGCCCTTTTGGGCGGTTATCGCCACTTGTCGTCGTGTTGGCCAGGTAGAAATGGGAATTTAACTTTTAATTGACACGGCACTGAGTCCGGGAATTTGAAATGATAGTTAAGGTATTATTTTAAATAATATATAATAATACATAAATAAAATAAAATAATACAATAATAAATATAAATGTAATAGAAACATTTTTCTAAGCGAAAAGTGACCAGATTTGAGCTTTATTTAGTAGCTAAGATGCATGTTAATTTCAGATTCGACTTAAGCCATGTATAATGTTTAATTAAATCACATTTATTGTATATATTAATCGAATTCTAATTACGTTCTTTTATCTATCGCTTACTTTCAGATCCCCCATTGTATAAAGATGTATTTGTGGCCGCGGAGATAACTTCTGATCGCAGTGGGAATGATGCGTTTGGCGCGCTTCACGCAGGGTTTCTCGTTTAACAAGAATGCGGCCAAGGTGGACGGGGCTTTGATTTTTTTTTTTAAGAACTTTATACAGAATTATCTCATTTATATCTCTTATTTATTTTAAATTTTCTTTCGTTTGTGCATTTTTAGCATCGCGGCAGCGGCAGCAGCAACGGGAACGGTACCAGCAACGGCCAGAGCTTAGGTGGCAGCTGCAACGTCAACGGCCTGGCAGCCAGTGGAGGCGTTGGAGGGGGCGGCGGCGGCGGAGGCGGAGGAGGCGGTGGGAGTGGGAGTGGCCGGGGTAGCGGCAGCGGTAGCGGGACAGGCGCATCCGTTAGCGGAAGCGGTATTGGCAAGCGGAAATCGAAGGCGCGAACAAAGTGCTTCGGTGGCACAGTGTTTCGGTGTTGCCTCCCTTGTCGCGGGGGCGGCTCCGCAGCCCCCGCCACAAGTCCGCCCCAAACTCCCGCCCAGACGCCGGACGAGCTCAAGGCCAGGCCGGATAATTATCAGCAAAAGCCGCTGGACAATCAGCAGGAGAAGCAGCTAGTGGAGGACGGACCGGAGGAACAGCAGCAGCATCAGCAGCGCGAACGCCTGCTGAGCAATCCCGATTTGTATCCCGGCGGCGAGAAGAAGCACTCTCTGGCAGAGACTATTAATACATCGGTGACCACACCCATATCCCTGAAGACTCTCATCAACGACGTGGACGAGGAGGAGCTAGAGCAGCAGCTGAGTGCCGCGGATATTGCAGCGGCCAGTTTGGCCAGCGGCCTCGTCGCCCGTCGTGCCGAGCCAGAAACGCTGAGCGACGCCAGTGTTTCGCCCACGGCAGTTGTCCAGCAGCAGCAGCAGCAACAGCAGCAGCAGCTGGCACAGCCACCTGCCCACCTGGTCACCTCCTGTTCCGGCAGCCTGCTCAGTCAGGTGACGCTGTACAGCAGCAGCCCCGTTACGGGACCCGGGCCCAATCAGGCGCCAACTCCCACCCAAACCCAGGGCCAGGGCCAGAGCTCAAGCGCAAGCGCCAACCCGAATCCGAATCCGAATCCTAGCCAGAATCAGAACCAGAACCCAAACCAGAACCAACAGCGTTGCAGCTGCCAGCCGCAGACATCGCCACTTCCGCACATCAAGGAGGAGGAAGAGTCCGAGCAGGCAAACTCCAGGCAGCTGTCCCTCAAGGAGGAGCAGCAGGAGCAGCAGCACGAGAACCAGCTGCCGCCCATCACCATAGCCAGTGGCTACTGTGGTAGTTGCGAGAGCGTCCACCACTCGTCGGGCACCTCGTCATCGACGGGCACAGCGCCAGCCGGCAGTCAACCGAATCAGGAATACATTGCAGGTACAATATACACATCACTTCATTTATTTCAAATTTAAGTAATATGAATAGTGCCAATAAATCACTTTTTATTGGCAGGCACCTCGTCAACGCCGTCGCCGCGCATCAAGCTCAAGTTCCGGAAACCGCACAAATCCTGCTGGTCGCGCATCGTCCTTGCGCCCATCGGTTCCACAGGCGGCTCATCGTCCGCTGGCGGCTCCACTGTAATTGGTAGCAACTCGAACGAGACATTAGCCTCCAGCAGCACCACCGGCGGCACTGCCACCAACACGCAAAATAGCAGCAGCGCCAGCGTTGCCGCCCATCATCGGCTCACCTCGTCGTCGGCCTCGGCGCTTGCCTCCTCGCACCCAAGCAACTCGCAGTTGCTGCCCACCAGCAAGATGCAGGCGGAGCAGGGTTCCATCGGGGACCTGCAAAAGTATCACAGTCGGTATCTCAAGAACCGTCGCCATACCCTGGCCAATGTTCGGTGAGTGCAATATATTATTAACAGTACCAAAGGAAAGCAAAACAACAGCCGAGTCGATCTAGCCTTCTTTCAATTGTTGTTAAGCCTGCTTAAGGGGTAGGAGTTGTATAGAACTAATTGTGGTTGGATAAAAACCCCCATCGTGATACAATTATAATTATAATTCATCTATTCTAATATAATAAAAGGAATCGTGCAATTTTAGCAATTAAAAAACTTTGCAAAGCCCGCGATCCCCGAGACTTTAATCAGACGCATTAAAATATTATGGAAACTTTTCGCGCGGCCTTCAAAGTGGAGCGAATGCCGCAACACAAAACATAATTTTTGGCGAATTTAGAGAACGAAGCCGGTCTAATTAGTTGTCTTTTTTTTGGCAATGTTTGCACAACTGCTGTTTAGCTTAATTTCTTTTAGCAGAGAGCGAGGGAGAGGCAGCAACGTGACCCATGCGTCACACAACCAACTATGCCAGCCAGACCGTCTCCCCGCCATAGACCAACTGAAAAGTTAGGCCAATGAAGACAGCCAATTAGCGACTTACAATGAAATCAATTTTCAGTTAGTCAACTTAATCGAATTAGTAAAGTTAAAGTGACAGAAACTTTGAGTCACCGCAGGAAGTCGGCCAACGAAGAAAAGCTGTTGATTTTCCCTGTAAACGAATACGAGAGACCAGGGGGATTGGGATTGTGAATTGGATTTGGTTTGGCTTTGGCTTTGAGGGGTCTTGTGTGCGCCTGCCTGAATAAGTTATAGCGATGGCTCTCAAAATCGAATGGATAATTGAACAGATTGTGGGCTCTGTCTTAACTGCCAGCCAGTCGATAAGTCATCGATGTCGACACCTGTTGTAATAGCTTTGTGCTGGCATTTTACAAAGCCACATTGTGGACCATACATGGTTGCATACTTTTTTGCAGCTTATTTCTTGAATGTTTCCTAGCTTTTCAATTTTTAGTTTTTGTTCTGTCTCATGCTTCTTAGGAGGAAATCTCTATAAAATGGAATGTCACGTATAAAACTAGTAACATAAGCTTGCGAGTAGCTTTCATTTTGATTTGTGATGGTTTGAGGAGTTTGCTTTCCAAATAAACATATTTCTTTTCTGAGGCAAGAACATTTACACTATATGCAATTAGTTTAATATTCCCTTATAAATTAGCCATTAATTTTTAATAGATTCGTTTCTGTAATAGCTTAATTCTGAGATCATAATATTGTTCTTGGAATGTTATGTTGTAAAATATTGCTAGCAACTGTTGTTGAGAAGCCTTGTTGAAAGCGTTGTTGAGATCGTTGTTGAGAAGTGTTGTTGAGAAGCGTTATTGGATAGTCTTTATGGAAAGTGTTGTTAAAATGTTGTCGTTGGAAAGTATTGTTAAAAACTGTTGTTGAAAAAAAGTTGTTCAAATGTATCGCTGAAAATTGTTATAAACACTTAGTTTGCCATAACATTTTTTACCTATTAACGTACTTTTTCTATGCCTTGTGATATGTTTTAAGGGTGCCTTTTAAACTGATTTTGCTGCAGAGCTGTTTATTTTTATTCAACATTTTTCGATTGGTATTCTTTTTTCTCACTGCCATATCAACAATTCCGTGAATTGGCCATGCAGATTGCATTTTTTAATTTCCAACGAAATTTTTATTTCCCCTGCCCCGCCGTCCAAAGAGAATGCAACGAATGCTGTTGTCCAGCCGCATCACACACCAATACACCAATCAATTATTTAAATCAATGGGAAATCAACAAATAAAAAAAAAACACACACATTTTTATTGTGCATATTCTGGGGCTCTTTTTTCAGAAATGATTTTTATGTCGAAAGAAGTTTAACCACGCCTCCTGGCACTGTTGTTAGTTCGGCGTTTGCTGCTGTTGTTGCTGGTGCGACGGTTGCTGTTGGTCTTGCGATTGCTGGTGTTGCGCTTTTTGGCAGCCTGTTGTCGCTTCTTGCTGTTGTTGTTGCTATTACTGCGACGCTTATTGTTGCTAGCCTTCTTCTTGTTGTTGCTGTTGCTTCTCTTCTTCTTGGGAGCCGGCGTCGGACTGGAATCGGTATCAGAATCGGAATCGGAGTCGGTATCGGTATCGGAATCGGAATCATCAGCTCCAGTATCGGATCCATCATCCAAATCGGAACTATCGCTGCCAGAGTCCGACGAGGAGGAACTATCCGAGGCGGCCTCCGTGGTTGTTGTCTCTGTGGCGGCAACGGTAGACTCGTCTTCGGTACTAGTATCGGTATCGTCATCGGCTCCAATAACCACGGCTACAAAGAGCCCGAGGAGCAGGAAACTTAACAGCAGCTTGTTCAACTTCATTTCACGAGACCTTGCCTATCTTTTCTGACGGCTCGTCTAACGCCTTATCGCAATTTATAGTCAAAGCTCCAGACGGTGGCTTATTTGCCCAAACGAAGGCCGCAATAAGAAAAAGTTTAAAGGAATAACAAAAAATCTGTCGAAACAAATGTCGGATAGAGAACAATAGAGTCGACGGGTGATTGGTCTCCAGCTGATGACGCCATTACAAATATAGAATTTTATAGCTAACAATATAGTTTTAAGTCAGTTGAATTTTTTTTCTCGTATTTTTGCCGTCTTCCAAATTTGATATTACATTTTATTCTGTGGGAATTGTAGCTTGGCCAACTATCAATCGTATTACAAACATAAAGAAGAATTTGCTATCATTAGCAAAGACTCCATAAAATATCTTTACCTCAATGTGAAATTAATTAAAGCTTGAATACAAGTTAGCAATCAAGACACAAATATCGAAAACATTGATGTATATCCAGTTTAATTTAAAGAAGACCACAATCAATTGCTTAACAACATTTTATTTTTAATTGCTATGCTATGTAAACAGCCACGTTTGATTTACAAACAACTGACACACGCAATTTTTCCACAACTCACAAGAAATAAAGGAAATATTTTGAAACAATGGGGAACCAAAACAAAACCTCGATTATCAATATGGCAGTAAAAAAAAACGTCGAGCACTCCACTTCAACAGCTGCGGTTAAGTAAACGAAAGAAAGTCAACTCGTGCTGGAGTTGAGCTAAGTGTAGGTGCCCCGAAGTCAAGCCAGGGCGGCCAAAAATGGCAAACAGCCCTTTCAATCTTGTAAATATTTGAGGAAGACTAGCACGAGGCAAACTCGTGTCCACTTGAAATAAAATTGATCAAATTATAAGGGTTTTACTGCATTATTCATATATATATATATATTTATATACATTGAATATAAGTATGGATCTTTCGTTTATTCTGTGGCAAGTGCTTCAGTTATTTGTAACTGCTTTATTTTATGAAATACACTCGATATTGTGTTCGCCCGGCTTAATTTTAAAGCCATATTTATGTTAAGTGAGGTCCTATTTTTTCAAGTGCAAGCTGGTGGATTAAATGAGGAATGCATCGGGCATATAAAGGGAATTTTCTGTGCTGAATTCAGTAATTAAGATGCGCTTTTCAGTGCTACTATGTGTTCTTGCGGTGGTTGGGCTTCCACTGGTAACGGCTGTTCTTCTGCCAACTACGAGACCACCACAAACAACAAGGACATTACCCACTAGAGGTACTACTCCAGGGCCTACAACTCTCCCACCAACTGGAACACCTTCGCCATGCCCATGTGACGACAATTCGACAGATTGGGAAGAAACTACCCATGTACCCCCGGGGCCACTAACCACCTTACTACCCACAAGGCAACCTACTTCACCACTAACTAGACCACCTACTAGACCTCCTACTCAACCGCCAACGAGACCTCCCCCAACACCTCCTACTTCACCACCACCAACTGATTTACCACCTTGCTCATGTGAAGGTAATTCGACGGAAGAGATGGAAGAAACCTCCGTCCCCAGCGTGACTGAGACAAAACCCACAACCGTGTCTACGACCGAACTTCCAACGTTTACTTTCACTGTTTGGGAACCACCGACTCCTGAATCCACCACAGTTGCAACGACCACGACCATTGGCATGACCCAGCCACCAATTTGTGATACATCGCCGAAACCGACTTGTAGACCAGAACCACCTATCACCTGTCCGCCACCAGTCACCTGTCCGCCACCTGTCACTTGTCCGCCGCCTATCACCTGTCCGCCGCCTATCACCTGTTCACCAACACAATCCTGTGGATCAGAACCGCCACCCACTATACCTACTCCAGCACAAACCTCCTTACCACCAACTATAACCAGTCGCCCACCAATAACCATTATATTTGTGCCCGGGTCGCCGATAAGACCCTCCGAAATGACAACTACCACAACCACAACTGACTCCACTTCACCTATAACCTGTCCATCGCCACCCACCTGCCCACCGCCACCCATTTGTCCACCACAACCTACGTGCCTACCGCAACCCACTTGTCCACCGCCACCAATTTGTAGCCCAGAACCACCAGTGGAAGAATCTACTACAATAAGGCCGACCTGTAGGCCACCATCTACCTCATCACCACCAACGAGACCAACTACGGAAGCGCCCACAGAACCATCCACTAGTCCTCCAACGGTACCTACTACTCAACAAACCAGACCTTCCCCAGAACCAACTACCCGACCAACAAGACCAAGTACGGAAGCGCCCACAGAACCATCGACAGTACCTACTACACGACCAACCCGTCCAACAAGAGAACCCCCCACGGAACCAAATACTAGTCCTCCAACGGTACCTACTACACGACCAACCCGTCCAACAAGAGAACCCCCCACGGAACCAAATACTAGTCCTCCAACGGTACCTACTACTCAACAAACCAGACCTTCTCCAGAACCAACTACCCAACCAACAAGACCAAGTACGGAAGCGCCCACAGTACCATCCACTAGTCCTCCAACGGTACCTACTACACGACCAACCCGTCCAACAAGAGAACTCCCCACGGAACCAAATACTAGTCCACCGACTGTACCTACTACACGACCAACCCGTCCAACAAGAGAACCCCCCACGGAACCAAATACTAGTCCTCCTACGGTACCTACTACCCAACAAACCAGACCTTCTCCAGAACCAACTACCCGACCAACGAGACCAACTACGGAAGCGCCCACAGAACCATCCACTAGTCCTCCAACGGTACCTACTACACGACCAACCCGTCCAACAAGAGAACCCCCCACGGAACCATCCACTAGTCCTCCAACGGTACCTACTACACGACCAACCCGTCCAACAAGAGAACCCCCCACGGAACCAAATACTAGTCCACCGACGGTACCTACTACACGACCAACCCGTCCAACAAGAGAACCCCCCACGGAACCAAATACTAGTCCTCCAACGGTACCTACTACCCAACAAACACGGCCTTCTCCAGAACCAACTACCCGACCAACGAGACCAACTACGGAAGCCCCCACAGAACCATCCACTAGTCCACCGACGGTACCTACTACCCGACCAACCCGATCGACTAGGGAACCCCCTACGGAACCATCTACTAGATCTTCTTCGGAACATACTACCCATCCAACAAGACCAACTCGACCAACTGAACCACCTACGGAACCCTCCACAGAACCTGGTACCAGACCATCTTGTCGAACACAATCGACAGAGCCCACCACGGGACCACCTACAAGACCATGTTCTTGTGGAAGTCATACTACTGCTCCCACACTACCCACTCTACCCACTGCAGACTGTGCACCCACTTGCACTACTTTGAGGTGGACTGAAGAAACCACAGACCAGGTAACTCCTGAGGAATCCAGTACAGAAAAAATCCCAGAAGACTCCACCGTTGGCATCTCGGAAGAAAGTACCGAGGAAACCTCTGAAGAAGCCTCCACACATAGATACTCTTGCGGAAAACCAACCAAGGTCGTGCAACCGGCACCAAAGCCGAAACCCAAGCCAAAACCGACACCAGAACCGAAGCCGAAGACAACTTCAAAGCCAAGACCTGGATCGGGATCAGGTTGTAAATGTGGATGCGGATGTGGATGTGGATTTGAATGTATTTGTCCGACTTTACTCTTCCCACCGGAATGCCCAAACTCCCAACCCAAACCCAAGCCAGGTCCTCAGTCTACCCCAAAACCCAATCCCCAACCGAAGCCGCCGGCAACTACGCCAAAGCCGAGACCCAAACCAAATGGAACCACCAAGCAACCAACCCTAAGACCCCAGCCAAGGCAAAGTGGCTGCAAGTGAGCAAATTGTCTGTCAGAAATGCAACTTGCCACAAGCAGAGTACATAATCATACGTTTTTTTTTGTTATTTAATATTAGTTTATGAATATATATTTATATATATAATTACAGTAGGTAGAAAACCATAATATTTAAACTGTTACTATCCAAAATACGTTCATTGATTCAAACAAGAAAAATAATGAAATCAGCATCAATCAGCCAAATATGAGTTCATACTTTGCAGTGTTAAAGCCCATTTCAAAAGAAGCCCAGAATATTCAGCTGCTGAAATCCGGGAAGAAAGCCATGCTGTCTGTGTTAATACTCAAATAGTTCCACAACGCCATTACTGCATAGCAGCCTCACCTGCTGCTGGGTGAATTCTTTTGTTCGGAACATTTAACGAGGGGCGGTACCTTATTTCCAGCCCACTAAACACAAATTACACATGCAATTGTCGCTGTCCGCCGGCCCTGACAATGCTGACAATCCCACAGATCCAGATCCCACGGACCCACATCGCGTGTGTTAATGTTGCCTATCAATGGGCGGCCCCTCTTACTTTCTCTCTGTCTACACTGAAAGAAATTACCACAAGTTGTGGTCAAATAGAACTGGGAAGGATGTATAAGTAAAGTTTGCTTTATCTTACTTTGCTTATTTTTCTTTAGTATTTCTTTAATATTATGAAATATGCTTAAATTAATATGGGAAAATGGAAAGAATTTTGTACTGTGCATGGAGGGATACGCCGCATTTACCTGCTCCGCTTTTGCCCATTGTTTTTGCATTTTGCACGCCATTTCTGTGTGGCCACAGCGGAAATGAACCTGCTGACAATGCAAGGCAACTGTACTTTGGCAGCGGCACACTCAACGGTCCACGAGTGGTGTGAATGTGTGTGTGTGTGTTCTGTGTGGGTGAGTGCAAAATGTTGTATTAATTTATCACAGGAAGAGCCTTGAGCTGACTCGTCCTCAATCATTCGGGCTGATTTTAAAGGAAATTTTCATTCAAAAAAAGAGGGAAAAAGCTCTACTGTTCCCCATTTAAAAAGTTTTAAAAGAAATTTAAAATCTGTAAAATATTTCAGACTTAAAAACAAGTAAGCTTACAAATAAGCTTACAGATTCTTAAATAATGTCACAAAATGTGGGCTTGATAATTCCACCCCTTTTCTTCTTTATTATATTATGCCACTTATAAGGAATGATTCCAACATAACAATAATATCTTGGCCTTTCTCCCAAAAAACCGCACTTTTATATATTATTATTATTATTATTATCATTATTATTATTATTATTATCATTATTATTATTATTTTGCATACATTTGGCCCCGATTTTAATTACTTCCGTAATTGTGGGCGCCATTTGCCGTGTTGCATGCCCCATTTGATATTTCTTGGACAATTTGATTTACATAATCTTCATTGATGGCAATCATCTGTTGCGCACTCGGCACCCACCCTCTTAGCCCACTGAAGCTTCAGTGTCCCGAAACCCTTAACCCCTTGGCCATGCATTATTTAACTCTTTTGTGACATTTCCGCCCGACTGTTGGGGAGTTTCTGCCATGGTTGGTTTGGGACTGGGACTGGGGCTTCGGGCCGGGCTCTCACAATAATTCACGCTTGAGTGGAGCTCCGTTGCTGGTAGTCATTGAACTTCAGCTAAATGTGTTTGGATATTATATATAACAAAGGTGGCAGGAGTTTGGGGGGAGCTCATAAAGGGCGGTAGGGCCAACGAGAACTCGAGCGCCTTGAGCCTAGCCAGGCGAACCCCAAAATAACTCGCAATTAATCAATACGCCAGCAGGCCTTAAATATTGCTTTTGTTATTGTTTTTTTTGTTTTGTTGGAAGAAGTAAATGAAATTTTTCAGCAAATTCGGTAGCTAAAACCTTAGGCTAATGGGATATTGGATAGAAAGATATTTAAAATTATATTTGAAGACATCAATACGGGTTTAACTTTAAAGAGGCAGCTGTCTTTATTGAACATTGAATTATTTATTTTGCTTTAGAAGGGAAACATGGAACTGATCTGTTTAGAACTTTACAAATTATTATTATTATTATTATATTTTTATTAAGAAAGCAAACATGGGCTTAAGATATTCAGTATATTAAATATTTAAATTCAACAGTTGAAGGTAGAATATGCAATATTTTGTCCAAATGCCTTTTCTTTTAAAGGGAAATAAACTCCTCCCAAGGGATTTGTTATTTAATTAAGGTATAAATCATTGTAAGCGAAGTTAATGCATTTAACGTAATAAAAGCAAAACCATTTATTAGTATTGTAGTATTTTTTCCAATAATTTATGCCAAATAATTTGTTAAACAATTAAATTTGTATTCATGCTAGTTCAATATTAAATTCTTCTTTTCTTCTTAATAATAATTTAGACTTTTAAATGAATTTAATTAATTCAGAACAAAATTAAAATCAAATAAAGAAATGTTTAAATCAAGCTTAAAAAATATAAAACTCTGCTTCTAAATAAACAAAAGGGATATACATTCGAATTCATTTTAAAATTTCACCTCTTCAAAATCTTATTCATATTTAACGTTAAGTATACGCAATGTGAAACAGCTTTAATAAGCTCGACAACAGAGCTTCTATTCAGAAGAAGCTATATAATTTATTTCTGTTTAATCACAAAGCTTATTTTGAGAACTTTCACCTTTCACAACGCAAGACTTTCACCACACCGACAATAAGCTTTCACCAGACATTTACCCGGAAAAACTACGCGCCAGCTTCGTTTAAGCCAATGGCAACACCCCAAGAGCTTTAATGGGGATCCCGGCCACAGCTCTTGGCGGGAATTGTGCGGAAATTGACTGCCGCAACCTTGACATTCAAGACGGCATAGCCGGAAGTTAACCAAAGATTAACCGCTGCACCTGACAGGCAGTGTGGCGCGTGGCTCGTCTTCCTTCATTTTTTTCTTTCTTAACTCTTGCTACTTGCAAGACGTCCTCGAGGAGACAAATCAAAGAGTTAGCCGCCTCCATCAGCTGCCAAGAAAATACAAATCTTGCTGGCAAAATGGAAATATGTATGGTGCACTTACCAACAGCCAATTTCCCCATTTCTTCAAAGTTGAAGGTCAAGGCTACAGTCGGAAAATAAATGCACTCTGAGATGTTGACTACAGAAAATTGTAATATGTTATATTATTATTTTTGTTTTAATTAGACTTAGGTCAGTACACTGCGACACCAAGCACGTGATTGTTAGGGTAATGTTAAGGATTCTGTAAGGATTGTGTAGATATTGTGTAGATATTGTGTAGATATCTTCATGCTTCATCTAGAAATTCTGCTTTATATTAAATATTTGAAAACAATTTCTCTTTAACATTCTGGTTAGTCAAAAAGTCTTGGGTCCCTCAAGAAAATACTTTTAAAAATTACGCTTATTGATGATATAAATTTGAATATCCCTTATTTTTTGTAAGTGCATCGAACGGACAAGCGGTGCAAGCTCGCTCCGTTTGTGCACCACTTTTGAGTGGATAGCTGCCTCTGCGGTTGTCACCTGCCAGGTAGCGAACACAGGATATTGCGGTTTGAGATGTGCAAAAGCTTAAGGTCTTGCTCTCGGAATTATTTAATGTAAAAACCAAAGATAACACCCACTGGACATCATAAATTGTGCACTCGTGCCTGAAAATAACGATGTCAAACCGATCTAACCCCTTTCCATTGTCCTAGCAGCGCTATGAGACAGTTTTCTGAAAAGATATATCCCTTATAATTGCGAAACTAGTTTGTATAGAAAACGAAAGACAGACGGAAGGACAGATAGCCAGACAAACTGACAGACAGACGACAGACCGACGGACAAACAGACGGACATTGCTATATCGACTCGACTGGTGATGCTGATCAAGAATATTTGTATATATACCGTATGGGCTCGAAGATACCTCCTTCACTGCTTTGCAAATATCACTACAAAGTTATAATACCCTCTGCAAGTGTATAACAATCTACAATAAATTCTTAAACAAACCAAATTAATTATTGTGCAAATTATTCAAAAATACTATATATGCTTCATTATTACCTTTCGTAGAAGCTTACCGGGAAGAACCCTAAAAAACGTATATGTGCAGGTGCAACTGCGGCATATCTGTATTCATAAGTACGCACATATATATTTGCATTCTCTCAATTATCTGCAATTGTTATTTGTTTGTCCTCACTTTACATACGTAATGAAGTCTGGAGCTCAGGCAAATATTTTTCGTATTCCATGTGAATTTCTTGGGAAATATGTACACCCCAAAGGCCACCTCCACCAACCAAACTGAATTAATAAAAATTTTCCCATCTTTTCTGCTCTTTTTTCTTTCAGGTGAGTTTTTCATGTCTTGACAGTTTTATAATATCGTTAATATGATGCATAAATCGTAAGTAGATAAACTTAAATAGACTTACAAAGTTAAACAATTTAATAAGCACTTATCTATAAGGTACTTATAATAAATGTAATAATAAGTTGTAAGTAAAAACACATTAATAAAGATGAGCGTATAGTTTATAAATAATATTAATAAACGGAGTAAGTTGTCATATTTATCCTTCCATATATATCTATCCAACTAATTGGCATAGGTAGAAGATTAAAGTCTGTTACAATATTCTGAAAGGATTGCCCAAGTCCTGGAAGCTCTGACCAGTTCATTTGGGGTCTCGGTTGCCGGACTCTTCTGCCCGTTGAGCTGCTTTTTGCCGGCTTTAACATAGTTGCATGTGGCACATGCACCACAGATGCCGGCCGGATGTCAGTTCGTCAATAATTGAGGGCCATAGGGAGACGGCAGGCTGGGACAAAGGTCCTGCTTCGACATATTCAATCAATTTAACTGACATTTCCTATATCTATCCGCCGCTTTCAATTATGTTAACTATGAAATGGATACGGGTGGGTGGCCCCTATATATATTATGTATTTATACAGCTTATTTATCTGGTCCCAGCGAAAGAGAAATAAGCAGTTATTTCAAAAAGTCAATCAGCTATAAAAATATAAGAAAGATAAAAAAATAAGAATCATTTTAAAGACCATTTAAATGAAGGCTGTTGAAGACAGTAAGGAAACTAAGTGGCTTAAACGCTTTTGAAACCTTAAAATAATTTTTAGAAATTAAAGGAGATTTTTTAAGGGACCAAAAGCATTTGCAATACACTATTGCAACCTAAGTTAGAAAAACTATTAAATAGTAACAGCATTGTTCAGCTCCTCCAAGATTGTAACTATATTATTAACAAACAACATAAGTACTATACTTAAATATAATGCAAGCAAACAGGGACTTGTATAAACGCTTGCCCAACTTGGGTTCATTACGGAACTACGACCAACTGGCCAAGTTAATTACGAAAGAGCGATCTTTCTATTAAACAAAGCAAAACACTTGCACAAACTCAATTGGAATGGAAATAAAAGAAATGAAAAGCGAAGAAAAGAAAAGACAAGAAGAAGAAAACACGAGAAACGAGAGCAAACAAAGGCAAGTGAGCGAAAGAAGGAAGCAAACAATTTCGAATGGCTGAAACAAAAATTGACTTAGAAACTTTAACTGCATAAATGGATGCTGGTTGCAGGATGGTAGGGGAGGTTAGCCCGGAAAAGCTACAACGGCGACGGTATAAAATTGAAAGCGGAAGTGTCCAAGGACCTGGGCTGTCACAGAGCCTGGCGAAAACTTTCCATTTCGATCGGCTTTGCACCCCCTTTGGGATGGCAGCAGCCATTCCATTCATTCCCTGCAGCGCCTGATAAATGTTTGCTAATTTCGTTAATCATACGCCGCGTTGCCCGTGGCAAACCCAGCTATACATATATAGAGAGCCATTGTTGTCTACACCATTCGGATGACTAATGCTCGGGGGAGCCTAAAGCTGGGGCTGCATCTCTCCATCATCACGATTCCCATCACCATTTTGTTGCCGCTCCTGCAAATGCAGCTTAGTCTTCTGTACTTCGTTTTTCTTTTTGTAGAGTGCAGGCAACTAGCTGGCGAACATGTTAGCCTGGTCGACGAGAACCGCCAACTAACAACCACCAACTGGCCAACCAGCCAGCCAGCTAGGCGGCAACATGTTGGCTCGTCCAGGGCTATTTGCCAAAGGCACAGTGTCCGGAATGGCTGTAAAATATTTAATTCCTTATATTTCTTTGTGATTTGTATTCCGAAATATTAATTTAATATAATAGATAATGAGGAAAGACTTTGAACTCCTTATGATCCTTGTTATCCATTTTTTTTTTTTTTGAGGATGCTAACCCCACTGATGCTGGCCATTAATAGACGCACTTGAGGGATAGTTAGAAGATATTTTTCTAGTACAAATTGTCTTTATTTTCATAGTTATGACTGATATATAGTGGTTTAAGGGAATTTAAATATATTTATGCATTTTGGACATGTTATAAAGCGTATATTGAGGATTAAATACAAAAAGAAATGTGCCAAAAGAAAAACCAAGATGGCTTCCCCACAGCTGTTCGCCAGAACTATGTTTTATCCCACAGCATGCAGCACAATTCGACCAAATATAAACCTACAGTGACAACAATAAATCCACTTAATCTACAAACATATATCTAGTGAATGACGTCTGGGTTTTTTGAAAATATCAATTAATATGGAAATAAAAAATGTTTCAACAAATAGTTGCCGATTTTGTGCCTTTTTTGTAGGTCAAAAAACACCTACACCTGGCACTAGATATTGGTTAGCTTAAGCTGTGCTCAAAATATAATAAAAAACTGTACGAGTTCTGCTGGATGCTAAGTTTTTAAAACAAAACATTTCAGCAGTAGCCTACTACAAAAGACCTTACTTCAAAAAGCGATAACCTTGAAAATAATCGAAATTGGAAACTTGTTCAGGGCTTACAATATGCTTTAAGGTATCACAAATTTTTTAGAAATAATATTGTCGAACTTTTGGCATACCCTGGAACCACAGCTTTGTGGCAATCATTCGTCTGGGCTTTCGATTTGGTTTATTTGTTTGATTACGTTTGCACATTGCCTGCCAATCGGCATCGAGAGAAACGCAATTGCGATTTGTTTGGCTTTTTCTTTTTTGGCGGCCTGAAAGAGCACTTCGAGCTTGCTCGATGCTGCCCAGGTTCGAGCGTTCCAACATGTTCGAGTCGCGGTGCCAACCGACCGACCGACCGCTTATCGCGCCGACAGTTTCAGTTGCAAATCAGACGTCTATCGTGGGAGTCGAGCAGCAGCAGCAGCAGCAGTAGCAGCAGCAGCAGCAGCAGCATAACAGCATAGCAGCATAAAAGCATAGCAGCATAGCAGCATCGCAGCAAACATCGGAGCAACACAACAGCAGCAACATCAACATCGCAACAACACTTAACTCTTAATTCAACATAATTCATCGCAGCAAAACATCAATCGTTCCCAGTGCGTTTCTAACTCTACTATTTTTTACAAGTGCCATCGTTTTTTTTCCCTGTGTATGTGACAAAAGAAATTTTGCAATAATACAAAAAAAAAAAAAGAAAAAATGCCAAAACAAAATGGAATATGAAATGAAGCAAATCAAGGGGCAAAGACTCTGCAGTGAAGTGAAGTGATCGCCATAGGAACTATCAGAACGAATCAAGCGCTGAACAGAACTTGTTGCAGGCCAAAACGTTAGAACTTGTTGCAGGGCCCACAATACCTACATCCCCAAAAAAGGTAATACCTGAATAATGATTAACTGAATGGAAAAAGCGGGGGTGTTTTCCATTTCATCAACGAACAGAATCCATAAAAAACAAACCAAAGATCAAGAATAGGCAAATGACAAAGTGCCATAAATAGAAATTGCTACAAAGTAATAACAATCCAAAAAAAAACAAAAAACTAATCGCCTTTATTGATTGTTATCATTTGTTTCCTATAACCGATTCGCTGATTAATACAGCGGCCATAAATATTTGTTGTATTTTAAACAGAACAAAAATAAAACAAGCCATGGTGGTGATAAGTCCAAAATTATGGCAATGATTAATGATGCTGCAGGGAAATGGTAGGAAAGGCTGCAGGAATACAGAGCTACAGAGATCAAAGCAGGCATTAAGGAGAAAAGCCCAATCCAGAGTCAAGGCAAGAGTTAATCCTTTAAGATGTTGCCAAATACTTGTTCCTAATCTAAATCAAAAGAGTTGAAAAGTTGAGAGCGAGGTATAGAGAGAGAAAAACTTAAAGATTTTAATGTGCACAAATAATTGATAATGCTATTTATTTATTTAGAACTTTATAACTAATTTGAACTCGTTCGCATTACAAAATATTCAAAGTTAAGAGAAAAACTCGTTAAATTTCTGAAATAAGACTTAACAAAATCAGCTATAAAATATTAAGGTAGAGAAATATAAGGTTTCATGGACTAAGAGGTTGTTTTTTAGGCCAAAACTAATTTGATATATATGTATTTACTCATGCTAGTTATTTACTATTTTATATTCAAATTTCTTTTCTTGAATTCATATGAAAATATATATTTAAATATGTGAATTACCCCTGTTTTAGTCTTTGTTGTTTTCGCTAAACAAATTTCTAGGAACGTGCTAAGAATGCATTCCTTTTACCAAATAAACAAACTTCACACGGCCTACTATCATTGTTTGTCGAGGCTTAACGTTGTCTCTACCAATTGCTAAATTCACATATTCCCCCTGAAATCTTATCATCTCGAGTATATTCTCTCAAGATGGAAAACTAACACCGTCACTTATCTGCACAAATCGCACACTCCAACTAAAGGCAGAGCTAATCGTGAAACTTGCATCCAAGAGGTTGGTCTCAGCTTCGAGTCCAACTCTGACGAGAGTTTTTTGAACCCAACGAATAGAAGCTTCGGCGAAAACTTTCTGGCGATGACTCAAATAAATCACAATTGCCAAAAAAAAAAAAACAAAAAACGAAAAGCAAATAGCAACAACACGATATAGCGAAGAAGAGCAAAGTTTTCATATCATATCGGCAACAACAATTAGCGTAGTAAACGCATAAACTCTATAAAAATGTGTCGAATTCCCCTAGACACGGATATCGAATCGGAGGTGGTATTATTATATTATAAGAGCAGAGGGTGGAGGGAAGTGCAAAGAAACCGGGCAAATAGTCAGAGGGGGCTTCTGTTTTTGTTGTCTTTGCCCCGAAAACTTATTTTATTTTTCAGTTACTTTGCCCTCACTTAGTCAGCCAGCGAAATGCGGCCGTCTGTCTAAGAATTTTTGGCAGCAATCAAAATTATTATAGAAAGCATATAGCCCAGCAACAACTCACACAATGTCCCAAGAAAATTAACACATTTTGACGAACTTTTTGTGCGGCTGGCAAAACAATTTAAAAATATGTTTATTTCTTTTTTTTCCCCCCAACCACCCCTAAAACCGAGGGAAATACTAAGAAAACTAGAAATGGTAATTGAACGAACTATGGTTGCTCTTTCATTTGATAGGATGGGCTTTAAAAAAAAGTAATATTAAATAAATTAAGTAGACAACAAAGATAATCAGTTGAAAGTCCAAAGGGAGAAGGAATAGTAATATTCTTTAATATTTTTCCAGCTTAAGAGATTATTTTAAGGAAAACGTTAACTAAAATAGATAACTTATATTCAAATACTTACTACAGAAATAAATAGCAAATATTAAAATAAGAACACATAATAAAATATACTTCAAAATTAATTAAAAAAGATCTTAGTTAAGGGAGCTACCAACACTCCTCCAAGAAGTTAGAAAATTATGGATATTACTATACCTCAAAAATCCTCGCCGAAAGTCTAACTGCCCCAGGCAATCCACAGGCAAGAAAAGAAAACCGAAAACCTAACATAAAAAAAAAAAATAAAGATGAAAATGAGGAAATGTTGTAGTAGAAGACAGGGAAACGCACATTCCCGGGCGCTTTAGGAATTCATCAAAATTGAAATGCTTGTGGGTCTGGTGGATAAGTGCTCCTCGTGTCGCATAATTAACGCATTCCCTGGTGCAACTGCGAGAGATGTCCCCGTGTCTCCGTGTCGTTTCTCGTTATTTTCTCGGCCTTCTCGGATTTAAGGAGCAAAACACATAAGCATTATGGTGCCGTTAGCTGGGCTTAAAATTAATTTTGCTGGCACCCCAAAAAAAGTAGCAAAAAAAAAATATACAGGCCAACAGAGAACCGAAAAACAGAACTTATTTATAAAACTGAGCAGTCGAGTGGATGAATATGCCGCTCCTCCTGCCCGCTCCCTTATTGTATTATATATTTCTTTATATTTTTTTTGGTTTTGGGCCCTGAAACGAACGATAAAAATAAACCAAAAGCCAAATGGCGAACGAGACAAAACAGTTTTTCACCAAAAAGTCGCAAAGGTGTAAAATATATATGGGAAAATAATGAGAGAACAAATGAAAACGAGCAAGTGTATGAATGAATGAATTCTTTTTCGCAGAGATAAATACGCATAAAACGCCGCTGAAAAATTCCAAAGAAAATTTGAACGTATATAAAAAAGTAACAGCAACAACAACAACAGCGAAAAACACGTAAAGCTAAAAAGCAATTAAAACAAATTGTGCCGTAAGTCAGGTCGGTGGGCTTACGGGCCAGTCCTCCGGAAAGCAACAAAAAACAAAAAAAAACAACAAAATACAAATAATAATAAACAGAGACGAGCAAGGAGCAAGGAACCGCCACCACCGAAGGATCCAGGACCCGAAAAATCCCCCACCACTCCGCCGAAAAAGGTAACCAGGAATTATTTAATTAATATTTCATACAAAACAATCAAAACGAAACTCGCCAACTGGAAGAGACTCTCTTGTCCCAATGCCGCATACTTTTGGTCCCCAAAAAAAAACAACACCACACCATAAACATATATATATATATTTATATATATATTGCGTATTTATTACATTTCTCTGCTCCCCCTTGAATCGCATATTATTTTGCAGTCGATTGCATTTGATTCGATTTGCGGTCGAAATTATGCGCAGAAAATATACGAATGCCGGCGGGCATTGTTTTTGGCAGGCTTCGTTGGATTTTCGCCATAATATTTGTGTGCATATTTTAAAAAGGCTTTGACTTTTTAGGGTTGCCCCACCCCTCACGATACGTTCCGGTTCGCGTGATTTTCCAATGCATTTTCCCGCCTTTTCCCCGCCTATTTATGCGAAAACAATCGAAAAGTCAAAACTTGTTGAGCGTGATTTCTGCTTCGTTCTGTTTCACGAGGATAATAAATGCATTTCAGTGGATTTAGATTGTATTTATTTATATTTATATTTGTTTGCTAACTAGGAAACGGAACACTTTGGATTAATTTAACATAAGTAATTATTTATATTTGAATTTGAATAGATTTGTCATCATATATTTGGCTTGCCCATTTTATGAACAGTCAAATTTCACTATAATCGGCTTTACCACGTTAATGGAAACCGTTTTAATTAGTCAGTAATTAATAGGCCTTTTATATTGCCCAGATTATTATGCATAATCTGTTGGAATTCATGAATATTTATTATCTGTATCTTAGCAAGGGATACATTTTTTCTACTGCGTTTTATTACATTTCGTAGTCTTCAAAATACCTGCCGGCGTTTTGAGCTCCGTTCTTATTGTTATTTGCATTGAGCCTAAATTAAGGCTTTTAGCCTTCAGTGCCTCTGACTCGGTTTTAATTGCTCATTCGAATGGATCCACTCATATGGCACTCGTTGAGAGTGGTTCTTGAGAGAAAACCACAGCGTCCCGCAACGCCTTCAATGACCCCACCAGAGGCATATCGGAAAAATCCTGCATCTGCAGGAATGTCAGCCATTCCGGTGATGAAGAGACCGATGAAAGTGCACATTATGGCTGACTGTTCTGCCACAGCGCCGGCCACACAGTTAGTAATTGAACAAAAATGCAGAATTGAAATCAATGTGCGGATTTAATAAAAAAAATATACATTTTTATAAAGATTCTGAGAGACTCTTTAATTAAAGCTTTCATTCTGAGCAAAAGCTATTTAATGACTTATAAGAATATATAACTTATCATAACATCTCCCATTTTTACACCATTTAATCTTCAATCTAACTCTTACTTTTTCCAACCTTTTGTTTGGTTGTAAATACCTCAAGTGCTGAGCGCTACTGTTTATTTTTAAATACAGCATTACTTCGCATTGGGTATTTTAAATAAAAAGAAAAACAAATCAAACAAAAATTAATAAAAATTAATCAGAAAACAGAAATGCGAAATGTTTCATAATCGGCCGTGGGGCAGCAGGAGGGTGTTCGGATGGCTGGATGGGGGCCACTAACAGGCCGATAAGATAGCACCCCCTCAATGCGATAGAGAGCCGGCGACTTAGGGCCTGAAGTAGGCATTTTGGGGACAAGAGCTCCGCAAGCCCCAAAAAATTATACAATTCACACGGTAGATAACACCCGGAATCAACTCAAGTGAAGGAGTTTAGCCGGCCGTGTGACATAACCGGGTGTCCACTGTAGATCGATCCGCGCCGATTGACGCATATTAAGTCGGCAGGCGACATGACGACTGGGAAGGCCAGCGAAACTTATATAGTATGTGTGTTTCACAACCCCACCGTACACGCCGCCCCCCCCAAAAAAATAACTGAAAGAAAGAACCCATAAAAATCTTGATGCAAAGATAAGCCAAAACGTATTCGGTGCGATGATTAGATTTCAATCTAAAGATATAGATTTTCGATTGCCCATCATCACGCGATTTGAGCGCAAAGAAACCCGATTTAATATATCAGAAATCGGTTTAATAAAATTTAACAATCGATATATCTCGCAAGTAGTCGTCATAGATCTAATGTGATAATATCGAACTCATGTATCTAAATTGTTCGACTTCATAAAAATGTATTTTAGCGATAAAACCGATATATATTATCATGCAATAATAATTATGTCGTTTTATTATTTCCTTATAATACTTTTCCTCTAATACTTTGCTCTTATATCGACATACCCATTTCTATCCTGTTTGTGAATACAATTTAAAAACATACTTATGTTATCTCTTTTATCGATATATCTTCCTTTCCCTAACGTATAACCGAAGGATTTCTTTCCGTTTCGCATTGGTGCCGCTACTTTTGCCAAATCGTTCAAATCGATTGGCAAATTAAGAGCAGCAAACCACAGTTTCGAAACAAGATTGTCAAAATAAAAAAATAAAAAAGCTCCTGCTGGTGCAGCGAATACGAAGGATTGGTGGAGTTGTGAGAGAAAGAAAAAAAGTGCTAGCACATGTGTCTTCAATTTACATTTAAATGAAAAAAAGAAATGTTGAAATGTTCGATCAGAACTTCGGTGCATGCATTCCCTCCCTTTTATGAGTCACATTTGCAAGGCAAATGCTTTCGTAGCCATTCATTTATTTGCAGTTGGCTGGAAATGCTTTCCAAATGAGTCTCTCCCCGGTGTGAGTCATTTTTATGTTTATTGGGAAATCAGAAGGAATCAGTGAACCCCCTCCCCGATTGCTACAATATTGCTAGATTGATTGGCCAGAATATTAGACCAATCTTCAGGGTCTATATAAGGGGATCATTACTTAAGATTTTGAATTCATTCCGCTTATATTCCCTTGCTAAATCTCTTGAAAAGTCAGTTCCTTTGGCATTTCCTCGAGTACTTAGCCCGAGTTCTCATTACCATCACATTGCGAATGAGCCATTTTGATTCATTTGCGCCCATTTCCTATGCGGCACGAACTCCGAGTGATTGAAATGTAATTGACAGCCCTGTCTAAGTGGCCGTCCCCGCATTCTTTCCCATTTTTACAACGCACACACTCACAGATACTTAGCACAAAAGAATAATATACAGATACCGATACAGCTACAAGATACAAGATACAAGTCGCAGCTGTTAATGCAAGGCTAGTCATGTGCTTCGATTTATCGACAGCATTTCTATTTGTACTTTTGCCGCAAAATATTTACACAATTGACAGCTGCTTCTGTTCACCGCCCATTTTCCTACCCGACTTTCCCCCCAGGCCACAATGTGAGTGTGTGAGCTGAGCCGCTGAGCTGCTTTATGTGCTCCTCGTACCAAATGAATTATCAAAGCTTATTGTCACATAATCTTTGTCAACATGACTCAAAATACCCTCCACGGAATGCTAAGCCAGCGATGCTGCAAGCTCCGGCTTTTCCCCCTTGGAGTACACGGACTTTTCTTGGGGGGGTGGCTCTTTCTTTCCAGTGGAGAGGAAAATGTTTGTAATAGGGTTTTTCCACGAAGCAGGGCTTCGTGTGATAAAAAAAAAGAAAGAAACAAATAGATGGGATAAAGAAAATCAATTTGGTATAAAGAACACTAATTGAAATTAATTTGGTTAGTGTATTCTAGTAAATGCCAACTTATAGAAGTTCAGGATAATTTATTGCCTTAAAATAAGCAAAGGACGAACCAATCTATTAACACAAACAATTGTGTAATAATAATACATTAATATCACTTTGGGGCATGACAAGTTTATCATTCTAAAGCCCTTTTGACACATGCATTTTATGCTAATCCCTTACAATTTCAACTCGTTGCCTTTAAAGTCTTTCCCCCGACCGCCTGCCCTATTGGGCGTATACGTAATATTTCAATTTGCACATATTTTAGAGGTCGCCTTGACTATATTGCTCCTTTACCCTTTACTGTTATCGTCCCACTCCCTCTCCCCTTACTTTCCCTACACTTTCACTTATCTCAGATTATTAAACACGCCGGGGGAATTCACTTGACTCAGTTTTTCAGGTCGTGTAGCCTGTTAGTCAGGCTCTTACACCATTTTCATGAGTGCGGTCTCGAACTCGGGCTCACTATACATTAATTCCCAGACCGCAGAATTCACACAAATCCGCAGAGAAAGAGTGGATAGATGAGGTGACGGCGGGATAAGGGGCAGATAACCTCAAATCAGTTGAAAAGTTTTGTAATTAAATAGTAATATGAATGCGTCTGGACGTGCCAGCGTTGATAAGAGCCACTTGGTAACAAGTTTAATCAATCATTGACATTCAACAATCTAGCAGCATTTGGTTTTTTTTTTTGTTTTTGTATTTTGCTGGCCAAGACAACAGGCGAAAGCCCGTGTACTATATTGATTATATCTGATATCTGTGACAGGGGATGACAAAAAATATAGGCTTATTAATATTGCTTCGAATATTACCTCCTTATGTCAATATCCATTATTAGAAAACAGAACAGTAATACATTTGTATTGGTATTTATTTTGATCTATCACAGTACAGGTTTTTCATCTTGTTAGGTTAAGTTTTAAAAAGTATTTCTATAACTTCGATATATTCAATTTCTTTATTCATTTTCATAACATATTTTGTAAGATAATATTTTTTATTTGTATGCTTTCTCTTCTATGAAATGATGTAGTAAATATCCTTAGTAAATACAATAGTTTGTATCTCTTCGATTTATCGATAATTAATATCAAAAATTCCGATAGTTTCGATAACATTTACTATAAGAAAATGGAATTCTGAAAAGATATACAAATAATATCCTTTCTGATCCACCAATTATTGACTTTGCATATACTTACGACTTACAATACAAATTATTAAGTCTATCGATTAATAATTACATAATGTCCTAATTCTCTACTCTGAATTTCTTGAATTCATTGATTTCTTGCCAACATTCTGTCCGTTTTATGGCACATGGTGTTGAATTTGAATTTTGCATTGAAAATCAAGGAGAAACCGAAGTTGACAAACTGTCGGCATTCATTTTTGTTGGCCATGGCTAATGGCGAAAATTAACGCCCGCAATTTGTGTCAAACCAAAGTTCAAATGGTCAATAGCATTGACAATCTGTTGTTAGCCATTGGAATTTTCCAAGGAAATTGCATAGGGGGAAAATGGGTAGCAGCCACCATGATGATGGATTGGTTTTGCAATTGGCCAGGCAAATGCCAAATGCCGAATACCAAAGACAATTACGAAGCCCCCAGATGCATGATGTGTGCCAGGAGTCAAGGACTTATCGATAATGAGTGTAGGAATGTGCCTCCATTCGATATAATTCGATTTAACTAAGACAAGTAGCTCCAGATTACTTTTGGGCAGCACATCGAGTGTTCAATTATTAGCCATGCTTAG
Organism: Drosophila kanapiae; assembly: GCA_008042475.1. Lineage (NCBI taxonomy): Eukaryota > Metazoa > Arthropoda > Insecta > Diptera > Drosophilidae > Drosophila > Drosophila kanapiae. Next base: position 283,636 of record VNJM01000686.1, on the reverse strand, counting down.
TCTGTGTTTAATTACGAAATTGTGCAGCGAATGTAAATGCAATAATAAAATTGATGATGGCCCGAACGGATTTGTGACTAATTAAAAATGGTTTCTGGTCACCGTAAAAGATAAATCAAGAAGAATTATGACCTGAAAGTCTCGGTGGTTTTAATTAAAAATAAATTTATTGAATTGGAAACGACAAAATCTTTGGAGAAACCTCCGTCGTTCGAGCTTCCAAAATTGTAATTGTGTATACGAGAGAGAATGTTCTGTTCACCTCGGTTCTGTTTCAATATAAACATCGATAAATAATAACTTCTTTCATCTTTTGTGTACGGCCAAACGAAAGCCGCAAATAATAAAAATTCTATTTCGAAAAGTTCAATAATAACCACACCATTTGGGCAATGAACAATATACTTAAATTGTTTGGCCAATGCCTTTATAAATAGCCAATTGATTTTTGCTTTAGCAAATCCATAAAGGAAATCGAAAGGCAAATTAAAGAAATATATATATTTAATGTGGTGCAAATTGGATTTCTTCTGGGCCATCCATCAAAATTGGAGTAGGAAAAAAGAAATGCCTATTTGTCGAGCATTTCTCGTTTTGATTGTTAGCCGACATTGCGCATACGACCTGTTATCTGTTCAAATTAACAAAATAATTGAATTGGATTGTTTGATTTACCAGCTGGCGCTATTCAAGAGCAATTCTTACACGCCAAGAACCATCGACATCATCATCATTTGCCTTTAACGAAACGAACGGCTAGCGAGCATAAAAGTAAAGTGAAATTTTTTTTCGTTTCTTTTATTTTTGCATGCCACGCCTCCCAAAAACGGCCCCCGCCCCTAGCCATTCGCTTTCCACTTGAGCCATCGATTTTCGATTTTCCAGCTGCCTCCGTTTTTCTTCGTCTGCCTTTGGCTCGCTCCCTCACTTTTTTGTATTCTTTCCTCGCTGTTTTTTTTTTGTTGTGTTTTTTTCCTTTTGGGTCGCCGAAAACAAATAGGTGAAAAAAAAGTGAATGGAATGGCAGGTGTGCATTGCAGGTCACGTCATATTACTTGAATCAGACCAGGCTTTAATTTTGATTAAATTAAAGCAACAAAACATGTTTCTGCGGCATTAAAATAGAGCAAAATATATGAGTATTCAAAGAAATCAGTTTACAAAATTTAAATCAATATTTAAAAGCTGCATATATATCTATATATATACTAAATGACAATTTGTATTAAACAAAAAGAGGTTTCCACCTTTACAATGTTTTAAATACTACTCGAAATGTTTGTAATAACACTTTCAAGCCGCCCCGGTTTTTCTTCGCATGTATGCGGATGATTTTCCCTTTTGATCTGTAATTTGAAATCAATTTTGGAGGCAGTCAGGTGCAAAAAAGACAATGCGACACGCATGTTCATCAAATTTCACTTAGGATTCGAATCTCATATTCGCATTTTGGATTTTTTTTTTTTTTTGTGGCTTCGGGGCCCCTTCTGTTCTCTCGTCTGATTTCTAATTACAGGGTCTTCCGTGGGGCAATTTTGGGGCTCGGTACCACAGGCTCGCTTGCCTTGATTATCGTTGAGTAGAAAAGCTAGCAAAAACATGTGCAGTCGTCAGGCGAAAATTAATAATCGAACCTTGGGAGCGGGCCACAGCTGTCACAACCGAGGGAGTCGTCGACAGAGACGGATTGCCGGCGAATTGTGGTCTGGAAATTGTGGCCAAATAATTTGCATTTATGCAACGCAATCCGTATTGGATTTGGTTTGGTATTTCATTTCACAGAGTCGTCTCGTCGTCTCAGTCAACAGTATTGGGCCCGAAACCCTAAAGTCCAAATGGAATTTCGAGCACAATGGTCTCACTCCTCCAGTCAATGTGCGGCGTTTTGTCAATAAGTCACATGTGTCCAGTCTCAGGAATCCTGATTGACTTGGATGGTTATGATTACAACATTGTTTCAACGATTGTATGTGGTTATGGCATTTGCTAATTAGCGCATTTTGACAGTTAATGTTTGACTTATAATAACAAGATACAGCTGCCAGAAAGGAAGAACATCGTACATAACTAGAACTGCAAGATACAATTCCTTACACTCATAATTAAGATGTAAATTAGAACTGAGGAATATGTTGTTAAGAAAATATTTACCAGTAATTTCTTAAACGAATTCAACCTTTATACAAACATATTTATATTCATGGCTTCCTGGCATATTTTATTTCAATTTTATTATAATTTCTTTCCATTCCAAGCGCTGGCTTTCACCAATTTGGCCCGCAATAAAATTCGTGGGGGGAGAACCGAAATAACGACATAAATGACACACGCGACCATCCATCAATGGCCATTATGTCATGGAAAATATATGCTCCATTTTTGTTTGGCCCCCGGGAAATGAAAGTGGAAGCGAATCTAAATAGATTTCCCCCAAATGTCGTTGCGAATGTCGATGCGCTACAAATGAAAATTCAATTAAAATATTTGAAGCCGTCTGGTTTTCGTTGAAATGCAAAAATCAAATCAAGCACTTATGCTTTTTGCCGCGTCGTTAATCCAGTTTAAAAGAAAATATTTATGAAGTTTTATTGGCCATTCCTTACATCATAAATTTGTTGTAAGCTGTACATTTAAATCCGTAATAAATGTTGATGAAATCAATTATGTGAAGTGGCTCATCCTTAAAGTTTGTCGTCCATCAAATTATTACAATTTAAGTACATTGTTTTCCAAGAAAGGGTCTCAGATCTTTAAAAGTATTTTAATGAGATCCCTTGTTTTGCATAAACTTTTGCCTTAAATATCTATCCCACTTTCTTGCATTTTGCCCCCCATTTAAAATTCTTTTTGTTTTGTTGTCCCGAAATTTTGTCAACCTTTTTTTTTTTGCTTTTGTTTTTGTGTTCTTGTTGTCTGCTGACGGATTTTGATTTGAGTTTCCGCACTCTACCGGCTAGCCAGTTAGCCAGCTACCTGTTGTGCATGAATTTTGAATGAGTTTTTGATTAGCTTTTGACATACATAATCCTGAGTTTGCGATAGAATGCAAAAGTTTTTAGCCCGCCGTCACAGACAGGGGTTGTGGTGCCGGAACTCTTCCTTCGCTGGTCAGTTGGCTTACCCGGGAAATAGCCGATATAGATATATATATATATATATAAATATATATTTATGTACATATGCGTGTAGTATATATATCCCGGACATAGTGCAAAGTTCGACAAAGTTGTGATAATAATTAATTAGGTTGAAGTTGGACAGCACTAACTTTATTCCCGCACAATGGGCAGAATATGGAACAAAACCTAGTTTAAAAAACAAGATACCATTGCAGATGGTAATGCAAATAATTGGTAATCTAACAAAGCGATTATCTTTTTGTTAAATATAAATTAAATACAAAAATCGGCTAGTTTGGAACGATCGTTGCTATGATAGCTATAAGATTTAGTGGCAGGATTTTTATGAAATAGAAGATAATATATTTAGTTTAAATCTGATATCTTTAAATATCGACGAATACAGACATATAACCGAGAGACCGACGGACGGATAGACAGTCTAACAGAAAGAGGAATGCCAAACGGACAGACCGATCGACAGATAGACGGACAGGCGCACGGACAGACAAACAGAAATGGCTAAATCGACTAGACTGGTGACCAAGAATATATAGATCATTTATTGGGTCAGAGTTGCCTGCATCACTTCTTGGCAAAAATCATGACAAAATTTAAATACACTATGTTAGGGTATGAAAAGAAACTAATTATAAGAAAGAGCCGTAGAAATCCTAGTGAAATATATAGAAGAGATAATACCAGGCGACAGCTAATCCAGCAAGAGTTATCGCCCTTGCTTGTTGGCCTATTTGCGATAGCCAGCTAAATGTGTATGTTATTATTATTGTTTTTCGTCTCGTTTCCCTTTTTTTTCATTTTTTTGTTATTTGTTGTTGCCTTTGTTCTTCTTTAGCCGCTTTTCAAATAAACTGATAAGCAGATAAGGGCTGTAAAAAATAAAACCGAAAGCAGCAACGACTACGAATAACTTGTTAACATGACTTTGATTGTGATTTATAGGACACACACCATAAACTTATCGCGGCAAATAGAAAATGCGCGCAGAAAAGAATAAATAAAAAAAAAGGCTGAATAAACAAACGCCAGAAATAAAAATAATTGTAAACTAATCGGAAACGTGTGAGCATTGACAATTGTCTGGTCTTGTTGTGGAGATAATACAAGTATGGATTAATATTTATTACTTGTTTCAAGTTTTCCTTTACATTTTCTAAACAATTAAACTGAGTCAAGGACCCAGCACATCCTTGTTTACCATTTTAATCAATCGATAGGCGAATCCTTTCCACTGTCCCGGAGTCCAGAGACTCCAGATGTTGACCACACAGGAAGTGGTGGGCGTAACACTCAACTTGGATGATGCAAATAATTGCCAAGTTTCAGCCACAAACAAGCCGGCGAGAAAAAAAAAATGGTGAAAAGGAACAGCGGCAGCATCCTTGGCCGAATGCAACACAAAGTCGAGTGCAACTTTCCTGGTTTAATTGAATTAAGCGAAAGTTTTGCATTATCGGACAGGGCTAAGGGACGGGGTGGTTGGAAAGACAGCAAATGGAAAACAGGATAGTGGCAAAAATGGCTAAAGGGAAGCGTAAAGTTGTCATTGCCGTTGCCATAGCCAGTGGCAACAAAGTTACACGCCGGGCGTTTAATTAAGGCATTTCGCCAAACTGACCAACAACTCCTACTTACTTTGTCAACTTCTTTGTGCTCTGGAATGCCACATGAAAAGTGCATAGAATTTCCAAAAAATGTATCCGATTGCACTTGGCAAATGATGGAAAATGTTTGAGAACTTTACATACAATTCAAATTGGCTAACTAAGATTGTTTTGCGTAGCATTAATATAGGGGAAATGTGTATTTATAGGAATAAATATATACATACAGCTATTTAATTACAGCTTAAGATTGAATGAAAAATCTATTACAAAACGAGTCACACATGGTTAGAAAATGAATATTAAATATTGTGACCTGCATCTACATTTGTGAATCCTTTTGAACCCTGTGACTAAGCTCCAATCATTATAATTACAACAAAATTACACAATTTAGAGCTCGATATGCTAATTCCGTAATTTATTTCGTTTGCACACTGTACACTCTTTCATCTACTTACGTGTTCAGACTGAAAACCAATTATGAGCCAGTGCTCGGGTCTCCAGCAATTTGCCAGCGTTCAATTGCAGGCAAGTTTGGGCTTCGGTGGGTGTGTTGCCAACGATGCAGAGTGTAGTATATAGTCTGCCATCTAGGTATGCAAAAAAGTCCCCTTTGAACAGGACTTCCGGTTATACAATTGATTCCAGGAAAAAGTTATATATTTTTATTGCTCTTTCTTTTTTTGAGTTCCACAGTAAAGTAACTTTAAAATAATAAAATAAAAGTAAAAATATATCGATTTTAAGACGATTTGTATGACTTCGATATATTATAAGTCTACGATATATTTAATAATAGTACATTTAGTCGTATAAATTAAATATTTATTTATTAATCAATTTAGCGATAACTCATATATACCGATAGAACAAAATAACAAAAAAATTTTAAATAATTACTGTTCTTCCGTAAATATATTGCGATATTTCATATGTGGTTGACTACTCTGCAATAATTTCTCCAAATTATCGATAACTTCGATATTTATTACATAATTTTTGTAACAAAAAGTTATTAATATATTTACTCTTCTAGCGCAACGATATATTTTATATTTGGTTGAGCGCTTCCCGATTATTGGTCAGAATAATCGATAATATCGATTTTAAGTATCAGATTGACTTAAAATCGATATTATCGATTATTCTGATTAATGGTATCTAAGGGTTTTCGATATTTCTCTCGATATACACGTTGACATCCCTAGGTAGCAACCATCACACACGTCGACAAGTTCGCTCCACTCAACTCGAGTGGCTTCGCTTAGCCCCGGCTTTTGGCCCTGTTTACTTGTCAATTGAGGCAGGGGTTAATGGGAAGGGGGGCAGAGGGGAAAATAAGGGTTAAAGCCGGTTAGAACACAACGAAAGTGTGGCGGTATTGTCTCGCTGGCCTTTTGCATGTTCTGTTATGATTGCTTTGCCGCTGCTCACCGCCCCACCGCCGCACCGCAACGCTGCACCGTCTCCCTTCGCCTTTGCCAACTATAATTCCGCAACGGGGAAAAGTTGGAAAAGTGTTGCTGTAGGGAGACGTGAAAAGCGAAATTCCAATCAAATTTGAAAGTAAAGTCCGTTGCCTCATCAAGATAATCGCCTTTTATTGGCCCTTCGAGTGAACTCATTTTTGCGGGTCGGCGGGATAATCAGAGCTCTTTAAAAATCGCCCTGTTCTGTCTTTTATTTATTTAGGGTGGCATTAAAAACTCAATATATCTGCGATTAAATTGACGCCAAATTGCTGACAAAATTGACACTAAAAAGTAGGTAATTTTCGAGATATTTCCATAAAAATTAAGTTAGGGAATGCGAATCTGCAATCATTTCTCAGTACTTGAGTTAAGGCATATTATTCCCTTGTTTTTCTTAGGGCTTAAAGAACATTCAGATAATTATCCTGCTTGACATATCAAAGTTAAGAAACCACTTAAGCACTTCCTGCTTTCATATTTTATTTACCTTAACTATTGTTAAATGAGAAGCAAAGCCATGGAAGTAACAAATATTCTAATGCTTTTTGCCACTCTGCCAGCTTTTCTATGATAAATGAACTCCATTTGCAACTACTCGAAAACAAAAGTTTCGCACAGCCACAAATTACTTTTAGTTTCCCGTTTCTAATGCCAAAGAGCGACCGCTTTTAAAAAATGCATTTGTTGCAAGTTCGCAAGAATTCGCGAAGCCTTTTTGCATTCTAAAGCAAAGCCGAAATAAAAGTTTCTAGAACTGTAATTGCATTTGGATTCACCTCATCGATCATCCCTTTTTACCTAGCCAGTGTGAGAGGGAAATGGACGCGTGTCAATTTGATTTAATAATGAATGGCATGGCATTTGCAGGCGATCGAAGGAACTGAAAACTTTTGACGGTTGCATTGCTGGATTTTCCCAGCATTTCTTTTGGCGGATTTTCCTTTTACCTTTACTCATTAGCTATGTTTACGTTGATTTCCACCACATACTTTCTCTTCCCTGCCTCTCTGTTTATTTGGTTCAATTTTTATGCCTTTCTGTCGACATTTTATTGGGATTTCGTTTGCGCCTCCATTCATCAAGTATACGCAGCGTGGTACACAGCACCCGAGCCGTAAGTCTTTCATCATTTTTATTCGGTGTCTGCACTGAGAGGAATGTTATGAGTTTCAAAAGTAATAATTAATAATGCCGGAAATGTAGAATATTATAATTTGAGAAATAAAATATTTGAAGTGTCGGATTTATTGTGAAATTATTTAATTTAAATCTGAACTTCTATAAAAATGAATTTCTATTTCCCGAATTGTTTCTTAAATCACCCTTAAATTGCTGACAGTGCCGGGAATACCCCCGAGCTCTCTCGCTCTCTTATTTTATTTTGGGCTTTTCTTTCATTTGTGGGTGGCCCGCAGCGTATTCAAAAATTTATCAATTCTTGCGGGGAGCAAGGCAATAAATCGCCATTTAAATTGAAAAATCTTTGCCCTGCCTTCACACATATCCCCCCCACCCACCGCGCATTTTGTTTTATGTTTTCCTTTTTTCTTGTATTTTTTTTTTTATTTTGTTGTTAACATGATTAATTGCGTGTGTGTAACCCCGAGATGGTTGGTAGTAGTGGTGGAAAATGGTGTTTTTCCAACGCAGCTGCGACGGCATAATGAGCGCTGTCATTAACTTGTTTTATGTCGCCTAATCAAGTTGCTTTTTGCCTGACCAATGCGAAAGTTTTAGCCATAGTTGGGTTTTTACGCCCCTGCAACCTTGGAAGTGGTTCAACTTGGCCGGACCAAACAAATTAACCAGGTCGGGCTAAGGACTAGGCGATACGGGGGGAAAAATCGGAGTAAATACTTGGAGAGTCCTCGGTGTGGTCCGAATGTGTTCTACTCATGCATTAAAGCGATTCCCCTTTTGTGACGCAAATTTCGGCAATTAAAGGCCACAATGGCTGTGCAAATAAGTAATATGTTGCTTGTATATTTTCCAAGCCGTTTTACTACTCGTTTTAATGGCCGAAAACTATATATTTTCCAAATGGCTCATTAAATATTTGATAATCACTTCGTGGCTGGTTGGAAATGTTGTGTTTATTGAGGAAATTTTGCATGACCTGATGAAATATTAATTTTTTATCGAATTAATTGTACATGGGGATCTTTATTTTTTGCCAGGAAACTTAAATACATTTTTTTGATAAAGTTAAAAGTCCCTAATCACCATTATTTTATGTGTGGAGAATAAATGTAGGACTTTGTTTTTTTGTATAACAAAAATACATGCAATTTAGACAAAAACAAATTGGTGTTTACTTACATTTTCGGTAAACATGAATTGCGAACAAAATAAAAGTAAACAGGGAGGAAAACAAATATTGAAATAGAAGCTGTAAATGGTTTGCAATGTTTTTTTTTTTATTTTAGGAAAGCCAAACAATATATAATGGTTATTAGTTTATGCCTTGTAACTTCATACCTTAATTTTCATAAAATTAGTTGTCTAAATTCAAGTTAATGGAATTTCGTAAGATGACTTTGGACAAAGCGCAAATTATCTGCCGGAAACTTGACATTTCCCAGCAATTTGCCGCAAAATTCAACCGAATCAATGAGAACCCTTGCCCTAGGTGCCTCTGAGTGATATTGAAAATTCTAAAGATCCTCTCTGCAGGGTCCTTTGTCCTGGCCAGACCATAGTATTCGTCGCCGTAATCCCCGGTTCTTGGCCTGAGGGCACTTTAAGTGTCCACTTCCTAGTTGGAGCCTTAAGCTCCTCGAATGGCATTCGCAGTGGCATGGCGATGTCCTTGCTAACTGTTGCCAGGAGTAAGTAGAAGGAGAGAGAAAGGAGAGGAGCGAGGAGAGCCATTAACGTTGATGCGCTTAATGCTAACACACAGATACTCGCACATGGCCAATCCTTTGGCTCCTCCTCTCCCGTATTATATTTATGTGTGTGCTTATTATCCTTATCACATATTTTGTCAGAGAGCCAGCGAGTGAGAGGGAAGCAGGCAATGCCTGGCAAATGTCAAGCGTCCTCGCCAAAGGATCTACACTCCGAGAAACTAGTCTACACAAATTAGTTAGTAATTAATTACTAACTAAAGTTGTCTTTGGAATTTTAGGGGAAATCTTTTAGAGACATTCTTTATCATTTCAAATTGTGAGAAATTCCTTTTAAAAATTAAACACCCATTTTTTTCCCAGCCCTTTCCATATTTTTTTTTATTTCCCTCTCAATATGGAACTGTCAGCGATTGGCATAAAGTCGACAGCTTCGATGGCTGTCACTCAGTGGTCTCCATCTGAATGAAGGTCCTTGCTGTGCTCCTTGTTTCCCTCCTCTCCTTTCTCTTTGCCCCATTCCGATCCTGGTCCCGCCTTTTTCCCCATATTAGTCCCTTTTTTTTTCCCCGCTCACAGCTTATGCAAAATATTTGCCATTGTCTCCGACCATGTTGCCATGTTGACAACTTAATGCCGGGGTAGAAATAAAAAAAATATAAACAGAAATACACATTCGATGGATGGCTAAGCGCCGACAAAGGATCAAGAGGGGACGCAGTAAGGACAATAGAGGGTCAGGATATAGAAGGGGGCAAAATGCCATTGGTTGCACTCTTCGCTCGATTCGATTACATGCGTCTCTTGTCTTCGATTTTAGCGTAAAGTGTTGCAACTTTTGCGGCCTGTAAGGGTTCTTAGTTTCCGCAACTATGGAGTTGGGTGGAGCTCACCAAATATTCCTTAAAATATCAGCTACTTTAAGTGCCCAACAAATAGAAGAAGATTTGTTAAATTTTTTGCTAACTAATTTGCTGCCTAAAATAGTTTAGTTCATATTATCAAGTTACGAAAATTCCGAAATTCTTTTTTAAAATCCTATATTAAATCCTGCAAACCAGTCAGCCTGTTAGAACCTTTCACTCGCATTTTTCCCAGCATGAAATTTCCCCTTTCTAGCGTTGCCTTAAAGACCTGAGTTCCTGCATAGTTCTAGGCATCGCATTTTGCTGCCCCGACTGGCAGCTAATCAAATTTTACACCCAGGACTAAAGGGTTGGCCAAATGGGTGGAGAATGTGGCCAACTGTGGGGTTGTCCGCGCAGCGCAAACTTGTTGACAAGAATCCTTTGCCGCTCGGCTACTGCAAAATTAAATTGGTCGCGTTGCAGGATGCGATGGGTGCCGGTAAGATGGAAAAAAAAGAAGGATATGCAGGCCAAATGACAGCGTTCAGAATTACAAAAAATAGAACAAGGTGCACAGCCCTGGGTTGACGAAGACAATCGAGTTTCGGAGTTTTGATTTTTTGTGGAAAAGCCTTTGAAAAAAAGGTGACAAGTTGATATATGAAACTGAAACGGTTAAGTTCATACGAGAAGGTTTAAATATATTAAGGCTTTTATCAAAATATATAAAAATAACTGCAGAAGGCACATGGAAATATCAAATATTAGCTTATATTTTATAACAATTACGTGACATAAAAAGTAATAGAAAAAAACAAAGAAATAACAATGGCTTGTGTAGAAAATCTTCAACATTTTCCCCGACTTTAAGCGAATAAATATCCGAGATTTATCAAAAGATTTCTGTAAGCCAAAAACCGCCAGAGGCCAAGCCAAGTAGACAACCTGTTGACGGATATTGTAGCGGCTGCTTGTTCCTCTTCCACACAGATATTTATATATATATATAGAATATATATTAGTATGTGGCATAACCTTCTTCATTGTCGTTTATGTGAAGCAATTTCCCCTCAAAATCAATAGAAGAGCCGAAGGGGCAGAGACCGACAAGCAACAAGCAAACACACAAGAAACAACCAGCTGCCAACCCAATAAAAAGCCAAACGAAGACAGCAAAATACCCTCCAGGTAAATTAAAAAAGGAGCAACAACAACAAAAACATAAAGATGGCACAAAGGAAGAGAGGAATCATAAATCGTTATGAATAATGTTTGAAAAATTTATGTGGTAACACATCAAATTTCCATTTTTCGGCACAACAATGTAGCACAAGCACACACAAACACATGGGCCACAAATTACAGCGAATTATGTTAAGCAAAATCAAAGGCAGAGCAGCCACAGTAAACACACACACACACACACACACACAGTGACAATGACAAGCAGGAAACTGATGAACAGGAAGCGGAAGTAAAATTGGTACAGGTAGCCAAAGAAAGGCAGGGTGGAAAAAGGTGAATCTATATTTAAACGGGGCAGAGATTTAATGTTCTAGAAGAATGTTTACTCTTCTTATTAAAAAAATATAAAATAAATAATATATAATAGACATATTATAATATTTATTTATTTAACAAACTTTAGTTAAAATTTTAGTTTTCTTTTCTTAGTTTTGCCAACTAAGATGTAGAATTTCTTTAACCTTTTATAGATTTCGAAATAATTTTCAGCTTAAGCAGCCAGAATTTTAATGTAACACCTTAAAATCTATTTATAAAAACGTTAGTCACATAGAATGCTGTTAAAAATATATTATTTTTCACTTAAGTGTGTAATTTTCTGGGGAAAAACTATTTTCAAAATTTTTTTTGTGGGCGTTTTTATGTAAAATACTTTTAGCCTTTAGAACTTGTACAAATTTCTCGACATTAGAGAAATGTGTGGCGGCATTAATGCCGAGAACATTTCCTAAATGACAGAAGAATGTCACCCTCTTGACACCTGCTTTGGCATTGTCATGGCCATATTTTCGCAGAGCCATTAAGCCGGCTGTAAACTCTTCATATTTCCTTATGATATCACCACGTAAGCCTCCTGGAAAATTCTTTATGTTTCTTGCGTTTCTTGTGCTTTTCCCCGAGCACACAATAACTTTTTTAATGAACATCGTTAGGCGACGGGGCAATGTAACAATAACGACCACAAATCAGTTTTCATATTGTCGAATGCCCTTTGGGCATTTCCACCTGTTTTCCACCAGAGTTTCCCCTCGTCGTCTCGCCGGTCCTCGTTCGTTTTCCATCCCCCCCATCCCATTCTAATAGGTCTCTTAATTCTGCTGTTGACCCTCTGGGCGGGCGCGCGTGTGTGTGAATTTAATTTGCCTTCTAATTTGTATGAATACTTTGTTTGTGTATGAGTATATATTCAGGGGGTTGTTGGGCACCACCACCACCCCTGACCCTGTTCAACCCTTGCCACTTCCCCTAACAAAGCTCAACAGCTTCCGTTTCCGCTTCTTTTTTTTTGTGCCTTCTTTTCTGCTGCTGAAAATGTGGATAAAAGTGTGGGAAAGCGTAGGGCAAAGGGGTGTGTGTCGCCCTGTAAGTCTGGTGTACAAGTGTTACCAGCTCGCTGAGCACTCGAGCAGCGACAACTATAATAATAATAGCAACAACTGCCGAAAGCACTGCCAAAAAAAGAGTAGTTTCAAGATTGGGAAGACTTTAGAAAATAAAATTAATAACTAAATAAAATATTTCGACTTGTACAGAAATTATTTGCAATATTTCATTTAAATTTCCCTTTTTTTAAGGTTATCTTAATTTGTTCCTGGCATATAGGACGTATACTTATTATTATAATATACTTGCACGTAACATGTATATATTATTATATCCTCCGTCATAAGTATGAAATAATTTACAGGCTCAGCTTATAAAATGATTCAAATCAATTGCAATTAATCAGTTTTGTTAGACATAATATTAACAAACCAATTTATTTGTGGCATACTGTGCGTATACGTGATATTCTCTCTCTGTAACGCCTAGTTACGCCTGTGTGCCATTGGACCAAACGATGGGACAGGGGGTCGAGGGCGGGAAATGTAGCAGAAAACACTTCATAATTTAATTAGTGCCGGCAGCCTCGCTCCCATTTACCAAAAACAGATTGAGAAACACCAAGGCAGGTGGTATTAAACGAAGAGACAGACCGAATAAATAACTTGATTAATAGTTATAATAAAAACAATCTCACGCACGTTCTCTCGTGTGAAAGGTAAAAAAAAAACACACATATAGCACACAGCAGATGAGGAAAAAAGATACCGGCAACAAGAGTGGAAATGACAAAGAAGCAATTCCCTCAAGGGGTTAAAATGAAAATTCCGCTCACTGACATAGAAACATAAACAGAGAAAGCAGAAGGCGAAGGAATATGAAATGCTGTCGGGCGGTGGCAGGAGGGAAAAGCCAGAAGAAAAAGGCCACAACAAACGGAAAAGGAAACTGAAGCGAGGCGATGCGATGCGAGGTGAGGTGAGGGAAATAGAAAAGCGGATTAAAGTGAAGCAGAAGCTAAGGCAAAGTGGAGCCATCAAAACGGGGCAAAAAGGAAGACGAGAAATGTGAAAAGAAATCGTTGGGCACGACTGGGAAATTGTGGCAGAACGAAAATCAGACTCACAAAGGTAACTAAACAGTCATAATGAAAAGCAAAGTTTAAAGCAATTTGTAAATATGAAAGCTTTGCCATTTCCGCATATGAACTTACTGGGCAATTGTTGGAAAAACTGAAAATCCAGCAGCGGTAGCATTTCCCACAGAAAGTAAACACAAAACAAAAAATTGCTCGAAATGAAAACAAAACAAACAAATTCTTGTTTTATTTTTTTTTTCTTCTTATATTTTTTGAAGGAGCGGAAATGAAAATGATGTTTTGAAGTTTTATTCGAAAGAGCAGGGACACGTGCATTTTCCACAGACATTTAAGTTGGTTTTCTACCCACATACAGTTCATGTTTCTTTCATAATTTTAATTGCTCAATTTTCCGGTCGAACGATTCGTTTCGAATTTATATTCTTTCGGGATGGAGAAAGTTTGTGTGTAAAGGTTTTCAGCTTTGCATCACCAGTGACTTCTAAGGGCTGCCAACTTATTACAGAAAAAAAGAAAAGAATGCCAATCTTATCTTTGATTAAAGTACAACTCTGTGGGCTTAACACAAAGGATCTATTGTTTGGTATAACAAACGCCTTAATCACAACCTGTGCCTAATGAACGAAATTTAAGGTCTTTAAGGCTGAGCTGCCAACTCGCTGAATGAAACATGAGCCCGGTTGGGGGTGTAGGGGGGCTACTAAATAAATAAAACAAAAAAAAAAAAAAAGGGACACTGTATCACTTGCTTGAGTTCCACTCGGGTCATAAGCCAAGCGCCGCCACTGCAAGTGTAACAAAGAGCAAACAAGCGCCAGGACGAAAGTGGAGAGACAACACAGCACAGGCACTCAGTGTTGCTGTCTACTTTCTTTTCGCCTTTCACCCCGACTTTCCTGCCGCCTTGTTGCCTTTTCGCTTTGTTTCGCTTTCATCTTTTCGGACAGGTGGCCACTGGAGCATACAGTTGGCGTTTGCCTCCTTCGAATTTCCACTTTTGCCTACTTTTCTTTTGGTGGCGGGGGCCGGGATAATAATTTTGTTTCTTTCCTCTTCATCTCATATTTATATTTACTTGTGCTTCTCTGGCTGACGCTTTAGTTGCTTACTCCTTGTTATTCATTGAATTATTATGTAATTGCCCCTAAAGAGCACAGGTAAACCCCCTGGGTAGAGGGGTTTGAGGAAGGGCAAGCTGAACAGATTGCCATCAGAAACATGTTAAATCGCCTTAAAAGAAATGGCACAATTTATCGTGTGTGTGCGTGTGTGTGTGTGTGTCTGCCAGGGCCTGAAGTGCCTATAAATATTTTGATAGCAGAATAAGCAGCGACAGCAACAAAAGCGGCAAAAAATGAGCAAAGCCAAAAGCAGACACTCACCTGTCCAGGCTCCCATTCAACCCCCAGCCAGCCGATAAGGTCACCGCCACAGGCAGCACCCGATAATGTCAACAAGTCCGTTTATATTGTACTATAAACCTTAACTATGGGAATGTAAGCAGCTGTCGAAGATTGGAACTAATAATAAGCCGAATATCGACTCTTATCAAAGGGGGTGTTTACTGAAATACTTAATAGTTCATCATTTCAGATATGAATACATATAATTTCTATATATAAAACCTAGGAATACATGTAATATATCCAAGTTATGTGTTTTATAATTTCAAGTAGTATTAGTTTTGTCGAAAGTTAATGTTCCTTACTTTGGGCACCTCAAAATATTACTTCTTTGCAACTTTTGACTATTTTGGGATTATTAATTTTTGGATTATTATCAATTTCTAGCTATAACTCCATCTTTTCTTATAATTTTTTCATAAATAACTAAATATTTTTACTGATTTTACCCAGTTATGGGTGTCCACTGTAATTGAGCTAGCGGAACAATTTGCCACAATGGCTTACCCCGGCTTCCTGTCACCCCTTTTTCCCATTCTTCGGCAGCACTTTCTCCGGCGTTTGCCAGGCAAATGTTTGAAATGCGTTGCCTGGAAATGTTTGCACTGTGTGTGCGAGTGTGTGTGTCATAGATACAAGATACTCGTAACCCCTCGGCACTCATCCGAGTTTTGTGGGGAAAGATCAACATCACATGCCATGCCAGGGAACTCCTCTTTAAAGCTTTTGTGAGGCGCTAGCCGACATATTTCCACCATCGATTTTGCATTTTTCTTGGTTTTTCGTTCACGCCAAGGGTGCAAAAAAAAAAGAAGAAGGGAAGCCCTCTTTTTGGGGTCAGCTTTTGTGATTCCATCGTTTTTTTTTTCTCTTCTTATTCTCCCACTTTTCCGTGCTCGGATCCTGTCAATAGTTAACCTCCTTGGAAATTGTCGAAAATGTTGCATGCCACGTTGTGACCTCACTCCTCTCTCCACGCTCGAAGCAAAGGAATTCCAAATATTTCGAAAAATTCGGAATGGAATGGAAGCTCTGACTGGCTGACTGCCTGACTGACTGAATGACTGATTGATTAGGGGCGTGGCTCGCGAAGGCGGTAGCATAAGTTGCGTGCAAAGAAGTTGTTTCGCTTCCAAGTGGAGTTGCTACGCAAATGTTTCTATTATGGAAATTAATGGCAACTATCAGGAAAACTAAGTGGGTAAAAGATCGATGGCAGGTAGGAAATATTTCCAAAACAAAATCCTAAAGAACATTTATAGTTTCTATTAAAAAATGTCAGGGAAACTGCTTCAAAATTTATATTAAATACTGCAGAAAAATGAGAGTTCGCCAAGCGAATTTAATTAATTACTCTGACAGTTATTGTTGCTGTCAGAACCAAATACTCGTATTTAGCAATAACATATAAAAATATCAATTAACTGAAAAGCTGACTATTGAGTAATTTTACCAGCGACATGTTACTTTCTCTGTACTCCGTTTTCTTTTTTCAAGGGAAATCCTTTGAATTAACCCTTTGACAAAAAGCAAAAAACACGCCCGAAGGCAAACACCGAATCGCTTTTCGTTCTGAATAAATATAAATACATGTCGAAAAGAGAGCAACAAGTGTATAAAAAATAACAATTTTTATTTAAAGCCAAAACACGCTTTTGAGCGGTTTTTAATACATTTTTTGTCACCCGGGGGCACAGGCTAAATGAAAGCACAAAGTCAACATTTGAACTCAGGCGTGTTACTAACGAAAAAAAAAAGCGCTGTCAAAACCATATCTGCATTTATTCGAAAGAATACTATGAATATATAGATATATGTACATATCCCCCAAATCAATTATGGGTTAAATTCTGCTCCCATTAGTTTCATTTGAACAAAGCTGACCTTAGAGCCAACCCCAGGCCGAAAGCATCATCATTAAATTGGTTTTGCGGCTTAGTGGTTGACTCCACTTCATTGTCTTCCACCAGCTCCTTGGGCTCCTCTCCTTCCAAGCTCAACGATTTTAAAGCGACAGCACGCACAAATAAATTAGGCAAATTTATGGCCGAACGACCTGTGACCCCACCTGAAGCCACCAAGCCACCTCAAACCCAGGCCAGCCATTAACCCATCTTGTGCCCGTCACTTTCGCGTGCGGAGGAAACCAGAAGGGGGGAAACTTCCCTGTACATGTTCTACACTGAGCAGCAAGAGCTTGGGGAAAATCTAAAATATACATAATATAAAATATACGTATGCCTAATACTAATTCCATGAGCGGAAAACATCTTATAAAATAAAGAACGAACAGAGAAAGAAGAAAACCTTTATGATTTTTCGTTCGGTCGGGTGATGGACGAAATATCGTGAGCGAAAAATGTAGTAGCGTTGCCAGATCAACAAAATGAATAGCTGTTTTTCGTAAGCGATATCAATTGTATTCATTTCGCATGCAAGATAATTGAACGATTAAAGGAACAGCTGGAAATAAGAGTCAATGTCAACCCAAATTAAGGAAAATTGTCAATTTTGGTCGAACTAAACAGTTTCGCTCGCGAAATTCCGTGAGCAATTTCCGTTGATGTTAAACTTGATTTTTTTTACCTACTTTTAAACTCCAAGTCTACGCCCTTTCTTTAGCGGTATTCCGCTTTAACTTTCTTTTAATTTTCATCTCCATTGATGTCGTCAAAGACTATTGTGTGTGTTGATTTTTATTTGGCTTAGACATTAGACTAAGTACTTAGGGGAAAACAGCTTGGCGCTAAGAATTTCGCCGGTGCCGCACTTTTCCGCCAGAACTTGCTTTTTCCGCTTGGCTTGCCCTGTCTTTAATTCCGTTCTCTTGGCTTTGACTTTGGCCTTCGGCTTGTGTCTTTGATTGTCGTGTTACCTTAAGCCGCCACGCCCACTGCCATTGCCACCGCCCCTCTGTTGCCTGCAGGCTTAAATAGGCTTAAGTAATGTAGCCGGAAGTGGGGTGGGGACAAAAATGAAAAAATCGCAGGGCCGTGGAAATGGAAAATGCTCGAAGCCGAAGCTGTTACAATTTCAGTTCTCTCTCTCTCTCTCTCTCTCTCTCTCTCTCTATCTGTTTCTATCTCTCTCCCTGTTAGGCATTCCATTATTAATGGAAGTTTGATTAAATTGCCAGGACAAAGCCGTCCACCTCTGACCTTCTCCTTATCCCTTTTTCCACCTGCCTGTTGTCCAAAATGAAAGCAAAAAAAAAGAATATAAAAATTGTGCAGGCTGACAAATTCACACAAATTAGCCAAAGTGAGTAGTGCATCCGTTTCAGCATCCATATTTTTCGTTGGAAAATTTCATTTTGCTCGCTGCCAGAGGTAGAAAATCCACGGCACGCCACGCCGCGTCCGCGCTATATGCAAAATGCATTAAAATTCTCTTACACCAGACCAAATTCACTTAGTCCCGGCCTGATGAGCACACAATGATGCAATAAGCCCTGCCTTACCTACCTACCTAAGCCCACCCCTCTCCCCTCGGGGAAAATGGCAGCGGAAAAGCTCAGCGGGTAGCATGATTTGCGATCCAAAATGGACCCTTGTAAGTCGATTACAAAGCGAGCCTAAAATGCAGGCCCCTCCAAAAGGTCATGTGTTTAATTTTTTATTTCGGCTTTGCTTAAACGGAAAATAAAGCTTTAAAAAAACTTAAATAAATATATGTAAAGCCTATTTTGTAAGGATTTCTTCCATATTATTTCAACTTAATTTCTATCGGTTTTCTAATCCGAAATATATATATAAAATACCTCAAGCTAATAAAGACAATTAATTAACTTGTATATTCAGTCAATTCCACAACTAAATCTATTTAAAGTGGCTTAGGAAAAGGTAAAAAGGGGTTCGAAATTAAATTAACCTTCAGCCACTTACTTTGCCCAAAACAGGGGGCGGGGCGGTGGCTGCAAAGCTGATATTTACCAAATATATTTCTACCTGTGCAACCCTGTGTACGTACACCTGAATATTCTGGCGGTCAAGGTCAGCGGTGCTGGCATGCATTAAAAATAAATCCACTCTAAATTGACTTTGATGGCAGCGTCAACAGAGGAAAGTGCATTATAATTGTGTACTAAAAACGTGGCGACACAGATATTACCCATCCGCCCCATTGACCTTTGTTTAACCATTGCCTACTTATCGGCTGTGACACCGAGAAAAACCGCGAGTGGAAAATGCCAAAAATGTTACAGCGCCAACTCAATTAACGTTGTCAATAATGCAATCGAATTGAACAATTTTCTTAATGGCGTAATTGATACGGATCGGTTATTATGATCGAATCGAATCGAATCGAATCGAATTAATCTAATGGGTCTGCGTTTAAAATTGATTGCGACTCAATATTTATGAGGGCGGGCACGAGTGAATCAAAACCGCTTTCTGATCTAATTTTAAGGCAATCGATTAATGCGTCTCAATGCGTCACTGCGGATTAGAAGACCAAATTATTAATATTAATTGAATGGATTGTTGTGGCAGGTAATTTGTGGCAATAAATAGATTTGGCATTTAAAGGCTGTCTTTGCTGCGATGTCTGATTGGGATTAAGACGCATTTTTGGCCATTAAATTTACCTTCTCTTTGATGCGAAAAGTTTAGCAACTCCTTCGAGGTGGAAAGCCATTGTGTTGGCCTTCTTTTTGTAGTCCTTTTTTTGTATTTTTTGGTCTGCTTGCCCTTAAACATTAAGAAATTCATTGGGTGAACATTGAAAGTGAAGTTGATATATCGCTAATGATGTTGACATGTGTGTGTGTGAAGGAAATCCATTGTTAACTATGCCACACACACACACATACTATATGCAGGCAAAGGGGGGCGTGGCAATCAACACATGAAGCTTATTGCCTTCGCCTTGTTTGCTGTAAATGCAAATTGGTTTTGTTGCTGTTGCTGTTGCTGTTCGCTTTGCCAATTGTTTGGTTGCTTGCCACTATTGTTGCTGTTGTTGTTGTTGTTGTTGCAAGGGCCGGGGAAAATCAAATCAAATATGCACTCACTCTATAAAGTGTAATAAATAACGCTCCACATGAATGAAGGGAAGGTGCAATTGCATATCGATTGCAAAATGTTGTAATCGCTGCTACTATATGTATATATTCATATATATGGGCCACTGACAGGCAATTGTGTTGATCGAATCATAGTTACAGCTTATTTTGTACCTCTTAAAATGCAATTACTTAGACTGCCAGGCCTTCCTAAAAGGGGCGGGCTTAGTCCGCAGGGAAAGTGTCAACAGGCGGCTGGCAGAGCGCAGTAGGATGAGTCACCGATAAACAGAGAGAGAGAGAGAGATAAGCAGCAAGGAGAAATGCATTTCCTTTTGAACCGTCTTCAATATGTACACTGTGCAAAATGGACTGACAACAGTTTAAGATAATTTTCTATAATCAGAACTCTGATTAAGACAACTTCTATTTTCTTTGGAAAATTGTGTTTAATAAGGTTCTTAAAAATATAAAAAAAACAGCTTAAGTTTATTGAAACTTCCTAATAGAAAAAACCATTTTGTTTTTCGCCCAGTGTACATTTTAAGTCGAACCTTTTGGAGCTCTAACTGCTGACATTGTCGTCATTGTCGTGCCATTTCTCAGGCAACTAAGCAACTGAAGGAGGTATTCATTTGCATAAAATTGCAGTAACATCCTTTCTGCTCTCTCTCTCTCTCTCTCTCTGTGTGTGTGTGCGTGTCTCTGTTGATGTTGCAGGCCATTTGTTCCTGTTGTGTGCGTGACTGTTGCACAAGATGCGGGTCCTGTAGCTGTTGTTGTTGCTTCTTGTGTCGCCGTGGCATGTGACAGTCATTGCAACTAAGCGTGTGGGCTTGACCTTCAATTGTCCCACAATTTTGGTAACTGCCAAGCGGTGACTGTGCCCAAAAACGGTCATTTTTTTCGGTCGAAAGAGAAAATTAACATTTGAAAAGAAGGCAAAATCAGGGCATTTAAAGGAGGTATTTAGTTTGAAAGTAAATTAGGAATACTTAAAGTAATTATAAATAAAATGAACTTAATTGGGAGCGCATTAGAGCGCTTATATAGTTAAATTAAAGAAAAACTTTAAAACAAATCCCTTTGTCTAATTGAATTCTATCTGCAATATCGGCTTAGCTTTATCTTTTAATTAGTTATTCAGAAAGGTAACGTAAAAAGATTAAAATGCTATGACAGCTAAAGATTTCCCGGCTTTGGCTTTGACTGCATTTTCCACTCTACTGTAATTCACCGCTAGAAAACTGTTACGGCAGAAGGAGCAGGTACAGCAGGTACAGTAAAACCACACTCAATGTGATTGCTTATTGATTTCTTTGGCATAAAGGAAAATGCTAAATGTGAAAATGCCATCGGACATTCGCTGGAAATCTCCAGGGACAACATCCTTTTCCTGTTTTCGCAATTCCCGTCTGCTCTTTTCTTTTTTTTTGCACTTCAATCAAAATCAATTAGCCGCCAGCTCCAGGAACGAGTGGAAGTGAAACGGAATAGGATAGCCAAGGGGAAGAGGAACTGAAACGGACACGGAAACGGAAAGGGAAATCAAAGTCAGGGGTGCACTTAAAGTCATTTCATTTAATGACCAGCACTGAGAGAAATAAATATACGTGGGATACTAAAAGAGTGTTCATTAATTAGAGGAATAAAGTTTTATACAAAAAAATCCTTTTCTTGTCATTAAAACTAATATAAAATGAAAAGTCATAGTTTGTAATAACTAATAGCTTAAATTATATTTTTTCATGGTGTAATGCGGGCGTCAATTAGCTGTTATAAAGTGCAGGGAACAGCTTTCAGCTGTACGGTTGGAAAAATGGCAGCCGGAAAATAGAAAAGGGGGCGCTGCTGTGGTATGGAGTCACGGTCACGGTTCACAGGTTAATTATGCAGCTTGTTAAGGCGCACCCGACAAAAACAAAAAAAAAAGAGCTGAGCACACAAAAAACAAGGCACAAAAAAGACAAAAACATAAAAAAAAAAATCCACCCAAAAATGAAAATGAAAACAAGAAATTTTCGCCAACGGCGGTCGAAAGAGAGAGCTGGAAAATACAGAGAAAAGGACGCTGAGCCGGGATCCTGACTGAAAAGGAACGCGAGAGGCAGCGGGGGCAAGGATACATGTTGCGTTCGAGTTCGAAGCAAACTTTTTTTTGGGGAAAATGTGCCAAGAAGTTTATTAATGAGGTTTCCGCCGAAATGATTCCACATACATATAGGCATAAAAAAGTATGTGCGAAAAACGTGGCTGTCTGCGTATGTTAAATGGCTTTTAATTCGGTTTTATTTTTTGCTTAATATCTGCAGTTCACCTTTTTTGGGAGGAATGTGGAATGCAGGGAAATTAAAATATATTTCAGGGTGTTTAAGCTTGAATCTGAATGTTATTATTGAATATTTAAACAGTTTTATGGAGATATAATAAAAGGCAGGAGTGGTTTATATGAAATAATATAATTATTCTGATAAATCATTCTCTTCATGGTTATTTCTTTAAAGAACTTGAAACAATATATCTATAGGAAGCATGTTTTCTACTCTGTGACTCTGGAAATTCCAAGTATCTGATAATGGTGTTGTTTTCTCCACGGAACTTGACATATTTCTAAATTGAATTTGGGAAAAGAAAAGCTGCCTCTTAAGCTTAACCTTTGCTATTTAAAATATTTTCGTATTAAAATCCGCTGTTAACCCTTTGAATTCTGACACTTTCCCCGCATCGTTGGCAGTGATTCCGCTCATTCCGTTACCCAATTAAGGACCTTTCTCCCTGGGAGACACACACATACACAAGTCGCCAGCAAAAACTAATTTCACCCCAAAAAGTATGCAACGCATTGAGGCAAGAGAGCGAGCGTGTCACACACTCGTGCAAGAAAATTAAAAGCATAAATTCTGTTCCCCAGCAAACGTAGCGAGAAAATAAAGAAAACGGAAGCAGACAGTGAACCACCACACAACCATGTCCAGTGAGAGCAATGGTGCTGGCGGTGGAGCCCCGCAGGCACCGCCACAGTACATCATAACCACACCCAGCGAAGTGGATGCCGACGAGTTCGGCTCCATGGGTGACCTGCAGCTGGAGCTGGGCTCCCCCGAAACGCAACTGATGCAGAGCCAGAAGTTTGCCAGCTCCAGCACCACCAAGGTGGCCACCAGATCCTACTCGATGAGCAGCAGCAGTTCCAGCGGCCTGTCCGCCATGCAACAGTTGCAGCAACAGCAGCTCCAGCACCAGCAGCTGCAGCAGCAACTGCAACAGACACAGCAACAACAGCAGCATCAGCAGCAGCAAGTGCAGCTGCAGCAGCAGCAGCAGATAACCCAACAACAGATCAAGCAGACCCAGCAGATCCAGCAGTCACAGAAGATCATCTCCAGTTCGACGCGAAGCCAGAGCCTTCAGTCCAGCTCCATTCTCGGTGGCGAGGTGACCATTAGCGGCGGCAACCATCTGCTGGCCAGCACCTCGGCCGCCTTGGCCCAGCAGCTGAAGGCTCAGAGCTCCACCTCGATAATAACCAGCAGCGAACAGAGGACCAGCACCAGCACGAGCAGCACCAGCAGCAGCACTCGCTATTTGGCCAGCGGCTCCTCATCCGCAAGCCAGGCAGCAGCGTTGGGCAATTCCTCTTCCTCCTCCTCGACACCGACACCGACACCGACGACAGCAGCAGCTCCGGGCGGCAAGTCCCGCTTCCAGAGCTTCCTTCAGCAGCCGGAAGGCGCCCATGGCTTCCTTACCGCCCACCAGAAGCATGTCCGACAGTTTGTTCGCTCCACCTCGGCTCATTCGGAGGCGGCGGCCGGAGTGCCAGCCTCCTCAAGGCCAGAGAAGTGTATAAGGAGCGCCTCCACACAGATCGATGATGCCGCCGTTGAGGCAGGCAATCTGCAGGATAGCAGCTCCACCGGTGGTTCCATGAACCTGTCCATGAGCAAGCTGGGCCTGCAACAGTCCTCCTCCATACTGATCTCCAAGTCGGCGGAGACCATTGAGATGAAGAGCTCGTCGGCGGGCATGCGCACTCAGCTGACCCTCAGCGGTGGCTTTTTGGCGCCGCCGGGCAACCGCAAGATCACGATCCTGAGTCCCATTCATGCGCCGCCAGGACTTCATGAGATGCTGCGCCGGGCCCAGGGGCGGTCGCCCCTATCGCCGCGAATCAGTTTCCCGGGCAGCGACACCGATCTCTTTGGGTAAGTTCGGACATTACAAATTATTCTTTGACAGGGAAGCTATAGCTTTATGATCGTAAATAAAATAAAATTATATCAATTTTATTAAATATTTTTCGTTTATTCCTAAGCCAGATATTTGATATATTATTGAGATTTTTATTAAATTAAAAGCGTTACTCAGAAATCATTAAAATAGTAATCTCTCCAAAGACGGTGAAGCTATAATTAATTTTCTGTTAATTTACCGATCATTCCTACAGTTGCTATATGAAAAAGTCGCAAAATTCGACCCGTTCCGACGTATATACTTTGATTCTCTTAGTAAAGATTCATCTACAGTCTTCGGCATGTCGAAGTTAAAATATTTATTTAAGTTAACAAATCACTGGCCATTGTTTTCTGTTCAAAATATTACACTCTGTCCGCTGACCTAGTATAATTATGTGTTCATAAAGTAAACAATTTGTGGGCCACATATCCATCAGATTCGTTGAGTAATTTATGGCCCTGAAGGCATTCAGATAGCAAAGCATTAAGTTTTGGGTTTTTGTTTTGAATTTCTTCACAATTTCGGCGACACCCACGCAAAAACCAATTTAGTTTCTAATTTGTTGAAAAGAATGTTATAAACATTTTCCCAAGCTCTCACCATATAGTATATAATTTTCAGGCCTTTACTGTTTAGTTGTGCGAATATTCTGCTGTAAATTTCAGTAAACTTCCGCCGAGTTGGGCTATAAAACCCCTTTTGCTGCTAAATTCTCGCTCGAATGGTGATGCCGCCCTTGGGGGGCGCCCACCAACTCCATAACCTCTGACCCACACCCTTGCTAACGAACTTGTTTATATCCTTGTCCATGTCCAGGACTCTGATGGCACATTGAACTCCCTGCTAATTGTTGACTTGTTGTTGCAAATTGTCTGGGGGCGATGCTCGAGGGCAGGCGTTGTGCTCGGTCTTTTAGTCGGGAGGAATGTCACAGGGAGAGCTCCCCCAAAAACGTTGTCAAAATGCCAAAATTGTTTGTCATAGTCGTATAATTAAATTTAAATGTTTTTAATTTTTTTTCTGACCCCCTCCCTCCGACCCCTCCCTCCTCCCACCACCGATGCTCGTTCTCTGGCAACGACAGCAGCTGACGAAGAAGACGATGCCCGGCACACACAAATAATAGCGGCAGGCACAGCATGGCGTACACGAAAAAAAATTAAAAAAATATATATTTAAAATAAGGAGAATAATTTTAATGAACCCCGAAAAGGAAAGAAGGATAACAGGGGGGGTGGAAATGAGGAAAAGACGGAGGGGGTAATTGAAGCTGGCGGGCCATGAAAATTGAAGGCGCAAAAGGAAATCGAGGCAAAGGGAAAGAGAAAGTTAAACAATTATTGGAATTACGTCCATTAAATGTATTTAAATTTAATTGCAAGCCAAATAAGGAGAAGCCGGCAAAATGCAAATAATGCCAAGGGTGTGGGTTTTATGGAAATAAATCTGTATGAAATATTATACGCGCTAATGGTTAACCATGAAAATTACTGAAGCGTCCGCGCTGCGACTTTAACCAGTTGACAGTTGTGGCTTTTCCTTTTCCTTTTTTTTATTTATATTTTTTGGTATATTGTTATTTTCCATTTTATTTGTTATTTCTGTTATTGCTGAAGCGCAGACACAATTTTGTGGAAATTATCGGCGGTGGGCTCAAGTGGTTTAAGGGCCAACAGGGTAATAAATGAAAGGCAACAAAAATATAACAGAACTGGATGTCAACAATTGAGTTGGAATTTATGGCCAGAATAAAATTGCATCTATTTGATACCTTGACTAAAAGGATGGCCTTAAAAATACTTTGAACTGCATTTAAATTAATTTGGAAGTCATTTAATGTTAAAGAAAACATTTTATATTGCTTGATATTTAAAATAACTTCAAAGTAGGCCTGCTTGATACTTAAAAGACCTAGCAACTTATTTTAAAGTTTGTTAATATTAATTTTCTCGTAATTAGTTAAACATTATCCTGTCATATTTGAAAAACAAAAACGCCCCTATCCCTGTTCATTTTAATAAATGAAAACTCTCACAATTTTGTTGGGGCAAACGATATCACAAGTTATTTATCTTGGCCTTTTAAAGCCAGTTAATAAAATCTAATAAATCTTTTAAGGGAGACAGGGGGATGAGAACGAGAGAGAGAGTGAGAGTG
This sequence comes from Drosophila kanapiae, assembly GCA_008042475.1. Taxonomy (NCBI): domain Eukaryota; kingdom Metazoa; phylum Arthropoda; class Insecta; order Diptera; family Drosophilidae; genus Drosophila; species Drosophila kanapiae. The sequence continues at coordinate 257,252 of VNJM01000686.1, read as the reverse complement.
AGCTCCATCTTGGTTGTGGCCTCTTATCAGTTGGCCAACAAGTCGCCCATTTTAGTCATAACATTAATATTCCCCAAATCAAAAATTCCCTTAGGAATTATCAATAAAACACGAAGAAGGGAAGTTTTATAGTATGGAGTAAAGACCAGAGGAATTCTGTGTGTTACTTTCAGGAGGGGAGGGCGGTGGCTTTTAAAATCCAGACAGATTCGGAGGCAGGCCGCAACATTTGCATAGCTTTGGCCACAACTCAGAGTCAAGCCGCCCCAACGCACCGTCGCCCCACCCTGACCTCATAACCTCTCTTAAACACACGCACAGGAATAAATCCCTGCACAGAGAAAAATCATAAAAATTGTTGTGATTTATGTGGGGGGCTTACATTCCTGACATTTCGCCCATTTAAATGTGGGGTTTGGGTGCGTGAAAAAACGTTTTGTAAGTTAAATTAAAAGTAAGTCTCGCCCATATATTTCACTATTCAAATTACTGAGAAGAATAAGTTTATTGAAACAGGATTTTAACTGTATCAGCTTATATATAAATTAAGTTATTACAAGTTACTCAAAAATAGGAATAATTTCTTTTTGAAAAGCCAAGTAAATGTAGAAAATTATATGCTTAAGGGTAGCCTTTAATATCCTAACATATTCCTTAAGGATACACTATTTCGGGGACTTTTCTGTGCAGTGTGCCCAGCTCAGGGCTCAACTTTAGGTCTCTGTGTATGCGTGACTTATGTTTACAGTTTATTTATTATTAAAAACACACAGACAAATGGTCCGAGAAGAAATGTTTATTATTGTTGCTGTTTGCCCCAGTCAAACAGGCACAGGGAACAGGCCCAGTAACAGAAAAAGAAGAAAAAAAAACACACACAAGAAATACATATATATTTCAAGCAGAAATCCTGAAGCTTTATATTTAGAGGGGGGAAAAGCGGTGTCCTGGGGGTGTCGGTGTCCCTTTTGCGGTGCCTCATTTATATACCATGTCAAAGTTGTTTTCCTCCCAATGAATTGAAAATTTGCGTCGCCCTGAGCCCGGCGAAAGCTAATGTCTATATAAATTATACTCCAATTTGGCGAACAATCTTTAAGCCATCAGGGGATCGGTCGGTGACGACGCAGCCCGCATTTTTTATCAACCACGCCCCGTTAGCCCCCCCACAAAAAACAAAAAACTTTAAAAGGGGTATTCCCACAACGAGCAAGGCTCGGTGTTGTGTTCGTTGTGGCCTCAAAGGTGTTTGTTGGTGTGGGGTTTTTTTATCTTTATTTTATTTTCTTTTTGACCCTCTAAGTAGTGGCACAAAAAATAAATAAAACAAAAGATAACAGTTGAAAAGAGCGGCAGAACAATTAAAAAGAGCGAGAATTATTAAATAAAGTCTTCTTATATTTTTGATGTCCTTAAAACCAGTTAAGTCCGCGTTTTGTGTTTCTGCCAATCAATCCGGTTAGGAAATTGTTAATTAAACGGTTCAAGTTGAAGCGTTTTAACGGACTTAACCCAACCCCAAGCTGACCCCGTTTAAAGGCCTTTAAAACCTTTTTCGCTAACTTGGCCACTTGTCCGTACTGGTCATCTGACAGTCGTTTCCTTAACGGGCCTCTAAGCGAGTTTTCCCCAAAGTTTGCCCAAAAGTGAGAAGGATGCTGCTGGTACACACACACACACTCACTCACCGTTTTCCCCGGGGGAAAAAACGGCGGAAAACCAGTGGTTAAGGGGGCCACTCGGAGGGTTAAGAAATTGTCCGCTTTTGCATGCCAGCACGTGCCTTTGTTTGCATATTGTATTCGCGAACAGGAGTTTTATGCTCCCTCCCCATGCCCCGCTTCTTATCATTTTCATTTTCATTTTCCTCCGAGTGTTGCATACTTTTTGTTGGCGCTAATGAAGGCATATTTGCACAGCTGAAAATTTAACGGGAATAGCAGGACCTTCGCCAATATTCGGGACACTAGAGAATGTCTGTTTGCCGCTCATTAATTTAGTTGGTTTCGATATCCCGTGCTCAGGCCCTTAATTTGCGCCGCTCAAAACCATTGAAAATATAAGTAAAATAAATTCATAGAAAATTTTCAATGCAGCGTACAATAGATATGCATTTAGCCCATTAAATAACAATAATTAATTATAATAGAACGTGTAGTTTGTGGGGAGCAAACGCTGGTATCTAGTTTAAATATTAATTAATACCTATTTTTGCTATTACTTTTACATTGTTTTCACAAGTTTGCTGCTTTTCAAAACGGTTTGAAGGCAGCCTTCTTATTGGCAAAATTAAATGATAATTGAGCAAACATTTCTTCACCATATTCCATTCTAAGCGAAATAAATTTCACCGAATTTTCTTACCAAAAAATATATATAAAGACGACATAGAGAGGGAGAGTGAAAATATAAAGGAGAGGCATCATTACAGAGGCCTCACCGTAAAACATATTAACGCTAATTAGAAGACATTAAATCAGCTATATAAATTATAACCCCCGCCTACTCTTGCTCTCTCTCCCTTGGCTTCCTCCATTCCAGTTTTGTCAATAAATTATGGGCCACATTTCGATGTTTTCATTTATACAGCAAATATAAGGGAGAAAATCGATCTGAGTGGTTAATTACCATAAACCGATGCAACTTGATGCACTGACATATTTCACAGGTTTTTTTTTCCACCTCCCCCTTTCCCTGGGCGCCTTTTCTTAATGCTGACATTACAAATATTGCGCATACGACACGTGTGACATTTGCAAGGCAATCTTCTTTCTCGACGACGAAGGAATTGAAAGCGAAAGTAAGGGAAAGGGTTAAAGCGTTAGAAAGGGGAGAGGGGATGGGAGGGGGGAGGGGAAACCAGCTCAGATGGCCATTTGAAGTATATCCCTAAGATAAAGGCAATCTGAGATGGGTTAAACAAACAGAGAAGGAGGGCCGGAAAACAGTCGGGGAAAAATGCGGAAAAGAGAACCGGGCACAAAAGGTGAGCCCTCGGATGAGGAGGAATGATAATAAACACAAAACCATTAAAAATAAAAGGACAGGGGCAGGTGAAGACGAGGAGGTCAGGAATTTAATATATATTGCAATGCCAAAGTCGAGGAGAAGAGACACTGATGCCAATTTGTAATAAGGACACATTTTCTCTGACAAATACACGTAATTAAGCGGGTTAAAGGAAATGCAGAGAAAATGGTACACATTTAATTTATTTATTATTAAATAATTGCCATAAATAAAAGAAATATTAATGTATTAACATAATAAACCGGTGTTTATGGTTTTTTTAAATATATAAGTGTTTTAAAATATGAAATTAACAATAGCTCAAGTGCTTATTGAAAGTTTTTATATCTAGTTGTAAGGTATTTCTCATAAAGTTCTAAAATTAGCTTATAAATTCTTTTAAAAATAATTAACCCCTATCAAAGACTGATAAATTCATTGTTTTGCCTTCCCTTTGAAATCCCCATTTTCCCTTTTAAAACAAACTACATCTGCTGTTTGTAAACAAAAACAGGATATTCCAGGAATTTCATTCATGACTTTTTCCCGAAAGTATTATTGCATTTCATGGGGTGTACTACTGAACCTTGTTTTGGCAGTAGTTTCCTTTGTCCTGCATTTCTTTCTATTGTTTTAGAATTGTTCTTCTTTTTATTTTTTTCGTTTCGAGTTTTTCGGTTGAATTTTTTGAGCTGTAGCCTTAATTTTTGGGCTGCTCACCTGCTGAGCCAGCAGCACCTGCCTGAATTGGCCAAACGCCAAACAAATGGAAGGAAAAGCAACAGCCAAAAAATATGGCCAAAAAGAGAAAGTTGGTAAAAAACAAAGCAGTGAAAAAGAAGCCCATGCTGCTCTAATAAATTGTGTTTACAAACAAAAAAGTTGCTGGAAAAATTTCGTAAAAAAAATTGGTGAAAAATGTGTGTGTTAGTCCGAAAGAAAAATCAGGCAAAAGCGATGTAAATAATGATGGTTATAAATTCAAATATATACACATATATACCTATATATTTATAGATATATATGTGGCCGATTTAAAAGCTTTTCCCAACATTGATCTTAAGGAAATTACTTTCACAAAAGCTCTTCAGCTGGGCAGCAAACCGAAAAGTTAGCGAAAAAAATCTAGCACTTTTCTTACAGCTTTTCACCACACTTGCTTACTTTGAGGAAAAACTTGCAAGTCCAAGCTTTTCCCGCCTGAAACAGCTTGAAAAGCTCTGGCCGGAAAAACTTGCTCAATACAATTTTTGTTGCTTGGGGTCAGGTTTTTAAAGCAAAAGGAAAACTGGCGAAAAATTTAAGGTTTTCTTTGAAAATTTTAAGTCTTTATCAGTTTTATATATATAAATATATATATATTTATATTTCCAGGAAGTCTTTACAAATATACAAATAATTTATCCAATAATTATTAACTTAAGTGAGACTTACGATAATATCTTTAACAATAATCAAATGATGTAGTAATTTTACTAAAAATGTATTAAGTTTAATGATAATTTCTTCTATTTTGAGTAACTTTTCATCATACTAACTTTACATTCTTATCTTTCTTTTTAGGTAAGTGGATTGCAACCAATTGATACTTTTCCCTGATCAGTTAATCAATTTCGGTGAGCTCTATTACACTTCCTATTTTCTGCAGAACTTTATCGCTTGTTAAATTTTAAATGGCATAACGGCAATAACGGTGGCTTTTTGCCAGCTATTATTGCGTATGTGCAACTGGTTGGAGGGTGTGTCACATCCCTACGTTCTTTCCATAAAAAAAACAACAAAAAACGCGCGAGAAAAACAATCAACAACACGTTGAACCTTGGCATTTTCACTCGGCGTTTTTATGATTAACTTTTTTGGTGGCTAGACAAAGGCAGTGAACGTATGCACTGCCCGAAAAGGGGGGTATTTTTTATTAAATATAAATTTTTTAAATATAAACTTCGAATTTATTTGCCATTTGCCCGTTAAAAGTTGACTATCACTTCATCTAGTCTCAGTTAATTGAAAAAGTTGTAAAGTTAATTAGAAGTTAGCCAGTCGAATGTTAATTCTAACGAGTTATTAACTGGCAGTTTATTGTTGTCTACCATGTGAAGGTTCGTATGTATGTTTATTTACTGGCAGTTGGTGAAACATTAAATAATCATCTATGACTGGGTATCCTTTAAAGTTTATTTCAAAAACTAGCCACTGAAAATCCATCTTTTAAAGTTTATATCGTCTCCCAGTTAAAAATCAACTCTTACTTAAGAGTTAAATTAACAGAGAACTTAATAGACTTTTTTAAGAGTTAGCCAGTTGAATGTTAACTCTTACTTGAGCTATTACGAACATTTATTCTTATGAATTGAAGGCTTAACAATGTCTGTTTTTTTTTCTTTTAACTGACAGTTAGCGGGATTATAAATACTATAGTTATGGAGTTATCAGCCAATTTGGACTGACACTTTATTCCCTGTGTATTCAGCAGCGCGGTACACACGAACGGTTGGGCGATTGTACCGCCCTGGGGGCGTGTCTGGGCGCCCACCTGCCGCTTGTTCCCAGTGCAACTGCAACTGCAGCAGGCAACCGAAGCTGAAATGCGAAATGAGAAATGAGAGACGCATGCAATTTGTTTGTCCGCCGGCCACGCCCATCGCCGCCCCCCGTGGCAATATTGTTAACTGTGGGCGTGGGCGTGGCGCAACGCACAACGTGGGGCGTGGACGTGGGCGTGGGTGTGGCACAAAATCTCAAACGAAACCGGCGCTCAAAGAGCAGGAAATTGAAAAATATCAAGAGACAGCTGGCGAAATAATCAAACAGGGAAAAATAATAATGAAAATTGCCAGAATTCGGGAAATATCTTTTTGGGGGCACTAGCACTACTTTATAGATGTAGCGCCGAGGAAAATATTTCAACGTGAGTTAAATTGCACGGAAAACTTGTTTACCCTCCAAGTGCTAATCTTTTCGTGTTGCAGCTGTGGTTGCACTGATGCTGCTGACGATTTTCGAGGAAAATAGCCACCCTTGTTGTTCTTCAATGAAATTGAATTGAAGCTAAGATGAAAACATTTTCACAAGTTATCAATTGAAAGGAACTCCAGCAATCAGATGTAAATGGAAAGGAAAAACATTTCCAAGAAATTTTACAGCTTGGCAAGACCTTTGGAAATTCTCGAATAATAATAATGTCAAGTTTATTGTATTGCAAAACTTTATGTGCATTAAATTGCTGGTAAAAAAAATCAAAAAAATATAAATTAACATTTAGAATACTTAAGAACAACACAAATGGGGTTCCAGATACTCAAGGGTGTAACCTTTTTTAGCTAAAAGCTTTAAGAACTTCCATACGGTTTTTCAATAAATATTTCAAGACAATTTGCCTTTCAATTAGTTTTAAAATAATTAACAAAGCCAGCAGCAGTTTTAATTTAGTATTTGAATGTGTGGAATTTGGTTTTTTTCTTGGACGCTGGAATACTATGGTCCCTTGCGACACCAAGCACGTGCTTGTTATGGTAAGGTGTTAGTAGGCGCGATTGGAGAAAGTATAGGTTAAGTTTGCGAGGAAGTTTATTTCCTTGCGCGCTTAATAGTGATACTGCTCTAAATATTAAAAAAAAAAAATATAGCGAGAAACTCAAGTATAGTTTCCAATTGAATTGAATAGTAAAACCCATCACATCTGGTAATTTCGCCGATGCACATCCATCCCAGCTTCAAAATCCGTGTTTCCTGTTTCACAATTTTTGACACAAATATTTGACTCATGGCCGGAACAAAAAATCTCTCAACCCGGACACACTCCGTCGGGTGTTATAGGTATACACACACACGCACACACATATATATCTATATATATATATATATCCCCAATCCCTGCCTTTTATCCTATCTCCATGGATGGCCCCCTGGGTGCCATTGGCCATCCATTAGTTTTGTTCGCCTCTTTCTCTCTTTTTTTTTTTTTTTTTTTTTTTTGCCTTGTTTTTCCTTTGTTATTGTTGTGGCTGTTTGTCAAAGCAAAACTGGCCCGTGGCTGGAGGGGGGAATAGATTAGGGGCGGGGCGGGAAGGATGCTGGGCAGAAGGACGACACCCTCAATATTTGAAATGTGCGGATGGATGGCACTTTTGTTGGAAAATAAAGCTGGGGCATATAGGTGCCAAAATCGAAACGAAATACTCGCAACTCGGACTTCTATCGACTTTAAACTTGACCTTGTTGTGGCCAGTCCTGGTCCTGAGCTTAAGTACTTCTTGGCCATGGCTCAATCTATCCCTGACTGGGCACAGTTGACTGCCATTGTGACAGATCTCTGCTGCTTCTGCTGCTCCTGCTGCTTCTACTGCTTTTTAATGCTAAAAGTCCGGACTGTGGAGTGTGGCGATAACATCTGGTTTCGGGGCGGTCATAACCATAACACCGGGATTTCCAAGTCAAGTGTAATGGCGGAACGGTACTCTCTCTCTCTCTTTCTCTGTTTTCCACCTGTTCTCCTTGGAAAATGGCAGCAAATTTTCATTAGAACAAGTGGCAGCGACGGCGGCGAGCGGCATCTTTGATGGATAACTCTCGCAGGATAATTGCAATCCGAGACCGGGGCCCGGGGCCCGGTGCCCCCTCCGCCTGCTCCTCTTTTGCTCTTTGTTTATTTTTATTGGGCCGAAAGAAATTTGAAACTTTCCCGGCGACCCCCCTTTGTGGAGGGGTGTAGGGGGTTTGGGGGGTTTGGGGTATTTGCTTGGGGCGCTTTTTGTTCGTGTGCAGCACCTTGAGGCACCTGGGGCCGCCGCTTAAGAGGTAATAACGAAATGCCAGGCCACTGGGTAAGTGCAGCATAAGGTTACCTACTCACCACCACCACCGGCCGCCTGCGAAGTACCCCTCGAGGGGGTCAGGGGTCAACTAATCTAGCAATCAAAACGGCCTCGTGCCGCGAAGTGTGCTTGGAAGAGAGTCATATAATTATTACACAGGGCCACAGGGAATGATGTTTAGGAATGTATTCCTATTCAGGAAATACTTTAAAATTATTATTATTATTATTATCAACAATTATTTATAGTAAGTGTTGTTGGTCTAGAATTAAACAATTTAGCTAAGTTCAACGCACACAAGGGACAGCCTCAGCATTGCCGGCTTTGCTTTAGAATTCCCAACTGGTCAATCTGAATGTTGCGGTTGGTCAGCAGACTTGCTACTTAATAGTTAATAAGTACTTATGTAGTTTAATATAGTTAATATATATTATATACATATGTAATAGTAATATACTTATATTCTGTTCGGTTGTTAGGTATTTAATAATAATAATTCTTGGCACTTTTACTAAACTCTAGTCTACAGTGAACAAATAAATATATAAATAATACTAAATAATTATAGGAAACTCTTGGGTATTATTAAAACAGAAATGTTTATGAAGTTTTCATAATATCTTTTCTGTTTTTATATTATCCAGCGGCTTCTTTTTTATTTGTTATTATTTATTTATTTATAAATTAGGAATATATTAAAATAGTGGTGCCCATTCTCATACATTAACACGTTGGACTATCACTTTTGTGAGTAAGACCGTGTTATTGCCGACGTCATACTAAAGCTTACACTGTCGGTGTGGGCAGAGCTCGGGCAGCAAAACTTGCAGACTCGCTAGTCTATCTGTAGTGACATCCCTGTATTTAAGCAAAGATGTTTAGGCACAGCACACTATTCCATATCAAACAGTATTAAAAAATGTAATACCCTTCCTTATTTTATAAATAAAACCAAGAAATTCAAATGCAATATTAAATTAATAAAAATATATATATTATTCAAAGGATAAATCAGGATATCCTCTGTTCTTAGTCATGACGCCAACCTCTTGAGTTCGCCGCAGCTGATGCTGTCGCCGTTGACGCTGCAGCTGCTCCTCTGCCAGCGTCGCGGTCGTCGCACCCATCACTTGACCCAGCTTATTTATTGGTATCAGTATTGGTATATCGCCATTGGTATTGGTTTTGATTTTGGCCTTAAAATGCACAAGACTAATATGCCAATTGGAGAAGATGCGTAAATGAAGTTTTCAAGTGCAGTGCGCAACAACAACAGCAACACCAATAACAGAGTAACAACAAACTCTGATAAGAAGCCACGGCGGCGCTGGCAGCGCGACGCCAAAAGAGAGCTAATTGGAATCAAGAGCGCGCAGCTTTTCTGCGCAAAAGAGAGGGAGATTGCGGCGAGCCAGCAGAAGGCGCTCGCTGCCGTTCCGGCAAACAATAAATAATAGTAGAAAAATAGGCCCGAAATAATAATAAATAAGCGATAAGTGGCTGCGAGCTTCAGTTGGAAACTCCGGCAATTTCACTCTGCTGAGTTTTATTTTGTTTTTATTCAACTTTTAGCAGTTTCGAAACTTAAGTTGAGAGTCCTAAAAATGTAAGAATAGCACATGCCACTCTCACCGGCGTCTGCTACTATTTTTTGCTCACTTCATTCAGTAGAAAATTAAAGCGGCACTCGAACCGAATACTTGAATACCCTGCAAAGTTCAAAGCTAAATCTTATTGAAAAAACTCCTGGAATTAATGGTTGGGAATCCTAAAACAATAAACAAAATAATTATAACATAACAAATTTTTATACCACCTCGATTTTTGTTTTAAAAAATTTCACCCATACGAAATATTATTAAATGTTTTATTGATATTATTCTTGTGCAGTCTATGCATTGTTTATTTTAATATTTATGTATTTTATTTTTTTATATCTTAATCTTACAATTTTTGTATTGCTTTATGATAAGAGTGGTCTATTTATTTTGTGTTAAATAGTTATTGGATTTATCTTATTTTTTGTTTATTAAATTAGTTATAGTTATATTTCTTCAGCCATTTCGAGTGTTATTTCAATTTCGACCAGAGATATCGGTGTTCTAATAGATCTCTAGAAGATATCTAAAATTTGACTGATTACCATCTCTTAAGTTTTAACAGCGTGACCGAAGGTTTTATATTGTGGAAATTTAAATTAGAAATTAGCCCTATTTTCAAAAATGTATGTTTGCTTTGCTCTTTATTAAATTAGATTATTCGGCTTTGAATTAGCCACCTTTATATATCAGAAAACTTATATTGAATACCTGCTGTCATTAGGAAGGCCTCATGCGCCAATATTAATATTTAACTATCAATATTCTACACCAAAAATGCACTTATATGCTACTCAAGATGGTGGGAAGTCGGTCATGCCCAGCCCCTTGAATGGGTAGTCGAGGGTCGTCGTCGCTGTCGGCGTCGTTGTGCTGCAGTCGGCGTCGCTCGGTCTCCACACAGCTTCCGCAGGCGTGCTTTGCCTTTCTCGCCCCCGCTTTGTCCCCTTTCGCAACACACTCTCTCGGTCTCTGTCTGTTTGGGGCTCTCACTGTCTCTCTTTGCGCTGCCGTTTCGCTCGCTCTTCGCTCTCGCTCTGCCGCTGCCACGGTCGCTGTCGCAGCCGCTGCTGCCGCGGACGTCGCTGCGCCCTTGCGCCTCGGCGAGTTTCGGCGCGCTGCCGCTGCCTTCAGTGTTGTGCGGTCGCTGCAGCAGAGAGCATCGCCTATCGCATACCGCATATCGCACATATCGCATACCACCTATCGCATAGCGCCGTGTGTGCGCCCGCCTATGTGTATGTGTGTGTGAGCGCGTGCGAGTGTGTGTGCGCGCGCGCCGCCTTAAAAAAAAAAACAACAAACAAATTTAATAATAATAATAATAATAAATAATACTTATAATACTACCGCCGCAGCCACATCACAATAATCGCAAAAATCGTGAAAATCGCCAAAATATTCGGTAAACAAAGGCATTTTTTTTGTTATTGTGCTTCACTTTTTTTCAAGTGCTCGAAAAACCCAAAAAAGAAAAAAGAAGAAAATAACATAACGCAGCGCAGGAGGCGGCAGGAGCAGCGGCGGCAGCAGAAAGAGATAGCTGCTGGGAGCCGGCGGTTGTAAATTACATAAAAGAAGCAGAAAAACACACAGGGGCAAAAAAAAAAAACAAAAAGCAGAAGGCAACGATAAGAGATAACAGATAAAAACGCGAATGATAAGCGATTTACGAAAATAAAGAAAGAAAGAAACACTACAAAATTATTTCACTAAATTAGGGCGAAAAGTTATAGAACAAAATCAAACAATAACATCCAAAATTCTGGAAAACAGAGCTCTTAAAAATGGTTAAAAGGTGCTAAAAAATACAAAAATTTAACTAAGCAGCTAAACACAAACAAAAAATAAAACAAGAAAAACATCAAATTTGAAACAAAAACAAACATAAATTGCCAAAGGTACGTGCTATAAATAAACTTCCGTGAAAACACAATAAACAAATCGAATTATTCATAACAAATTCAAAATAAACAAAGTCTAATAAAATACTTGTAAAATATGATGCATAAATAAACAAACAAGAACTGAGACAATAAAAAAAAGAAAAGTCAAATAAATAACTAAATGTAGCAAAAATAAACAATAATCAATCACACACTGACAAGCAATAAATGAATGAAAATAGCCTGGTTAACAATACAATAAAACATAAACTTAATCATACAAATTACAAGTGTTAGAGAAGACCATTAATTATTATTAATTAATAGCCATTACTGTGACTACCAGAAGATCCCTATAGTGACCTTAGTTAAACACAAAACATGCTCAAGTTAAACGACAACACCAACAAAAAAGGTGTTAAACAAAGCAGTTAAGATAGCATTGTTGTTCAAAAACCCGTTAGTAATGCAATATCAAAGTTCAACTAATTCATAAATAAACAAAATATTAAATAAATAACGTCACTACAAGCTTCCAATTAAGTATATAAAAAGGCTTAGGAAAACATGGGAAAAACCAATAGACATTCACAATTAAATAAATAAAACCAAAAAGTAAATGGTAATAATTAATAGAAGTGTACAAAGTTTGAAGAAAGGGTACATTGCAGTGAAATAAAACGAAAGTTTCACTTAAGTTTAACACCAAACATGACAAAAATTCATAACTATTTCCAAAGCATTTACCACGATAACAAAATCCAATGATTAAAGTTCTCAAATTGTTTTTATACATGAATTTATAACAAATTAAAAGTGTTTTACAATTAACAAGAAGAATTTAATAGAAAACTAACACCAACCAAAATAAAAAACTCTTTAAAAATGGAAATAAAAAAAGAACACTTCAATAAGAATTTATTCCAACAGTTGCACCAACTAAATCTACACCAACAAACTTCATAGCTCAAAAAAAGTTGTTAAACACCAAAGATAAAACCGCCAAAAGTCAAGTAAAACATTTTAAATGTTTTCCAAATTCAAATTGTTGATATTAAAAAGAGCTTTAATATAAAAAAACGAATTCCACAAGCCAAAGAAATTAACAAATAAAATTTATAAACACCACAACGGTCTTAACAAAAAAAAATAAACTTAAAATTCTCTTTAAAAAATATACAAAAACTTAAAAAAGAAGAAGAAACACCAACAAATGACGACGCCGCCGCGACGTCGACGCAGCGCTCTGCCTGCGTGAGTGTATGTGCATATATTTTGCATATATGTGTGTGTGCGTGTAAGTGTTTGCGGCAAAGTTTTTTGAACTGGCGGCCAAAAGTGACGACGACGCCGACGCCGACGTCGCCGTTGCAGCGCGTCCAACGCCAACGCCGGCCGCAACAGCAACAGCAGCAACACCATCAACAACAGCTACAACTGTTTCAACAACAACAACAACAACAACAGCAGCAGCAGCAGCGGCGGCAAGATCGCGACACTTACAAAAGGCTACCGCCAAAGTGAAGAAGAAGAAGAAGTGGAAGCAAATCTCCTTCGTTGATGATCAACAGAAGTTAAAGAAAGCAGCAGCAGCAGCAGCGGCGGCGGCGGCAGCGAGTTCAACATCGAGGCAGGCAGCCAGCGAGCGCAAGCCCTCAACCTGCAGTGCCCCGCCCGCCTTAGAGGGTCACGCTCCCCGCTTTACCAAGTTCCTCAAGCAGAAGACAGCCGAGAGCAGCGCTGCCTTGGCCTCAGCCGGACGTCGCAAGTCCTCGGCCGCATCGATCATCGCAGCGGCCGCGGGCCTTGAGCTCTGCCGTGAACGCGACAAGGGAGAGAGAAAGGAGAGCAGCAGCCGGCAGAATAGCAGCAGCGCTGCTACCGAGGAGAGCTCGAGTGCCACGCTCACGGGCAACGTTGGCGTGAGCAGCGGCAGCAACAGCGGCTGCGGCAGTGGTAATACTTCGACGTCGACGTGGTGCGGCAGCATCAATTTCCTGGTGTATATGGTGTGCTCCTTTTGCTGCTGCTGCTACAACTTCCGCAATTCGCCCTCTAGGTGAGAATATCGGTTATCGGAAATTTTGTTATCGGTTATCGATGGTTTATCGTGATTGTGCTCGCTCGATTATTAGCTGGATTAGTCCACAAATCGATCTTCTCTATTTTTCCTTTTGCATTATTCTCTATCGTTAGTCAAATATGCAAGTTGGCCAATCGAAAGAGTTCGTATCAAGGAAATTGATTTTTAAAATCCGTTGAATATAAGATTTTGTAGTTAATTAATCGGCATCGTTCTCTGTTGCCAGTTAGCTAGATTAATTTACAAATCGAATGAGTGGTTATCGACGATGTTCTTTTTTAGGGAAGGAAAACATTTTTCTGTCGATAGTTGAAAGTGCAAGTTTGTCAATCGAAGTACATAGTATCGATGTTATCAAGGAAACCGTTCTTTATTTCCCTTGAATATAGTTTTTATAGTTGATTAAAGGACTCGATATAGTCCTCCTAATATCCTAATTTATTCAACATTAAAACACATACTATAATAATTGTGTTCATTCCCTTTTTAACTTTTTCCAACATGAAAACAATTTTCGATACACAGTATTTCATTTGGTGCAATGCCTAGCACCTCCCCACACTTACCGCACTCTCCCGGAGATTTCTCTGCAGCGATATCTATAATTAAGTTGTTAGAATTCTATTCATAAACTATATTGCTTGCTGCTGCCACCCGCGAGTTGTGCCGCTTGTTTAATAAAGCATGACCGGGTCCCCATGCAAAGCGGAGCTTATCTAACCACAACAAAATGAAAACAAAAGAGCAAAACAGAAATCAGCAAAGAATGAAAATAATAAAAAACGAACACTGAAATGGCAGGCAATTTTGATAGCACACGATCGCATGTGTGGAATACTGACTACAGATGAAATAACCCAAGAGGATCAATCAGAGCAGGGAGAACGATCGCACTCGTGATCGTGGTCCCATGTGGGTCATGTGATATTCATTAGTTTGAGAGCAACCTATTCATTAGGGCGATAAAGGCACCCGGACTTTTTAGCGAAATGGCAAATTGTATTTATTTAAAATGGAAAAAGAATTAGACATTTTATGTTAGTAAAAATATATTTAGATTCTTGTGTTATGAACAACTTTGTAAGATTAATATTAACTTGGATAATGACAGAGTAACATTAAATCTATGTTGCGGTTTGCCAATTCGTTTAGTATGCAAAGTCGTAAAATGTTTATTTTTCTACGTACAATTTTAATAATAAAACTTTAATATTTTTGTTTTTTTTTTTAATGGAATTGTTCGACTTGTTTGCCAGTTAAATGAACGCGTTTTTTTATATAAATGATGGTCATGTGAATCCGAAATGAAGTCAAATGAATATAAAATGAACTCGATATGAATTTCTGGGGATTAGGGAATTAACCTTATTACGGTTAGATATACAAGAAAATTATCCTCTCTGGGCGTATATATTTATTAAATTTAGTATATATTGTCGCCGAATGCGAAGCTACGATTTGAATGATTAGCCATGGTGATTACCAAATGAATCCAAAATGAATGCCAAATGAACTCAAAATGAATGTATGTATGTATGTGGATTAATGAACTAACTCAATTACGACTAGATTTGCCAGCAAATACTCGACTCGAGACGCATTCCAATCAGTAGCCGAGCCGAAATGTCCTGGCGACCATTATCCTTTCCTCTTTTCCCTGCTTCTCATCTGCGCCCCGCCTCCATGATTTATCCTGCGGTAAGCTGCTTGCTATGAAACCCACTTGGGACTAATTATTACTCGGCCATCCTTGCCATATATCCTTCAGAAATCAACAGAACAGAAAGAGACGGGACGCCCACTGTCGTCACACGTCAACTTTTGGCGCGTGGGAAAGAGAAGGCACATGGCTAAGGACGTAGAAGAAGCACAAATAAGAAGATGGAGAAAAATGAGAGGAAGAAGAAGAAGGCTCTGCTCAGGTGGCTCTGCTGCTGCGGGCAGTGACGCCAGCAGCAAGATGCGAAGAGAAAGCTTTCCTTTTTCTTTTTTTTTTCCTTCTCTGTTTCTGTTTTTTTTTTTCGGGGCAATCAAATTTTAGGCGCAGATTAGAATGCTGCGAGGTCAAAGTTCAAGGTTGCACACACTCCCCCTCGACACACACACACACACAAACACACAGAAAGAAACAACAACAAATATCCACAGATGCCTGGGGGTGCTTTTTCCACCTATTCCCTGCTATTTGATTTTATTTTATTTTTTCAGTCATCTGTTTGTTTCACATTTCGGCAATTAGCATTTAACGCCTGTTATTTTCCTTTCGTATTAATTGCGTAAAATGTTAATCTGCTCAAATTGTCGCCGAAAAAAGAAACAACAAATGAAATTCCAAAATACAGCAAAAGTAAAGAAAAACCCAAAAGAAAAAACACAAACAAGAACAAACAAAAACCTCAAAAACCCGAACCCCAAAAAAATAAGTAAAAACAACAACGAATCCAATAAAAAGCCAAGCGTATACCACCCCGTATATCTCACGCTCGAAATTTTCAACTTGAAAGGTCGCTCATGATGTGACGATATAGAGAACCCTCGAAGTTGAGAATTTGTTTATAAAAATTATTCTAATAATACATACTAAATTTAGTTAATGAAATTATCTTAAAGTATATAATTTCCATCATGTACTAATTGTAAAGCTTATAAAAGTATAATATCCTTGTATTCTCTTAAAGAATTGAACAATACAATTTTTTAAATGATAACCTGAAAACTAATAAAAACATGCATCTATCTGATACACCTATAAAAATAGGATTTATCTTTAATCTTCTTTTATATCCCCGAAGACTTCAGCTCACTATTTATTTACAAACAACTTTATATACTTTACTAATCTCACTTCTCTTTCCATCTCTCTTTATAGGTAAGTCGGATAGTGCTTGATTTTCCTATATTCTGATTAATCATATAAAGTCTGGTAAGTTCATTTGGTTTACCAATTGAAATCCATTGTTAAGCAGTAATTGTGGATGTATTTGGAAATGATTACAATATACGAGTGATTTATTTGGTAAATATACCATTTATTAGTATTTCTATCCAGAAATTCCAACTGTATTAATATCTTTCAACCGCTTACCAAATTACCTTTCGTTTGGCCAAATATTATTAGAGATTTTAGTTTCTCTTTTTTTGTTTTCCCTGCAGTTACCTGCCGAAAGTAGGCACTGGTTTTGTTTGGGCAATAAGTGCCAGGTACTTTAACGGTCGGGTCACTGAATACCATTATTCTTATATTCTTATATTTGTAGGGGGGCCGGTCCGTGAATCGGACAGGTGCCCAGCATTGTTGTTCTTGTTTTGTATTTTTTTTTTCTCTGTGATAAGAACATTGTTGTTGCCGCTCTCTGATAAGAATCCAAAGAGTCGGTACGCTTTGTAGAATCCACCGAAAAGCCCCCCAGAAAAGCAAATAAATTCGAGGCTATTGTCGTTTTTATATATATTTTATCACATGTGATAAACGGAAAAGAGAAGCCTGCCGGGAGATTAGCGCAAATACTATATAACCCTAATGGAATACCAACAAATAATCTAAAATATTCAATGAATTATTATTTAAGTATGAAATGGAATAGTAATAATTAATATACATTTTCGTTCAAATAATTTCTTTAGACAGAAAGGACATTTTCTCAATTAAACCTTAATTTGACATAATGGAAATGTTAACTTTGTGTATATGTAAATATATATATCTATAACATATAGTTAAAGAACCAGTAGGTATACAAAAATTAAGAAGATTGACTAAATTGACAATTTCACTTAATTTTTTTGTTTACACTAACTCGAATTTCGAATATCTTGAATTTCCCCTTTTGAAATAAATATAATTGATCTTTTTCGCTCACGGAATCAAAGCTGTTTAAATTGTTGGTCTGACAACGCTATTACACTTTTCGCTCACGAAATTTTGATCAAGTTAGTACCCTGTTAATACTATCGAAATTGCATAAAGTTATTTGTCTTTCACTTTTCGCTCTTATTTACGAAGTTTTCCGCTCCCAGAACTTTTTCGTCTATGTTAGTATTAGGAGCTGGGAGCAATAACTTTTTAGTTAAAAGTTATTGTTAAAATCTAGCCCTCCACTTGTCCATTAATTAATCTTGTAAAATATGCAATTAAATTGATTTGACGTTTCGCTTAAAAGAAAAAGAAAACCAAAAAAATTAAAAGGAAACGATCAGCGTTGGCGGCTTAATTTAAAAAAAAAAAAGCTAGCAAAATTTGACACGAAATTTATGGCTGCATAAATCACACATGTGTGCTTACATGTGTATGCAAATTTTTACATGTGTCTGCTTTGAATTCCCCGAACAACAATTTAAAAAGTCCCGATTGCTCCTTTTTTTTTGTTTTTGTTTTTTGCACAGTCGAATTTTTTCTGGCACTTTTTTTTGAGTCATTGTACTTGTGCAAGAAGTTAAATAAAAAAAAAAAGGAACAGAAAAGGGAAGAAAGACGGCGCTCTGTCTGCCTGCTCTGCTTGTAATTGGATTTCCGCTGTTTGCCGAAAAGAGAAAGAGGGAGAGGAAGAGAGCGAGAGCGCGAAAGAGACAGGGCTAAAGGCGGAAAGCGGAGAAGGCGTGAGTGGGCGTCAGAGAAAGAGCGGGGCGTCAGCGGCAGCTGTTTGATGATGAATCTCAAGTCGCCGTCTCATTACAACTTTCAATTTCAATTGCCAAGTGCTCCTCCGTACTCCCCCTAGTTGCCTCTTCTTCTTTCCTCGCCACTCGGCCTATTCTCTCTCACTCGCTCCGTCGCTCATTAGGCTAAGCATCTCCTCGCTCTCGCTCTCTCTCTCACGCCTGGCGCCTATTTTGGGGATAACTGTGAGAAATGTATGAGGCTCCCCTTGGTAGTGAATAATTTCTTTAATTTCATTAGTACATGAAATCATTTTTTAAAGTTAAATCGACTAAAGTAAAGCCTTTATTTTATATTTACATGGTTATCTACATATATTTTTGATGTTGTTTGTTTTTCTATGCAAGTTGCTATTTATTTCTAAATACATATTTATTCTGTTCTTTTTTTTTTTGGCGAGTGTCGTTCCTCTTCCGCCCCCTTCCACCTCGTGCGCTTCCACTGCGCTTTGGCTTCAGCTGGCTCGCCTTCGCCTCAATTCGCTTTTCGCTTCGTTTTTTTTCGCCTTCGCCTTCGTCTCGCTTTGCTTCGTTTTCGCCGCTGCTTTCGGCGGCTCTGCCGGCGTCGCTGCTGGCTGGCTGGCAGTGAGGTAGTGGCAGAGCAGCGGCAGCGCAGCGTTTTCGTTTTCGTTTTCATCATATAACAACGTTTTGGTCGGCAGTTGTTCTCGTTCTCGTTCTTTCGCTCGTTCGCTGCTCTTCGCTCGGCACACAGAAAATTTGCTTAAAAATTTCGCAAAAAGCGAAAATCGCAGCCAGGCGCAACGACTAAAAACAACAAAAAATCGCGAGTTAATAACGCAGCATAATTGAAGAGCCGAAAAATCGGAAATGTGTGCATAATATTTAGCCGAGAATAGAAAAAAGTACGAACGGACGGGAACAAGTGCTAAAAGAGGCGAAAAACAAGTGGAACAGACAAATAAACAAAACAGTCAAAGAGAGAGGGAGAGGGAAAGGCAGCAGCAAGAGAGAGAGAGAGAGAGATTGATAGAGGGTGACAAAAGAAAGGCCCAGAAGGGCAGAGAGAGAGGGAGGGACAACAAAAGAAACCGCTCTAAACTCGAGTATTAAAACAAATTAAAATAAATCAAGCAAAGAAAAAGAATAGCATTTGCCATTTCCTTCAATCAATAATTACATAAAATTATTCATTAAAACTGCTTATTTATAATCGAGAAAGTAAGTCGAAAATGCAGGAAAACTAAGCAAAAAGATCAACAAGAAATCCGCAATACAATTAACTAATTAAAGAAATTGTAAAAACGACCCAATTGTTAATATTATTAATATGCAAATATTTACACCCATAACACAGCTGAAGGAGAACCAAACAAAAAAAATACTAAATTACAGCAACACCTTTTGGGTAAATGTTTAATGTTTAATTTCAATTAAATGCCGCGGACCAGTTTAAAAAGTTCTCAAAGTGTGCGTGTGTGTGTGCGAGCGATAAAAACGCAACAACAAAAGTGGAACTGAAAAACAAACAAACAAAAAAAGAAAAAAAAGAACTGAATTTTTTTTTGTTCGCCGGCACGAGATGACGCTGACTGCGACGGCGACGCCAGCGCTGACGCTGGCGCCGGCGACTGTTGATTTTTATCAGCGCAACAATTACAAAAATAAAAAAAAAAAAAAAACAAACTACACCACTGCCTCGCAACTAAATGGAAAAATCTTATTTAAGCATACAAACATACATATAAATTTATGATTATTTGTCGCCTTTTTTTTGAGCTTCAAAAACTGGTCGCGTGTCGGGGTTTCTTTATCGTTTTTCTTAATATTTTTTGTTATATTTTTTTTATGTGTGCCTTTGATAAGAAATGTGTTAAAAATGCTTAATAACTTTGCCACACTAGTTAGCAATATTTGTGGAGCACAGTGCAAAACGAATACCAAATATGTGGGTCATGTATTTGGTAAAATGTTATACATAAAACAAATCTCTTGCCTTAGCATAATAATGTACATCAAGTATGCCCAACAGATAGACTCGCGAGTCTGCCCGAGCTCTGTTCACACCGACCGATGTAAGCGTTCGCATGTCGTCGGCAAAAATCAGCAGTCTAACGTGTCAAAGTAAGGGTGTGGGCACCTCTGTCTCTATTATTTAATTTTTTTATATGAATGCAAGGTAATTATTTAAAAAAATTAAAAGATTTTCAATTAATACTTTGAAGCTGATGTTTTTTTTTATCCATTTGAGATACTTCGATCTCTTGGAACTTTTCCACAAAACTTTTGCTTTTCATCGGTGCTCTTTTAGACAGCTCCCTCTCGTTTTCTTCTTCTCTCATTTTCCTTTGCTTATTTTATTTTATTTTATTTTCTATTTGAACTAATTTGATATCATTTCTTAGTGTCTCCTCCTTATACTTGCCTCATCCTCTTTTCTTTTTTCTGTTGTGCATTCAAACGAAAACGAGAACGAAAATCAAATCAAATCAAATTGAATTTTCAGCTCCCGTTTTTCCACGCCCCTCCGACCAACTTCGGGATCCTTCAGGCTCAGACTGCGACTCAGACTATTGCCCATCTCTTTTTCTTCAGCCGAATGGCCCCTCACTCTCTCTCTCTCTCTCTCTCTGTGGCCCCACTCTGTCCCCCCCTCGTTGCCACTTTTCAGTGCAAAAAGTTTAACTCCATCGGCCGCGCGTTGATTTCTCAAATGTAATTTACCACGGGTCCGGCTTTTCGGTCCCTTGCCCGGGATCCGGATTTGGATTCGTATTCGGATTCGGATCCGGATTTTCAAGACACGCCCCCCAACAATACGCCCAGCATTTATTCTATTTATTTGCAAGGCAAAATTCTATTTGCTGCTTGGCTTGGCCAGAGCGCAAATCGAAATCAAAGCGAAAATTGTAAATAAACGGATAGCGCTGAAAAGCCGGAGTTAACATTTTGCTTTGCATAAAATCCACCAGCAACTTTCCACCTAAGTAAATGAAAACAGTTTCTCCCTCAGTTAACATTACACTGGGCGAAAGTGTGTCTCTAAAATCGAGTTATAAATTCAGATAATTCACCTTTTTGTGCTTGCAAACTCTCATGATTCCCAACCAAGTGCTTTTCTTTAAAAAGTATATTTTGTAAATAATTAAATAGGAAAAAAAACATTTCTCTTAGATGAAAAACAGTACGCTGCACTTCCATATATTTTCCATTGCAGTCGAGAGAATGTTGGATAATATTTCTGCTCTGTCACACATAAAATTGACAATAATTCCAAGTCGTACTTCTAGTCACGTATTCGCTATTAATAAACCCCCAAGACAACTCGATGGAATTCCGAAGCGTCTCACCGCCTCCTCTCTATATATGCAGCCTCGATGATGATCATCATCAATGCAGTGGTTATAACTTTATGGCCATGACTATGCTCTTATTTGCCACTTTTACGTATTTTGCTGTGATTCAATAAATTCTTATACGGTTGTTAAAAATTTATAAATACTTGCAATATGAGCTGAGTGCAATTTTATGGTCGAGACTGAAGATTCTAGAAGCGTGCACTTTGCAAAATTAAAAGTAAATATTACTATTATTATTTTTAAATGCTTATTAAGGTTATAAAAAATTATTACAAATTATATAATTACCTTAAGCCAGTTCTTTTTGTATCTTTATCTGTCAAAAAAAATAATATAATGCAAACCCATTAAATTTGTATATTTTTTATTGAATATACATATGTATATATTCTGAAAAATATGTCCTATTTTTGTGAGCAACATCGTATTCTGGTATACTGCACTATGCCATCGCATGGTGGGAAAAACGATGGGCAAGGTTCAAGTATCGGATCGGATCAGATTGGTTTCGATACGATCGCCTTTGTTTTGCTAGGCGCCGTCTGAGTATCTTCACCTGTAGCGATTATCGCAGGGTGTTTCTTGCCTTTTATGGCCCACTGTATATAGTTGGTAATTGTTGTTTCCATTAGCATTTGAATATTGATTTATGGCCGCTAGTGTTATACAGATTTATGGCTAATATGTGTCGCCGCGATTGTTTTGGTAGCTCCAAAGTTTCGGGTTTCGGGCCTCGGGCTTTTGGGCTACAAGGGGTTTACTAGCTAACGCTAACACTCACACTAGCCCCATCACTTTCTAGCCATAAATCATACTGAAGTGTGCTCAGTGGGTTAAAAAAAAAAATATACAATAAAAAAAGGGGTTGGGTGCTTTCGTCACTAGACCCGCTGCCGATAAGGCTTTTATCTAATTGATAGCAAATTGCTGATTGATGTAAACGATTGAGGACCGCTTGTTGTTGTCATACATTTATGTGATTGATTAATTGATTGATGGCTTGATGCACTCAGCTGTGATTGACTAAGCCGTGGGGGGTTGAATTTCCGGACCCACTCCGCCTTTTTATCGTCACTAGTTGTGCACAGAAAAATATTTTTCTTTCTCTATAAAAATCTATTCAAAAATAAATACTTTTAGAGACTTGTAAGTGTTAGATTCATTTTTTAACTAAGCTTAATTCATTAAAAGAAAAACCAATCATACAGTTATATATTTTTTTTTTATTTATAATCTTTTAATAGATTGTATTAGTAAAGATATATACATTTTAAAGTATAATGGAGGAAATGTATTCCTTGATGTAAAAATCACTAAAAATAACTAGATTATGGGATTATGTTTACCATTTTATTTTTGTATTTTTCTCTAGTGCACTTCACATTTTTACTTGGTTTTTTTCTCCCATTTTTACTTTGTTCGTCGTCGTCTGACATTTTTATGCAGTTTTATGCGATGATTTATTGACCAATTGCATTAGCATGCCATCTCCCTCTGTCTCGGCGTGGCGCCCACGCTCGACGTTCCACAACGCCATCTCTTTCTCTTTCTAACACTGTGTGGTTGCAAAATTTATCGATTTTGTTTGGCGGTTTTGTAGTTTTGCCTCTGCAAAAAACTTTGCCATCTCTTTCTGGCCCCAAAATGTCCTCCGTATACCGTATTCCGTATCCGTATCCGCATCCGTATCCTTGTGCGTTGTGTGCGTGAGTTAATTTAAGCCTCGCATTGCTTCTTATTTTTTTTTTGCTCCCCTTCTCTCACGCGCGATAAAATTTTTATTTATTGATTTTCATTTATGTTTTCCTTCCTACTAAACAGCTGCTACACTTTACGACCCCAACCCAACCACCCACACGCCTTCCACTTTCCACTCTTTCCACTTTTCCGCATCTTCAATCTCCATAACGGTAAGCAATGTGAATCTCTATGTTGCCATCTCTTTCGGCTACCCTCTATCCGTCTCTTTCGCATGGAGCAATTACGTGTTGTATGAAGTTCACCGCAAGCCCTCTCTCTCTCTTTCTTCCGCCCGCTCGTTTCTCAGTTTTATGATTCCCATTCCATCGGCAAATAGGGTATTCCGATTGTGGGGCGACGATGGGTTAAGGTCTGGGGTTATGTTATGGGCGAGGTGATAAACTTTTCGACGCGCGCGCTAATTGGATAACTCGAAAGTTTTGATTAATTCGATGCGATAGGTGCATGCGATGAAAGGTCACACAGAGGTTCTACTAAAAGGATTAACCTTTCGTCAAAAGCGATAGTTTTTAACGATGAATAGTTTTCGATGTTCATTTTATAAAGGAACGAAAAAAGTACTCAAATAAATATGTATATATTTATAAAAGTTTTAAGAAATAAGCTCTGCAACTTGACAAGATGGGGCTTTTGACAATTCAGCTGTCTCTATAATATTCTGTATATGTACATATGTCTTCCTTATTAATGTCATCGTTTCTTTGAACATGATGACCGCCCGTTCATTTCGATCTAATTAAAGTATGTTAATTACAAATTCCTTATTTCATTGTTTTTCCATAGTTTCCTTTTTTGAAAATCTATTTGACATTTTCTGAGTGCTTCACCCACTTTTTAGACCCTTGATAGGCGCCCCCATCTACCCCCTGTTGCCACATTGAAAATTCCTGTGTAAGGAGATTATTTTTTTCCAACATTCCCCAAACGCAGACGCAGCGGCAATAATTGCAAAATGCCAAGAAAAGTCGTCGAAGAAAATGCGATGAAAAAATGCTGAGCCCAGGACACGTGTGTCCAAAACGAAGATGGGAAGCTCTACACCGCCTACCGCTCCTACCGCTTATTACTATGGAATAAACATAATTGAACGAAATTAAATTAAAAATATCTGAGAGAATTTGCAAAAGGCTTCCTGTTGCTCCCTAAGAAGCTAAAAAAGAAAATGAACCGAAGAATGGTTGGGGGAAACTAGGTCGCCTTCTGTTTGTTCCACTTTCTTCATTTTCCCGCCCATTTCCTTGGCGAGATGGGAAATTTATGCCGTCCCCCAGCTCAGGTGGAGAAAAAAGTTTTAATTTCAAGCGTGTGTGTGTGCGTAAGTTTTCCTCCAGGGGTGCCATAAAACTGTTTGGCGAAATGAAAATGAATCGTCCAGGGGGCATAAAAAGAAAGATCGTAGAGTAGAGACAGAGACTCGTATAAAGGAAGTATTTAAATAGAAGGCTTTAACCAGTTTCTTTCATTATTTATCAGTACGATATATTCCTTTGACTTTCATCCTTTGATGACTGCGAACAACCTCATTTATTAGTATTTCTATTTTTCCCCTGCTCTCGCCCCTCTTCTTCGAATGAGAGGTATGGATTTTAATTTCCGTTTTCCGTCACATGACAACGTCAATGTCAAACCAAACTCAACAGATTTCAGCTCTGGCCAAACGGATGTGCCATTGAAATTGTGTCTCTGTCTTAAAAGGACAGTTTGCTAAATAAATGCAGAAAATGTGCAATGTCAGCAGCAGTATCTGTCAGAAAATAAATGATATTCATTCTAACTTAAATTATTAAATAAAACATAATCAAGGTCTTTATAAATAGACAAAAACAAATAGTTCGTACCACTGAGCCAGACATTCCTCAGCTACCGAATCCATAAAAGTTTGCTTCGATAAATTCTGCAGTTTGGTTCTTTTATTTTTTGTGTTTGTATTTTGTTTTCTTTATTTGTGTGTTTTCATGATCGCTATAAAATTAGTTGCCCTCATATCTGCCCCCAATATTATGACGCTTTTTACAATCGAGAGAATGAAAATGAACTCGCTAGACAAACGACGCAGTTTACAGAACCCCATTTATTAACCGGGGTCTGAGTTTTATGGTTTTTGGAAAGCCCGAGCCGTCCATAAATGCTATTTATAAGGTCTGGGGTCGATTTCTGTTTCGGGGGGATATATTTGCCAACATATTGATGGGGATTTTAAGTGAAATATTGTATATCTTAAATATCTACTTAGTGTTATTATATGTCATATTAAGGGCTAACACGTTTTTAAGTTCCCTTTTATATTTATATATAATTTACACCATTTGATTTATGTTCTCCCACGTGGAAGTTCCACTTAAAACCCGTCATTAATCGGGTTTCCATCCCGCCCATTTTTGGGGCCACGACTTTTTGAATTTGTTGACCGAGTGCGAGGCTCGATTACGATTGTTGTTGAACCAATTAGCTGGCTCATCGGCTGCCGTTTTATGATATGGGACTGGATCCGATCCGAGTCAATTGCCCGATCTTTATGGCTTAATGGCCGATCATTTCTGCCATATATCTGTGGTCCAATATACAATTACCGATAAACCGTGACGCGATGCAAAAGCGCACCTTCCCAATTCCCACCTTGTGCTTTTTTTTGACGCAACTGTACCCCGTGAGACCATCATCAATCAATGTTAAAGAGCAACGACTGTCACTCTGGCCGCTCTATTTGCTTTGTTTTTTTTTGGCTGGGAAAGGAAAACAAATTTCCATTTGCCATTTCCCTCCATTTTCTTGTTTTCTTTGGCCCTTCTCCTTTTTTTTTTTGCCAGTGCTTGTGCTTTTGTCTTTGAGCCAAAGTTGTTTGGCAAAAGTTTTGCACAGCAGCCAAAGCAGTTCCCCGTTTTCCGTTTTCCCAGCTGGCCCCCCTCAGTTTTCCCTTCCTGGGTCAGGAAGTATTTTGAAATTGCATAAAGTCGCTTTCAGAGCAAAGATTTCAATTAAAGTTGCTCCCCCTCGATTTAGAACTGAAGGGCAGGGATGGGACTGGAATATGGCTCTGACCACGACCAAGTCTGGGGGATAAAAGCCATATACACAGAAGACTCAGTGCAGTCATAGTATCAGCTTATTTTTAGTTTTGGTATTTATGTATGTAGCTTGTCAACTTTAATTAATAAACTGTTTAAACTTTAAACTTTATGTTTTAATGTTTTAAACATAAAAAGTTTTATTTGCATTACTATCCAACATTGATTTCTATAAAAAATATAATTAAATAAATCATTATGCAACATTGATTTAAAATTAATTTTAAATGCTTCTTGATTTATAAAACTTGTCGCCATTCCTATTAAGACTAGTTCTTATTCAATACAGATTTAAATCCAGTATATACTGCTTCACGATTTGAGCAACTTTTCAACACTGCTTTATCAGTATATTAACTTTGATTGATTTCTTTGTATCCCTCCAAAATCCACTTTATACACATGTCTCCCAAATTGAGTTTCAATCTTTTTGCTGAGTCTTGATCAAATTACAATTTTTTAAATTTCCTTTGCTTTCGTAATGGGTGAATTTATTGAGAACCAAAATTGGTGGTCATTCATCTACCTATTTCTTTTTTTTGTTTCCTTATTCCACAAATACCGAGTCATGCTAGATTGAGACAACAGGCGGAAGAGAAAAAGAGACGCAGAGAGTGTTAGAGTGAGGGCGAGGACATCTAAGTAAATAAAAACGTGAACTGCATCGCATTAAAGTTGATCTAATGACCGACTACGTGAGCTGACTTGCCAAAAGGTGAGACGGCTACCATTAATGGCTACAAAGCGAATTAGCCACACAAAAAAATACACACAAAAATATGAGATGCGGTCGAGTGATGGTTCTTCAGAAGAAAAGATACCAAAAAAAAACACTGTAGAAAGGAAATAGAATGAAAAATTAAAACTGAGACAGAAGCTGAATGAGATGGAGACAGAGCCGTGGTAAAAGGAGACGGCACTAGCCGCTCGAAACACAATCGAATTATTACATGAAATCCGCGAAACTCCAAGCGCTTTTGCGGCTGCCTTTTCCCTTCGCTCGGAAAATAAAATTAAAGCACTTAAAAAATGTTCATTGCACA
Organism: Drosophila kanapiae; assembly: GCA_008042475.1. Classification (NCBI taxonomy): domain Eukaryota; kingdom Metazoa; phylum Arthropoda; class Insecta; order Diptera; family Drosophilidae; genus Drosophila; species Drosophila kanapiae. The sequence continues at coordinate 230,017 of VNJM01000686.1, read as the reverse complement.
CATTTTTGGGGCGAGTGAAGGTCGAAGGGAGCGTGGTTAAAGGGGGCGGGAAAAAAGAGCGTTATGCGCCGCCCTCTGACGTAAAGGCGCCGCGCACACCACACACACACGCACAGAGAGATACCAGCGCGCACACAGATACGCAGATTGTCGGCAGCATCGCATAAATATTAATAAAGACATCAAGAATTGATTGAATCGAAAGCGCAAAGCGAACGCACTTGTGAGGCATTACGTGAGGCATTACGTGAGGCTTAGAGATGGGCGCGTGACAGCCGCGCGAATTAGAGATGGGGGGGCTGAGTGGTTGAGTGATTCCCGCCTTCCGGGTTAATTAACAAAATATATTTATAAATTGATATATGTAGATTTAGAAATACATATTATATTTTTATTAAATATATAAAGGATTACAAAAATATAAAAGTTGTTGCACAGAGTGCCTTTGAAATGCCCAACTACGAATTTATTTAGACACTTGTATAATGATGAGACCGATCTTCAGTAAATTACTGCTGAAGAGGATCCTTGTGACTTAAAATCTTCAATATTTGTTTCCAGAGAATGTTATTTTAGATTAATTTTAAAAGCTTTTGAGAATATTTTAATTATTGAGAGGCTTTCTGTAAATTGTTTTAAAATTGCACAATTTTCTCCTGCACACTTTTAAATTCCCATTTAAGCCAACTTGAGGTTATTTTTATACCCCAAAAGTAGCATACCAAGGAATTGTGATAATTTCCTTTCATCCCGAAATGTGTAGCCCCTTTTTAATGTTTTTTTTTTTCGGAAGGACTTACAAGTTGTCTCCTAATGAGTTTTGTATGCTGAAATTGAAAATTTCAACTTGAGCAAATACAAAGCACGCACAAACATAGGAAAAGGGTGTGTGAGTGGGTGGACGGATGGACTTGGAGGATTCAAGGATATATCGGGGGTGAAAAGCTGTAAATTGTGCGGTCGGCGTTTCGGGATCCCGGGTTCTTGATTAGGCGATGCTTCAGTTGATAAACTTGCCCCCGAAAAACTCTGCCCCCACCCCACCACATTTGCTTTTCATATGGAAATTTTCCAACACCCCCCACCGCACTCTCTCTCTCCTGTGTTGAAAACTTTTTGGCACAAATATTTTTATGTAAATTGTTTTTGGCATTTATTCGTTTATATATGTATGCGTATGGGTGGCTGGCACTCTCACATATATGACACATGTATATTGTTCTTGACATTTTCATAATTTAACTTTATCCCAGAGATTCGCAAAAAAAAAAATGAAGAGAACAAACAACAAAAACAAAATGGGGAAACAACAAAATAAAACACCACTTGACTTGCAGTTCATTTGGAAGTTGATTAGTGAGAAAAACTTGTTTTCCATTATCTCTCTCTCTGTCTTTTATTCGGGTTTTCCTCTTCCTTGTACTCCTCTCTCTCTCCTGCTTCGTCTTGAGACATTCTTCGTTTATTCTGAAGAGACTTTTCCAAGCACTTTTGTTGCTTTTCCTCTTCAACTTGATGTTTTTATTTTCCTTTGCGCATTTTTGTTAATGAGTCTCGCTGTTGTTACTTTTTTTTTTGTATTCACCTTGTTTTTGTTGAGTGCAATAAAAGGAAAGAATGGAAAGAGGAAGTGGATAAAGTTTTAAGTTTTTTTTTTTTGGAAAAAAGGACTACGAAATGCCCTGAAAAGTTGAAGCTATTTTAAGGATTTATAACTATAAGTTTTGATGGTATTTTGTGATATTTATAGTTATTTATAAACTTGCAGCTACTGAAAATAGTTGCCTTGAGGGAAAAGAGTTTGTAACTGAAATAATCTCTTTAATTAATTTAAATGTTGATAGATTTTTAAAAATAACCTTACAGCGACTACAAAAATAGTTTTATTACTTTAATGCATTTTATTTATTCAGAGCGTTGTGATTTATTAATGGCGACAACTTTCTTGTGAATTCAGCTATGCCCGAAAACTTTTCACAGGACATTGACAGCTAGAGAAAACTTATGCAAAAATGGCACATAAGAGGTGAAACTTAAGGTAGAAAGGATGGGGGGATGTAGAGAGGTGCCAGAAGAAGAACAGGTGAACAGGGGGCAAGGCGAAAGGGGGAAAGGCGAGACAAAGGCAACGACAACGCTGCCACACTTAATGTTGCATACTTTTCGAGGTCCTTGTGCCAGTAACGTTTCCGTTCATTCTACTTTCACGCTTTCTTTGATTGTGTGCCCACATGGACACACGCGGACAGGAGGGAGAGCACACATTCAGTTATCCTTATGCGAATGATATGCCCACCTTGAATTTTTCTTCACTTGTGGCTGCTCCCTTGCTCGAGTTGCGAAATGCTTATAGAAATGAAATCCAAGCCTGAAGTGATATAGAACTGAGAGGAATAAGTACTTTAAAACACAAATTAAGACTTTGCTTTATCGGCGTCCGCAAAATAGTGAAAGCAAATATTTCTGATAGTTTCTTAGTGTAACCCTATTTATAATTTATTTTAGGAAATTTACAATGCAAAGATTTATTCAAAACATAAACACACCAAAAAGAAGCTATGTAATTATAGTTATATAAGAGTTATCATTAAATATTTCTACAAATAACTTCAAAAAATATTTTATTAAATATACAGATATTCCAGAAAATCTATTATTCATTAAGAAAGCCAAGCTTCTTTCGTCTCATCTCCGGTTTCTTAATATAATCTACAAGTTGAGTTTGTGCGCTTCTAATGTCTTTTAGTTATTTCAAAGTTATTTAAAGTTATTTGAAAATGAATTTTAGTTTTCTTTACTTTTTTCATGCGCTTTTATAAATTCTCATCTGCTTTGCATCTTCTGAATCCAATTCATCTCACATTTCACCTTTCTGGTCGGTTCTCTGCCATTTTCCCCGGCTTGCTTTTCTTTTAACAACTTGTGACACTTCTTACACTTGACTTTTCTTGTTTCGCATTGTTCTTATCTCACTTGACTCTGCTGCCGCTGCCTCTCACTCTCTCCATCTAGTTTTTTTTTTTTTTGCACTTTTGCACTTTATTACACTTCCGCTTCTGCAATTTCAGCGCTTTTCCTCTCGCTCTGTCTGTCTTCCTTTTCCGCTTTTCCGCTGCTGTAAGCGAGCGCCTTAAACTATGCCATGATTTTTTCATATGCACTCGTCCGTGCGTTTGTGTGTATGGTCTTGTGTTTTTCTATTTTCCTACTTTTTCCCCCCTTGGATTGTAGCTGCCACTTTATTTGTGGCATGTATAGCTCACTCCACATTTCTCCATTTCCCAGAGCCTTTGGCAGCTTCTTTGTCTGCCATTTTCCGACTGTTTACATGTGAGACAACCTTGTACACAGTAAGCAATAATTGTAGATTATTATACAGTGTATCCCTAATATTATTTAGGAAAATAATGCTGGAAAAACGTCGATATTAAAGGTTTACATAGTGGAATATAAAAATTATATTATACGGGTATCCCAATATTATTTGATGCAGAAATGTACCAGCAGAGCACAGGCAGTAGAGCTGAAAATACATCGATATTTATGGCCGATATATCGGTGTTTACATACAAAGAAACATCGAAAACTTCGATACTTTTCTAGCTCTAATAGGCAGGTTATTTTTTTAATTTATTTTGAAATAAAGCAACTTATTTGTCAGTGTATACCCATCTCGATTTCGTAGTCACATCATGAAAAGAAACGTGGAGTGGGTGGAAAAAAACCCTTTCATGGGCTTCTGCCTCGAACAGAAATATATATTAATATACCTCAATGTGACCGCATTTGTCTACGTCTCTCCCTCCATCTCTTTCACCCGGTATCTTTCTCTCTTTCCTCATCGCTCACACGGCTGTCAAGCTGTCTCTTTCGTCGTCGCTCGTCTCTCCCTTTATATTTCTTTTTTTTTTTATATTTTTTTACGTATTTGCATTTGTATTAAAAACGCTTAAAGTGGAATTTTATTTCCTGTTTCTCCTCCTTAACAGTCCCCCCTTCTGGCCCCCTTTGTTTGGCTTCTTCGCCATTTATTGCTGCGTCTTTCGCTTTAGTGTATTTCTAATGCCATTTTTATACGCATTTCCCTCCCTCCGCTCCAGCGGATGAAATATTTTTATATGATATTTTTTTTTTTTTTTATATGGCCAAACAAAATTGTGATGATGCGAGTGGAAGGCCAAATCGATTTGGTTTCAAAATATATATATCTATATATGTAAGAAGTAACTTTTACTTTTCATTCGCAAATAAAGGAAATTGTAATCGAAAAATGGAGTTTGAAGATATTTTTATTAAATTACATTTTGTAAAGACAGTACTTGTTTGGGTGAAGTATTAGATCCTTGTTTAGCTTACGGATGACCAAAACTACAAACAAATAATTAATTTAAATAAACTTTAATGCATTTATCGAATGAGATTATCCTTCTTTTTAAAGAGAATGTATCTTTTGTAATTCCACAAATCTGTATGGTCTGTATGGCCAAATATGATTATTGGTGTTCAATATATGTATATCCCCGAACCAAGGCGACAAGGACATCCTTATCTAGATGCCTTTTAGCACAGACTGTACGGCTGTTGTGTTTGGCGACTGTTTTTTTTCTTTATTTTTTGTTGGTATTTTTGTGTTTTTGCGTGTGGTGGCAACTCTTTTATGTTTGCGGCGAAATCCTGCAGGGATTTCACCTACTTATCAGAGGGGCGTCCTTCAGCCCTTCCCCTGCTCAACCCTTCCCCCCGCTCTCATCATCATATCATTCTGCTCTGCTGCTTGCCGGGCATTTTCAATTTCTTTTCCTTTTTCTCGTTTTCATTTGCCCGCTTGCGTTTTCGGTTTTCGTTTTTTTTATTTTGGACCAGCAATCAACGTGCTATAAAAAGCCATAAGTAGAAAGGGAATATATATATAATATATATATATATATATATATATGTATGGAAGGATGTTGTGTAATGGTCTTTATTGTGTCTGTTAACGGATTTTGAGGGAGAGAGGAAGAGAGAGCGAAATGTGGCTGGCCCACTTTTAGATGTCTTTCCTTTTGTAAAGGTCCTTCCATCTCCTCCCTGTTGCTTTTAATTTTAATAAATGTTCACCGGCTTACAGAAATCATTTGTTGGTTCTTTTAAAGGTCCCAGGATATATAGTATGTTCGTACGTACGTATATACAACTCCTTCCTGAGGTAACCAATTAATCCTGATTGCTTCTGACTTAACGGGCTTACTGCTCTGATTTACATTTTAATAAACGCTCAATGGCTTACAGAAATCATCAGCGACTTGTATTGGCTTGTTTTAAGCATACTTGGGGGGGCGGGGCTCTTGGCCACATTATAGTTGCCATAACGATCAATTAAGGTCTTTAAGCAGCATTCCGGTGCGTGTGTGCATTAAATATGTAATCACCTGCCTCGGTTAATTATGCCCGAAGGTAAAAAGCAATTGACTTGGCTTAACTTCCTTTGCCCACCCCTCCTCGACTTGAGCCGCCAGCTTTTCTCGCCTTTTCCGCGCCGTTTCCGCTTTCACTTCGCCGCCGCCAAGGTCATCATCATCATCGTCGTCGCCGCCTTTTTAACCATTTAATTTTAATTTAATTTATGCACACACACACACACACACTTGCCCAAATACCTTGTGGCTGCTCAACGCATCTCAGTTCACCGCACACCACTCACAGCCACAGCAAAGACCACCCAGCAGGCACCAGGAGCTGAACCCAAACCGACCCCTACCAATCTCAGTGGGCGAGTGCATTAAATGATTATCAACTAATTAAGTTGCTTGGATCACCGAGCAAATGAAAAGCGCAAAATTGTTTCAATTTCGTTGCATAATAATAACTTAATAAATAAACTGCAGTCCTGCGGGGAATAGAAAACTGAATGCGATGCGAACAATAGAAACGAATGGGTGGAAGCCATGGTAAATGTGAATTATGGAGATGAAAGCTAGAATAGAAACAAAAAGAGTAGAAAACTATGTGAAAAATTGTGGGGAAATTGAACAAGTACATATACATATATACATTTATTTAAAAAGGCAATCTGTGGTTTAAAACCCAAACCGACATTTGTTACATTAGCGTGCGTGTGTCGGCAAAGAGGCAGCAGAGAAGTGCGCAGACCCGCGCGATAGGGCCGTGAGTAACTAGTTATGGTATTTACCAGACTAGCACTTAGTTAAACAAGGTAACGGCCAGTTTTAGTAACAATAAATACTGCTTTGAAGCCCCTAATCTTTACTCATGCCACAGAATAAACCAAAGCTGGCGATTTAAAAGTATTAAGTAGAATAATTTACAATCACCTTAGCACTTGCCCAAAGTTATTTCGTAAATATGCCGTAATAGGGATTGTTGCCTTGCTTACTTTGGAGTCCTCAACTTATTATTCGCAAAGTCCCTTACAAAAGGAAACAGAACGGAATATGGAATAAAAGGAAAAAGCATAAGCCTTGCTGAATGTTTTCCATTTCTTTTATATTTTTCTTTGTTGCTGAAAAGAATTTTCCATTGCTGCCGCTGCCGCTGCTGTTGCTGTTGCTGTTTGCCTTTCATCTAAACTATTTCACATGTTTTGCGCCAATTTAAATGTAACAGCAAAGTTGATTTGCAAAAAGAAAATTCCTTTCCCGCTGTCTCCCGCTTATTTACAGTTTCCTTTTCATTTCTGTTTATACAGACTTTTTTTTTGCTCGCATTAAAGGCAGCGGCAGAAAAAAATCCTCCTTTGGGTCAGTTTTTGCTGCCGCTGCTGCACTGGGCAAAAATCAGTAGTAATTGCAAAGGCCAATATTTATATGAACATTTTAGCAAAAGTAAGGAATACAATAACGTCAATATAATGCAAATACAGGGGTGGAAAAGGGGGATTTATTCATGGTGATTAAACATCCAGTTATGTTATGGAGTTTTTCTTTTTTTCGCAGTTGGAGGTATTCTTTTTTTCAGCCTTTTTCATGGCTGTAACTGCTTGCAGTTTATAACGCCTCGCAAGTGCTATCAATGGGCTCACACACACCGATAAACGGAGGCACAGATACACACACTGGCACACACATTGGCTTTGAGGTTGACTTGAGTGCTCATGCATTTTTGTTGCTCGGGCATTAGTACAAGCACACAAACAGGCAACAACAACGGCGGCGCACATTACCAAACTCTCGCCCACACAGATACAGATACGGATACAATGGCAGTGGGGGGCACAGGCTTGGGCACAGGCACGCACGCACACAGATACAGATACAGATACTCGGAGGCAGCAGTCGATTGTAGCTACAAGCATAATCGTTGCTTATTGGCAGCTGCTGCCTGCCATTTCCAAGCGATAAAGATGAAAACGCTGATGGCGCAACTGTGCGAAAGAGATAGTAGCCCCAGCTGGAAGGGGGGGCTCGATTCCCGGCATATTTGCCTCCTTTTTTTTCGACATCTTCGCTTTAACACGGCCAGAAGTGTGAAAGATCAAGAGTACTTACTGTAATTCCACTTTAAGGCGCGCTCTTAAGGCGAATTTAAATCCAGAGCAGAACTTGAGTGCTTGCTGGGAAAGGAAAACACCGCCCAGGTGATATGAAAGCAGTTTTTCGACTTTCATGAAATTTTAATTATCTAATTTAACTTATTAAGGATGCTGCATACTTTTAGATGCTTCAGCTAAGGATTTTCAATCTCTAGTTAGTTTTGTGAACTATTTTTGCAAATTATGTGTATGTAGAAGTTAGTTTGGCTAAAACTATTTGTCAGTTATTTTCCTAAAATGCGTTTTCTTGTATCCCTGTGACATTGTGGGGACCAGAAAGTATGCAACACTTTGTTAGCTTGATGAAATTAAAGCAAATTTCGTTGATGGAACGGCACACACATATATATATATATACATGAGACCCACAAGCTCATACACCTGGCATTTAGAAATCGCCCACTTGGCCCCTCTAAATGTGAACCCCTGTCGCCGGTTCTTTTACATAAAGCATACTTTTAGGCAGACGCAGGCAGAAGCATTTTCACTGTCACATTTAATTGAGTTTGCCTGGGCTAGCGCTAAAAGCAACGTCATTTACGGCACCCTTACCCAATATATATATATATATATATATATATATACATAGCTATATATTATGTTCCACCCCAGCCCTAGCCCCCTTTCTAGATGAACATTTTTAAGATGCCTCAGCTGCGGCTCTCCGTCTCAGTTCTCACCCTCTGGCTTCCTTCGCTCCAGTCTATTTCTTTCATTGTTCTCGTTGGCATCATTTAATTGTCAAAAGACTTTTCCAGTGGCGTGGCACATAAGGGGGGTGCGTGACATTTGCTGCGAGCCAAGCAATTTTTATGACTATTCTCGCATCTTTCCCACACCTTCTCAGGAGATATAAAAAAAGAGAGAACTCGCAGACTATGATATACCCGGTAATCAGTTAAATTTGGCGCACTTTATTACCTTTTGTAAATATATTAATTAAGTGCTCAGGGTTTATCTTTATTAAGTCAATAAAGTTTTTAAAAAATTAACAGAGATTATATACAACATTTATAAAAAATAGTGTCTAGATTGTATAGGCTGCTGAGGCTGAAAAAAGAAATCTACCTTCATACAAAATAGTGTCTAGATTGTATAGGCTGCGGAGGCTGAAAAAAGAAATCTTCCTTCTTCCTACAAACATTATTTTTCCTGCTTAATCCACGTATTCCCGGGTATACATGAAATTAGAGAAGAGGTATATATAAAGCTGTGTTACCCCACGGAAAAGTGTGAGAAGTCCGCCCTGACGTCATAAGTTTTGCTGCCACTCAATTTGCAGCATTCAATTTGCAGCGACAAAGGGAATTAGAACTCATAAAGCAAGATGAAAGGACATCGATGATGAGTGCAAAATTGTATCTGGCTGGGCTATTAATTTTATTGAATTCAATTTGTAGTTAGCCCCCGAAACACTGTCCTATTTTAATGTAATAAATTACACCGAAAGTTATGTTAGCCTTTGGCTAAGCCAGCTTAAAAGTGGGTAAAACTACACACACACACACGCACTCGGTCCAGTGCTAACCCGATTTGGCAACACTTTTAGTCTAAATTATATTTCTACATAATTTAATTGCAATCTCGTCTGCTGCTTTTTATTTTCGCTCATACATGTATGAGTGACTGTGTGTATTTTCCTTAAAGTGCAGAAAACATTTTTCGTGAATTATGTATGCCAGGGAAAGGGGGAAAGCGGAGAGTGTGGAGGGGAGGGGACATATGGGCTAGATGTGTGGCAAGTGGGGCGTGGCAAGTGGGTTAAGTGTGTTAGCTAAAAATTCATGGCAAACAGAGCGAGAGCAAGAACGCCACATAGGGCGAACACATTATATTCAATTTTCCACAAATATATTCTTTTGACATTTACAAGAACTATATTAATAAAGAAAATTAATACAAATTATTAGACAATTTATATGAAAACTCATTATTTATTATATTTTGTAAAGTTTCAAGGGTTTTTTTTTGTTAGAAGGAATAATAATTAAAAGAATATTCTAGAAATTTGTGTTTCCTTTAGCAGAGCACGAATCACGGTGCTGCATTCCGTGCGGTTAAGCTAAGAGGCTCTTCTTATCTCTCTTCTTTAAAACTCAAATATTATCCTCAAGCATGGTTCTACAAAATATCATTTAGTCTTGCATTAATTTCTTTTCAAAAATCCCTAACAATGTGTTCACATTTTTCTTCGGTGCAGAGTGAGGGAGAAAGCAATTGACACACATATGCAAATTGCAACGCCATTAACAACCACAGGCAGAGTGTAAGTGCGTATCTATGTGCAGTATCCGTCTGTGTATATATATATATATATATATATATATATAGTCAATACGTTTTGACACTAATTTGGTCAGCATTTGCATTGAGACCCATTGAAAATGGCATTCGCCCAAAGGCCATCGTCAACATCATCGATTCCATCATCATCAGCATATCGGCATTATCATGATTTGCATTTCCATTTCCAATCACCTTTCTCCATTCCCATTCCCATTCACATTTCCACTGCCATTGCCGTTGCCGTTGCTGTTGCTGTTGCCATTCCCATTTCCATTCCCAACACAAAAGCCTCAAATTGCAGCTGGGCCAACAAACTGACACATCAGAGACACGGACAGGAAATGATGAAGCCTACGGTGCTTATTCGAGGGTTAAGGCTCCGGGGGCTCGCAATTTTCTAGGGGGGGAGACGACCACGACGATGACTACGACTACGATGTGGCATGGGTGACTCGGTCTTGACCAGCCTGAGGTTTGTTAGCTGGCCAAAAAGGCAGGAGCACACTCTCCGAGCGAGATGAGAAAAAAAGGGGAAATCCTAGAAGTGCCGAAAAAGGTGCACTGAAAGAAACTGTTTAAGAGGATGAGTAGAAAAACAGGCATTGAGTAAAGACCGAAAATACACAGACAGTAGCATTCACGAAATACAGCGAAATTTTTTGTTTTTTGAGTTTTGAAATACCTTTTTTTAGCAGTCCTAAAAGTTTGCAGCAAATATAGCTTACATAGACTATTTTTGGCTTATATTCCGGTTCTGTCGATTGCAAGTGTAAGCAAAATATGAAGGGATCCCCTTGGGCCTATTTTGTGGAATGATTTTCTGCCTCTTGCACTGCCAAACCTCTTCCGACGACCCCCAAAGAAGTGCTTTGTGCGCCTGGGAAAGCAGCTCATGTGAAAAGTGCGTAATGAATGCAATTCCTGCAATTTTTGCGAAGCGAGAGCAACAGCAGTGGCATTGCGCCTGCATGAAATTGTAATATTCCGGCAGCAGCAAATCCGAAATGCAATCATTGAAGTTTTGTTGGGTTTCCTTCTGGCCTCATGCACATTAAGCATACGCAGCGTTGCCGCATAACTTTTCTCGCCCCGCTTTAAACGCTTTGGCCAAATATTTTATCCATAATGCCATGCATTTTGCTTTAAATATGCCCAGCTTTCCCTTACCGCCCTCAGCTTATAGAAACTATGCGCATATTTTGGAAGATGTTTTGCATTAAGTTTCGAGGAGGGAGCATTATTTATGACGTCGCTGGCAGGGGATATTAGGGCTGATGTAATGATGATTACGAGTACGATTACGATGGGGATACGGGTTGGGGTTGATGATGATGATGATGCCGACGCTGATGATGCTGATGGGGTTGTTAATGGATGGCATGAACACACACACACACACTTTAAAGTGCCAAGTAGTTTGAACTAAATTTCAAGTGATGGATGCCGGCTTATGGGTTTAAGTAACCGAGCTTAAAGGTTGATTGGCTTTAGCCACCGCATATGTAATTTAATTGAAATAGTTTCTCATTCAATTGAATTCACCTGTTCATCAATGGAAGTTTGATTATTTTGTGCAAGAAATATTCAGTCTGCCAGCTAATAGTTTAAACATTTAGGTATAGGTGCTTTTTTTCTTAAGCGTTGAGTACGATCAGTACAGTCAAGTGGCAAGCACGTGCTTGTTAGGGTTAGGTGTTAGTAAGCACGACAGGAGAGGAAATAAGCTAGTGGCGTACTGCCAAATCGGGCATTCGTACTAAGTTGGTTAAGATTAAAGTTGTATGTTTAAAAAGAAGATAAACTAACTAATATTTCCACAATAAAACATTGTCTTTATGGAAGGAATAACTGCTCTACTTGTGTTTAATAAAAGAGTAAATAAGAGATTTTTGCTTGAGATATAGTTTATTTGAATATTTTTGCATTACCAGCATTTGCATTACCAACTTTTATTTTTCTCTTTGATACTCTTTAACCTTTTTATATATCTGCTTTGATTAAATAAGTTTTTTTTTCTATTTGTTACAATTCTTACGTTTCTCGCTTTTTGTTTTGGTTTCTTTTTTTATGCTCTTCCACTCTGGCGACGTGCAGTCTGAAAGTTTTTCTTTTTGTCTGACGGAGTTTGTATGTCGATTTTCCTCTTACTGTTTGCTTTTTTTTTCGAGGAAGCATTTTTATTAATGGAACAACACTGTGACAACAGCGACAGTCCGATAGATAGTGAGAAAGAAAGAAAGAGAGAGAGAGAGAGGGAGACCCACAAGTACAATGTATAAATATTATGTAAACACGCAAACAATGAAGTGATTTGTTGCTACTTAAATTTAGCCCCCGAGAGGGAAACAACAATAACAACAACCAAGGATGCTGAGAAGCTGCAGACACACGCATACAAACAGACAATTGTGGGCAGGATAATAGGATTACCAGCAGTTAAATAATGCATTTTTATTGTAATTTTAACGTGAGCTCTTTGTTATTTTGTGTGTTACAATTTACGCTATGAAGATATAGTTATTATTGTATTATTTATATTATAAAAACCCCATATCTTTACTTGAGATGTATTAAATATTAATAAAAAACGCCAAAAGATTTCAAATCAATAAAAAGTGTGCCCAAATGTATACTATAAAATGCAGCATCGGGGTATATAGGCATGCATGCGCCTAGCTAAATATGGAATTAGTTGGAAAAGAAAATCAGGAAAAGCAACAGAGCTGGGGGGAGAAAATAAGAAAAAATTGAAAGGAAATATTTGTGTGTGTCTGTGTGGTAATGCGGCTGTGGGTGTGTGTGTGTGTGTGCGGTGTGTGTGTACAGGCGCAGTCGCTGTAAAAGTAGCAAACAGTGCCCAAGGCGCATTTCAGCCAAGGCGCATACCAACTTGTTTGCCAACACTTAAAGAAAATAGCAGAGAAATGAGAAGAAGAATAATGGAAACCCTTGGAATCGTTGGATCCCAGGACTTTGCCACCTGCAACTGCAACTATAGCGGTTAAGCTAATGCTAATGCGATGACTTAAGTGGGCTTTATGTAGAGAGGCATTTTAAAGCCAAGGCTTTAAGCCGAACAGCGGCGGCCAATTGAATATCGGAGCACTAATTGAGAAACAATTAGCCTTGACCGTGGAATACAAAACGAAAACGACATCAGCCGGCAACCTTAACCGTGAAATATTCAATTAAACCGGTCATTAGCCACTTGACGTTAATTTAAAATGTCCTCGATGGCCTTGTTGCTGGAAAAGGATTTAATTGCTTGTTGTTTGTTTGTCCAGGAAAGAGGAATTGGTTTCGATAGATAAGAGAGAGACTTACACATTTATGTAATAATTATTTATATGATAATCAATTTAACGCTCTATTATTTATTTTAATAAAGTTGGTGTAACATTTACAATTTTATTTGGATGTATTTAATGCAAATCCATATGGCTTAGTCTAAAATTGCCATAATTTACTATCCTCTCTGACTAATTAAAAACCTTCTTATACTATGTACCTTGCCTTGGTTCTATTTTTTTTACATTTTCCCCTGGAATTATTCCATAGGACATCACTCGCCATGACACACGACTTTATGTATAAATAGAGAAAGCGTTTTTGCTGAGCTTAATTCACTTTAGATGCCACTTTTGCCCCTCAACCTCGGTCGTCCTCGCCGCCTCCTTTATAAATGGCAATCCTTTCTCCTTCGTGGCAAGTTTTCCTAGTTCTTATTTCTTGGCTTTGCTTGTTTTTCTTTTCCTTGCATTTTTTCTGTTTTAATGCAATTTCAACAAATTAAAAAGTAGTGCGTGTGCCGCAGGTGGAAAAGTGGGTGGCCAAAAGAAGAAGATTTCTGCAGCAGCAGCAGCAGCAGCTTCATCATCATCCTGGTTGTCCTCCATCAGAATTTGTTACGCTTCCTGAACTCGGTGCCTGCTGATAGTTTTAATTAAACGCAATTGAGTTGCCCTAAAATTGGTTAGAAATACAGAGAGGAAACGGAAGTAAATTTAGGTTTTAGTAATAATCATAATTACTTGATTATTATTTCTTATATTTAGTAAATTTTGGAATTTAAGGGAGCTTTATTATATTGAAGAGCAAAATGTTATTGTCAAGGTATATTCACTGAAAAGCCAGGACATTTCTCCTTAATATTGGCTTTACTTTGTCCTATCAAGAATCGGTAACTAAAGCCCTTCTTGACGCACTAGTTGGGTCACTTTAGTCCTATGCCCCTTTCCTATGTTAGGGGCCACCTAAGCCCGCCCCCTTTTTCTCATTGTTAAATCATTTCAATTATGGTTTGAACTAAAAAGTGGCTACTCGTAGTTTGGGTCAAAAGGGAGCGAAGGATGGATGGCAAAGGATATATATATGGGGAGAGAGTATGGTGGGGATAGTTGGTTGGGTAAGCCGCTCAGACAACAGCAACAAGGTCTGAGGGTCCTTTAATGCCCCCGTTGTTGCTGCTGTTATCCTGCTCTATACAATTTCTATACAATCTCTACGCAATTTCTCATTCTCTTATCCTTAACAAGGCAGAAAATAAGGAGAAGCCCAGGGAGGATGGCAATGTGTGCCATCAAAGGCAAGAATGCTACTCGAGTGGGAAAAAAAATAAGTAGAAAAAAAGTTGACTTGCACTTACGAGTCTCCTTTATTATGTGCGTGTTTGTGTGTGTACGAGTGTATCCATACATGTGTGCAATAATTGTGCATTGATTATCATAATATTCTCGCAGCGCCATCAAAATTGCGCACAAAATCACTCGTCAATCCGGCAGTTTATCCGTCCGCCCAGTCAGTCAGTCGAATGGAATGCCGCGTGTATATGCACATGTATTTATTTATAATAAACAGATAAACAATACAGCGGGAAAGCAAATGAAGCGTGGATCAGGAAACGTCAAACGCGGAGGGTCCAACATATATACGTAATGGTTCTTTAAATCTGTTCTTTCTAAGGTGGGATGTAAGTCCTTTGAAAATGTTGTTAAAATTACGTAAAGAAACCCTTTGAAAGTCTGTTTAAATTTGGACATAAATTTTCCTTATCAAGTTTTAAGTTCATTTTAAAAAATTCCTATAAGTAACTCCAATTATAAAGAGTAGTTTAAACTTGTTTTAATTTTTAATGCAACTTTATTTAAATATATATAAATTGTTATATGGGCTAATATCAAGGACTATATAGTGCTAAGATACAGCATCTTCCTTTACTTTATTTCCTGTGCTGCAACTCCTCGCATTAGTTTTTCCCTTGGTTTTCACAATTTTTCCTGCCTGTCACCAGTGAGCGTTGATCCATCATTTAGGACCACGTGTCTGTCAGATGCAGCCCGCCCTCCCCATCGTTCTCTATCACTCTCTCTCTCCTCCCTTTTTTATGCGTGTGCCTGTCAGCAGGACTTCCGTTTCCGGCTCTTAACTCTTTTCTATCTCCCTCTCAAAAATTAAACTAATTAAAATTTTAAGCCAGAGACAACAATAATTAAAAACCAAAACGAAATCAAAAACCGAAATCGAAATCGAAAAGAAAAACAAAAAAATAATAACGATGAGTGCGCGATTTTCGAAGAGTATTATTCTCTAGTTAAAATAAAATTAAATAAAAGCAAATAAAATAAATAAAAACAGCAGCAACATCTCGAGAGATGATTGCCACTCTATTCATCATCTTTGCATTTATCCGGGCCTTTCCCTGGAGCCGCAAAAGGGGCCGGCCCGCCCTGGCCCTAACCCTGATGCCGGACGGCGAGGATGAGGACCAGCATCAGCAGGATCAGAAGCGGGACAATAACAATCGACCGCGACCCTCCATTTCCCTGGGCAATGGCGAGGGCATGGCATCGAGGAATCGCCGCAAGTCCTCCAAATTCCACGAGGTCACCTTCAGTGGCAGCGTCGGCGGTGGCGAAAGTGATGGCGACGGTGGCGGTGGCGAGGTCACCAATGGCCTTCTGGTGGAGTTGCAACCCAGTGGGAAGCGCCACTCCCTGAGCACCACCAGCAACTCGAGCTCGGCGCCGTATCGCTATCTGAGCGGCAGCAGTCGATCCCGTGGATCTCGCGGCGACTGTCACGAGTATTACCAGCTGCAGCAGCAATCCTCATCCCTGTCCAATGGCAACCGGATGCGCGGAATGAGCCAGAGGAGCGATACCATGGCCACCGAGGCCGAGGGTGAGGAGTTCGAGGTGGATCCCATGGACGAGGACGATGAGGATGAGACCTATGACCGCGAGACCGAGGAGTTCTATAGCAACATACAGGATGCCACCGGCACAGGGTCGAGTAGTCGCAGCAAGCGCTCCTCTCTATTCTCCCGCTCGGATAGCTCCGCCACCACGACATCGTCGAGTGGCGGCGGCACCTTTACCGGCGGCAAGCGAAGATCAGCTGCCTCCATATTGTCCTCTTCCCTCTGCTCCGATGTGATGATCAGCGATCGGCGGAGCTCCACGGCCACCGAGTACAGTGTAAGGTCAATGGCCACTGGCGGGGGCGCCAGTAACACGCAGCGCAGATCCAGCGGCCGTATAAGGAGATATGTGTCAAGGATGACCATTGCGGGAGCCAGGAGACGCACCACGGGCAGGTAATGGGAAGGGGTAATTCCATAGCATAACAAAGTCTTTTTTTTTCCCTTTCTAAGAATTTGTATTTTAATTTTACCAAAAAAATTAACTACATTTAATAATTAAATCAAGTGTTGCCATTAGGAACCATTCTCCTGCTGCCATTGCTCGTGCTTGGCCAATAGCTTCTGTCCCAGCGGTCGAACCATCTTGAAGGCTTTCTCTACATTTTCCTCGACCATGGCCTGAGTGTCCTTGGAAGCACCAGTGACCTTTTTGGTGGTGACACACCTCACCCGGTGCATGCAGACCTCCTTGCAGGCCAGTCGGATCTCATCGCCGGTAAACTGATTGGACATCTCCACCAGTTGCTCCTGCAGCTTGGGCGTCAGGGAGATGCTGGTTGCCAGGAGTCGACTGATGAGGCAGCTTCTCTCCGCCCGATTGGGCAGCTGGACCAGCAGCTTCTTTTCGAAGCGCCGCAGAAAGGCCTCGTCAATGTCCCAGGGCAAGTTGGTGCTGGCCAGGACGAAGACACCCTTTAGGGTGTGTTCCATGCCGTCGAGCAGCTGGAGCAGCTCGTTCTTGAAGCGCTTGGAGCTCTCGTGATCGGTGGCCCGGTCCCGCTTGGAGGTCAAGCTCTCGATCTCGTCGAGAAAGATCACCGACGGCGCTCGCTTGGCTGCCATGTGAAAGAGAACGCGCAGTATCTTTTCCGATTCGCCTCGCCACTTGCTAACCATTATGCTGGCCGTGATGTTGAAGAAAGTCACCTGGCCCCGGGTCTCCGAGTACAGGGCCTTGGCCAGGAAGGTCTTGCCGCTGCCCGGCGGCCCGTGGAGCAGCAGGGAGCGCCAGGGTTTCAGGCCGTGATCAAAGAGCTGCGGATACTCGATGGGTGTGAGGACGGCCTCCTTGATCAGCTCGATGGCCCGCTGATTGCCGCAGACATCGGACCAGCGCAGATTGATCTCCTCCCGCAATATGGAGGTCTTGACTAGCTCGGCTAGGGACTGCCAGTCCGTGGAAGCGAACAGAGCGTCATCGCCGCCCAGGTGTCCGTGCTCCACCTCACCCACTAACTTCAATGATGGGCCATCGATGGGGATACCGCCTTCTGCTGGTGTCTCCATTTTCCTAATCTGCAGCGGATTATTCGTATCTGGTTGGGAAATGGACTGCGAACTGGGATTGGGATTTAGGCTGGCAGCAGCTGCCACTGTAGCCGCTCCCACGCCCATGTGCCAATTGGCCAGAGAACCCTCGTTCTGTGGCTTGGCCGGCGGCTTCTCCTGTTTCTCCTGCTTCGGCTGCCCTTTGCCAGCCATCTCAACCTTGATCTTGGGCCCGGCCTTCTTAAGGATCTTGGGATACTTGCCGAACTTCATGTTGAAGAAGCTGGCATACTCCAGATACATGCCGTCCAGGTCAATGTTGTCGCACAGCTCGTACTCCTCAGATAGGCGTCCCTCGGACTTCAGGGCCTCGGCACTCGAGTAGAAGCCGTTCTCCACCAGATAGCGATGCATCAGATACATTATGTTTCGCCGCCGATTGCTGAAGTTCCTCACATCCTCGCACAGGACCTGGGCGGTCGCCGTGGCTGTTACTCCGTACTTTCCCTGGGTCTTCATGTCGCAGTTGTCTTTAAATATGGCATTACTGAGAGAAAAAAAGAAACAACATAAAAACAGATTTACAACAATTGATATGAAAGCAAAGTATATTTTGTTGTATTTACAGCTGGGAAATCGTAAATAATCTGGCTCGGGTCAAAGGTTTTCCTCGGCTGACAGTTTTCTTATCCAAGTAGGGTTGTCATAACGAGGCGAAAGGGTTGCCAGGTAACGGTTAAGTACATAAATATATTGTTGCTATCACCCCGGCAACCGCAGCCAAAGTTGAAATGAAGAAAAATGGGTTGGCCGGGAAAAACTAAAGGTATGTGGGGGTGGAGGCAGAGTTAGAGCTTTATTCTCTCTCTCTCTCTTTTTAGATCTAATTAAAAATGCAAAAAGAGCATGACGAGAAAAAGACTGAAAAGGGAAATAAGCAAAAATAAAATAATGTTTTTTTTTTCTAGAATGAGATTAGCAGCGGGTGGGGATTTCCCTTTTGGCCTTCTTACTTTGCATTCGTGTTTGGTATACTAATTTTGCTTTAATATGTAAATGGAACTGAAAGATATGGATGTATGATCCTAAACTTATTACTTTTATTTGTTTTTATAATTCTTTTATTCCGAAAAAAAATAATTAAAGGTAATAATAATTCTATATTATATATAGTAATTTATAAATATTTCTTGCCATTACAAGTTCGCCCTCTGTAATAATAATACTTGTTTTTAAAAGCATTTTTTTACTTATCTCTTATTGGCGCCCTTCTTGATCAGCTTGGCTTAGTGTGACCGTTGGTTGCTTTACCGCAAATACCTTAAAACAACAGGAAGTTATTTTTAATACGACATTTACCTAAATAATGAATAACATTTACACATCATTTTTTTACACCTACAGTTAGTGAAATATTTTATTACAATAAGCTTTTGAATTTTAATATATACTTATTAACACCACTTTAGTTGAAATATAAGTTTTTGTATGAATAAAAACCAATGTTATATGCCTTAAATACAGACAAGTATCGCTAGTTTGTTCACGGCGTAGTCGATTTTAGCCGCAAATCCCAACCTAACCCAAATTTGACGTATCAGAGTTGGCCAACAATTGAGCCCCACTCAATTGGTTAGTGTACTTAATTGTAGGTTGTGCATTTCCCCTCCTTCCTCGCTAATCCACAGCCGCCAGCCGCCACATTTTGTCATCGCTTTTCGCCTGGGCTTTACCCGCTTTTCCTCCTGCCATTCGCTCCTTCCCCCTCTTGGCTTTTCCATCCCGCAACATGCTCAATTTGGCGAGAGATGACGGCGACAGCTGCCGAGCAGGCTGCGATGGTTAATCAAATGCACGACGCAATGAAATGAAAATCAGCGGATCCTGCCCTGTCCACCCACCCACACACGCACGCACAGAGGGGCCACGCCCACACACAGGTGAAATTATGCAACATGCACATGCACAGAATCCGCGCGCCAGTCAGTTCACCTTGCCTTAAAAAAGAACACATAAAAAACAGGGGAAAATTTAAAGTTAATTTTGATTTTAAAAGAAATATAAATGTTTTTAGAAATCACTTAAAATTACGCTTAAAAGCAGGCGTATTCTGATTTTTTGCCATTAGCCTAAAAGTATGCAATGCAATTTGGGTTGGGAACATTTTTACAGCATGCTTTTGGGTGCATTTTTAAGTGAATTTTAATCATTTTTTCAATTAAATATTCTTTATTATTTCCCTGTTATTAAACAGTTATTTTTCAATGGAAATATTTTTAACAACAGAATAACGCCATAAGAACCTCGATCTACGCTAGGTTTGAAATACAGAAAAAATGACAGACAGTAGTGATATTTTCTTTCTATGTTTTTGGGGGAAGTTGACACCCGCTAAGGTGGGTGGCTGGGTGAGTTTTGGTGGAGGGCTGGCAGCTCTGCCCATTTCCTACCGACTCGCAATTTTAATTTGGTTTTTTTTTCTCGCCCCTCCCCACTTCGCCTGCCCATCTTCCATCAGCCGTGGCAGTCAGTCTCAGGCTTTTGTTAATGGCCTTGTGACAGTTTTTCTTATTTTTTCTCTCTCCCTCTCTCTTGCTCTTCCTTTTTCCGCCCAACTCCCCCTTCTTCGGTTACACACACACACTCAGAGTTGCAATCGGCAGCATTTGCCTTTCGGTTTTGTACTTTGGATTTTCGGCCTGAGCTTCGGTTTTGGTTTTTCTTTCGTTTATATTTTCTTGTGTTTCACTTTTCTGTTTTTCAAATTCTTTTCGTGTTTCCATTTGCTTCAAGGTCCTTAAATTAACGGTATGTGAGTACAGGCATGTGTGTGTGTGTGTGTGTTGTGGGAGGCCACTTACCCCTTGCCCTTGTGCTCTTGTATGCGAGCAAGGATGCTTCAAGATGAGTGCGAGTGGTTCCATGATTTTTCGATGAGATTTTAGGCGAATAAATGGATAATATATGAGGCTATGAAAAATATACACAGATAATCGAGGGTGCTTAAGAAATAACTAGGGGTTTTACAAGCCTTAAAAGAGTGTCCAAAATAATACTACAAAGATGGAAAACAAATTTACAATGAATTTTATATATACAACATTTTAAATATCAATTTTATATATTTTCAATTCCGCGAATATCAAATTTCGCCATGATATTCCACATCATCCCCTTGTTTGTGATCCAATTATAGATTATTTAATTAAAACTACTAAGTAAACTAACAATAAATTGGCATATTAATATAATTTTAATATTAATAAGTATTTAAGCCATGCTTACATTGCCTTAAGTTATTATTTATAAACCTTCGAAGGCAAAATCAATCGTTTTATTGCGGTTAAGTTGCAGCTTAAAGTGAAGTTTACAAAATACTTGAATTTCGCTCTTTTGTTTTGCCAGCTTTTTAACGGAATTCCCCTGCCAAAGGCTTCATACATCCACACACACTCACACCAACTAACACCCGCAGACACTCATTAAGTATGTGGGGGCGTGTGAGTGTGCGTGTGTGAGTTGCGAGTTTAACAAACTAATTAAGTTGGGCGTTGAGCTTAGCGCTCTCTTTTCGGTGAAAAGTCGGAGGGAGTGAAAGGACTGGCCAGGGATGGGAAAATGGGGAAGGGAAAGGGGCAACCTTTTGTCTACGACAAACATCTATGACGACACACACTAACACTTGGTTCAACGAAGCCATAACACACGCACACACACTAGCATGCACCGAAAAAAATCGTTTTATACATTTGGGTTTTAGGTTTTATACCCGGTACTTACAGAAGAAAGCGTCGCCGACTCTATAAATTATATTAAATTTAGATAATCTTGATCAGCATCATCAGGCGAGTCGATTTAGCCATGTCCGTATGTCCGTCATTCCGTTTCTATGTCCGTGAGAATAAACA
This sequence comes from Drosophila kanapiae, assembly GCA_008042475.1. Classification (NCBI taxonomy): domain Eukaryota; kingdom Metazoa; phylum Arthropoda; class Insecta; order Diptera; family Drosophilidae; genus Drosophila; species Drosophila kanapiae. The sequence continues at coordinate 208,602 of VNJM01000686.1, read as the reverse complement.
GATCTCAGAGACTATAAGACTATTACAATAATTAAATATAAATACTTTTCAATATATATTAGGAAGTCTGAAGTTTAGAAATTATATAGAAAAAGTAACGACTTGATTTGTGGTATGTTTATACCTTTTTTTTATTAGTGTACTGACGTACACACACTCAGCGGATGACTCACACACACACACACGCAATCAGCATGCGTCGCTCATTTATTTGCACATATAATTAGGCGCATGAAGAGCTGCCGTCGGGCACACTTCCGTTTTCCCCGTTATCCCACCGATTCCCTGGCTCCTGGCTCCTTTGCCAACCCATATCCTTCTTCACTTCTCCTTCGGCTCCTTGTCTTCTTTCCTGGCCCGCCGCTCCCTTTCACAACAATGCCAATCTTCCGACAGGCAGCCAGCCAGCCAGCAGCTACTTTTGCCTTCATCCGGCTTGAGCTTCGGCTCGAGAGCGACTGTGTGGCTTAAAGTACGTCACAGATTAAGCGAAGGGGAACACCCGCAGCACACACAAACACAAACACACACACACACACACTCCTCCTTAAACCGCCCTTTCGGCCATGTAATTGCGTTCGCAGGGGGCGCCTGCAAGTATGCAACTAGAAATAATAAATGTCGATGAGTTTACAGAGCAAAAGAACAAATACTCTTCATAAAATCTAAAGTATTAAATAAATAAATAAAACATAAATTAATAAAATATATAAACAACTGAAATATGTTATTAAATCTTAATAAAAACATAGCAAACAATACAAACAGTAACTAACAAGAAGAAATATTTAAAAGGTTAATAAAGAAAATATAATAAAGAGTTTACAGAAAAGGAAGATAGTTCTATTTGAATGAACCTTCTAAAAGCACTATAAGATACTCTAAACTAACTAGTATATACCCAGATTATTCAGATATTTATATTTAGCAATATAGAAGAACTAGTGGTACTTGCTACTCCGCAGAGTATGTTGCGGAAATAAGCCATGTGGGGATATGCTATGTGTCTCTATGTGGCGGGTTCTTGGCTCAAAGTTGAGTGGCACTCCACTTCCCTTAACCCCTTGGCTTTGTTGTCTGCGGAATTCAATTGAATGCCGTGTTGTTGCTGCAAGTACTTGCCACTTTTCGCTGCATTTTGGCGAATTTTGTGGCACTGGACAGGCGATTTCCTGCCCTTCGTCCAGTGGACACTCGGAGAATTATTGTCCTGCTCGCTTATCTTTTGTTTCTATTTTCCCCTTTTCTTTCCTTCACGCTTTTCATGTTTGTTTGCTGTTGCTGCTGCTGCTGGTTTTTCTTTTCTTTTTTTTTTGCGCCCTGCTTCTGACGCTTTATGAGTTTGAGTGTTGTTTTTTGTCCTCTCATTTCTTTTTTTTTTTTTTTGTGAGTGTTAAGACAGGTCCTTGGGATGTCAGGATAAGCAGGCGCCAAGTATTCTGTGACTTTGAAGGGAATGAATGCGCGGCATTCAGCGGGCAAATGAATGCATGAGTGCATCACAAAATAACTAAGTAAATATTGGAGGGGGTAAAAGAGGATTAAAAAGAGGAAGGAAGGGCTTACCAGCCAGGAGATGTTGTTAAAAAAAATGAAACTACAAAATAAAATAATAAAACTAAGTGCATGAAGTTTGGTTACCTGGGAAAATATGACTTTCTGCTAAATATTTAAAACAAAAATATTTCAAATGTTTCCTTTTCAAATAATACAACTTTTTAAGACATAATTACTATAGTTAAACATTTGGAAACTACATATTTAATGCTTACATAAAGTAATTAAATTAAAGAAAGTAGTATGCGTTTTATATTTTTATTTGAAATTAATTTCTGAAAGCCGATCATATTTTTAATCAATCTTTTTCCCATTTATTTCACAAAGTGAAATATAAAACCCTTAAAAAATACAGAAATACTTCAATGAAATTGTGTCTGTTGAAATGTGCGTTTCCAATTCGTTTTTTGTATTTTTCGGGACCCAATAAAAAACAACTAAGTTGTAAAGCAAATCAACAAAGTAGAATATTCCCATTTTGCATTCTCATACCCATTTGTTTTGGAATATAATAATACGAACTCCAACGAGTGTCCATAACACCATTAAAAAAGAAACAAAAATACAGAAAAGCAGCCAAATATATATAAAAAACAAAACAGAGGAAAGCGGGGAAAATGTATACCAAAAACTGAAAACTGAAACCGAACTAAAAACTGTTTGCCGCCGCCGCCGCCGCTGCTGTTGCCATAACTTTTGCTGAAAAGCGCCACAAAGTATGCCAGGGAAACTGGCGACATTGTTGCTCACCCCCAAACCCCATTTTTGCAGGATTTTCACCACCTCCGAAAAAACACCAACCCCCTCCTCGCAACCGAAAAACAAAAAACAGTAGCAACAAGCGGCAACAACTTTGTGCCAAGTTTACTTAATGACCCCGATATAAATTTTACTTAAAACATCATTTTTCTTTACGACTTTGCCCCACCAGCCCCATTCCCAGTCCCAGTCACAGCTCCAGTCCAACCTTTCAAGGCGAAACTGGACTTTGGAAAGGAGGAGGAGAGGGCGTGGCCAAGAGGATGGCCGGATGTGGAGCCAGCTGTGTGTGTGTGTTGCAAGAAAGTTGTGGCAAGTGTCTTGGCCAAGCGTTTCCATTTGTCCTATTAGGGAAACGAAACTCAAATTCGAATGCTAAAGTAAAATGTCAATGAACCATGCCTGCACGTTAAGAAATTCTATATATTTCCCAGGAAATCTCGGGCAAAATGATCCGTCTTCGGTTGTTTTAATTAAGTTTTATAATATAAATGTTTTCATTCATTTTAGAGATTATTTTTACAGATAATTTCCATTCCTATTTGTAATTAAGTCTCCCATAAAATCAAACAGCTTCATTTATAGTTAATCAGTTATCAGTTTTCCTATAATTTTCATAAGAAACCCTCTCAAGAACTTCTAGTGTAAGTTCAAGACATAAAGTGTAGAGTACGAAGTCTTTTAAATTCCTACAAAAAATACCCATAAAAATGGTGTCTTGCTTGAGCTGATTAAAGGTTTAAAGCATGTGCTGGTGGCGGTAAAGTGAAGTGCCCCAAGATGAGCTGGCAGTTTTATGAAAGTTTCTTCTTAAAACGTATATACTTATGTATATATATTTTTCTGTATTTTTTGTAGTAACTCCCCGAAACTCTGGGCCTGGTCTGCAATTGACTAAACTTTCCTTTCACATTTTCGGCCGGAGTGGAGTGACTTTTGCTTTCGCATGTTTCTTTCCTTTATTTTATTTTTTTTTTTTTGATTTTTGTTTCGGTTGCCCAAGACTTGTTAGGAGAATTTTGCCAGCCAGAAAAACTTTTCGCCGCAGACAACCGAGCGGGAAAAAAGGCTGGCAGGCAAGAGGCAGAAAAAGAAAAAGGGCAAACGCGGAAAATGTCTAACGAAATGAAACTTTAAAAGCGCCTTGTTAGGCGTGCTTCCGTTTCCGGTGGCATTGCCTTCATATTTTTCGTGGATCTTTCCTTCTTATATATATATATTTTTTGTTGTTGTTGGACTTTTCCCTTTGAGAGCTAACCAGATAATTTGACAGCTAATTTCGTTAGATTATTTAAGGCAAGCCCAAGTACCTTATATAAAGGTCAGAATTAAGGTTGAAAAATTTATGTATACATCAATATGGGAGTTTATGGGTAAGAGGTCTTGGCATTTGATATTTGTATTTAAATTTTCCTATAAAAAACGCATTAATTAATTATAATTTCCTTTTTTTTCCATTGCAGTTTCGATGTAGAAAATGGCCAGGGCGCTCGATCACCGCTCGAGGGCGGCTCTCCCAGCGCCGGTTTGGTTCTACAGAATTTACCGCAGCGTCGCGAATCGTTTCTATATCGCTCCGATTCCGATTTTGAGATGTCGCCCAAGTCCATGTCTCGAAACTCAAGCATCGCTAGCGAAAGGTAAGTCTATTAATTATTAAGAAACTTCTCATTTACCAGAAAAAACAGTAAATAATTATTATATAAGTTTGATTATTCTTCCCCCGCTTTTAAGCTTTATTTTTCGATTTTCGTTTCGGTTTTATTTTTGGGAATGTTAAACATAAACATCACCTATCCATTTCCTTTAATGATTATGCTGGGCCATTTTCAACACCTTTTCCATGTTGCCGATGGCTTCTCACTCCCAACAAAAAAACCGCTTTTACTATACCTTGGCCTTTGTTGTGACAATTTTTCTTGGTTCTTTATTATTGGGGGACACTACTTTGAGTACAATTAATGTTGTTTTCTTTGTGATGTTTATCTTAAACTATCTTTAACTAATTTTTACGATACTATTTTCCCCCTTATGATGTGTCTATTCTCTTTTTCTACTATTCTAAGGGACTTTTCCATTAGTATTTGTTTGCCTTTTATTTATTTCCTTAAAGGAGTATCTTTCCCTCTGTCTTTCCTATATCTAGTGAACTCTTAGTTTCTTGTTTTATGATTATTAATTATTATTCAATTTATTCCCTTAGTTCATTTATCAAAATATATATTTATACAATTAAATTGAGTCTATAGAAAGCTTGGTTATATTTTTATAGCTATGTAAATTTTATGTTTCATTTTCTTTTTACTAGTATCTTTAAGTTGAAGCTTTTCAAGTGTTTCGCTTTAAAGAATTTATTAAGACATTTGGCAGGATCCTTTTTGGGGGAAAAGTGACGGCGGTGCTAAAGGAAAAGTGAAAAAGTCTAAATTCCAGGCGCACACATGCGAGAAGTGCAACAACTTTGCTGGCATCTTCTCGTACGGCTTTTCCGCACTCTACCCGTTTTTCCTGAGCTTTCCCTCTCGTATCTTTTAGACCCTCTACCAACTGTATACTCTTTGTCACTCTGCCATGGGATTGCTGTGACTTTGCTGGAGGCTTACTGTGGTTTCGGTGCAACCACTTTTCCCCTTTCGCATTTCACTCCAGCTTTTCCAAACGCCACTCCCATCTCCTTCGTTTCCTTTTCCTCGTCCTATGTTAAACTTCACAAAATTTATACAGAGCTCTGCACTAAGGAAAAATTATTGTAAGGCTATTTGAAAACTCAAAAAAACTTTTAAATTAACTTAAATACTAAATTTATTATCGCTCTTTGAGATTTGTGATAAAGGCATTAAGAAATTGTTATAATATTTAAAAGCTGCCTTTTATATTAAAATGGAAATAAACTTACAAAAGAATCATTGAAAAGGTTTAAGTTAAAATAATTATCAATTGAAAATAATATATACCGCAACAAGCACGTGCTTAGTGTCGGAAAAAAGAAAATAAAAATAAACGGAAATCAACTTTTGGTGTAAACATTTTTAGTAACAAAGCTAAGTCCAATTTAAATTGATTTTCAAATGAAATGCAACAAAAATAAACACAAATAAAGTAAACTTACCAAATTCAAATAACACTAGAAATACAGATGTATATCAATTTTTTTTGCAGTGCTCGTTGCCATATGTTCGGCATAGTTTCCTCTTTGGTCCCCATATAGCCTACGGCCTCAACTTCAATTAGTTAGTCACGGCAGGCCGAAAAAGCCCCTACCCGAAAGGAGCACCCTACCCTAACCCTGGAAAAGCAACGCAACCCCGTCCACACAATCCCCTCATTACACATGCATGGCCAAAAACGCGTTATGCAACACTGAGGCCGGAAATGCAGACTTTTTTTTTCCTGTGGCGTCGGGCTTTCCTTCTGTGTTTTTGTGTTTATATTTCTCTCGGTGTTTGCGAGTTTATTTTTTCATTTTTGGCAAGCCTCTCGGCTGCTGTGTTTTTGAGTGCATCCACACGCCCACCCCCCCTTGCGCCCACGATTTTTGGCGAATATTTTTCCTCTTATTTTTTTTGTGCACTTTGGCAGCCAGCAATGGGGCCAGCACACACACACACACAGGCATACACAGCCATATTATGCACAAAAACAATAACACCTAATTACACATGCAGTTGCAATAACAAAAACACCAACGACGACGACGACGACGACGAAGGAAAGGAGGCTGTGTGCTGATGATGATCACCATCAAAAGATGGAAATATACATGCGAAAAGCGAAAAGTGGGTTGGGAAATTTTGCAGAGTGGCATAGGGAGAACGGCTGGGAAAATATTTACATTTTTACAGCTATTTTTACAGCGCCAAAAGTGAGCCGTCGCTTTTCGTTTCTATTTTTTTTTTTTCTTTTTTGTTTTTTGAAATCTAGAGCGCAAATTATGGTTTTTGCAAAATGCGACCAAAAGCACTTGAGTTTCGAAACTGTTTTAGGTAAATTGAACATTTTTGCCCACTGAGGAAATATGGCCATCTTTTTAAAAAGATTTGGTGAAAAACTCAATCAGAGGAAATGATTTACGTTCCAAATAAAATAATGGAGACAAAAATAGAAGAATTGTGTGGTTATAAATGAAAGAACTTGAGTATGTGATGAATTTTGCAATCATTTCAAGTCTCTATATAATTTTTGTATGGCTTCTGTTGTTAGCAAAACAATTAAAAACATTATTAAAACGATTTAAGCTTTAGAAACAAGACATTACCTTCATATAAGTACGCCTAAAGTAATTTTCTTGAGCTCAAAATGAATAGTAATCAAATCTGGAAGCATTTACCAACCAAAATTGGTTATGGTTATCAGGGGCTGAATTTCTTCAAGTAAAAGCCACTGAATTTTTGTTGGCCAACTAAGTATGTTTGTTTTTTTTCAGGTATTGTTGTTGTAGTTTATTTTTGCTTATTTTTGTGTGTGTGTGGGCATTTGTCTCTGTTGTTGTTGTTGTATTGAGGGCTCCCTTTACGGTCAAATGTTTTTGGCAGGCGACAGCAACGCAATTTGCATTTGTTCGGTGAAAACTTTTGTCTGCCTTCAAAGTTTTTTGGCCTGCCACTTTTCCACCCGCATTTCCCACCCCCATTGTGAGGCCAACCAAAAAAGAAAGCAAGGTAGCTCTAGGCAGCCGAATTCGGTATACCCTTGCTGTCCGCATTTTAGGCCCTTATTAACCTAACGTTTCTAAGCCAGCTATAGGATATAGTTGTCTGATTTTAATTTAATAAATCCATTATCCATGAACTTGTTGAAATATTTCTTTAAGATAAGAAATGTTTCCTTCATGCTAATATTGTTATACCCTTTATAGAGGGTATGAAAACGAAAAGGAATCTTTACCTTTCAGCGCACGCTGCGTTTGCTTTCAATCAAGTTGGAATATTTCTTTGGGGCCTGCCACTTTCAAACAATGTTCTTGATGAGCTGTCAATTACAAACACACAACACACCCGCCAACTCACACACACACACACATTCCCCAGGGCGGGGGGAGTAAATTGGGAATGTATATCGAGTGAGAGAATCGCATATGATATATCGACCTAGCATCGATATAACATCAAATAGGTGTAGATAAGAATCTTTATTGAAGATCAAATAAATACTTTGGAACCTAAAAGGTATCGATAAACATATCTCAAAAAAAAGGTATCAATATATCAGGAAAATATCCAATATAAAATCTCGATATATCTCGATAACCGATAGTTTCGCCATCCCTAGCCCAATGGCGGACATTGAGGAAAATCCATAACGTTGATTGACGACCAAGCTTCGTGGATGAGTCGGAACTAAATCATAAAGATTTCAACACCAATAACAAATAATTAGCCGACTGTCTGAGGCTGTCTCACATACCATCCCCAAAAACCCCCAACCCCAACACCCTGGGCACTCCTGCTGTGTAAATGTCAAGGTCGTCATTTGAGCAAAACAACTCACAATTAGTCATAATATTTTGTTGTCGGGATGTTCCTTCTCACATTTTCGGACAGCCTCCTCTCTCGCCCCAGAAAACGAGAAAACGAAATAATCATAACAACAATAATAGATGCAGTTAAGTGGAATGTTTTTGTCGAACAGAATAAAGCACAAAAAAAAAAAACAAGAAAAATAAATGAAAACATACTTGGGATAGTATTTCCCTAAAGAGACTACACTAAGAGGAATTATTTGATATATGAAATGAAAAGAAATGTATTTCCCTTCCTTTATAAATCAAGTTTACACTAATTCCTAAATGAGCTCGTTAAACTTTAATTGTTTGCTCCATTGGCTATCTTTTAAAAACTATCCAACCTATTTCCCATTCGAATAAAACCAAATTAAATCTACTTGAAGTCTGAATTATACAGCTTCTTGTGCGCCATACTTTTCGCTCTGTGTGCCCATTCGTTTTACCGGGAATTGAAACAAATCCTAATCCGCAGGGTCTCTGCTGAACGGCGGCGAATCGAAATTCTCTTCCTGTCTTTCTTGCCTGTCGGCAACTTTGGGCTCTGGGCATTAATTTAACCACAAACTGTGTCAGGTGTCGCCTCGATAAAGTTTTGTCTACCTGTTCTGCCGTCTTGTGTGGCACCGCCCGCCCACCCCATGCAAATGCCTTTGCAATTCATCCTCGATGGGGAAAAGTTGAAATTGTTGCTGCAACTTGTGTCGCCATTAATTCCACAACTGAAAGCAACAGAATTTGAATCTCACAATAGGAATCGAGGGAATTGCAAGTGGAAGGGAAGGGAATCCTTTTAATTGAGTTACCCCGGCTTCTTCAGGGGTTGGATTTCGATTTTTGGGTTAAGTTTGCTTGACTTTGGGGGATGTGTTAAATTGCATCAGGAAAGCCGATTGTGGGTTAGCCATCGGGTTAACGTGGGTTAACCTGGGTTAAAAGAGGTTAACTGTCGTGTGGGGTAACCGAAACGCAAAGGGAAACAAAAAGGAATCGAGGTTGGCTCGGATTAGGTGAAAAACCATTTCGTTTTGGCTATGAAGTGCTAACTGCATGTGAATGAAGTCGGTTAGGACTAAGATTCCGGGAGATTGGAACTATTACGCAGATACTAATAATGTAATAAAGATTTAAATAAGAGTGTAGTGTTTTCCACTTTAATTACACAAGAAAACTAGTAGCTTTATGACCAACTATAGATTGTTGCCATTAGAAAAAAGGATTGAAAATATACGAAAAAGATATCATTTTAAGTCTCAGACTTACATTACACTTGAAAGGTTTTAACCAAAGGTTAAAAAAAAACATAACCAAGCTGTTAAATTTAAAATGAATAATTTGGAGTTTTTAGAGCTAATATTAGGCTTAATTAAAGCTAACAGTACACCTAAGAGGTTTTAACCAAAGGTTAATAAACAACATAAACCAGCTGGGAGTTTTTTATTCCTTAGAAAACCTCAAATGTTAGACCTTATATTGAGCGTATTCCAGGCTTTTCTATAATCCGGTTAGTTTACCTCAAATTATTATGTAATGGGCCTTTGCACCGCCATTATTTGTTTTCCCAACCCTTCCTTTGTTTTTTTTTTTTTTGTTCTGCTCGATGACATTTCCACAGAGTTGCAAATGCAGGAGACACAAATGGTTGAAGGAACCAGCAGGGGGTGTGGTTGGTTCTCGGCCATGTCCTTAAATGTCAACACTTCAACTTCGACTTTTTGTGCAACCAGATTTGCTGTCTCTGTCTGTGTCAGTTTCTCCTTCCGCCCCCTGGCTTGTTTGTTTTTCTTGTTGTGACGTATGCCGCAGGAATGACGTCACTGATCTATGTGGCGGGGTCATTGTCTGCGTCAGCGAAAGTCACAGTTCCAGCGCGCGCCAGCTCCTTTCGCATTTCCGACACCGCCCAAGTGGGCCATCCCCCTTCTCCCCGCAATTTTCCAATTTTCCCAGCAGCTGGACACACTCACTAAGCATTTGGCACGTGACGCATCAATTAAGCTCTCGGGGGAAAATCTACACAGGGCGAAAGAAAAAAAACCGAAAGAAACATACGAAATACAACAGAATTTTTGATGAAAATATTATTCGAATTAAATATTAATTACAATATGTTTTTAATTAACGATTTTGATTTTGTTTTATCCTTATTTTCTTGCTGTTCCCCTTTACCTCGTGTTCTTTGTTAGCTACGATATCCCCACCCTATATATTTCCCACTATTTCACTTATTTAACCCTATTGGTCCCGCCCCCCAAAACTAAACTTAGTAAACTTCCCATGATTGTTGTCTGTATTATCGTTGTTTATTAAGATTGTAACCCCTTTTTCCAGGTTTAAAGAACAGGAAGCCTCTATACTCGTTGACCGATCGTACGTATGCCGAGAGACCAACCTATATCGTCTGTCTCTCTCTCTCTCTCTCTATCTAACTATCTCTTTCGTTATGTCTTGCCTGCCTTTTGCATTTGATGTTTGTATGTTTTGTCGTTGTCCCTCTGTCCCCTGTATCTGTTGCCCTGCATTTTGTGATCTGCATGCGGTCTTTGTTTTACTTTTTGCCAGCAAAAACAACAAAATAATGGAATATTTTTAGACAAGTATGCGGCACTTTAATGGGAAATTTGAAGCCACTTTATCTGCTGGTTTGACCCTATACTTTTGATTAATTTAAGTAAATTTCATTTCGTTGCATGAATATAGAATATTTTGCATTCATGGTTGGGTGTTAGATGATAAGAATTGGTGGATAGATGGGAATATGTTTATACACGTTATTGATTTTATTTTCCTAAGAAAAAAAAAAGAAACAACGGTAATGTATGACAATTATTTTGCTTAAACTTATGAAAATACAATATTATGACGGCACTAGCCTTGCTTTCTCATAAATTTCTGTATTTCTAAGACTTATTACAACATTTAAATTAAGAAATTAAATCAAGTAAATAAAATGATCGAATAAAACTCACTATTTATTAATCAGGCAGATTTAAATAAATAAATTCGAACTGAATGAAATATTTCTATAAATAAATAAGAACTGAATGAAATATTTCTATAAATAAATAAGATCTGAATGAAATATTTAAAGAAATAAATAAAAACTGACAGAATGACTGAAATATTGAATCAAGCCTTGACCCTTAGCCACAAAAGTGATTCAACCGCAATTTCAAAGATACCTAGCTACATATGCTATGCTTTTTCCTAAATAAATCACATTTTTTCGTGGATTTATAAATTTTGAACAATAAATGCAAAAGCCTTCTATGGAACCCAAAAATAACCCCTAGAACAATGGTTCTGGTGTCTATCAGTTCACTGAACTCTGAACTTCCCAATTTTCTTCGGTTAAAAAAAAAAAAAGAATAGAATGAGACCTGAGTCATCCGTCTATGCATAACGCTCACATGCTGGGTATTATTTGTTGAGTCATTTCAATTTGTCTTCGACGGTCACGAGTTGCAGACCGAATTTCGACCTGGCGAATGGGAATTTCGCACACCGAATGACGCTGTTGGCCAAATAATAAATTATAGTATTGAGAGAGTGCAGGCCAAGCTAATTTAAATATGAAAGAAACATTTCCTATTTCCTGTCCCCAAGTGCCAAGGAAAACTCAACCAGAAAAAGACAAAAATATAGGGAAAATAAATAAAACGAAATAATTGCTGACAGGAGTCAATCAAGGGGAACTCTCCCTCTCTCTCTCTCTCTCTCTTTCTCTAGTTGCCACATGCAGTGTCGTCGCACCGGGCGTATACGTAACGTACTCGCTCACATTATTCATACGCAGCGTGACACCCAAGAAAAGCTGGCACACGAAAAAAACGAAAACGAAAAACCCATAAAATATGGCTCAAGACGAAGCAGCAGCCGCCGAGGGGATGGATGCTTCAACTAAATAAAATATATTTTTCCCGTGCATTAAATTTTTGCTTAGCCCCAATTGACCAGAATAGGAATGTGTTAGTGTCCGAATATGATTCGTAAACAGGCAGAAATTAATAGTTTATCTTGAAAAAAAAATGTATTGCGAGGGGACTCCCTTAAAGTATCTTAGAGGGAACGGCACACGGGAAATATTATTTGTTCAAGCCTTTCTATTAGTGTAGAGTGCTTAAAAGTAAAGAAAAGGTTTAAGTAAATACAGAACAATTAACAATTAATACAAGTATATACATATTTTAGCTTTTTACCTAATCTTTACCGAGTTTTTAAGTTTATTCAGGGAAATCGAAGCTAAGAAGTAAATATTATTGAATCAAAAGTGAAAGATGAAATATTCTGTAACATGAACTAACTTTAAAATACAATTATATAAATTAACTGATTACAAAAAGAATTCTCTGAAGACTTTCTATCACTGTGCTGTGTATCTTAAATAGAATAAACGTTTTTAATATATCAAAGTATTCTGTAACATGAACTGACTTATAAAGAGTCTTTTGTTTGTTCCTATTAATATTATTTCTTCAGACTTCTTGCAGTGCAAGTGCGTTGAGAGTGTGATTGCGGGCACATAATTTTAGCCTTAATATATATATACACACACATGTGCAGGCGTGGCTGGCTCACATCTATATACTTGGCTATATAGTCTAGATGTATATAGGTACGAGTTTATATGAAAATGCAATGCACATTGCAGATTTGTCATTCACACCCAGGAGCAGCGAACAAAAAAAAGAAGGGAAAAATTGACATTTTTATAGCACGATGTCCGGCATGGAAATGGAAGCTGGCAGATGGCGGAGGGAGGCACTGGGGGAAAATGGGAAATGGCTGCTGCTTTTGCTGCGTCGAGCCAAAAGTGAAATGCAAATTAAGTGCTTTAATATCAGGAGCTTGAAGTGCAGTCTTCCATGACATGGCCGACTAACGAATACGGACCAAAATAAACCAAAGATATATAACAAATACTTGGAATTGAAGAAGGAAATTTATTTATAAGTTTTTATTAGAACTTTGCTGTGCTAAAAGTAACTGGTAATAAATTCATTTAAGAGTGACTTGTAATTATACATCATTTCAAGCTGTTATTGTCGAGACTACTTAGAAATGTGGCTAAAAACAGTTTGATTGCATAAATCGCATAAATCTACAACTGCACTCGTCGCAATTTAATCTTGCCTTCCTAAAATGTTAAGCATCCAACCGAAGAAGCTCTTTTGTTTACGGCCAGCAACCGCGGGGTGCGGTATATAATCACTACAATCGCTTTGCTCAGTCATTCAGTCAGTCAGTCGGTCAGTCAGTCAGTCAGTCGGTCAGTCATTCAGTCAGTCAGTCGGTCAGTCAAACGGTCAATGCAATAAAGGCGAGACTCTCTGTGGGAGGTTGCACTGTCGGGCGAAATGTGAAATCAGAGCCACACAGCAAACCGAATGAAGCAGCGTTCTAGTGAATTTGGCGCACGCTGCGTATGAGTAATGTGCCCCATATTACCCAGTTATCAGCTTAAGTGGCACGTCTGTTTGTCTAGCTAAATACAGCAACACAAATTTGCCAGTCCGAAAATTATTATTATTAGAACTCTTGTAATAATAACCGAAAGGTACACGGAGAAAAAAGAAAACAAATTTGTAACATTTAGAGAGATGTTTATATTTATACAAAGCTATTAGAGTGTTCTCTAGAATTTGTGTACATTTTAGTTTAGTTGCGACTCTTCCAGGCTTAATTAGGGAACTTCAGTTTAGAAATCTTTTAATAGTAATTAAATAAATTAATTAATAACTACATTTTAAGAGATTTTTATAGTTGTGCTCTCTAGAATTTTGGTATATTTAGCTTAACGTTAGTTCTGACTTCTCCTGGCTTATGACGAACTCTAATTTACATTAAAGATAGTAATATTTAGCCAGTTAATCATTTTATTTCTTACTTGATCTCTTCTGTATTAATTATTGTATTTTTTTTTATTCAAAGAAAGAACATGTCCAATTTCTTTTGGTGTTCTCCTTCTCAAGCTTGGCTATTCTCCTTCTATCATGCGCAAAGATATTAAAATAATTGCCGTATTTAAAAATTGATGTGCGAGTTGTTCTTATTGTTGTTGTTGTTGACGCTAATGAGCGTTAATCAAATGCCAACAGCTGCAGCAGCAACAACAACAACAAATGGCAACTAAAAATTATTAATACTAACAAGAAACAAGCAGCCAGCAGCGGCAACCGACGAAGTGCCAACTAAAATGCCAATTGAAGGCAGCAGAAAGTGAGACAGGGAGAGGGCTATTCAGGAGAGAAAGAGAGGCAGAAAATTTATTAAACATTAGCGTAGGTAAGTGAGGTGGCCTGTGTGTGTGTGTGTTGTATAAAAATACAAAATAGAGGGGCACTGCAAATGAAAATTAAATTATTCGAGCGTCGGTGGTAGCTACATATCTCTCATTCCGAATAATCGCCACGATAATGATGATAATGATTCGGGCTGGGATGCTGATGATGCTGATGATGATGAAGTGCCAGGCAAGGACGCAAAGACTTACAGGGTGCTACCTATTTCGACCATAAAATTAAATTAATATTTAAGGGGCATTTATTAGGTGATATTAGGGCTTTATGTTTACATTAGAAACAGAGTATAAATTCAATTAGGTAGCCTCTCAGCTATTGTTATATTTTCTTGTATGCCAAGTTTCTTAAAGAATTATCAAGACTTGTTGGGACTTGAATTTTGTTTACTAAAATTGTTAAAGATGGGGTTAAAAAGCTCTTCTTAATTCTAAATACCCAAAAAGTTGAAAATAAATAGCTTTTTCCTATTATATACTATAAATGTGCATACTTTTATATATTACAAAATGCATTTCCAACTAACTATTGTGTTTATTAATTGTTAAATGTTACATTTTAATTACTTACTTAGAGCTTAAGCCATAAATTTAGATGCTTGATAATTCTAAATACCAAAAGAGATAAAAATAAATAGATTTGTAATATATATTATATTATTATATATATTTTATTATATATCTCAGAATGTACTTCCAAATTAACTATTTTATTTATAAAATCTGTGAAAGATTGCCAAATTAATTAGTTTTAAAAAGCTTAAGTCGGAAATTGAAATTCTCGTTAATTCTAACTACCAAAGCAATAGAAAATAAATAGCTTTTTACTATTATATATTCTACATATTATATATATTTTATTATACATATAAAAAACCAACCTTTTTTGTGTTTTGATAGTTTTTTACTTTAAACAATTCACCCTGTATTTCAATAATTGAGCAAATGTGTTTGTTGTTGCCTGATGAAGACGAAAGCCAAGCAAAGAAATATATTAAAAAAACAACAAGAATTGAAATAAAAATAAGAAAACGCACACACACACCGGCTGGCGATGAAAATGACATAAACTCACACAGATAAAAGCGAGCAGAAATATTTTTTTAAGTTGAATATAATTTGTTTCTCAGCTGCTCGACTCTCTCTCTCTCTCTCTGCTCTCCGCTCTTTCTCTCTCGATTCATCTACTATAATTTTTCTTTTTCACTTTTGTGGATTTGTGTGTTTGGTTCTGTATTTTCTGTATTTTCGCGGGACGCGCTTCATTCTCGCTCAACGTGCGCTCGTGGAAAAATCAAATTTAAATTAACAATCAAAAAAAATAATATCAAATAAGTTAACCCAAACAATTGTGTCCAAACTGAAATATAAATCAAATATCAAGGGAGTTGTGTGTGCGAGTGACCTCCGCTTCTTTTGTGACCTCCGAGCTAGACGCAAAGTTAAAAGAAAAGATATTTCTCCCAGTGGGCCCAAGTGGGCCAACAGTGATCTTTGTTTTTTGTTTTCGTTTCCACTCGGTTAATTTTGATTTATTTATTTTTTTTTTTGCGTGTTTTGTGTGGACAAAAGTCACGACAAAATGCTGAACAAGAACTCGGCCTCGTCGCAGTCGCTGCCGCGAGTGCACAGTTTCTTCAATATGATACCCTCGATAATGCAGGACGATCTGGCTGTGACGATACTGGCCGATCGGGATAATATGTTCTCGATCAAGTCGCACCGCAGGTAAACCACCTAAGGATTCATGGATATTTGTATGTTCTTATATATATATCATATATATATATATCCCCGATCTGGCAGGGCCTTTTATGGCCGGGCCAGGTCTCGAAATAGTTCTATACGTTCTCTACGATCGAGAGATATATGCGCGTGTATTTATATTCCAATTTAATGACACCAAACAAGCTGCCTCTTATGCTTCATGTGTTTTTTTTTTCTCAGCGTGTCTTCTATATGCTTTCATTAATTATGATCTATGGCGGTTCCCAATATTTTCATGTCAATATATATTGGCTTGGCCCGACTCATCGCACTGCCTTATTTATTTAACATTTTAATTGGCACCAAATTTTCGGAATTCCTTTGCCAAATCAACTATGAAATGTACTCAACGGATTCCGTTTCTAAATAGATTAATAATAGGTGTATTAGCCCCCCAACTAGTTATTTTTTGTGGTTTAAAAAATACACAAAAACTATTTAAGAACAAATGCCAGAACAAAAGTGCTTTCAAAGTAAATCATTTTGTGGTGACAACAAATTCTGGGAACTTTTCATTTATTATTATTTCGGGATGATGTTTCACAACTTTTTGGGACTAATTGTTTATACGTAAAGCAATTTGTATCAATTATCAAGAACTTGAGGTGTAGAAAGTTTCGAAATGTGTTTGCGTGACTCTTGTCATTATTTTTGGCTTTTAATAAATAAATGCCGTGTGGGATTGCCAATGTTTTATTGCGAAATTTCCCCTGTGCAGTGCGCAGGAAATTCATAAAATGTTGCCTCAATAAATAAATGGAAATGAAAGGTAATTGAAACCACAAATTACTTGCAAATTGAATATTCTCAATAATAGGTTTTCTTTCTTTCTGCTAACAAATGTGACATCTTTTAAGAGCGTTTCGTTTGGCAATTTCCAACCGAAATTCCTCATTTCATTTTGAAATTCATTTTCAGTTTTTAAGTTTGAGTCTAGCCTCCTTCGATTCCTTTTATTGCTAATGAGTCATCGTGTTTTCTCAACTAAATGAGGTATTTTTGGGTATTTACGGGGCGTGTTAAAAATGCGTCGCAATATTAATAAATCGAAATGGAAAGAAAATAATAATAAATGTTCTCATATGTCTTTTAAATAGAATGACAAATAAGTGGCAACCACAAAAAAGAAAAACCAAACAAATAAAAACCATTTGTTTTCCTGGGAAATCTGTGAGGGAACAAGGTTTCCCGGAGTTTTTGCGGTTGAATGATCCCAAGTTCTTGCAATAATATTGCATTCGCGGTCATCGATGGATAATGTCTGTCACAACTGGCCGATTTTCATGCTATATGCGACGTGCCAAAAAAAATCATGAAAACAAAACGAATAAAATGCGAAAATGTGTTGAGCAAATAAGCGTTGAAAGAAGTGCAGGAAAGCTGGGAAAATAAGTGAAAACAAACCACAAAAAAAAAAAGCACGAAGCCTGGAAATGAGCTGCTGCTGCTGTGTGTGTTTTGTTTTATTTTTTGTTCTTCATTTAATTTAATTTTTTGTTTTTGTTTTTGTGGTGGTTATGGCCGCAAAGGAGGTCAATTTTACATGCGTCAAAAGCCGCTTCAATGGCAGCATTCAGCATTCAGCATTTTTCATGCTCGCCTGGAAATTGCCTCTCATATTTATTGCCATTCGCCCGCCGCCTTTTATTTATTTACTTTGACTGATTTTCATTGTCTGGCAATTTGGCTGAGTGGAAAATGAGTGACAAAATTAGCGGCAAAGGAAGAGCCAAATAATTTATAAAAAAACAAAAGGGTTAATAGCCTCAAATGCGGACATTAATCACTGGCTAACAGCACACCATTGAATGTGTTTGTTTACTTAAGTTAAAGTTAAGTTAAAGTCGCCTTAAATTTGTTGTAAATATATTTCTTAAATATGTTTGGATATCTTGTAAATAGAGCAAAGAAATTTGCAAGAACTTCCCACATTCATTAAATACAAAGTGTCATTTAAAACCAAATAATTAAATTGTTATCTCCTTGAAACTATTATTTGTATATCCCCAAGCACCTTTGCCTCTTTACTCAATTTCTTTTTCTCCAATTAATTTAAATTCTTTGGCGCCCTGCTTAATTTGTGACGTCACTGGCAAGTGTGTGTGTGTGTTTGGACGATATAGCCGTCTATATGCATTAAGCGTTTTATTTTTTATTATTATTAATTTATGCCATTTTTTGTTTGTCAACTTTTTTTCCATTTCGTTCATTTCGCATCGCTTTCGCCTATTTCGATTTTCGCTTATTTCTTCGTTAATTTTTCGAGTTCCTTTTGTTTTATTTTTGGCACACAGCGAAAAATTCCGAGAAGGCATTCGCCTGCCCCGCCCTCAAAGCCTTCCCCCCTCCCAAAAAAAAAAAACAAAAAAAAATTAAATTCGTCCCGATATCCTACCAGCCCCGAATTCTCCTATATGTGTGTTTTCCACAATTTCTGTGGAATTTTCAATTGCCAAAATAAAAATGGAAGAGGATAGAAACAGAAACTTGGCCGTCGCCATGGCGTCCTTTTTATATATATATGTATATGTATATATGTGTGTGTCTGCGTTAAGGACATTTACTGACCTTTTTCCGTTTTTTTTTTCTTCTTGATTTCTTTCCGAATCTCCACAACATTTTACCATTTAAATTCTAGTCAAAATAAATGCCAGACACACGCACACACAGACAAAATTAAATAGTTTCGAAAGTAAAACAGGCAAAAATTTAAATAAATAAATTAGGAAAAATTCATTTAAAATTCTTCGCTGTTATTTATGGTCTTGTTTTCGCTGTTTTTGGCAATGCATCAAAGAGCTTCCGAAACTTCTATTCGCCCAATGTAAGCGGATTTAGTAGATTGCATTTTATAAATAACCAAACACACTTTCAAATTACCCACAAATCGTAAATACCTCAGAACTAATATTCATTTATGTATCTTTACTATTGAATATATTGTGCTATTCAAAAATAATATTGAAGGAATGCTCAGGGCGCACTTTATTGGGAATTCACTAGATATTTTATCTTATACTTATATACTTAGTATATAAACATTTCTATAAACTGTATAAATTATACAAATGTTGCTCTTAAGTGTTTAGTTCAGTATAAAACATTGCTAAGTATTAGATAATTAAGGTGCAACCTTGTAACATCATCTCGCTTGCACCTTAGATGTGTAGTCGAGGTGCGAACCGAGGCTGGGAACTTGGGCTTTGCAACCTTTTTTTCGACGTTATTTTAAGAACTTTTAGAAACTGTTGTCAATAAATACGGTTTAAATTAGACAAATTTTGTTTGAAAGTATTCAGTTCAAAATAAATGACGTTAAGTATTAGATAATTAAGCAGCAGCC
Source organism: Drosophila kanapiae (assembly GCA_008042475.1). Taxonomy (NCBI): domain Eukaryota; kingdom Metazoa; phylum Arthropoda; class Insecta; order Diptera; family Drosophilidae; genus Drosophila; species Drosophila kanapiae. The sequence continues at coordinate 189,378 of VNJM01000686.1, read as the reverse complement.
TACTATCACCATCTCGCTCGCACCTAAAATGTTTAGTCGAGCTGCGAACCGAAATTTTTAGAACTTTGATTTGAAAAGTAGCATTTCCTTTGGGGGTTCCCTTAGTTTCTATATTATTTCTTCAAGCTGTACGATGTCTTCCTGCACTGTAATTAATTTGTAATGGCTTTAAGCGTGTATATGTCTTTTTTTAATGCAAATTATATATAAATCGCTTGAGGAAATTCTGCAGAAAATTATTTCATGGCCTTTGCATGTTTTTAAAGAATATCTTCTCCTGTTTCCATTTGCCTACGCCTATGAATATGCATATTTTATAAGAGAGAATATGAGAGTATTGTTACTAATAATAATGAAATGTTTTATTTATTTCCTTTACATTTGTTTTTCTTTTCTTTTTCTTTTTTTTGTTTTTGTATTTTTTTTTTTACAGCCATGGCGAGGATCTCATTGTGACGCCTTTCGCCCAAATTTTAGCCAGTTTACGTTCAGTGCGCAACAATTTATTAAGTCTGACAAATGTTCCAGCATCAAACAAGTAAGTGTAAACCTGGCCCATTGAACCCAGCCCCAGCCCCAGCCCCAGCCCCTTGTCCCGACCCTGCCCAGCCTCTTGCCCCTTTTAACCCGGAGACTGTCAATTTGTTTGTGTACTATGAGATGTACTTGACCCCAAAAAAAAAGCAAGAAAATACAAATAAAAGTACTGAAATCTCACTCTGTTTTTTAACCCCCCCTTTTAACCCCATATGTGTGCTGCCTGCTCTTTGCTCGCTTTAACCCACTCACTCCCTCGTTCTCTCTCTCTCTCTCTGTGTCTCTATATATTTCTCTGCCTAAAACCGACTGGCCTCTGTCCCGGTCTTTCGTGCTCTTTGGTGTGTTTTTTGTTGTCTCACACTTTAATTAATCAAAACCAGCGAACAACAAACGAACACAATGACACACGGCGGTCTGAGAGACACCTATAACAACACAATAACCAAAAATAGAAAATGGAAAATAGAAAATAGATGGTTAAATAAAGAGATATATACAAACGTATACAAAAATACAGCAAAAAATAACCCTTACAAAAAGGTTGAAGGTGCCTAAAGCCGCTCCAAAGAAAATGACGCGAAACGTGCCAAAAATATATAGAAAAGCAAGTAGGCCAAAAAAAGAACTCTACGATTTTTCCGCAAAACAAAAAAGAACAGAAAATATAATATATATACACTTGTATAGATATGGCACAGAATTTAAAATTAGAGGGAAGCCAGCACGAAATAATGTTTTGGCTATGTCAATTTTCCAAAAAAGAACCAATTTCTTTTTTTTCTGTGGGTTGTTCAACCGGGAAATACAGGGGTTTTGGTTATTGTTGTTGTTTGATTTGCATTTCCATTGTTTATTGTTCGCCGGTTGGTTGTTTGATATGTGACTAGCCACCAATTCTCGACGTTTTTAACCCATTTCCCGCCTTAAGACGGAAAAATGTTAGACTGAAAATGGATTAAGGGATAAAATAAATAATGTAATAATAATAATAAAATAATAAATACATTTTCTAGTAATAGTTAAAGGCTATAAACCTTCTACAAAATTTTTTTGAGAAAGAAAAAATACTTTTTCTTGAGATTTTGGACTAACAATTTGTGAGTTTCTAATTTTCCACCAACAAAAAGTTAAGATTGTTTAATAAAAATCGTGATACCTTTGAAATAATTAATAATTAATAGGTAAAGAACTTTACAAAGATAGAGAAACTTTTCCTGGTTTAAATAATACAAAAATAAAATATAAATCGAATAAAAACCAAAGAGAATGCATGCTAAATGTTTATAAATTAACCATTTTTGGGGAATGGGTTAATGTTTTGAATGTACCCCGTAACACCTAATAACCTTAACACCCATGCAGGCCCACCAAGAAAATCGACCCCCAGCGTCCCCCCACCCCTCCTGACTCTGACAGAGATTGCTGTAAATAGAAGAAAAGCCCTCGAAGAAAAGATCAAATTTAAATTACAAAAGACAAGAAGCAATTTTGTTCACAAATATAAATATTTTTCTCTCTCTCTCTCTTCCGCTCTCTCTTGCTCTCACTCTCTCTCTCTTTCTAATTAACTCTCTGTCTCTCTCTCTCATTTAACCAATTTTTGCATATATGTTTTAATGTGTGTGCAAACTTTTCCAATATCACCAAAAATCTAAATGTTGTGTTCTTCTCACCACACCATGCTACGTCACCAAAAAAATCAAATAAAACCACACCACACCATACTCCCCACGCTGCCCCGCCTCCCGCCCCATATTCCCCATATAATCGAATATATATAATCATATATATATATATATTATTTCTGTTAATTATCACGCGATCATTATTGTCATTATATTTGCATTTCCACAACTGCTTTTTCATCGCGCTCCCTTAAATGTTTGTTCGATTGTTTGATGGTTCGTTTCGTTCGATTGTTCGATTATTTCGTTTGTTTGTTTGTAATCCTTTGCAATCCTCCAAACAAAAAAAAAAAACCTCTACCCTTTGACCTCCGTCCCCATTTCCCAACCCTTATCTACTCCCTCTGTGTGTGTGTGTGCGCGTGTGTGTGTGGAAAATCGTGTATTAATCAACCAAGATCCAGGCGACCCACGCAATCCTCGTCGGCTGCCCGCTCCACCAATCCGGCGGGCGTTCCCCTGTCGCAGGGCGAGGAGTCCTACACCCGCCTGGCCACCGACACCATCGAGGAGCTGGACTGGTGCCTCGATCAGCTGGAGACTATCCAGACCCATCGCAGTGTCTCCGATATGGCCTCGCTTAAGGTGAGTGTTGATCGATTTAAGTGGTGGCAGTGGTGCCCACACGCATACATTGACGCCAATCCTAGCGTGAGTAATTCCCTCGCTGTCTTCGCCGACGAACGCTTACACTGTCGGTGTGAGCAGAGCGCGGGCAGCGAAACTTGCAGACTCGCGATTCTATCTGTGGGGCACCACTGACTTAAAAACATTCTCAACTCTTTCCAAATTCTAACTAAGCTGTAATCGTTAAATGAAATCATAGATAGATTTTTATATATCAAAACAACAAAAACGATATTAAACAACATCGATTAATATCGTTTTAGGTTTGATATATCAAGATTAAAATGTATTTACTTTGAGAGATCATTAATTTCCTAAATTAATCAGTTGTTAACAAAGAGTCACATCAGTTGAATATTAAAAGTTAAAAATATTTAGCTGATAAGTCGGTACACTTACAATTTAATTTATCGATATATTGGTTCAATTTATGAAAAGGCTTTCGATATAATTGCCAAGTCAAAGACCATTTAAAAATCGATTTCATATTCACATAAATGGTATTAAAAAAGATATTAAATTATAAAGCTGCTGAACGTAGACATTGAAATTTTCATGTTCAACTGACACTTTAATCTATAGAGATCTTGAAGACACCTGTTTGTTTACATTTTTAAGCTCCAGAGAAAAATATTTGCGAAGTGAAATTTCGAGTAAAATATACAAAACATTATGTGAGTTCGTTTGGCAAAAATTTAGAATTGGGAAAGTGGCTGTTTTTTATTTGTTTTATTTCAAAATATAACACCGATGATAATTATGAAATCTTTTCGTTCACAGTTCAAACGCATGCTCAACAAAGAGCTGTCACACTTCAGCGAATCCAGCAGATCGGGAAATCAAATTTCCGAATACATCTGTTCCACCTTTTTGGGTAAGTAAATACATAAGTTATATAAATAATATATAAAATAGATTTACGAGAAATAGTTGAATATTACAATAATATAAGCAGTTTTAAGTTTAAATATAACTATATCGGATTGATTCGAGATATTCATGGCATTTGGCATACTTTTTATATCACAATCTCCCTCTATCGATCCATCTAATGATGGAAATTTATTTTCCAAAGATGGATGGCAAACTTTTTGCAAAAACAATTGCACAAACAATACCAACACTCGAATCATTTCCGCCCCACATCAGATGGAGATTCAACTGGATTTCCAATTGTATTTACCCCTTATTCCGCATCATCATCATCATCAGTGGCAGAAGCTATATGACTATCCAATTGGGGGCATGGGGCATGGGGCATGCGGCATAGAGCCAGCCCCCCGTGAGCCCCATTAACCCTCCCCTCCAAAGTTATTCAAGATGTTTTGCGGCTTCAACTTTCGCTGGCTGCAATTTGTTTCAGGCTGCTCTCGTGTTTTTGTAGTTTTTTTCTCCCCTCCTTTGCCGTTCGGCTCACCAAAGTATGCAATAAAATCGCATTAACCATATCAGCGGAGTAGGGGGCGGGGCAAGGCCATGGGGAAAACGAAGGAAGAAAGTTAAAGTAGCCGAAGCCACCAGCCATCCGTCTCCATCTCCATTTCCATCCAACAAATTAGGGCAAAAAATGCCGGCAAAAGTTATGCAAATCAAGGGGATGAGCTAAACAAAAATAAAAAGAAATCAAGTCGAGAATTATATACTCTGGCAATTAAGTTAATAACTTAAATAGTTGTATATATTTTTATAGAGATATTTAATTGGCAACTTTATAGCCAGATAAATCATGAATGAAATATAGTAATAATTTACAATATTTTGCCAGACTCAAGAATAATATTTGCTGCCTTTCTCTTGTATTAATTTGTGTTGGAAAACTTAGAATACTTGCATCCTTTCCCTTGCATTAAGTTGTGTTGGAAAACAAATATTTGTATCTTTTCGGGTGGACACTTTTTTTCGGAGAGAAAAAACAAACTCGATGTCTCTTTTTCGCCCCGCCCGCCCTTGGACTTTTGCCCCTGCGTTGTCGGATTGAAAGTGCAAAATTAAATTATGCAGAGCAGCATAAAAACAGATGAAGTGGAAATTTCATTGTTTAACCTGCGAACCAAGCCCCCAAGCGGAGACCTCTGCGCACCCACATGGCGTCCCCTTTTCTCTTTTTTTTTCCCCCTGCTTTTTTTTTTGTTCAAAAGTAACCCCTCTGCGGATTTTCCCGATCCCCATTTTTCCCTGCAGCCTTCCACTTGCCGCCTTTGTCCAAGCCAAAGCCACTTTTGTGGCACTCCGTGCAGGAATGAAAGCTATTTTTCGGAGAAATGCACAGAGAGAAATAAAAGTTGGAGCACTGGGATCTGTATTTTAAAAATTAATGTTAAATGTAAAGAAATTAAACATTTTTACATTTTTATTAATTATTTTTTATTACAAATTTTATGAAATTGTAAAACTATCTTCTTTAGTTTACCTTTTTCTAACGAAATTGTACTTTGAATCGATTACTTTTAGATGAAACAGCTTTTCAACTTATTGCCTTTTTATTTGATTGATCTTTATTATTTTAACATTTTTTTCTATCGAATTTACACTTACAACATTAATATATCGATTATTTCGATAAATCGATAAATATTTAAATTCAATATTTATTTTGCTGTGGAAAAGAGGCGGTGTTCGGTGTTTTTGGGGGCGTGGACAAACAAAAACGACGCACCTAGGCTAAAGCAGGGCATCAACAAAAAAAAGAGTTGAAAGCGCAGAAAATAAGGAGAGAAAGGGTATCGGGCATATTTGCACATTTGTCCATATTTCTGCTTCACTGAACCGGGCGAAAAAGTCAGAGACAGGGCGATAAATGGGGGAACGCGGAGGGACAGGGAGATAGGGTGGACAGAGTGACCTTCTCGGGATCTAAGGCCACCTTTTTCACTAGAATTTTCAGGCCTAACCCAACTAACTTGTTGTTGCCGTAGTTTATCAAGCATAAAATCGCATTTGGGGGATACCAAAAAAAAAAAAAAAAACAACACCCACACACACGACGGCCTAATGTCCATTTGTAACACTTCATTTGAAACAGAAGCCTCGACCTCCAAAGTCAAAAAAAAAAGAAAGAAACAGAGAAAAAGCCCCGAAAAAAATGATGGAAGGGAAAACAGCTTTCGGCACCTGAAATCGTTATAGGAACAGCGATAGCAAAGGGAATCCAAATCTGAATCTGAGTCTGAAGCAGAAACAGAATCAGAGGAACATATGCAAAACACACACACACACACCAGGTGAATACATTTCCTTTACAATATTTTCTTTCCGTTTTTCTTTTCGTTTTGGGGTAGCGAAGACTCGTAAAAAAAGGCAGATGACATTTTCCCGTGGGGTAAAAAAGCTAAAACAATTTTTTTTTGAGAAAATTTATGCGTTGTCAAGCTGATAGAGAACTTGGCTCAAGGAAATACAAGTATGTGCATGTGTTTCGGACGGAGAGCACTTAAATCCCTTGGATAATATTACCAATTGTCTAAGGAACTTTATTAGCCCGGAGGAATATATATACATATATAGGAAACTTGACGATAATAAATAATACTTGGCGATACTAATAAATAGCTACCTAATTATGCTGCATGAGCAAGGATTTGTTAATCATTTTCAATTGTTTCCGTTCCATCAATACTAATTTGAATTCGTTCTTGGGAATTTTAAGCGCACTCTTTTGCCAATTTTTGTTTTTTCTTGCCTTTAAATCCAGATAATAGGTTTTCAATAAACCCATTTAAAGGAATGCAGAAGTAAAGCTTTAACAAAAATGAATTTAATGACAGGCATATGCTTGCCATCAAATTGATCGATTCAAATTAAACGGACATATCGGATTACATTACGCCCTGTTAATTTTTTAAGTACGCAACAGTTGAACGGACACGCCCAAAAACTATATAAACCATTACCGCATTTGATGCATATACAGCTGCGGTCAAAATAATAGCGGTGCCCATACATAAATCATAAAATAATACCTCTGTCATGAAATAATAGAAGGAGCTGTAATAAGAATACACAACTACAGATATTGACTATGACTAATGTGAAGAAATTAATTGGATTTGTCAATGCATTCGAAGATACAGCTATAGATATATTTTCGCTATAGCCAACTACTATTATTTTAAACAGAAGTGTATGCATTTGTGTGTAGGCTTTACTTTTTACATTGCAACGCAATTTGGAATTTTGAAATGAATATTAATTTATGCACACAGGCAATTTGAATTTGTTCTCTCTTCTCTCGTTGGCAAACAAACAATTGGGATTGCAAGGGGGGCTGGTCTGGTCTGGTTTGGTCTGCGCCGAAAGTAGGCAATGGAATTTTGAATGGGAAACTGGAAAAGTTTTGCTTGTTTGCCCCGTCGAACGCTTGAATATTTATATGGCTGTTTAAGCACCCAGTAAGAAGGCCCTGAGAAATACACCACGGGTTGAAGGACTCGCTCCACATATACATACATTCATCCGCAGGCAGAGCTGCCTTATCCTTGCCTCCTCAGTCAGTCAGTTAGTCAGTCAGTCAGTCAGCCAACCAGCCAGTAGTCTGATATATCCTGGGGCTGTGTACGCCCACATGCAAGGATGTGTAATGTGAGTGTATGCTTGTCAGACGACGATGATGATGATGCTGATGCTGATGCTGATGATTTTAGAGCCCATTAATCGGGCACTCGAACGGGATATAAGCTGGCATTCGTTAAAGTATGCTTGGATTTAAACGAAAAACAAATAGTTCAAGTCTAGATATCTATAGTTAAATAATTTAAGCTATATTTAACTATTTAATTTAATATTTTAGATGGGTGAAGCGCATTGGCTTAATTAGTATTTTTACAGGATATAAGGCAGTCGAAAGGCTTCCTCATTATTTGATGTGCTGTGTGCATATTTGATTTATTTTTGTATCTCTTTTGCTGTAAATACAAAACCGTTTGGAACTGGGAATAAAGTGAGAAAGGAAACCCATTTCAGGGATATTTAAATCATTAACAAGTGCACTCTTTAAGTCAGCTTATATTTAACACTTAAAGTGTGTCATAAGCTGATAGAAAACAAAGAACAATGAGTAGTATAAGAAACTAACTGATAGTATATAAGATGTTATTAAATAAATCAAAAAGAATTATTAAAGAAAATATACAAAAAACACTTAAAAAGGTACTCCAAATTAGGCGACAAAATTTATCCTGAATTTGGTGCCATAAAAATAGTATTGCATACTTTTAGACACTTGTTTAATAGTTATAGAAACCCTAGAGATTGCTGCGGCACCTTATGATATTCTTTATATTGTTATGATTATATAATATATTATATTTATGTATTTTCTAATATAATTATTATTTATTTATCAACTTTACTAATTTTCTCAATAATTTCTTTACACAGACAAGCAGCAGGAGTTCGATTTGCCGTCGCTCCGCGTGGACGATAATCCGGAGCATGCCGGTGCCACAGCCGCTTGCGTTGGCGGCGGTACTGGTGGCAGCGGCGGACAGACAACCGGACAACAGTTTGGCAACCGCAGTCGCTCGCCACGCGGTCCGCCCATGTCGCAGATCAGCGGCGTGAAGCGACCATTATCGCACACAAATAGCTTCACCGGCGAACGTCTGCCAACGTTTGGCGTGGAAACGCCCAAGGAGAATGAGCTGGGCACACTTCTTGGCGAACTTGACACCTGGGGCATACAGATATTCAGCATCGGCGAGTTTAGCGTCAATCGGCCGCTCACCTGTGTGGCATACACCATATTTCAGGTGCGTTTCAAATAGTGCATATTTGCTGTGGAATTTATACTTATTAGTAAAGCATATTCCATTATCTTTCGCCCGTACAGAGTAGAGAATTACTGACCAGTCTTATGATACCACCGAAAACTTTTCTTAACTTTATGACTACTCTGGAGGACCACTACGTCAAAGACAATCCGTTTCACAACTCGCTCCACGCCGCCGACGTGACCCAGAGCACCAATGTGCTACTCAATACTCCAGCGCTGGAGGGCGTGTTCACGCCGCTCGAGGTGGGCGGTGCCCTGTTCGCCGCTTGCATACACGATGTGGATCATCCCGGTTTAACCAATCAGTTTTTGGTTAACTCAAGTGAGTGTGACTTCTACCATCACGATGGATTTGGTTAAACTAATCAAATGTACGCTCCGGCTTGTTCTGCAGGTTCCGAACTAGCATTAATGTACAATGACGAATCTGTTTTGGAAAATCATCATTTAGCTGTTGCCTTTAAATTATTGCAAAATCAAGGATGTGATATATTCTGTAATATGCAAAAGTAAGTCCTCAAGACTCCGAAAAGCTAGCAAAACAAACACGTAAACTTAAACAAAAGTCTGTGAGGGTTTTAAAACCCTTAAGGAATGTTTCTAAAAGTTTGAAATTTGTTTTTTTTTTTTGCAATATAAAGTTTTAAAGCTAAATCTAAAAATATCCTTTTCTTTGTTCAGGAAACAACGCCAAACATTGAGGAAAATGGTTATTGATATTGTGCTGTCCACGGACATGTCCAAGCACATGAGTCTGCTGGCCGACCTGAAGACAATGGTGGAAACCAAAAAGGTGGCCGGCTCCGGCGTCCTGCTGCTGGACAACTACACCGATCGCATACAGGTGAGAGCCCTGCCCAGACATTACCTTAACTAATGCAAAAGAATATGAATAAGAGTAAGAGAGGTGCTTAAACACAAATTAAGGAAACCACACGCACGCAATGTAACGACACATTAGGTTTATTTGCAAAATTGTTTCTGTATAGCGGCACCTGCGGAAAAACCTTACCTATGTGTTGCCCTCACACATATCCCTTTGTACACAAATCCCTAAATTGTTGTCGGTCTTATCAGCATAGTATAGCAACCTAAAAAAGATTGTTTGTGCCAAATTGTTTGTGTATAGCGTCGTGGCCTCGAAAACCTTACCTATTAAGTGCATTAAAAAGAACAATTGTGCAGCGTGTGCTTAGGAGTGAGCACCTTTGATCTATACTCTACTATATAAAATATCTATACTATATATCTATATATACAATTATCTATATATCTATATCGTGCAGGTGCTCGAGAATCTGGTGCATTGCGCCGATTTAAGCAATCCCACCAAACCGCTGCCGCTGTACAAGCGCTGGGTGGCGCTGCTCATGGAGGAGTTCTTCCTGCAGGGCGACAAGGAGCGCGAATCGGGCATGGATATCAGTCCCATGTGCGATCGCCATAATGCCACTATTGAGAAGTCACAGGTGGGCTTCATCGACTACATCGTCCATCCGCTGTGGGAGACCTGGGCCGATCTGGTCCATCCGGATGCCCAGGATATACTCGACACGCTTGAAGAGAACAGAGACTACTACCAGAGCATGATACCGCCATCGCCGCCGCCGTCGGGGGTCGATGAGAATCCGCAGGAGGACAGGATACGCTTTCAAGTGAGTAACCCCTCCCCCTAAATCAAAAATAATTCAATAAATCAATGTATCTATCCTCTTCAAAAAAGGTAACCCTGGAGGAGTCCGACCAGGAGAACCTCGCCGAGCTGGAGGAGGGCGATGAGGATGTGGATGCCGCTTCTAGTACCACAACGGGCACCACAGCCACCTCCGCCTTGGGCGGTTGCGGCGGTGGTGGCGGGGCCGGTGGTGGCATAGCGCCCAGAACGGGTGGCAGCCAAAACCAGCACCATCACGGTGGAATGTGACGGAGAGTCGTGGGATTCTATCGGAAATTACAGGAAAAGGCTCACAACTTTTTCCTACTACGTTAGTGACTACTATTTAACACACACCAAACACAAACACACACACACAACAAAGCCAAAAAGGAAAAACTAAAAAAAAAAAAACAAAGAAAAACTCTTGGAAAAACACAAAAAAAAAAAACATAAACAAAACCAACTAAGGAAATATTAAACAAATGTTTAAAGCATACAAAAAAAAAAACAAAAACCAAACAGCAATAGCAAAAGTACCGTTTAACTTATAAAGCCTAGAGAAAAACAAAAAAAAAAAAAACAAAAGGAAGAAAGCGAAAAGAGAAAAAACAAAAAAGAAAGAAAGTTAGAAATTTACTTAATGGAAAAATGAGATTGATGTTGAATACACACTGGAGAAAAGGAAGAGAGCGAAGAACACAAATCTTACATATTCTTAAACAAAAAGCAAAACAACAAAAAGAAAATCCAAGACAAAAGCAAAGAGAATGTGGGGAACCCCATTGATAGAGCCTAAATGTACTAAGAATATACCAAAAGTCCCGCCCACAAAACTAAAATCTATCTACAAATACCCCCCCTCCCAAAGAAAACCCAAAACCTATCTAGACGATTTTTGTTGTAAATGAGATTTCTGTTAAGCCCACAGTGAAGCCTCCCCCTGTTGTTTTAAAACCCTGACTATAAACCGAAGGCAAACCGAACTAATTTAAAACCAGATCGGACGGGGGAGGGGGAGTATCTTTAAAATATTTTAGCTTAAGAGAGCGCTGTTTGTTTTGATTTTTTAAGTTTTACTCGATGATTATTCTTGATTGATAAACGATAGCCAATAATAGCTGTTAATCGATAACAGTCCCAACACATATTGAATTTTTTTTAATGATTTAGACAAAGCAGAGAAGCGAAAAACACACCCTATGTAAAGTGTAAGAATCCAGTGAATTAAAACCCCGAAGAAGAAAAAAACAACAACAAATTGAAAGCAAACCGAGTTGAAGACACTTAAATTCAATTTCAAATCCCTTCCCACACAAAAAAAAAAAACAAAAAAAAAGGAAAACAGTCTACAGCCTGACTGTAGTTTTGTATAGTAATATATGTACATGTAGACACACAAACACACACACATATATATATATATAAATAATATAAATACGTTTTTTTTTAATATTATTTGTAAATAATTTAAATGTTGGACTCGAATTTAAAAAAAGAAAGAAAAAATGCATGCAGCTGGCAAATGTTTTTGCAGCTAAACTAAATGAAAGAAAACAAAGCCAAAAACCAAACACACACAACAACACACATTAATTAAATAAAAAAAAAAGTGGAGAAGAAGGCGAGCAATTTACAGCTGAGAAGATAAACGATAAACGAGAAAAGAGAGATGAAAGTGAAAGGAAAAACTATTGTACAATTAGCTAAAGAATTTCCATTTCAATTTCAATTTCGATTTGAATTGCAATTTCATTTGCTTCCAGAAGAGAAAACCCCCAAGAAGAAGAAGGCGGGAAAGAACGTAGGAAAGGAGAAAGAGAGAAACCGAAAATAATGTCAAACGCTGTCTTCGCAAAATATTTTTCGCTATATATATATATATGTATATATATATATATATTAACTACTATCATTATTTACTAGTTACTAAGCTGACAAAACACAATTTAAGAAACAAATGCAAAGCAAAGAAAGAAAACACACAGACACGAAAGAGAAGGAAAGAAGTAGGTTCTTTTTTTTTGTATTCGGCGAGAAGAGTAGGAAACATGAATTTAGTAAGGAAAAGCACACAAACAACAAGAAAAAGACTCTTCAAGAAAAAAAAGGAAATAAGAAAGAAAAGCAAGCACAATTTTTTTCAGTTTTTCCCCGAAACCAAAAACCAAAGCTTAAATGCAAACACAACGCGAAAAATCAGCAAACCACAAAATAAAAAATGGAGAAGAAGAAGGATAATACGAAACGAAGAAAAAGTCATTGGCTAATAATAATAATACGATATAATTTATACACCTAACCTATATACAGCAGTCTATATAGCGATATATACCCCATAGGAAGATATATATATATGCAAATGTAAAGTCACGATCCCACAGCGCTGGTGCGTGGATCGATCGATGTGGCAGGCCAAATTCTAACGCGCATAATTTATATACATACATACACATAAACACACACATATATATATATATATTGTTTACTATTATTATGTTTTATTGTTATTAATTTATTACCCAAAAAAACCCATTATTATTTCTTTCAGAACTAGTGCTATACACACACATATATATATATACATACAATTTATTATTTGTGTTTAAGCGGGCAGGATCCGCGCATAAAATAGTTCAATTTTTTGTTTTTTTTTTTTAAATATATATATATATAATATATATCATATAGATTGATATATGATATACGAGATGACATGTGAAATGTAATGAAAAAAAGAGAAATGAAAAAAGGGAACCTTGATGGTCTAAAAATATCATTAAAAACTAAAAACTAAACAAAAAACTATCCGCAGAAGAGAAGAGTTATATATGTATATTGTTGAAGACAAAGTTGAAAGTTGTACGAGAACAAGATAATACTTTATAGCAATTTAAGCAGCATTGTAAATGTGCGCTTCTCAGATTTACACTTTTATTTGTACTATTTTTTTTTCGAAACTTAATCGAAACTTCGGCAAAGATACAGCGTACAGCAAAGATATATATATATCTACCCTACATGATGCATACATATAATTAATTAATTATACCATAGTTGCGACAACCAAAACCAACGGCAAGTCCATGGCGAACTTAAAACAAAACAAAGCTACTTTAACAACAAATTGAGTGAAATAAATAAAAAAAAAAGAAAACAAAACAAAAAAAAAACAAACCAAACGACTTTTTTCTCCTCTCACAAAACCAAAAGCAAAAAATTTAAAAGAAAACTAAGAAAACGTAAGACAAAAGAAAAACTAAATGAAAAATTAACTATATTGTATTTGTAACACGAATTTCCCTGTGAGTGATGTGTTTTTTGTAGAACCATAGAACCGGAAACACACCGAAACAAAAAGAGATGACGATGAAAAACATATAGAGAGATTCCGATAACGATAACGATTACAGATACTGGTACATGTGTGTAGCTATACGATTATGTAACTAACCAGAGTATTAACCGAACATTTACATTTATATATACTATATATATATATATTGATATATCCTAGGCATACATACATACATATATGCACACGGTGCAGTTACATTACGTACATTTGATGTATACTCGAGTTGACGAAACGATACTTAAACCTAACCAGATGTTGTATGTACGTGTATTCTCTGTGCGTGTGTAATTCGATGAATTTAAAAAAAGTCCAAGAAAAAGCTAAAAAAAAAGAAAACTAACCGAAAACCAAGTAGACGAAGCATCCATCACATCCAAGCAGTAACTCATCACACACACACACACAAGCAATTTATATAGTTAAATCGAAAAGTATCTAAATGTAATTGTTAGCAAAACCGAAAGATACAAACAAATTATAGGCATCTCTCTCTCTCTGTCTCTGTCTCTGTCTCTGTCTCACCCAAAACTATCTCTGTATCTAACTATCTATCTATCTGTTCAACTATCCCCACTCGATCCCAAACTCTTTTTCGAAAGGCAGCCAGTTTTTGACTGAAATCAATGCGTGTCCCTGGTAGGGAGACACTACAAGAGTACGGTGTATTTTTCCTGTTTTTTGTTTTTTAATTTGTTTTTCTTCTCTCCCCTCCCCCCCATTGACGTGCCGCCAATTTATATCAGTGTATATAACTATATTTAGAGAATATATACTTACTTTTTAGAGCATACGCGGTTATGTAGCTCCGGTCGTGCAAGGATACCCACTTACATAGAGATATATACAGACATATATATATATATATATAAATAAATAATTTATATAGGGGAAGCGAGATTGATCAGCATTTGTAGCACACAGGTTGGCCAAATTTTTTGGATAGAAAGTGACGAGGATAAAGCCAGAAGGATGAAACCAAAAATGAGAACTGTTTGTTGTGCTGTTTAGCCGTAAATGAGAACATTTTTTTTTTTGAGATAACTTAATAATATACATACAAATATATATTATATATTACATATGTGTATCTATAACTATATGAAAGAGCAGGCAAACCCCAGATACCAAAAATGGCGAAAACACCTTCAAAAATTACCAAAAAAAATACAAAAAACTCAAAAAAATGAAGAGAAGAGAGTAATTAATACAAACGATTGAAATGGCAAGTTTTGTACTATAATGAAATGAAAAAAAACACCAAAGACGATGAAGAATGAGACAAAACAAAAACACACGAGACAAAACGAAAAAAAAAAAACAAAAAATATACTAACATATACTTAAAAATACCATAAAATGCGCGCTGGCGACGGTTGTTAGATGCAAGAGATTAACGCTTGAAATGCCGTTGAAGAGATTCGCAGAATTCTGCAATTCTTCGGATACGGGAGTCGGCATTTCAATCGAGTGCGGTGGAGAATCGGGAGATATTATATATACATATAAATCACGTAACGCTGGCGTTACTGGGCAAAACAGTTAGGCATTTTTGTGTTTTTCCTTTTTCTTTTATTTTTGGGATATTTATAAAATTACAAATTACCAACAGAAACAACAACAACAAGAACAAGAACAGCCACACACAGACGTACCGAAGGCGAGGGCTTGAAAGGCTTAGGGTTTTAATAGATCGAAAATATTGCAAATATTTCGAATATTTCAACAAGATACTAAACAAATAATTCAAATTAAAAAACAGCCTCAGGCCAGCTAGAGAAAGGGTTCGAAATATATGAGAAATGAAAACGAGAACGAGAATATGAAGTCGGACAATTACTTACCACAGCGCACTCGATCCGATCGGGCGACCTATACTATATAGTATATATATATATATAATATAGAGCTGGCTTTCCTTGTTTTTATTATGTTTTTTATTCAATTTTGATTTCGTTTTCGCCTCTCCCTGAATACCGTATACATATATATGTATATTCTATGTATATATATGTAGTTATTGTATGTGAAAAGCGTAATCATTTATGAAATTAATAATAAAAACTAAAAAAAAGAAGAAAAAAATGAAGTCTACCCTGAAAACAAAGTCAAATACATAATAGCATGCAAGAAAGAGTAAGTAATATTAATGAAATCTAAGAACAAAAGTCACTCAGTTTGGCGTTAAAGAAGACCGCATGGCAAATTGATGATAAATCAAAACCGATCAAGAACATTGGCATTGAAGAGCACAGATTTGAATGGGAATGAGAACTAAGAATTGAGAAACGAGAAATGAGAAATGAAAATGAAAACTTAATGAATCTAAATAAATGAGAAGATAATATTTAAAAATAATCGAGTTGGCTTATTATTACATTTATGGGACTTACTTGACAGCTCATAAGTAAGTATGTGCTTAAATCATCAGGGGTGCCACAGGAATGTCCATGTAAGGATGTCAAAAAGACCTTTTTTTTACAACTTTGTGCATAATTTTAATTGATTTTAACCTTTCAAAAAAAAACGAGGATAAAATGCTTGTACAGTATCTGCATTATCACTGATGATATTATTAAATTTCCTTCCAAATGAAAACTGTTTACAAATATTTTACATATGAAGGATATTGACATAAAACCATCATAAATTTAAATCAAGTAAATATAGCTTAGTATACATTATATCATTAAATAGTTTATTTATTCAGCTTTGAATATTTCTAACAGGTTATTCTTATTATTTGTGTTATTTATAATTAATTTTACACGTTAGTTACATTCGAAACTTGCCATAGCGACACCTGGCCACATAAAAATGGGACTTCCTAATGAAAACAGTGCTGTCATCTAGATTTACAAGATCGCAACAGTCAAAATTCCCTTAGGATGGCGTTCCGTAGAGATGGCAAAGCGCCACCTACATTTCTTTTTTAAATAAAAGAAATAAAATTAAGAAAAAATCCAAAGATATAATGTCTTATCCCATTATGTCTTATCCCATTAATTAAAAAATAAATACACAAAACACAAATACACACATGACAGTCACAAAAATGTATATATTAATAAATTCATTAACAATTAGCGTCTTTTTAAGTAGAAATATTGATGGCTCACATTTTAATTTGTACTTTTTATACATTTTATAATAAATATAGCTGAACTCAGCGCTATATTAAGGTAAAGAGCAGTTGCGCGGGGTTTCGTTGCCTACGTTTTCAGGTAACAAGAAAAGGATTCTCCTTTTGATCGTAAGAACAGAATCTTCATATTTAAATAAAATTATCATCCGACTGTTATAATGACACTTGATCTTTCCTGATCCCGTACTACCTTAACCTGAAAGGATATACAAACACGATATTTATTAATATTTTATTATATTTATTCTCAATATTGTATTATTATTCCCTTGAACCTGTAAGTTATGATTGCCAGTGTATGGGCAGTGCCATTCGGATCCAGTCGAACCCAAAAAACATTTCCAAAATCTCAAAAGAACCCAAAATCTCACGTCGGCTCTTGACTGTGACAGGCAATACGTCCGATTTCCTCTTGCCATAATTTTTGGCACTTTATGTTCCAGCAGATAAGACATGCCTTTATTTTCTGTATTTCCTCGGTTTGTATTTTTATTTCTTTTCCTTCTTTTTGGTTTTTTTTTTTAATTTTTTTTTGGGTTGGCATTTCAAGTGTTTAGCGTTAAACGCTTCCTTTCCATTGATATGCGCTAGTGCTCGCCGGTTCGGTGTTATTATCCTTTTTGGAAAACGTTTCACGTCGCTTTTGCCACTTCACCGAACGAAGAGCGAAGAACGCGCACCCCGACCCCGACCCCGAAACCGACTCGAATATCAGGTCTCTTGGCGGTATCTGCATCGGTCCCGGTCTCGGTATCTCCTTCCCCTTTTTTCGGGGCTGTTAAAAAAAAAAAAATCGAAGAAACTCTCTCATCAGTAGGGGGTCGTGGCTGCTGATTGGAGATTTTCCTTTCCGTAAGTGCATTCAAGTATCACAACTAAGTAATTGTCTGTGTGTCCGTCCCCTGGCTTAGATACTAAGTTGAGTCCCTAGGAAATACAGTGGACCATCGATGGCGCGAACTTGTAGTCTCGAAAAGAATTTGGGGACAGGCAATGGAAATAAATAAAGATTTATATATATATATTTTAAATAAGCTGTTCGCTGAGTTTTTAAAGTAGTTGCTTACTCAGTTGTTCACTCCATGTTCACTTGCTTATTTAGTTGGTTTTTCGCATAGTTGTTCATTCAACGTTCATTCAGTATTAACTCAGTTGTTCATTCAACGTTCACTCAGTGTTAACTCAGTTGTTCACTCAGGTGTTCACTTAGTGCTTCACTTGGTTGTTTATTCAGTTGTTCATTTAGTTGTTCTCTTAGTTGATCACTCAGTTGATCACCCATTTATTCACTCAGTTCTTCATTCAGTTACTCACCCAGATTGTTCACTAGCTTACTCTTCGAAAAGAGATGATCTAATCGGAATAAGTTCGTTCGTACTTTTTTTATATTTAATTTTAGCTATGACTCACTTAATAAATTACTCTCTAAGCCACTGAAACAAGTGAATAATGTAATTGGTTCGTCACTCTCTAAGTAGTGAGCAAGTACCCTGCTTACACACCTTTACTAGATCGGATTTACTACATAAAATGATCAAAGAACAAGCTTTTTAACTCACTAATGTTGTGTTCTTCTAAATATTTATATGAAAAACCAAATTATTTATTTAATTTCTTTATCATTTCCCATTGCGTATCCTTTATCGATTATCCACTGTACCCCATCGATTATGTTAATACGAAACTAACCCCCGATAGGCCGTTGTCTTAGTTCTGTGCTGCCCGCACCCGTTACCGTAACCCAATGACCAAAGATTTTCATAATCTCCGAGCGGTTGTCAACGGTCTCCCTACTCGACATTATCTCTGCGGACTGTCTGTTGTCCCCCACACTCCCCAGCAGATCCAGTTCTCGGTTCACACGCATTACCCATGGAAAATTTCGGTGCTGCTCTCCGGTAATTATGCATGTTGATCAGTTTTCCATTCCATCGTTTACATATAAATTTGTGGATTTTCAGTTGTCGCCCGGCTTGTTTTTGTCCCCCTGCCTCGGGTTTAATACAACATATCGTTTCTGGCTACGGGGTCAACGGGGTCCGAATGGCCCGATTTACATGTGTAATGGCCATGCCACAACGTACACACATCGTTTTCATTTCATTTTCATTTTCCATGTCCTTATGGCAATGGTAAGGGCTATATGTTCGTTGTGGGGGGGCGTCCTATCGTTGCGACATTTTAATTTGGAAAGGGGATCGTAATGGGATGTAATGAGTTCTCAGGGAATAAACCTCAGGGAGTTATTTCTTTAATAAGTAAGATGTATTATAAATATTGATTGAATATTTTGTACATGATTTCAATCGCATTAAATCATAAAGACTTGCTGGAAAATTCGTAACCATAGATCCCGCATAGGATCTCCCTCAGAAAATATAATATTTCTTGATGGTTTATATGAAATCAAAGCTGAAGGGAAACTCCATCTATCCGCAAATGCCATCTAATCGTTGTTTTGCTGATTACGCTTGATTTTTCCAGCTTAACATGGAAATTTCCCATTCTCATTTCCATTCTACCTAGCCGTAAACCCGAGATCACAGCCCGCACAAAACTAAACAATAAATAAAATGCATATAGGACTATGGAAGTACACAACGCGATCGTTAAGATCTCAAATTGTCTGTGACTTCTCAATGACTTTTTCGGGCCATATTGTCGACGGCATAAACAATTGCGACAGCAATTGGATGCCCTGTAAGTGGATACTTGCCGTGCCACTCGAAGATGTCATTTGTTTGCAATAAATAAGGCCAGGGCCAGGGGAGCAGGGGAAAAAGGATCGTAGCCAGGCCCTACACCCACTCCAATTTCCCCGTTTCCAATGCCGCGGAGCCAGACCGGCCACGGTTGGAATATAAAGCAATTAAAAGTGTTTTTCTCACTGCCCCCGCACAAAGGAGCACTGTCACAAAAATTGTAATAAATGTAATATACAATCAAGCACTTATATATATTTAAGTTCTTTAATTTACAAGCAACTAATTGATGGGAAAATTGAAATATAAATTACAAAGTTAGCCTTAATAAAAGACAAGAGAACTGATTTATATTTTAGGACAAGACAGGGTTCTGTGAAAAGCCTGGAATTCTCAGGTTCTGGTTCTTGAAAGCATAAAATTCGTAACAGCCTCTCATTACCAAAATGATTTCATTAATAAACGACTGTTTTTCTCACTGTACGCATGCCGACAGACACTTGTAGGCGTGTCAGCGGGAGCAGAAACAACTCTAAAAAAAAAATAAAAACAAAAAGGAAGCATAGTTATTGCCAACACATGGAAGAGATTCCAATGGACATATGTGTGTTTCCTTCTAAATATGGAGGATAACGTAACCCGCATCTTCGCAAAGTTCAATAACATTTCTGCAGTAATTTGCATTCAAGCCATGCGAAATCTTTTGTGTTTATTTTTTGTTTTTTACGGTGCGCCTTCTTCTTTGTTCAAACAGGCGCAACTTCCTTCCGCAGGAGACCAGTCGTCCGGCAGTCCATCAGTCCACCAGTCGACTTCCTCTATATTAAAAAGGGAAAACCCGTGGCACTTCCTTAACCCCCTTCACGTCCGGTCGCGGGTAAATAGCTTTCGTACGCAGATCAGAGGCAACGCGATGCACTTTGTTTTCGCCTCAGATCGCTTTGGGATTAAGGCCGAACCTTTATCAGCTTCAAACACTGGGCGAAAATATTAATATATTTATACTTAAAAATATATAGAATATTTGATAATAAAAATATAATAAATTGTAGCACAAAATGTGTCAATTAAAGCAGAAAAATCAATTTAGATATCACTTTTTTCATGTTTAATACTTAAGTAATTTTATAACCCTCAAAGTAACCAGGAGTACCCAAGTAAATACTTAAAAAATTATATTATATATACTTTAGTTGTATAATTTATACGATATGCTGCTTATAAATATTCATTTATATTATATTATACATTATATATTTTAATTTTAATTTGTATATTAAAAGGCCCCTCGATCTTTGTTTTCTGATTTAAATAATCTTAAAAGTAGAATAAAAGTAAAACATATATATCTCATCTGTTCCTTGTTTTCGGTGCCACATAAACCTCAACTTTGGTTTGGATTGGTTCGGATCTGTGGCACATAAAACATGTTAATGTTGCAAGCTGCAATTTTCAGCGACGTCGCAGCCGGCGTTGTTCTTGCTGTTTTTCTTGTTTTTGTTGTTCGTCTTCTTTCCTTTTGATCTGCTTTTGCTTGTCTTGGACTCTTCTTTATCGGGGCCTATGCCTCGTCCTATTCTCTTTGGGGAATCACCAAATTTAGGTATAAAAAATATATATTTTTAAATATTTTTTCAAATTTGTTTATGAAAACCAGGGATGCTGATCGATTTGCTCAAATAAATATCGATACTTGTTTATTTTTTTATAAGTTTAGATAAGGAGCTTATCGAGATATAAGAATTCCATTAACTACAACAAGGAAACGCTTGCTAAATTGCAAATAATACTTTTAAAAACTCAATTATGTTTATTTCTTACTCAGAAAAGTATACAAATATCGATAAAAATCGATTTAAAGTGTTAAATATTAAGAGTTTATTTGTCATTGTTATATTTTGTTTTCTTATTGTTTTCTAATATGTTTCTATTACATTTTTAATGATTTTAGAATTAAATATTTGACTTTAAAGATATCAGAACAAATCTGTTCGATTAATACTTCTTTTTCCTTATTTATAAATGATTAATTGCTGTCTTAGCTATCTATATTTGTTGTTAAGAGGTTTTTGAGACCTCAGTTCAGTAATCATTATAAACTAAACAAAACTGAAGTCATACGATTGGTTTGTAATTTAATTCTTAGGGTATCAGCGCTTTCGTCGCGCCGCTTTGGTTCCTTGTTTTCGCAGCTTGTTTTGGTTTTGCTTTCTGTTGTGTTTGCATTTCTTTTCTTTATTATTCTTTTTCTTTTCTTCTCGTTTTTTTCTTTTTTTTTGCCAACGAACCGGACTCGAATTCAAAGCCGCGTCTCTTGTCTCCTTAAGTGTGTGTTTTCTTTTATTTTTCTTCATTTTTTTTGTATTTTTTTCTCTCTGGTTTTTGCGGTGCGTGTGCGCATGTGTGCCTCTGCCGCCTGTGCGTGTGTGTGTTTGTGTGTGCTTACAACATAATTTTAATTTATGGCGTCGCGCAGCCAAGTACAGTTGAGACTCGCGGCAGAAACCGCCGCAGAACGCGCCGCCGACTGGCGATGAGTCAGTGTGCAGCCGCCCGAAGGGGCTGGGAGGCGTGGCCCAAGTGTAGAAACGAGAACCAAAACAAAAGCGCAAAAATATAAGCGCGACGATGTGCGAACTTAAGACGTAAAACCCGAATTCTCGAACACGAGTCGCCCAGGAATCCCGAATCCTTTTCGTATCGAATCCTGTTCTTGGACAAAAACCCAGACAGTCTGGGTGAACAACCATCTGTACCAGGTTTTGTTATTATTTAAAGATATGCCTAGGAAGATCCCTTCAAGTTTATTCACCCTTAAAACGAAATGTTAGGAAGTTTCAATAAAAAAACAAATTAGTTGTCACATATTTTATATAGAGCTGGAACACGGAGAAACAAGTAGTTACTGATAAGCAATATTAAATGAAATGTAACAAATCCAATGTTGCGAACCTGCCCTCCAAATTTCAGTTCAATCGGATGATAAACAAGGAAGTTATTAGAAAATCTAGTTAATATCTTCTATTTGCATCTCGCTCTGACAGTTAGTCGAGTCTCCAACCGTAAACAAAGCAAAATTCAACTTTCTTATGTTATTTTATTATTTCTACTGTAGTTTTTAATAATTAAACTTACAAAAACATCTAATAAATACAGTTTTATGGAAGTTATTAGAAAATCTAGTTAATAGATTAATAATTATATTTCCATCTCGCTTAGATACATTTTTAGTCGAGTCACCATCCGTAAAGAAACCCAAATTCAAACTTTTTTATGCATTTTTCTTATTTCTACTGGGTTTTTGATTAATTTAACTTACAAAAGCATTTGATAAGTACAGTTGGATGATAAACATGGTAGTTATTGGAAAATCTAGTTTAAAATTTATTTTCCATCTATTTCCATCATCAACTTTCTTAAGTTGTTTCTTATCTGTACTGTATTTTTGTATTAATTTAACTCACAGAAAACATCTGATGAGTACAGTTTGAAGATAAACATGGAAGTTAGTAGAAAATTAAGTGATTACCTTCTATTTCCATCTCGCTCAGATCTTCATTTAATTTTCAAGACGTGGTTTGAATCGGAACAACAAAATTAAACGTTCTTAATTGTTTTTTCCTTAATATACTTTTTATATTATTTTGTAGTTCTTTATTTATTCATCTAAGTCACTAGATGAGAGTTCAAATTGATATATTTAAAATAATAACAACGTAAAAACTATATGATATTCCTCAAAAATATAAGAAATCATTTGACTAAATCCCCACACAATTTATACTTTTTTTTCTTACTTCCCTGAAATGTTATGTGCGGATCTTGGACACGATTGACCCGCTAGCACCCGCCCCAGTTTTTGTTTTTGTTTTCTGCTTGCAAAAATTAACCCAAGTACAGTATGGCCTGGCACACTGGCCAATTACCAAGTGCCGGGACGAAGCACAACAACAGCTGTCGCTGTCGATCTTGGACAGAAACGAGTTTGTAGACATATCCTTTGCTGGTTCCCGGGGAGACGCTGCTAATCATGGCCCCTTTGCCCCCGATTGACGTTTATTGGATGTCGGATCGTTTCGTGCACCCAAATTATGATGGCGAAATTGGATGATGCGGATCCCGTGCGTGTGTCCTGTCCCGCTCCAGATGGCTACTAGTTAACCCTCATCAGGCCGCGCACTTAACCCTTAACATCAAAGGGGCCACAGATATTTCTGTATCCTCTCCCCACCAATCATAATCAACTTTTATGGAGTACGATTGCCCCCAAAAAGGTTGGCCATAAAATTTGGAATATTGCTGAAAATGGGAATATTACACGCAATTCATGCATCTGATTGGGGAATTCCCTCTGCACAAATATTTCAATAAATATCTTTATTTCACGTTTTGATTGTATGGAAACATGACAAATTTTTAAAAGATTAAATACAGAAGAAGAATCATTCAAATTATCTATTTAAAGCAGAGATTTAATGTGCATAAGCCAAGACATATATTTTGTATATTATTAAATCAAATAATTGATCTTAATGTAGAAGTTTGTATTTATTTATGACCACACAAAGATCCTGATCATAATGGATAGTAAGTAAACCTATGGGCTATTCCTGGCTATCTTTGGCAGCTGATCAATTAAGATAAGATTCCGTTCTGACCCCCATGAAAAGCAAACACGCATTAAGTCCTTATCCCTGTGTTCCTCCTTGACTTTGGACAACTTATTTCCCACACAAAACGTGTGCTAATCAAGGACAGAAACACAAAATTGATTTGAAGGGATCCTGAGATCCCCTTTGGGCTTAGTAACCGCAAGCTGTGATGGTACAAGTACCCAGTACATGGGGTGTTTCTGTTTTGCCTTAAATTTCTGTGTCATTTGCACCTTTCTCTTGCCCTAATCCCGATTAGTATTCTTGGCCAGCTGTTTTTATATGGGTAACAAAAAAAAATGAAGAAAACAAACAGGGATGGTTTGCAGAGACACGAGTCAACATCTCGGTACTAAATCCCCCGGTGAGTGCTCAAGAGTGAGAGTTCCAACACTTCAATCAATTAAAGATACTGACTGGCAACAGATCGATCATATCTGTGCAGAAAACAGATTTTAAGTGTTTATTTTTGGTGAATACTCAGGGCAGCACTGAGGAAAAATGCGACTTTAATATTTAAGAGGTTCTTTAAAATAGAAAAATTAATTTAATTTAAATGAAAACAAGGAAAAATATAACAAAACAAATTTAATTTGTATTTTTTTATTACTTTTCTTTTATTGTTAAGTCTTTTATTGATTTCAAGTTTAAAAGTAAAATATACAGAATGTCTTTCTTACCATAAACCAATATTTAATATTGTAAAACACATACACATTATGGCACTTTGAGACAACAAGGAAATCTCATAAAATACTTGCTAATATTATTCTTAAAATCTTATTTTCTCTCCGTGCATGCCTGTGCATATTTATGCGACCGCACAAGTCCTGGGCAAATGTGCAAGGAACGAGCTCGCAACCAGTTCCTACCTGGGGTGTCGCCTTACTTAAGTTGTCAACAATAAAGGTGTTGCAACCGGCGAAGGACGTGAACAGAGAGAGGTGCCCCGAGCCCCGAGCCCCGATTCCGATGCAAAAATACACAAGACAATTCCAGTACCAAAACTGTGGTCATCTCCAGCCAAGTGTGACCGTAATTAGTAAGCTGCCGAAAGAGATGGCAAGACGAAGTGTATTTTGCGCTTAGAAAAAGACGGACAGCCGCCGTCGCTCAAGAAATCAACAGATCCTCACCGCAGGACAACCGGCAAAGACCACAGGACTCCTCCCGCTTACATGATGGCCAGCCTGAGCTGCTGTAATCTGCCCTTCACTCTTTTAAGGCATCTAGATGCACTGCAAGAAAATAAAGCGTTGAATTTATTTAATAAAATCACTGAATCACTGAAAATATATTGCTAGAAAAAAAATCGGTAGAAATCTTATACTGTGTTTATACTAATTTCGCATTCTTAAATATTTTCCCCTTTAAAAAATGTATTTATCGGAAATTATAATATATAAAATTAACTTAAATATTTTCTTTTAATTAAAAAGTAAATCTTCCTTAGGAAATTGGCTTTTTTTAATGCTGAAGACTTCCTTAAATTAAAATGCAAATTAAATAATTAAATTATAATTTCTTCTATAATTTCTATAATAAAATCACTAAAGAAACTTCAAAAAACACTGCTATATGAAATTATTTATAATTATAATATAGTATAAATATAAAAATTCCATTTATTTAAAATTAAAATGTAAATCTCCCATACCTGCAAATAGGCTTTTCTAAATGCTTAAATTAAATATTAAAATTTTAATTTTCTTGCTTGTTATAAAGAAAATACAAATTGTTTTCTTAAATATATTTTTTTCAGTGTTCTCTTCACCAAAGCATCTTTGCGTTGGCAGCTGCCGTCAAAGAGCTGAAAAAAAAATTAAAATTATAACCAAAAGGGGCGACATCTCTGTTGCAATTGTCGGTCATTAGCACGCTGATCTCCGACCAACATGTAACCCGACCTCCCCATTTTATATAGTATAAGTATTTGCCCCCTTGCTATATATATATATATATACCAATTTCTTGTCTTTTTTTCCTGTCTTTACAAAGCTGACCCTAGAGGGCCGAAGTTCAGACTTTCTTTTGGGCCCCTTTTTTCGTTGCGTTGGTAAATCGTCTGCTTTTTATTAGTTTTGTTTTATTTTTATATTAGGGAAAGGTGTGGGGAGTGTTGCAGAGAGGAAAGAGGTGGGGGGAGGGACATGAAAGGGTAGTGGGGTGATGGCCCAGGGGAGCAAAGAATTTCTACACGGAGAGAAAGAGAGAAAATAAGCATTGGGGTTTTAGAAAAATAAAATCGAATGATTTTCTAAAGATAAAAGAATGTAGAAAATATATCAAGAATATATTAAAGATATATAAGGATTATATAAGGAATATATACATATATGAATATATAAAGAAAATATAACACAAATATAGGGATACAAAAAATATAAGGAAACCAAGTTTTAGATTCATTTTGTAAAAGTTCGATTACTGTATAAAAACTTCGACCTATATAAATATTTTTTTTATCTAACCAAAGGCTATTTTCTTCCTTTATATATACCCTTTTATTTTTGATTACATTTGCTCTTCTTTAATTTTTTATAAACTAATTTTCTGACAAATAAAATTCAACGAATATCTTTTTTTTTGTGGCCGTGCATCTTTGTATCTTTGAGTTACATTTCTCGTGGCTGTCTTTTGGTAATTGAGTGATGTGATGTGTGTGGCAAACAGCTGACTGGCAATGACAATGGCCCAAACATGTCGACACCCACATAACCCCCCACACCACCCCACCTTTTTCACCCACCCACCTCCGCACTTTTCTCCCCCCTGTCCACCTTTTGCGATAGTGATAATGATGATTAAATTTACCGTACGTTGCCAACGAAAAAAATATAGTATAAGACCGGAAAAAAAAGAGTAAAGTAAAGTAAAGTGTCGCAGGCATAAAAGTCATTGAACCTTCAGCGGTAAATTATTGAAATATTGAAAGAGAGCCAAGACCCCATAAGAAGTACCCAACAAAATGTCTTTTATCACTATTTTTTTCATTTTTTCACTTTTTCCTCTTGCCATGTTGTTCCTCTTTCGATTTTTCGTCGGTTTGGTTTTTTCTTTGACACAAATCAACTGATAGCCAGGCCAGCCAACTAAAGTAAAGCAAAGAAGACCAAGGTGGTAAAAAGATCGATATTCAATAAGTTAAGTGATCCTAGGAAGTGCGACTCTTAAACTAATGAGATGAGCCACCAAAAACTAACGAAATATTTATATTTTCTGCACTCTTTAAGAAGGAAAAATCAGTTTGTTCTTAGGAAGTAATAAATAAACATTATTTTATTACATTTTAAATGACAAACTTAAAACATAAAGAAAAGAGTAACTAAAAGGTTAGATTTATCAAGTCTTTTATTTTATTTACATGTATGAATGCTACTAAATATTATCATAATTTGTATTTAACAATTGCATAAGTATATTTAAATAGTATTATTATCTGCATAATAGTATTATAAATATTTAAGAAGAATAAAGCCACTTTTTGAGCTATCTCCCTTTTTACATTGGGGAAAGAGATCATAATTAATTAGTTACCATCCGGAAACTATATTCATCTATTTTGTTAACTTTTATTAATGCTTTACAAGTGTTTACAAATTGTAGTTTAACAATTTCATAAATAAATTTAAATAGTATCATTTTTTTCTTAGAATAAAGCCACATTAATTGTTAACTTTCTTTTTACATTCAAAAAAGAGTTCAAAGTTAATAAGTTACTAACAGGTTTCTTTATTATTTTGTTTCTTAACATAAACGTATGCACTAACAATGTTGTATTACATTTATATCTAATATTTATTTACTATCAGTATGTTCTCGATATTGTTTCTTAAGATTTCTTAAGAACAAACCCGCACTTGCTACTATTCCTCTTTTTATATTAAGAAAGGTTTTCATAAATAATTAGTTACCATTAGGTTTCTTTATTATGTTATTTCCTTAACATAACTATTACATATACAAATTATAGCACATTCCTAAGAACATACATCATGTTTCATAACGTGTATTTATCTTAATATCGTTTCAAACATTTCTTAGGAATTAAGCCATATTTGCTGACTTCTCTCTTCTTACATGGAATATCCCCGCATATGTTAGTTTTCCTATTTTTTCCAAGTACTTTTCCATCATTACTCATTTTTTTTGTACCTACACTACTTTTTTATATTCAGGTAGAAAAGGATATAATGTGCAGGGACATCGACATCGACATCTCTTCAATGGTTTAGTTTTGGCAAATAGTTGGCACGACTTTTACTTTCGCCCCGGCGCGCTGATTGATAAATTGCTCGCCAGACGGTGGCAAAAATTGACTAAAATGTGGAGGCGTTTAGTACATATGTCTAGTATAATATTATATATTATATAGTTTTCATTTTCATTTTCGCTTTCATTTCTTTTTTTTTTTTTTGTGGAGGCCCCCTGTTGCCGGCTGTCAATCCGCTGGCGTTTTTCCGAATGACATATTTGACTAATTCCCCAAAGGTCGAAGACCTCTTGATGAGCCACCAAAAAAAAAAAACACACACAAAATTGTGGAAAATGTGTGGCCAAAGGGTGGCAACTGTCCACTCGCATAATTAGCTAAAAACAAATACACACTCACATAGAAATAATGTAGTTTTTAGAGCTGTGTATTTCGCCATTTAAGTGGCAATCAAACTACTCCACGGCATATATCCATTTATATAGGAGAAGTATTCCCCTTGCGTGTTAAAATTAAAAACTCGTAAAATAGTCGGTGTGAAAAACAAACGTAAATTGCAGCATAACAAGCATTTTATGATTCATTAAAACCATCATCCAGGCAACTGGACGGAATACCCATTCCAGTTTTAGTAATTATGCAATGCAGCGAATACAGTGAAAGTCATAAATGTAAAGCCACTGATGAATCGAAATGGGTGGATGGGGGTGGATGATGTGAGAAGCGCAATCGAAGGAATTACAGAATCATTTACGGCGCATTTTAACGACCATGATTGGCTGTCTGATTCAAGTAGTAATAAGTATTATTAGTTATATTATTTAACCTTATAAAGCAATTAAATTTGACTATATTTTACTTAAAGTATATATATATAACATTATAAATATACTAAAGTATTATTCCTTTTAAATTATTGATTAAATAAACGATTACTGAAAGAATAAGTTAGGAACTATATTTATAATTCTTTAAACAGATATATATCTTCAAGAATTACATACTTCTTACCAATATGATCCTGTCAGGATATCAGAATGACACTGATACTCACTGTAGCAAGCCCCTAGACAATGTTGATCCATTTATCGCATCGAAATCGCATTGTTATTAAGAGCTAATGCGGGATTGTTCCATCCTCGAGAGGGAGGAGGCTCTAACGCGGAGGGGGTTAGTTAACCGAAAAAAGCAACAAAATAAAGGGAATACATAAATATACCCAAAATTGGCCGAAAACCCCTATGGCGAATCTCTCCCTAACCGCCAACTTACTGACTAAAACTCCCTGTGTGTTTGTGCGAATGAATGAATGACTGACTGACTGACTGAGCGCTTGACTTTCTTTCGATGTCTGCATGTTTTGCCTTTTCATTTTTCCCATTGCGGGTTGAACATTTCGTGACCTGCATTTTGTTGTTCAAAATAAATTGGTCGGTCGATCCCTCGGTCTCCTTTTCGGCATATGGCAAGCATGTGGCTCACGTACAAGCCACTTCACTCCTTTCAATTATGTGCGAAGCAACAGCAACATCGCAGCAGCAACATCGGCAGAGCACAGCAGCAGCACGGCAGCAGCATCTGATGCACAGCCGCAACATCCCAAAAAGAATGGATCGAAAAATGCAATGCTCTTGCAAGTCTGGCAAGGGTAAGATATACAGATACTATAGAATATATTCAAGAAGTTTCTTCCTGGCTAAAATCAAGGCAGACTCTCTGCACTTGTCTTTTCACAAATATCCAAAATTATGTGTGATCTGACATATAATTGGTCCTGGATTCACGTATATATATATATATGCTATTAAATTGCAATTAAAAAGTTAGCTAAATCGCTGACACAAGTAAGAAAGCTAGAGACTCGAGTGCAAGTGAGATAGACAATAGGTTGCAACTATATAAGCTTATAGATTCCAAATTTATCATCCAATTGTGCTCAAATTTTATGAGTATAAAGTTTATAACATTTTGTAGATACCTAAACCTAATTTACTGACATTTTTTAGTTTTTTTCCAATTAAAATAAATATATATTTTATATTGTTCTTTAACTTTTTTCGAAAAGATAATAATTGCTTAAAAGTTAAGGAGAAATCTATAATATATTTAATTATATTATTAAACTAATAAGATACTAACAGATAAAAGCGTGTCCATTTCCTTGTTATGCTGATTCCATTCTGATTAATTTTGTTTATTAAAATACGCTCAATGAGTCAGATATACCTATAAGGAAGGGTATCAGTTCCTCCATATTGCTTATGTATATGACCCGAACTGTGGCTCCTTCTTCATTAACTGTGTGCTACTACCGGGAGGCATTCCCCTCCAAAAACCTTACTCCTGCTCTCCGCTTTAATTACAAAACTGGAAAAATGCATATGACACGATCGAGCAGTAGCTTCCTTTTATTTTGTTTACAACTCTTCACGAATGTCACTTGTTTTGCCAAATCGAAATCGTGAAACCAAAACCAAGACTTTGTCGTAAAAGAAAGAAATAGGACTGATAGTGGCAGGAAAGTGAAATGTTTCAAGAAGGATACAATAATTTCCCACTCGATTTTCCATGAAGAATGCCATGAAGAGCCAGGGCCAAGATCAGAGGTCCCCCAATCGAGTGTAACGGTCTATCTGGTGTTCCGGGTCTCATGCAGATAGACCTTTGATCTCCTCGACTTCTTCTCGAAGTGATTGCAAAATTCCCAGAAGGGGGAAGTTCGGAAGTTCGTTCCTGGCAGCCACCACTTGTTCTGATATCTCCACGGCCTCCCGATAATAATAATATTAATAATAATTACACTCGTGGCGACGTTCTGTAGTTTCTGACGTCACATATTTTCCCAAGATCCGCGTAGAGAGGAGAGCAGCACAGTTTGCGATTAATTTATGCCGTCTCGGCTTTGTCTCTCCTCTCGTTTTCAGCTCTTTGATTGATGATTAATCCAGACTTTGACTTTTGGCATTGACGGGCCCCAAACCGAACAAGAAGCCTGAGAATGCCGGGCCTCTGTGTGGGCTGTCTTGTGTGTGCGAAAATACTTGTAGAGCCCGGTTCTGGGGGCACTTGGACTGTGAAGTGGGCCCCCCTTCATGGCAATCGCGTGTAATTATGCCCTAAGCAGAGGGGAGGTTGTCTTTTATATCAAATTTAAGAAATATATTATGCAAAAATTTATGAAATTGCAATAAATAAACAAATAAAAGCCTTCATTACCTAATAAAACTATAAATATGCACGATAGATGTATGAATTTGTAATTTCCTAATGGGCCAATCTCTTACAATTAAAGTAAATACTTTTTCGTTTATATAAATATTATTATCTCTATGAAAAATCCTAATAATTACAATGAATTTAATTTCAATTTAAATAGTAGAGTATTTGCAGTTCTTTATCAAATAAAAACCACTGCCTATGTGCCTTTTTTTAAATTGTAATTGCAAATATTTGAGCGGAAACGCCTGCTTTGAATGGATAACAAACTGTGACCGCACCGACAACCCTCGCCGAAAGGGAAATATCGGAAGTTGGGGGTTAGCCATAAGGGCAGTGCCTACGAGGGAGCCCTGAAGACCGCAAAATTCTTGTTTGTTTTCTTGTATCCCCTATTATTTGCGAACTTCCCATGGGGAGCGACCTTTTCGATAAGAGTACATTGTACATTGGAATTCGAGCGATCGATTTTCCTCCCGGGAATTGCCGAGATTTCCTGCCAGAATCGAAAATAAGTAGTAAGCGTCCACGACTGCAGTTCTTCATAATTCTGCGATAAAAGCCTCTTACAAAGAGCTTCGATAAAATATATTGAAATGGAGAATAATGATAATGAATAAAGTAAAGAAATAAAATGCAATTATAGCCCTTACCAGACATTCTTCTTGAGCTAAATACAGTCGTTTCTTTTGAAATCGAAGCATTTCCCATGGGGAAATCCAGTCTGGAAACCTTAACCACATCAT
Organism: Drosophila kanapiae; assembly: GCA_008042475.1. Classification (NCBI taxonomy): domain Eukaryota; kingdom Metazoa; phylum Arthropoda; class Insecta; order Diptera; family Drosophilidae; genus Drosophila; species Drosophila kanapiae. The sequence continues at coordinate 157,073 of VNJM01000686.1, read as the reverse complement.
TCTAATCAAGATCCATTCAAAAAAAAAATAAATACAGCTTGGCAAGATCAGCTTGCCTTCAAACAGATCGCGCAGCTTAGATCGTAAAATCGAGAAATGTTTAAAAGACTCGTAAAATCAAACAAAGGCAACCTTCACGAAAAAAAAAAAAACAAAACTAGAAACTATAAATGTGTAAAATCTATGCGAAGTTGATTTCTGTTCGTTTGTTTTTTTGCATACATTTCTGTTTATTTTATTTGAGAGCAAACATTGGGTTAATAAACATAAAAAAAAAAAGATCGCTTGAACTGCCATGGAATTGCTTCATAATTAGTTGCTGTTAAACGATGGCAGTTCGAAGATCTCGATGGAAGATGATGACTGGCCAAAAACAAAAAAAAAAACCTGACACAACATGAGCCAGAGATCAAAGCACACACACTCACGATCTCTTTTTCTTAATTTTTGTATATAAATCCACACTTACTTTTTTTTTTTTATTATTTGCGGGGTGAGGGGGCAATGACATCGGGCATTTTTCCCATTTATATAGTATATAGTACAAGTAGTTTGTCATACGACAGGCGACGAGTGAGAGGGGCCAGAATCATCTTAGATATTCGACAGAAATAGACGGCGATTGCCCGCAATTCAATGATCTTTTTGACAGATCAGTGAACAAACCAGAGTCTTCTCCTATTCTTCTTAATTTTTTTTTAAGTTCAAGTGAAGCAGTTACTTGAGTTGGTTCAGCCGAAGAGCGTTTAGGGAATAGGGGTAATATAGCAGAAGAAGTGCTGGGAAAACCCCAAAAAGGCTCTTGAAGACAGCCCCAGGAAAATACATTATACATTTTATAAATACCTTTAGCAGTTCTTAGGTGAAGTTCAGGGTTATATTTTAGTGGAATTCATATATAATATATCTTTAGCAATTTCTAGGTGAGGTTCGGGGTCGTATTAAAAGAGAATTCTTGTTGAATATTCAATCTAATTAGTTTGTCTTGTTTTAAATCAATTTAAATGAACTTACAAGCTAATTAGGTTCATATTGCTCTTAATATAAATATTCTGTGGATGTAATATGCAATTTCTTAAACTAAACTAAACACACTTTGTTTGGGGAAACATTAAAAACTTTTCCAATACTAATCTTTTGATGGCATCTTCCATTCAAATACTAGAACGACGCAACCTTGCCCAATTATCTGTGAAATGCATGTCAGCCTCGGCGTATCAGCTGAGGCGAAAATCAAATCGAATAAATATTTACAAAAAGTGCAGCCATGGAAAACTTGGGGGAAAAACTCTAGGGGAAAAACTGGGTTAACAAGAGCGAGGGAATGCACTGAATGAACTTTATACACGGCGGCGCTCGGTTGGCGGATATAAATATTTTTGTATACAATTTCATATGACATTTACGGCCGAGAACATTTATGGTTCGAGAACAGAAACTACCAACTTCCACTGTGTTAATGTGTGTGTGTATCTCCCCCGAACTCTCGAAATTAATTAAAGTTTTTTATATCTTTTTTTTTTTTTTTTGGTAAGACAACAGGTGAAGACAGCACTCGGTTCAATGCTCTGCGGCTATCTAAATCTGTGTGTATGTATCTTTGTGGCTACTAAATATTATTATTGGCAGTTCTACGAAATGTGGAATTAACTCATTCATTAAATTTATACATAAGCCACTAAAACACAGAGCGAGACGGCGAGTGGAGTCGAAACAAGATATTGTATGTATATACACTGAAAAAATACGAAATTACAAACATAATTGAAAGTATTTATATAATTACTTTACTTTAAATTTCGTACACATTTGTATTTAAAAGAGTATTAAGTAAAGAAAGAATACTGCTTTATACTTTAAGCTGATTGAATTTTTACGGCAACTTTTCGATTTCTTCTACAGAAAATGTTTTAAAAAGTAAAGCCAACTTATTTTCTTTACATTCCTTGAGTTTTTAAACTGTATTTTTAGTATTTTATATTTATTTAAGGAATTTGAAACCCTATTTAAAATATATATGTATTTATTATTGATTTTTGAAATGTTCTAAATCATTTCTTAACCAAGTCTAGGTTGTAAAAATCCCGTTTTATTAATATATATTATATTAAATATTCTTAATAATTTCTTAGCCAAGTTTGGGTTGTGAAAATCTAGTTCTTGTATTATATACATTTTTAGTTAGATATTTTTTAAAATGTTGAACTATACAATTTGTAATTAAAGAAATTGGGAAACATTTCTTGCAGTGCCTGCCCTGCGCTCATAAGCATAACGCTCATAACGAATAACGAAACCTGCAGCCCAACAAAACGAAACAGAACCGAAATAAAATAACCAAAATAACAACAAAAACATACCAAAACCAAAAACCAAAAAAAAAAAGGAGACAAAAAATAAATAAAATAAAACGAACGACGACAACGAACCCCGAGCCTCGTATTAATTGTCGGCTAAATTCTTTTTGAACACCAGATTTCGGATCAGAGAACAGGTACCACAGCAACAACAATGGACGCGAGATAGAAAAGAAATAGAAACAGAAAAAAAGGGGCCGCTAAAGGTCGCCTAATGAAACATTCTAATAGATGCAAAGACTCCGATGGAGAGTCACCAACTTAGATAGAATATTCAGTCATACTGAGACAAAAACAAAGCACAAACTTCTAAGGGAATTATAAAAAATTAGTTTAAATAATTTTTAGTTCATTAATAATAAATTTACTACAATTTATTGATCAATGAAAATATAAATATAAATTATTACAGCTTATAACATCATACGTTATTAAACGCTGGTACAAAATGATTTACTTTTCTGTTCTTATAATTCCCAAGTGTCTTTTTTTTCAGTATTTATTTATCAATAAATATTATAACATTTAAACAGCTTATTATAAAAGCTGTATTCCGAATAAGAGATTAATAATAATAATAATACTATTAATAATAATATAACAATAATGATAACCTTACAGCTCTTATAATTCCCAAGTGATAATTAAGCAAGCATTTCAATTGCTGTGGGAATTAACCCAATAAATAATATGTTTTCGTTCAAAATAGAACTCTACAATTGTTCGCAGTGCAGTTCCACCTGTATAGGCCGAGGAGTTCTCTTGACTACACAGGTACACAGACTATACAGGGCCTACCAATCCAGCCAATTTTCGGATTGGGATGCTACCTCGTCTCTCGGTCTATCGGCTCGTCATTTAAATAAAACTTCGATTAGTGTCGTTTAGCAATTTGGAATTTTCTCGGCATTTCTGGTATTCTCTCATCGCGCGGAACGTCGGGGATGAATAATTTCGAGCGCTTTGCGCGTGCTAAACTGGACTGAATGGAACCGAAAATCAAGTCCAGTTGAAAATCGAAACGAATCCAAATCCGAATCGAAATCCGAAGGGAATGGAATGAAATTATTCAAATGCTTTTTCCCGTGAACTATCGGGCCATATGCGTGTGTCTATGCGTTGGCCACTGATTCACAGCCTTATCGCCATTCGTATTTGGTTCGAGGAAATCCATTTCGCATAGATACTCGCACTGTAGATGACACGAGGGCACCAAATGATTTACTTATAATTCGTCTGGACATCGTCTTTTATATTGAAAGAATAAAAATCAAATATTCTGACGTAAAATCTGATAATAATATGTCATGTCTTGCTGCAAAAACTCTTCTTAGAAACTTGTAGCTTTTTCTATCGAGTGAAATGTATAGCCAAAAGTGATTATAAATATATCAAGCTGTCGCGGGATCTTTGTCGTTGAATTTCATATTCGAAATCATCTTCGAAATCATCTTCTATAGTACGCCTTGACATTTGGTGTCAGAGTCTTAAAATTAATCAAGAACTGCTGGCTTGCTCTATGGTTATCTGCCGTAGCCTGGCAGCAGTTCAATGAATTCAATTTCTCCCCCCCGAATCCAAATACTATATACACAAGTGCCGCCGAGTGGGTACTTTTAATTTTTTTATTATTTTTATTACATTCTGAACGATAGTTTAAGCTGAGGCGAGGTCAAGCACGGCGGCTATTGGAGAGATTAGATTAGACAGTACACGGAGAAAAAAAAGTTTAAGAACATTTCCCTTCTCGATTATATATCTTAATATTCATCTATCTGAATAATGGAGATAAATTGGAGTTGCTTTGATCTATAACAGTAGAGCGTGCGGGCCTACGACACGGGTCAGCAAATTTCTCTGTCGAGCCTCTGCTGGCACATGTTAACTATCGATGAAACTATCGCAACTAATCTATTTTTTATAGTCATGGCATATTACACAAAATTGTAGCTATATTTTAGCTTTTTTTATGTCCTAAATTTAAACTTTATAAATGAATTGAAATATTAAAATACTTATAAGATATGGTAAGGCAAACAATTGGGCAATTTATCCATTTAGAGATCAAAGATTTCTCTTTTAACAATTTATTTTGTCAGTGTACAGCTGAACCCTTTGTCGGATCGATGGGGTCTGGATCTGGTCGTCGTACTGAGTACTGAGTACACACAGTACCGGGGGATAAGTAGTCAGTCACTCACGCACTCGAAGCCCCTAATCACATGAACGTTGGATCGAAGAGTTGGAGAAACAAGTCCAACCATTATACATACGTCTGCACTAATTACTGCTAAGTGTCGGGGCAAACTAATCTCTTTTATTTGCTTTTTTTATTATTATTTTTTCTTTTTTTGGAAAATTTTTTAATCACCCACGCGAGCCAAGAAAAGCTCAGTGCTAATTGGAAAACCACGGTTGCAAAAAGAAATCAGAGCACACTAATATCAGAAATAACTTGATGTGTATTTTAATAAAGAAAACTAAACTCATGCAAATTCAATGGAAATCTGCTAAGATTATCAGTGATTTTTTTTTAAATACCTCTATTCGAGGTATAATAAAAGTAATCAGATTAGAAATGAAAGCAAATTTAAATTGTTAGAAGATGTGTATTTCTTTATTTATAGATTGTTCATGAGACTGAGCGGTTAGCAACAAATACGAAGTAAAGAGTAAAACCACGTAGAGTATAGTTATTTAGAGATAAAAATAAAACCCAAGATCTTACAAAATAAATACAAATTATAAGGGGATATTAATAATAAATAAGAAGTATTTTATGTATTTTTAAGAGTTTATATAAGTTGTATAATAAAACCAGAGCGTTATGCTAATAGAATACCAGTTTCTTTATTTTCTGAAGCTATATTTATAAATAGAATTACAGTATATTAATTAATAGTGATCAAATCTTCTTAGGTAACTGATTTCGAACCAAATACTTACTTGGATAAATACACAAATAATTTAAATAAATAAGTAAGAGCTTGTTTTAAAAATCTTGATTACAATTCAAGAAACAAATTGTACTTTTCCTTCATTTAAATCGTTATAGAATACATCGAAACCCTGAGTATTTCTTAAGCCTCAAGTTAATTTATTTATGGGCTTACCTATCTAATACATATATTTATTTAAATACATTTACTTACTATTCTATTTCTTATAGTTCGTATTAAGAAATACAACAAATTTAAATTGAACGCCACGCATTTAACACTGGCGAACCGCAAACTAACACGTATTCCCCCCAACAACAAAAAATTAATGTTTAGGGCTTAAAACCTAATTTGTCACGAAGGAAAGTTAGCGAATGAGACCCGATCGGAATAGACGAAAACGAGGGGAGGGCGGTGCGTGGCACACATGTAGGTAGGCCTAGCAACGCGTTACGCACCTGCTTAGCACTCACCTGTCCCGCCCTCTCATTTGTCCAATTGAAACTCCACGGCGGGCGACTCTCATCGCATTTATGGCGGTCGTCGGTGGGCTTCGGTCGCTTAAGACCCGCGTCGCCATTGATATCGATATGCAATCTTAATAGCGCACACAAATCAATCATAAAAAAAATTATTAAACATAAAGGCGATGATAAAGCAGAGGAAGGAAAGAGTTTTCCAGCCATAAACTAGGGGGAAATGCCTCTAAAAAAGATCGTAATACACTCGAATTATGTTTGTGGAGTGAAATAAATAAAGCCTTTTGTTTGTAAGAGCTTGGGTTACTAAATTATTAAATTATATAAAATTAAATGTTATATTTTACAAATAAAAATAGTAATTATATTTAAAACTTGCTTCCTTCTGTTAAACTACTTTTCCTTTGATTTACCAATTTAATTATGGCAATACAATTTGAACAAGTTAGCAAGCATAGTCAGTAGATCTTAGTCCACTTTTTTCTATTCACTTTCTAAATTAGTTCTTAGATACTATATCATTAAACTGCCTTATAGTTTTTGTTCGAGAGAAAAGCTCCCCTAACACAAGTTTAGCGCTCAATTTCGTCTTGATATTTATTTTTATTTACGATTCGCTGACGCAGCCGTGGAGTTTATCGAGCTAATATTTAATGAATTTACTAGAATCATGTCCGCATGTGTGTGATGTGTGTTTTGGGTGTTTCTACTCCATTGAGCTCGACCGAGTCTCTTGCTCTTGTTTCATGCGTCTCGTTTTTATTTCTTTCCTTTTTTTTTTTTTTGTTTCTTTTTCTTTTATCAAATTTCTGTTTACACACATTTCAGTGTTTGCATTTTCTTTGATACTCATAAACGTTCGGTTGTCATCGCACTTGTGTAATCATCATTGCGATTGTCATCACCAACGAAACCGATAGACTGGCTCTAAATAAAACAACAACAGAAGGCAAGACAGGCGCTCGGGGGTTTATATAGTAAAAAAAACCGAATACATCATAAATATATATCGAAAAATAATGTCTTAAAAAATATTATTAAAATAGGGTTTAATATATTCCAATAAAGTATAAATTATATAATCTTCAAATTGTAATTGAAGACAATAAATAACATAAAATTATAACTATTTATTAATTACTACTTGGTTCTTAATGAGTTCATAAAATATATATTAGAAATCTATTTCGTTTTGGAAAGTTAAGAAATCAATAATGCATCTTTTTCAATATGTAATTTCAAAAGGTATATCTACTTCATCTTCACTATTTATTTGTTAGGCTATTTGTTGTTCAGTGTAGCCATTGCAGTTTGTTTATTATCCATTTGGAATGCTAATCCCTTGGGCAAATGCCGTTTTGGCCCAATGCAGCCTCTGGTCGAGTGTAATCAAGAAATTAGAGCACAATGTGAGTGTGTGTTTGAGCCACATTTGATATTTGTGAGATACCTCGCTGTATCTATGAGATAACAGAGTCACTGCAGGCAACTCTGCAGTGTGTAATATATATATGTACATCCAGCTGCAAATATAATTCATAGTAAAATCATTTCATTTCTATACATATCTGAAATATTATAATTTGTCTTATTTCAATGGAAAATGTTTCTAGTTAACTCTCAAACCGACAGAGATCGTGTCCTGCTTAAGAAACTGACTGGTATATATGAGCTGTTAGAGCAGAGAGCCAACTCTGCTTCATGCGTAACCTAAACTGAAATTAATCGAATTCCCTAAAATATTTAATAACGGAAAACAAACCTGAAACTCGAACGTTGTGCACTTTCCGGAGTTCTTTGGTGTTTTATTTCTCCTATCTCTTAGATTTCCACACTGCGACACTGAAAGGTTTTCCACTTCACAACCAAGTGTGTTTGTGTGTGTGTTCGTATATATATATACTATCTGATATATGTTTAGTAGATATGCTCTGTTATCTTTGTGTGTTCGCTTTCTTTGCTCACAAAATTCTCACGTCTGTCAAATAAAACGAAAAACGCAACCGAAGACGACCAACGATCATAATGATAACGATAACGATAATTATAATGCATACGATAAAGAAGAAGCAGAAGAAGGGGAAGCTATTTGATACACCCCAGATTTACCTGTTGCCTTATAGATACAGAAATTTGTTTGGAAATCAAAAATGAAGCTCTGCCACCAAGGGAAACTCATTCATAAAGTTCAACTAGTTAGTGTATTTTATTTATATTGAAATATAAGAGATTAGTCACAGTTTAAGTATCTTAAGTATCTTATTTAATTAAAGTAATTCCAGTTCTTTATTTAATTTAAATCATAGCATAATATATAATAATAAAAATTACCCAAATAAATAATACTAAGAAAAATAGTGAATATAACCCTTAACTTGCTGCAAGAACAATCTCAAATAATTAGAAATCATCTGTTAATAAGAATTGAGAATGATCCCAGGTAAATGATAATTAAATAGGGATCTCGTCCGATGCTGTTCGTTTTTTTTTTCTTCTGGCAAACAGTGTTTGCTTGTTACATATTACCATTACCGAAACCGAAACGAAAGTGATATGCAAATGTTGACAGTGGCACAGTTTTTATGGACCATCATCATCCGCGTTCGGATCGAGATAATGATGATCCGATCCCATCTCCATTCTGTCTTTCTCTCTGTGTACACAGGTAATAGGTATGGTAATCATAATGGTAAACGAAAAGATGCTGCTGTTTGCCCACCGTCCCATCTTACAGGGAATCCGTTTTTTTTTTATTTTAGTTTTTTTTCGTACATTTTTTTTCATCTTTGCGTGCAGTCGGTCCAAATTAGGTGGTGGTCAGTTCCATTGTAGTGTATCTCCCCGTTTTTTAGTGTAAATTTAGAATAGACAAATTAGAGGTATATATCGAAAGTAAACCGAAAGCCAGCTGCATGACATTTATCTATTGTTCGGCCAGATTTTCTTCTTTTTTTTTCGTAGCCCGTGCTAAGTATTTAACATGGAAAAACTCGTACGAATGCGTATTTATTCTATTCATTCCGTTCTTTGTTTAATTTTGAGTTGCTCCAAATGCCCTGGACCAAAAAAAAAAAAAATAATGGTGGTGGCACGGGGATATATATACACTTGAAAATGCAGGGTATGCATGATAATTTTACAGAAAATATAGTCTTCTCAGTTCAGTTTCTTTTTATATGAAGGCGGATGAAGTTTGTTATATCTTAAAAATTACCATATCTATGATTTTTTAAATAATTATATATTAAGATTAATATTTTGTATAAAGAAAGGTTTAAGAATATAATAATATACATAAAAAACACAATTATATTAAGATTTTATTTAAAAAAAACACCTTTTAATGTATTCTTAATTATTTAAGAATACAAATATAAATATATTCTTTAAAATATATTCAGTATTAAATTTATTTAGTATACTATTACATTTCCAGGTAACTTTTGCGTTCGAACAGTGTGACCAGGGGTCCACATTCATCAGCATGCCTGGGCTCTGCTGGCTCTTTGCTTCTCGCCGCTTCCTGGTTACACTTATTTTTGGATGCCGTCGCCGTTGTCTGCGAGTGATTCCATCAAAATCGCATAAATCCAAAACAAAACGTTTTAGTCGCCAGCCGTTGACTTTCCGACCTCACCCCCCGCTCCCCTCCACCGTGCACCGCCCTGCCACTCTGGCCCCCCCATCGCTCGTGCCAACCCTAGCCTGTCGCCTAGCCTAGCCCCCGTGGCCTGCTGTCGCCTCAAAAATAGTTTATGTACGAATTTTTGATTTGATGCCAAAATGTCGCAGAATAAATATGTTTTAAAACAGAGAAATCTTCGTTTGCCGCCAAGCAAAATGACGCCTGGCTACGACCCCAGTCCCCCCCATTATCCCCCCATTATCCCTCCATGTAACCGCCCACTTACACTCCATTTGTCCGGGAATAAGCCCACTTAATTTACAAATATAAATGAAAATAATAATGATTTTTTGTTAGACTTGAGTAGCAAGTGTGTTGGCCATTAACACAAGTATTATTTGATTTATTTATGCATTAATTGCGGGGCATATATCACGCCATAATTATCATGGGGATTTGGGAAAAATCACTCAACATATTAACATTATTCTAAAATATATTTTATATATATTTGTTTCATCAATGATTGGATCTTGACGATAAATGATACTAATTTATTTATAATGATTATAATGATGCTCATTTATTTACAGAATATCTTCAAGATGCAATCATTGTTACCTCTTTAAATTATCTAAAAACAATAAAGAGCTTGATTTATAAGCGACACCAAGATATTAAGAAACTGTACAAGGAAGTTCAATTAGACTACCCATTCATATTTTCCCATTATGTCAGATAATATTGGAATTAAACGTATCTAATTATGATTTATATGAAAATATATATATATATAATATTATATTTATATTTTATTTTATGAAATATGAAACCTATAAACTCAATTCTCTGCACTTTTCTTAAAGATTTCTTTTGGATTCGCGACTTTTATCAGTAATTAAAATTTTCTGCTTCTCTTTCAAGATTTTTTATTGTTTCTTTTTTATATTTATTTATATTTTTTTCTTGGGGCCTGCCAAAATACATAATGTTTGCTCGTAAATTAATTTTAAAGACTTTCCAGTCGCAGACATAGGCGCATGTGAAACATATTTAAAACGTATTTTTTGTTTTTTTTTTTTTTGGTAAGGGGGGGACTGTGGTGTATGCTGTGTAAGGTGGGGCAATGATCTGAAAGCCAGTCGTCAAGTGGCAAAAAAAAAAGCAAACAGAAACGAAAAAAAAACAAACTAAACTAAAGTAAAAATATTCACAAGTTGCTAAGTTTGATGCGGGATGTTATCGAAAGAGAAATCTCCTGTAAATCGCCAAATTATCAATGATAATAATCGATAGTCGATAATACAAATCGAGGGAGCCACCACTTTCTATCATTATTTAATATAGAGCGAGTTTGGATTTACATTACATTCAAAATTCTTATTTACATATTTTTGAGCTGATAAAAATCTAGACTTACTTTCCATATGTGTGAACTTCTTGATTATTTTCACAGAATTTTCCCACCTGTATCCGGAAACCAAGATACAAACTTTCCACTCCCCGAAGAATCATAAAAGACGAGCCTCTTCCGCGTAGAGTATCGTGTAGTACTTAAGAAAACGAAACTAAAGACGAGCACAGTCGAAATATAACAACAAAATAAAGCTAAAAAATAACAACAAATGGAAAAATAACAAAAACAAATAAGAAAAAAATACAATTTCACGACTTTTTCGACGCTGTAATATTTCTGGCAACCAGAAACGAGATAAATGTATTATTTCACATAATTTCTTTATCTTTGACGCTTTTTATTTGTTTTAATTTTTTTTTTTCTGTCTTCTGTTTGTGAAGGGCGTTGAACATAAGGTGTAAAGGGGATACCGCGGGGGTCTACACCACATTTCTACCAATTGTTTTTTGTTTTTGTATCTTTTTTCTAAATAATGGTCTCGACATTTTTTTTTTTTTTTTGTATATTTATTTGCCTATCTTTCACCCATTTGCCAACACGTGCCTTTAATTTTGGGTTCACTTTTTATTCCTATGTTTCGTGTATTTATTTTACTTTATTGCATGGAAAATTTCTCGCCTGAACTTGTCTATTAGCTCGATCTTATTCGACTATATATACTATGTGTGTATATTCAAGATTAATTAGTCACCTTTGCCTTGATTTTAATTCCAAGTAAATCATAACTTTCTATTGCTTTAAAGGAAATCAAGTAACTAAGCTTTTAATGATTTCAATAATAAAATACACAAAATTCTTTTCTATATTAAATCTACGAATTACATAAACCTGTCAAAGAATAGTATAAAATAATACAAACCCTTTTAAATAGTTTTTAAACATTAAATAATTATAATTTTAGATGTCGAGGAAAGATTTTAATAAAAGTACATTAAACTCAAGTTATTTAAATAGTTGTTAAATAAAGAAAAGAACTAATTGAAACTTAAAAAGGCTTGTGAAACCTTCTTCATTAGTTCCCTTATGATTCATAATAAAGTTCTCACATTTCCCTAAATTGTTTGACAGTTTTATAACGATTTTGTCTTAATTTATTTGGCATTTTATATCGTAACAATTAGCTATGGAAATATTTCCATCAACTTTGGAAACAAGTTCCCCTGCCCCAGCGAAATCTCTGGATTCATGTTGAATTATGTATTCTACCCTTTGGCTTCTTATTTCATTTTATCGATCTGCGACAGCAACAACTGCGTAGAAAATCGCAAAATTCAAGTCCAGTCGTAGTGGAAAATGTTTTCAAAAATCTAAAATCATATATTCTGCAATGTCAACGAAATATTTTCCTTGCCGTGTCGTATAAGGTGACATTTCCTGCAGAAACGGCCTTCGTAGCATTTTATATTCTTTATTTCAGGAGGCTTAGTCTACGGCGCAATTTGGTCAATTCTTCTTGGACTTTTGGCCTTTTTTTGTTGCTTTTTTTTTGGTTTAAAGCAAATTTTAGCTGACACTCTCATTGCCATCGAAAATCGCAGAAAATGCAGAAAGCTCTTTTGTTCAACTTAAGCGAAATTACCTTATTCACATCGGTGGAGAATCAAGACGTATTATTGAATATCCAATTCGCCGACGATAGGTAAATAAAGCAAAGAGAACGGAAAATTATGGGCATTGTAATTTAATAACAATAATAATATTGTTTATTATTTATTTATCGAGTGCTTAGAACATCAGTTTACAAGTTCATATGACTGTTGTGAAAAGGTCAGCAAAAAACGAACAAGAAGTGCAGAAAAAGTATATTCAGTAGGAAAACTACAAGAAAAACCTTTCAATATAGAGAAATATATATTTCTTTAAAAACGAATTCGATTAGTTTGCTATAAAAAAAATATATATATAAAAACATACTCAAAGACGCACTCATTAAATTTTATTTTGGATTTACAAAGAATTAAATTAGAAACTATAAGTATTCGGGTTTCGAAAAATGCCATTAAATATACATAAATCGTTGAAAATTCGTGAATAAATTCGGCAGCCCCCATTTTTTGTTTTCCTTCCTGTTTTCTTTTTTTTTTGTGCAATTATTTCAAGTGCCGCATTACGTTTTCCCTTTTTTCCGCCCTTTCGATATGAACTATCAGCATATATCTACCACTTGAAACCGCTGGAAGGAAAAAACGTTGCGTTTTGAATTACCATTTAAATAAAAAAAAAACCCGATTTTTACTTGGCTCGGCAGACTGGAGTAGGAACTTTGTTCTCAAGAAGTTAACTTGAGAAGCCCGGAATGTCTGACTGCATGCAATTTATTTATGTTTTAATTCTCGCGTAATCATTTCCCTGTTTTTTGTCATTTTTCAATTATTTTTTTGGTATTGTCGAAACGGATGGTCTGGGATTTTTGCACGCGCCATTCACTTTTTTTTATTTTTAGCTATTTGGCATTTATTTATGGAGTTTAATGCCTGATTACCTAAGAAGGAAAATGTTTTGTCATCATTAAAATAGGTTTATATTATGCTGAAAAAGGCGAACCAATAAATTGGGAATATATAGATTGAAATTTGTCTTTAACTTAATATTGTTTTATTCATTTAATAAGTGAAGAATTTGTCCATCAAACAAGAACCTTTTGCTATCTCCAACTTCTTAATTAACTAATTTTAATTTTCATAACCTAATTAAGACGGCTTAATTACTTAATTTTCCTAAGCCAATCAATGGGCTGTAAATCGGAGACTTAACCAACCGATCTCTGGGGTCAAGTGGGTGATAACCTTTCGAATAAAAAAAGTAAAACAAAATGTTATATAAATCGTTAACTGTTGCTGATTCGTCATGCGTGTCAAGGTTGCGGGGCAAAGTGCGTGAAACTTCTTATAAATTAATCGAGTGTGTATATATTTGTTTGTGTGTGTGTGTGGAAAAGCTGTCAAAACAACAAATGTGATAAAAGTAAGCAAATGCTTAACCCTCCCATTGCCCCCACTCCAATCTCATATTCCTTCGCCTGTTCTGCGCGTGGGAAAATAGAAACTCAACCGCAAAGTTTTATTTCGTTTTGTTTTCATTTTTTGCTCGTCTTTTTTTCTCTTTCCACTCGGTTTTTTTACTTCTTTTTTTTACATTTATACATATACTTTATATATATATATATAGCAAGTCAGATAAAATGGAATCAAACAAAACGGAGAAAAACGTCAAAGAAACTAGGATATTAATTGACGAATCTTAGATGCTCTAATTACAAAAGAAAATAAATGATTTCCAATGGAAATTATATTATTTAAATCATTACTTTTCTTTAATTTCATTTATTAAATTTTAATTTGCATTTATTAAACATATCTTGTTGCCAGGATCCCTTAATTTAATTAGTGGAAATATCTACAAAATTTCCTGGTCACGCGCCAAATACGCTCACACTCTTACACACACGTGCAACCGGTACCCGGAAGAATGGATTATCCGGTGGGTTTTATTGGTAATATTACCGATTTGACCAGGCATCGAAACATCGATCTGGACTGGTTCGGTTGGCTTTGATTGTTTGGACATTTCCATACACTTGTCATGCGCCCATGTGGCCCAAGCTACACAGTAAAATATAGTTTGCTATAATTAATATAATAATTATAAAAATAATTTACCATATAAAATATATGATACATAAAAAAATAATTCCATATAATATTTAACAAAAAATTATACTTTAATAATAAGCATACCCAGCCACTCATGCTTATCCTCACGGAATGCCGCACCTTAATAATGAAATGTGTATATATTTATTATAATTATAATTATATTATGATTATTACTTACCTACTAATTCTATATTATTATTTAGAATATTATATAGTTATAATTATTGGAACTATCATAATATATATACTATATAATATAACAAAATAAATATATTGTATATTGAAAATCATTTCTTACTATTATTTTGTAAACTTTAAAGTTGAGTTTCGATTAAGAAATTGGTAAATAATAAAAATACTCAGCTACTTATGCTTAGCCTCACGAAATGCTGCACCTAAATATACAAATGAATATCTTTTTATGGCATACAAAGCGTAATAGATTCCATTATTATTTACCATAATCATTCTTTATTAGTATATTAATTTGAATAAATAATTTAATAGTTTTGTACACATACTCAACTCCAATTTATTTGTGTGTATAATTTGTGAAGGGCTGCGAACCGGATTGGACCACCGAGTAACCTGGGCCACACTCCGCCTGCCGAGTGCCCAAAACAATGTCTGTGCCAATTGATCAACTGCCGATCGCTTTGAATGAATAGCTCCGGGGTTCAAATCGGGGACTGACTGGGGGAATGTGTGAATTGTGGATGGGCACCGTGTGGTCGAATCGAAACATATTTACTACAAATTATATAAAATTACTGAAATCTTATAAATATTATTTTAGATCCTTTTTTATGAGTTTAAAGAAGATTATTGTAATATTTTCAAAGAGAATATTGGTATAGTACAGACCTTAACCCAGACAATATTGGAAAAAACAAGAAAATAAATAATAAACTAATTAAATAATAGTGTACATAATGGTGAATAGTAGGTTAAAATACATCTTGTAATTATTCCATCCCAAAATCATATCATTTAGTTTTGTTTTGTTGATTTCTATATCTCTTTTAATAATAATAATATTAATATTTACCGGAATAAATTGAAACTCATTATTTCAATAAAACTAACATTATAAAATAAAGATTGGGGCGATTTTTAAAAGAATTAATTGTTGCCCAATTTCATTTAGCTAAAATTATATTTACAAACTTGGTTTTCCCAACAACCTGTATGAAAAAAAAACAAAATAAATATATAATGATTATTGATTACTTTGATATATACTAAATACTAATTGCCTTGGTCCCACGGTGCTGGATTCGTGCGCTTGGAGCGACAACAACAATGACAATATGAATAAAAACAATAACAATAGTTTGAGGTTCATGGTCAAGCGATGTAATATTTTAATTTATTTGCCGTTCTTTCTTTTGTCCGCCATATTCGCCACAAGCCAGTATATTTTTGTTTGTTTTTTCTTTATTTTTTTTTTTTAGGTGTACAAGTTGTATTACACTTTTTTTTTATAGATTTTCTTACCATTACAAAAGGGTTTGGTTTCTTTTTTGCAATTTGATTTGTAAGCATTTTAAGTTCTTTGGAAAAAGATATAACTCTGGTTGCTGTATTTTTCTTTCTATAATAATTAATTAATATATCTATTGAATATATTTGCTGTAAGACATTTTTTTTAATTTAAACATTATTTATATTTATTCTCTCCGTGTTCAGTTCTCGATGGGCTGACTTTTTCGCAATTTCCCATGGCCTCTCCGTTCATTATGTTGAAACTTTATTTCGGTTTTCGGGGCTCTCAGTTCGATGCGTTCATTAATCTTTCGCCTTATATTGAGTGGTCATCCCCCTTTCTTTTCTTAACCCCTCCTCCCCCCCCCCATCACCCCCTGTTCTTTCCCTCCTTTTTTTCCTATATTTTATTTTTTTTTTGTGGGCCTTTGTTCTTCCAATTTGCTTAATTAACTTCTAAACGTCGCCTTTGGCTTGTTGCTTTTATATTTCTTCATTTTTTTGTTGCTGTTGCGATATTTTGCACGCCTCCCCCCGCTTTCCGCGTGGCATGCGAAATTCCCTCGACTAATTAGCAGTTTCGTTTTGGTCTTTCTTTTATCTTCTCGAAAATGTTAAAAAAAAATAAAAATTAAATGAAATAAGTGGAATGGAATCCCAGTGATCATGCCAATAAAAGAGGGCTCAAAAGGGGGTTATCGATGGAGCTTGAATTTAACATGGGAATTCAGGGAAACTGAAGTAAGAGCTCATCTTGGCTTTATATTTATGATACTTATTTTGAATTAATTACAATTAACTGGTTTTAAGCCCTTTTATTCATGTATATTTGCGTTAAATACTTAATAAGTTTCTCTGAAAACTATATTTATTTTTAAGCATATTTATAGATCGTCTTTTTATAAATTCCACATATATTCGATAATTACAATTTACTCGCAATTGGATATATGTTCTAGCCTTTCCAATAGTTTTTTAAGTCTTCAACTAACCTTATTCTTAGTCTATATATCTTTATTCAATATTAAAATGGGTAATCTGTATGCTATATTTATTTTTAAGCAGATCAGTTTATATAAATTCCATGATATATTTGATTGTTATGATTTATTCGGAATTTAATATGCTTTCAAGTAATTTCAAGTAATCTATCCATTGGATTTATTTAGGTTTTTATTATTCTAGAGAATATTTATAATATAATATTATATATATTATAATATTTGTAATATACTTTCCAGCACTCCCAATAGTTTGACAAGTCTTTAATTCACATCATTCGTAGTCTATATAGTTTTATTCAATATTAAACAATTATCTGTATGCTATATTCATTTTTAAGCATTTTCATTAGCCTTAATTTTATTTCATTCTCGTTCTGTATATTTACATTCAATAATAAATACAAATCTATATGCTTTCTTATTATTTTTAATCATATCTATAGATTATTTTATATTAACACCATGGATATATGGATAATTATGATTTATTAGTAATTAAATATACTTTCCAGCACTCAAAATATATCGAAGATACTTTCATTTGCCTGATTCGGAGTCTGTATAATTTGATTCAATGTTAAATAAGTTTATCTGGATGCTATATTTCTTTTTAAGCACATTTCTAGATCATTTTATGTATAAATTCAATGAATATTTCATTTGAAAAAAGAAAGAAACATCATCTAGTAAATCTAGTAAATTTCGTTGCATATCTTTATTAACTGGCCAAGATCGGTTAAGTTGGCACTTACTTAACCGCTGATAACGCCGACAGCGCGTCGCTTGATTGCGACTAAGGCAAGTCGGCGTTATTATAGTTAGAATTACCCAACAGCCAACCTGCCCCCTAAAAACAACAACAAAAACTTGTCCCTCGGTGGTGTGTGCCTGTTTCTGACCTTGGCGGGCGTTGGGCAAAATTTATTGTTATTTCTGTTTGAGGTTTTTTATGGTATGGCATTATTAATATAATCAAAAGCTTTGCGTGGAAAAGTGCGAAATAAAATGCGTGAGGCGCAAAAAACGATGAAAAAAAATACAAAAAAATGTTTGAAATGCGAAGAAGAAATTAACAAAAAAAAAAAAAAAGAGAATCGTATGCTAAGAGATTAACGCTCGACGCTAAGTTCTTTTTGCAGAATCGCGCGATACAGACCTTGATTGATAACTAAACTATATATAACAAGTATATATATATATATATGTATATATGTACATTATAGTGTTGCTTTAGCAACCGAAAGACCTTCAAATAAAATAGAAATATTTCACTGCAGGAGAACGTTTCTAAAAAGTGATAGTAAATTAGTTTAGTTTAGTTTGTATTATACTACGACACTTAAGTGTCTGACAATTGATAAGATTCCGTGCGCTCCGATATAGATATTGCTCTGCCGAATATATGTATATATGTATATAGACGACATATATGTACGCACAATTCCAGATACGATTTTTGGCGGGGAGAAACTTAATTAGCAACACTCTGAATGAAGACGACGAGTGGGGAATCACAGCGAAGACCCTTCAGACGAAGGTTGGAATCTGTTCTCTGCCGATAAGTAGAAGCCGAAATAATGCCGGAAACTAATAACTAAGTTAATAAGAATATTTCTAGACATTATATATATAAATAAATATCAATATACTTAATACATTTTAAAAATCAATCAACTTTAATGCATTTAAAAATATGTAATGGCACTTTAAGCAAATAAATAAAGTTCCCTTGGCTTGCAGTTCGGTCGATTGATTTAAATATCAGCCTTAACTTTCTTCTATTTAAACTCCCAGAAATGTACAGGAGGGATTTGCTGATATATACATATATTTATATATATTTAAAGATAGATGAAAAGAAGCAGAGCGACCCCAGGTGGTCTAAATTTAACATAGCCCCAAAGTTTTGTGTTGTTTTTTTTTTTTTTGTGGCAAGAAACTGCAGCTCCTAATTTAAGTTAAGACAAAACCCAACAACAAAAAATGCATCTAAGGCTGACCAAAAATATCCATCAAATAAGGAATATCCACACACTGGGAAAAAGTATGTAAACAATTTGCTTAAGTATTTAATTTTGTCATTGATTACAATTACTATTTTATTATTATAAACAAGGATGTACTTTTAAACGTTAGTATTAATCGAATTAATGCAACAGATATATTTAGTTCACAAATACTAATTTCTCTTTTGAAACACTTTCTTATTTTAAATTAAATTAGGAAATAAGGGAAGCTGATTCTCTTTGGAAATCTAGCAATAAATAACTATATAAAACGCTTTTCTTAAAAACTTTATTATATAATAAAGTCTTTCTTTAAAGGATTCGTAATTTCAGCAATACATATTTAAAGGATAACAGGTTTTTAAAAATAATTAATTTTTGTATATTATTTCTTTACAATCGCTTTGCTTGCATTTATTTAAGCAATGTGCTGATTATATTTTTAAATAAATTTTTAAAAGAAGTTATTACCGTACCATTTGGGAGTATTTTTAAAACGATACAAAAAAGATCTGAAATCAATATTATATCTTTGCAGTGCATCTGTATCCGTTCTGCCGTTGTGCAGTTTAAGGGACTTTGCTGATATTTCTGTAAAAGGTCACGCTCTTGGCGGCCAGACGTGAGTGACAGAGAGCAAACAGAGGAACATCGAAATGGAAAGCGAAAAAAAAGAAGACAAATATATACATATATATATGTATATATATATATGCTGTTATCCGAAAATAAACAAGAAAATTATCTCGACACACACACACACACAGTCACACGCGCAATGCACACGGAGAGCGGAAAATATTAGTTTTTGAACTCTGAAGAGCTCTGGATTTTCCCGCTTATCGTGCGTGTGTTTAATGATTTTCCCTCGACGATAACCTCAAGTGCAACTTTGACGAGACGTCGGGGGTCCCGGAGAGCACAGAAGTGCTTGAGTGGCATCGAAGTAGCAGGTATAAGATCCCCTTCCCAACATTTTCCACCCTGGGGTCCCTTTTTCTATTTATTTTTTAAAGGGTACCCTTTAGTGTCAGTTCTTAAGCGAGTAATTTCGAACATCATCTTTAGTTCTAATGTATTTTAGTTTATGGGAAATAATAAATAAAACACTTTCTAGGAAATCTGCTAATTCAAAATGTAATTTTATGAATTCTTTAGCTTAATTACTTTCTTCTAAATAATCTTTCAAGGTTGTTCCCAGAATAATCTATATAATTACTTATACTGCCGGAATAGTAACAACTAAAAATGAACATACATTATTTTCTTTGAAATTTATAAAATGTTGTTGAAAGAAACTTGAAAAACAACCTTGTAATTTAAGTAATTTGTAATATATATAATATTATTTATTATATAAGGTATCCCTAGGTCGAGTTTCTCTTCTAATCACTCAATTAATTATTTTTCTGTGTTTTTTTTTCTTTTTTTGGTGTTGATTGTTTTCCCCCGTGGCTTCTTCGCTTTGGAACTCTTCTGGGTTCTTCTCTCGAGTGGGTCCTTTCTGTGCCCTGTGCCACTTGTGTCTCGGCACTTTTGTCCCCCAATCCCAAGGGCATCATCATTTGGGTAAAAAATTGGGCGGGGGCCCTGATCACAGGGAAATCAGAAGTAACCGGTAGCCCCGATAATTCAGGCGAAAATGGATAGCAGAAGCGAACCCCCAAAGGGCAACTACCGGAGATTACAGTTAACTAATTAATAGTAAATTATTTAAACCATTGAATTATATAGTATTCTCGCATATTATGATATTATACTATATATATAAATATAGATATTGTTTGGAGTAAGCGAGCCTGGACAGTTTTGACTGGCTTTTAGTTTTTGACTATCAAGTCAAGCAGTGTGACCAGGCCAGCATGTGGAAAATCCCTCTGAAATTTAAAGACTGCCACACTATCAGTTGGGACATTTTTTTAGTGCAAGAGATAGTTTTCTATTATTTTAACATACAAATTAAATATACCCATAAAAATTACTACTTAAAAATATCCGATTTGTTTCCCATTTTCTCCAGATAACCCTTTATTATATCTCTTGTTTTTTTTTGGCAGCTTCTTCTTTTGCATTCCATTTCTTATTATATTTTTATCACCAATTTGGATTTCAATTCCGATGCCAATTCCGAATTCCCGACACAGACGCAACGCATTAACCTGCCCGCCCACGGCCTGGCCTTGACAATGGCGTGACCTTGAACCGTGATGCCCGTATCCCTACCTAAATGGATATATGTGGCTCACCAAAAAAAAAAAAGAAAATATAACATAAAACGCATATAGGAGTACACAGGCAAAAAAAACTAATAAGAAACACAATAATAAAGGTATACATCCTTTATTTTTTATTTAACTAACAGGCTTTCAGTTTCTTGTAAAAATTACTTTATAATTAATATATAATTATAATTTCTTTCTTTCCTTTAACTCTTTGAAACGAAAAATATTATTAAAGAAATAGTTAAAGGTATTTGCTAATGATATATATAATTTGTTTGTAAATAAATAAACATATATTTAACTTAAGTATACAAATAGAATTTCTCACAAATATATCTTTTGAGGATGCTAAATTTTCCGCCACAAAATCAAGGAAAGTGAGACGGAAAAAATATATGGCGGAAAGTCCCGGTAAAATAGGGGACAACAAATAAGGAAAGCAGGAGGATGCAGCCCACACCCACTCTTTCGCCACAAGGGCGTGACCTTCACTGGCGGAAAAGTGGGTGGCAAGATGGCGTCGTCTGGAATTGCTAAAATCCTTTGGAGATTTTCTTGATTGCGCAGGACACGCAGGAGAAACAGCAGCAGCGGCAGCAGCAGAGGATGTGAAAGTGGAAGTGGAAGTATCTGTCTGGCTCCTTAATGTCACTCACACTCCTTAATACTTTCCACACAACCACTCCACCTCTTTCCGCGCTTTTCCTTTGCTGATTGCGGTTGAATGTCCTTTCGCTGCCGCCCCCCTCCACCAGCCTCCCTTCCGCCCTGCCTCCCGTCTGGCAAGTTTGTTTTGCTGCCGCTGCTGGTCCTGCGCCCGGGTTTGATTACCGTTTTGAAGGTCGCAGACAGCACCGCCACGCCCCGTTTCCACCCCGTTCGTTTTTTCCGTGTTGGGGAAATTTGTGCCAAATTCGCAGACAGCCGCAAAATGGCAAGGAAAAGCTGAGAAAAAAAAAACAATAAGTCATAAAGGATGTTAAACCAAAACATTAAGGACACTAAAACAAAGGAATTAAATATGAAGAAAAGAGTGATGCAGGATCAAATAAAATGTGCAACAAATTAATAATAAATAAAAAAGTGGAGTTTAAATAAATGTAAACTTGAAACGCATTAAAAGGAGACAGAAATAACTTAAGAATATAATTAAAAATTATTAAGAAATGAAATTAATATAAGAAAATCTTCAATAATTGTTTTGTTTAATTATATAAGTATTTATAAATATAAGAAATAATAAAAAACAGGACACACATTCATATCTTTTGATTTGAATATAACTAAAGAGCTTATTACTATTATTAAATTAATTATTAACTATTATATTAAACTGGCTGCAACTACTTTTATTTTATAATTAAAATCTAGTTTTAAGTAAGTCTCTTTAAATATATAATTAAAACTCTAAACAATAAATGTGAATAAAAGTAAAATATAAATATTTCATCACTTTAAAAGTTATTTAAGGACTTCTTCAACTTTAATTAATTTAATTGAAAAAATTACTGGACGAGGGGTGGTGGGGTGTTAACAACATTAAGTCCGATTTGTATTCCTCGCCGTGCACCGCCCCAAAAAATATTTAATGTGTGTTTTGGGGATGAATTTAAAGGGAAAGTGCCGGCGAGAGTGCAAGGTGGGCATTCGGGGATCCATAAAAAATAGCAGGTAAGGTGCGATGGGTGTCGGGGGAAGCATTACATACATATATTTAAATAAATAAAGCATACACACATCCAAAAAAAAGGAAAGCAAAAAAAGGCCAATACACTCACAACATTACATTATTCATGCAAAGATAGTCAACCTTGAACTTTACATTCAAAGGAACGCCTTAAAAAGGGAGTTCGGGTTGTTTGCTTTTATTTCTTTTTTCTCTTATTTATTATATCTTATTGCTTAACATTTTAGGAATATTTCCTAAAACTTTGATAGCGGAAGTATTGGTAAAAAATAAAAGTTTAGATGACCGCCAACTGCTTTTATTTTTAAGTCTTCCTGGGGGAGGCTCTATTACTTGCTTATGCTTGTGTATTTCTTAATGAAAAAATTATCCTATATTGTCAAAAGAGTGTTTAATAATTTACATAAGGTCAGAATAAAATAACTCAATACATATTTTTATAAATAAATTCGCAAAAAAGTTTTTTTACCTTGAAACCCGTCTCCTTAAATATTTCCAAAAACCCAAAATAAGACAAAGGCAACACAAAAAAAAAACTAATAAAGGAGCACCAATTTGAAATCGATTAAAAATTAGCTTAAAATTATCGTGTAAATTATCGTGAGCCTCTTTTTTATTCCATTCCATTTTCATGAGTATTTTCTTGTGTCTTTGCAAATGTTGCTAACGTTAAGCAGCTTTGTGGATGGCAGCCATGTTTCGGCAACATTACTCAATCAAATTAAGACTGTGTTATAAATATGAACATATATTTGACAACCCTATTAAGAGGGT
Organism: Drosophila kanapiae; assembly: GCA_008042475.1. Classification (NCBI taxonomy): domain Eukaryota; kingdom Metazoa; phylum Arthropoda; class Insecta; order Diptera; family Drosophilidae; genus Drosophila; species Drosophila kanapiae. The sequence continues at coordinate 133,422 of VNJM01000686.1, read as the reverse complement.
TTTACTTTTAAGTATAAACATGTATAATATAAAGAAAAAGTCGATTGTTTTTGAATTAACTCGGTTTGATTTGTTTTAAATGTTTTAAACACCACAAACAGTCAGCAAATGTTGCTGCAACAAATTTGAGTCGACGAAGCTAGCAGTAAACATTCCAAAAGAAAAAGAAACCAGAAAGTCACTCAATTTACGCTCTCTCTTAGCTCCTCTCTCTCTCTCTCTCTCTCACTCAACAAATACTCGGCACACTCGTGTTAGCTAACTCTGGCACTCTTTCGCTTTAGTCGAGTGATGCCGCAGATTTGATTTTCCTCTCCTGACTTCCCTTCTTCTTTAGCCGGCTTTACCCTGCCGATTTTCGCCAATACCCTGTTTTGGCTGCCTTTCTCCCATCTTTTGTTTTGGACCGCATTTGCGAAATGTTCTATAATTAGTACGTTTATATCGTTTCAAACGTTGATGAAATACCGGCAAAAAAAATATATTTAATAGCCGGTAGAATGAGATGGCAAGTGGGCCTGCGTAAGCTTACCGAGAGCTTTTACAATGCGCTCCGCTCTCTTTTGCTCTGTCTTGATGTGTCGTCTGTGTGTTTTGCTTGTCTGTCTGGACGCCGCTCTTTCTCTCGCCGCCGTTCTTCGTTTTGTTTTGAGTGCAGTTAGGCGAAAGCAAAAGCAAAAAGGGCCATCGGGTGATGGGGGGTAATGGGCAAAGATAAATAAGTCGCGACTTTTGCTTTTCGGTAAATTAATAAATAATACAAGCGCCATGCTGCAGTTTCTCTTCAATGTGAACGAATTTCTGTGCATGTATGAGCGCAACTGTACCAGCGTCTCCGTTACTTTAAGCGTTGTCTCCTTTCCCTCACTCAACAATCGCCAGCTCCTTCTCCTTCTCCTCCGTGTCAGTGCTTTTTCGTTGCTTTTGCAGCTGCCGCTCTGCTTTGCTCCTCTTCTTGCTCCTTCCATCTTCATTTATCGCCGGCTGTCTTAACACCTCGGTGTAATCCTTGCATGCTCTTTACAAATATGCAAAATGTGTCAACGAATGCGAAAAATGCGAAAAACAATCGAAGGCGTAAGAAAAATAACTATTTAAGTAGAAGACGATAAAGAAAGGGCATAAAGCGCAACTAACAACTAGTGGGAAAGGGTTTTAGAGGTAAAGAAGATGCCACAAGAGTTTATACGAAAATAGAGCAACGTAAATTACTTTAAAAAGAAAATAATGAAATTAATTTAAATTAAATTTATAAAGAACTAAGCACTTGTACATATGTAATTACAAATACATTACGAAATCAACCTGGGCACACCAATGCTGAGTAAAATAACAGTTTTACTTCTTCAGTTAACGGTCAAGACTGTACCTAAAAATATTATACATTACATACATATGTATGTATATATAAACAAGAGTGAGTCCTGACCCCAAAATCGCCACATATGGAACAGTATTTGTGCTTGGTAAAGAACTCACGCATGGCATAATCCCCAAAGGCACTTAAAAAAAAAGCAGGAACCCCTTTAACGGTAATCCTCGCCTTACAATCGCGACCTTCGATGGGGTTTTATTTCTATAATTACGCCTATGATTCAGTTATGCCAAAATACTTGAGTATTGAGCTCCTCAAATAATTTATTATTGAAGGTTTGCACAGGCGTTATCTTCTTTGATACGAAAGGCGCCTAAAAAGTGGTAAATTATATTTCCCAATCGTAAAAAGGCAAAATAAATACACTTGGCCTTTAAAAAACGCAACAAATCAAAATAAATCTATAATTTCGTTTATCAAATAAGGAAATGTTTTTCTCCTTGTGCAACATTTAAAATGAATTAACATTATTTTTTATTATTCTTATGATTTCCTCACACATTAGTTTTTAATTTTTGAACTAACAAAAAAAACATAATTTTTAAAGAGCATTGCTAAAAGTGAGTAAAACGAAATAATAACAATTACAGATAGCGACAATGTTGCTGAAAAAATCTAGTGCGCAAAAAATGCAATTTACGATTACTCACGTTATCAATGGACAACTGTTTCGGGCCTCCAAGAGCATAACGGTATTCATATATAGTATAAAACCGGACTATAGCATTTGAATTGCCATTACAATTACAAAAGCACACCTGTCCTCGGCTCCAGTCCACCTTATCAGCTACTGTACATATGTACATATATACTACCTAATACTACTCACTATATTCCACACTACAAGCATACATTAACGTCGTCGTTAAAGCTACATTGTTGATGCACGTGTAAACCGTTAAATATCAAGTGAAACTATGACTAGGGATGCGCTAAAAGGGTTTCGAAATTTTTTAATATTAAAAAACAAAAGATTTTATACATTTTAGTTTAGGGAATGAGTTCTACAAAACAGGAAAGAAAAGATTGAAAATTATGAAGTTCATGCTAATAATTATATTTAAAAGTATTAAATGGGGTCTAACTTAAATATTAATAAATTTTAATCTAAATTTAAATAAAACTTAAGACAAATCATTCTTTTATTTCGTACAAAACAGAGGAACAGTTATATGTACATACATATATTGTTGCAATATTATATTTTAGCTTTATCATCTCTATACAATACTGAGACTTTTGATTGAAGTGAAGTGATCCAGGTTACATTACGTCTATTTTTGAAAGCTCGTGGAATTCTTGACAAACTGGAAGTGGAAACTTAATGACGTTGCGCCACTTGTTGTCATTATTTACGCAGTTGGTTTTTCTTCTCTTGCACATTTTTCCTCACTAGCAAAAATATATATGTACATATATATTACAACGAAAAAAAAAAGGAAAACCCTACAAAAAGCAGCCAGACACGCAAAAAAATTAATTGCGCAAAAGTCGAACAACCGAAATTGTATTTCAAAACTTTATTGAAATCGAACTTGGCGGGAAAAGCTCACAAAATGCGCGCCAACTTGTTGTTTTCTTTTACCGCTGCACTTGCACCCCTCTATGGCAAAACGCTAAACGGTATACTGATTTTATATAGACTTTGCCTTTCGAATAATAAATATTTCGGTTAAATTATATTTTTTTCCCTTCTAAATATTGGATAAATAATAACAATATTGAGAAAATCTAGAATAGTTACATAAAACGTTATATGTTTAATGGTTTTCCTACTTATTTCGAAATACAATTCTTACTTAAATTGAAGAGTATATAAAAATATTTAAATATATAATAAAGACATGAATATGTAATATCTGGTGTAAGCGATCTGGTTACACTAGCGTCTGTCGTTTATCTACATGGCACAGGATATCAGCTAGTTGCCATGAATGCACATACACACACACATATACATATGTATGCATGTACACTGCTAGTTTTTCTGCTGTGTGGCCTGGTTGCGAAATCAAAACAAAATGCGAACGAGCGGGTGAGGGAGAGTATGTTAAGGCAAGTGAAAGAGCGAGAGAGGGGCGCGGAAAGGGCACAGGGCGGAATGCACGCGCCAAAAAGTGCAATGGAAATAGTATTGGGTCGACGAAGAGAAGATATAGAGGGCGGGGAAACGTGGAAATGGAAATCAAAGCGAAACGTAACGGAATCAGCGAATCGGCGGGCGGTGAAAATTGTGAAAACAGCAAAGAACTTTGCGCTTCGTTTTTGTTTTATTTTTTTTTCACAACCTGATGATTTCTGTTGATTTTCCGTTTTTTATTAATACATATTTAATACTTTGTTTATTTAATATGTACATAAATGTTTTTTTTAGATATGTACAAATTATTAGCAAAAAGAAATTAGCAAAACTGAAACAAATTAAAAGAAATGAGTTTAGGAAAAATGTAATTTCTTTTCTAAGTTCCTTCTATGCTTCCTTTTTTAGCATTTTCTTGGCATAATTTAATTAGACTTGAGGTAGGTTTCGCATACACATTTGTTATTTTTATTTTGTTATTTTATTTCTTCTTGTGTTGTCTCTTTCCCTGCCACAAAGTTCAGGGGTTCAATCAACTTGACAAACTGAAATTGGAGTTGCGAAGAGTGGAAAGAGTGTGGAAGGAAAGGGGAAGCGTAAAAGGTGCAGCTTAAATTACAAACAAAACACAGACGAGAGAACTTGGTTTAATAAAGACAACAAAAAAATAGATAAAAGAGACAAAGACAAGCTGAGCAAAAGAAACAAGGAAAATAGGTGGAAACAGGAGAAAACTACCGTCTTTGTTCAACCTGAACGCTTTAATTTATCCTTTGTTCATGGTATATCCCTAGTAAATTATACTAAATACATATAATTAAATTTCATTGTAAAATCCTAGTTAAATATTTCAATTGGATTGCGCTTTCGATTCATTTTTTGGCGAAAAACAATGCATAGTGAATTTGTTTATTTTATTCTCTAGCCGCCCGGTCGGTCGCTTTCACGCTCATTCTTGTTGCTTTGTGTTTGTAAACAAATTTCCACTCAAAAGGGGCGAAGCAAAACAAAAATGCGACTGAGTGAGTGGTAAAGCGGGAGAGGCAGTGAGAGAGAGAGCGCATCCAGAGTGAGTGAGCGCCGGATCGGACCGGCATTTGTCGAAGCACTCTCTCGGCTTTTGAGCGGCCATTCGGCAATCGTCGGCTGAAGTCGGCTTTTAAAGAGACTATAAATACGAGTGCAAACAGGCCATTCGGCTAAAAAAATTTTTTTTAACAAAATTTGACGTGGGAACTGGCTCTCTCGCTTTGTGGATTTTTGGCTGTTTTCCCGCCCAACAAAAAAAGCAAAGTTCTGTTTCTGGAAATAATAAAAAAAAATAATAATATTGAATACCAACTAGGCTAACGTCCAAAAAATAAAAAATCTAATTGAATACAAGCAACAAATCACAAACAGTTCGCTAAACCACAAAACCACAGTTACAAATGTTAAAATGTCACACAGAAATAACCATAGTGCTAAAACCAGAGAAGAAAAAACGCAAGGAAAGTCCTACTAAACCATGGAAATTCGCGCAAAAACCTGCAACAAACAGTGAGAAACAATTTAACTTACCGAACGAGCAAAATAAATAAATCAAAGAAAAAAGAAAAAACCAGTGAAATTTACTTTAAACAGAATTACAAAAATAATTCTAATATAAAGAAAAGCGAAAAATTCTCCTCAGCGTAGAAGAAGAATCCAGAAAAATTGCACCGTTAAAAGCGCGCGCAAAAGAGAAGGCAAACGAATTTTTTTTGGTGTCCCTTTTTTTTGGTGTTTTTGACTACTACGTACACACATATTCCCTTTTTATTTGTTTGACGCAAAAAGTGCGCAACAACACTTGTGAGACTTGCGAGTAGTAAAGGAGAGATAGAGCGGAACACAAGAAGCAGCAAACGTCGCGCGACAGCATAAGAAACTTAACCAAATTGGATTACATTTACATTTAATTGAATAGTACCCACACATACACAAAATTACACACTGACAACTGGATACCAGCACACCACACCCAATACACCCAAACGCAGTCGAACCGTCTAAGTAACGGGACCGTCGTCTACAAAAAGGAGAAGCTGTTGAAAAAGGTGAGTGCGAATGCGACAAGAAATCGTCTAATAAGGCAAACCAAAAGAAATCAAAAGTGACGACCGGCGCCATCCACAGAACTGAAAAATGTTAGTGAGAAATTAGTGGTAAAGCAAAACTCGCAAGAATTTCGGAAAGAAAAGGAAGTTTCGATTTTAACTGTTAATGCGCGCACACTAGTGTACAAAAATATCCGTTATTCCTTTTTGTGATCATACACACACATATGTGAACCGAATTTCACAATATTAGATAATTGTTTCTTATTCAGTGTTAATAATTTTACCAAAAAAAAGGATATCTCTAAATTTTGGAAGTTGTGAAAAAAAAAGAAAATTTTTGTATAATTAAATAAATAATAAATTATATTCAATTGTAAACTGAATAGAAATAAATTATAAGTACTTAAAAATAAATGGTTCTTAAATCCTTTTTATCAAGATTCTTTTATATAGTGTAATTCGTTAATATTCAGCAAATATAAACTGTTAAAAAATGCCAGTTAACTTTTTTTGTGAATACAAATTCCCTGCAAAAGTTCCTCTCTATGTGTGTGTTGGTGTGTTTTCGAACTGTACCCGGTTTACCGTTAGTTTTCAGTGTTACTCCTTCATCTACCAATGCAACGGAATGTAAAAGAAGGCAAAGAAAGGAAGGAGAGAGAGAGAGAGAGACAGAGAGATTTACCAGTTGAAGGTCAGGCAAATATGAAGAGTGAAATGGGAAAAAAAAATTTGGTGACGCTTTCCGCCTGCGTCTATCTTTCTTTCCCTCTTTACATATATTGTTGTCAAGCTGTTAAAATCGAAAGCCGGAGAGGAGGAGCTGAGGAACCGTTAATAGTGTATAAATTGAATTGCGTATATATGTGTGCAGCTTTTTCTTTTTATTTTTATTTGTGTTTTATTTAGTTTCTGATAACATTTCCTGAACTCTCGCGACTGACGTCAGGCAACGAAATGGCAATTAGAATTTAATTACTGTGGATTTTAATTCAATATTTATTTAAATATTTATTTTCTTACAAAATAAAATGTGCAATAAAAATGGAAATTGAAATGCCTAATAACTAAGCTTAATTCGTATTAAACATATAAGAGATGGTAGTTAACATGTGCAACTATTTTCCCCTTCCATTTGCAGACAGCAGTAACAACAACAACAACTCAGGAAATAAGATATAGACAAACAGATTTAAAATGCCTCAAATACCGCTAAATCTATCATACGACGATCTGAAGTTGTCGATGGAGGACTATGGATATTACCATGACACCATGCTGAGCAACGACGATCTTCTGCTGTTCGACAATGAGCACATGCCCAGCATCGAACGCGATTGTGGCAAGCAGCTAGTGGATGACTTTATCTTCAGCGGCATTCTCGATGAGGACATTAAGCCAGAGATCCGCAATGCAGACCTCATGTGGTCGGCAACGGCTGGCTGCAATCCTACCACAAACATCGGCTCGAATGGCAGTAACAGTGCTGCCTCCTCGTACAGTGAATCCACCGCCATGGCCCTGTCTGTGGTCTCTGGCTTAACAAATCCCTACTCGACCTTTCCGCGTCATCAAAACGAAACGCAGCAGACACAGACACAGATACAGCAGCAGCAGCAGCAGCAACAGGATAGTACCGATCTCGAGCAGTTCCCGGTAACCATCAAGAAGGAGCAGCTGGATGAAGATTATGGCAATGCCGAGAAACGTCGCCGCCTCAGCGCTGGCAGCGAGAAAAAGTCCCAGTCCGAGGCCCAAAACGATGACCAATTGATACCGCCGGGCGGCAGTCTATTGCGCAAGCGGAATCCCCAAGTTCAGCCCAGTCTCTCCTTCACGCGCAAGGTGATCGGCGAGTTGAAGAGCAGGAAAATCGCTAGACCGGACACACCCCACAGCCTAGCCGATGAAGTGGCTGCCCCAGAGTTCCGCCACAATGTTGATCTGCGTGCCTGCCTGATGGGCAGCAACAATATCTCGCTGACCCCCGAAGCGGATGCGAATAGCATCAATCAGATCAATGGGTATCTGCAGACTCCCGGCAAGGGTGTGTTCTCAACCCGTTTCCCCATGAACGATATGAACGATGTCCTGGATGTACTCAATCAGGAGGTGCAGTCCCAGTCCCAGCAGCAACAGCAGCAGCAACAGCAACAGGCGGTCGGCAGCAGTACAGTGGCCTCGCCGCCAACGACCAGCTCCGATTGCGATTCGGATGACGGTGACTCAATTAAATATAGGATGATCCGTGCGTCGCGCAACCCATGCAGCAAAATCATCAACAACAGCAGCTACAGCATGATGCTGCACAGCGATCACAGCTATACGCGCTGCAAAGATATGGTTGATGATGGACCCCATATCGAGACACCCTCCGATTCCGGTGAGTTTTTATTGCCTTATTAATAATGGGTAGCCGGATCTCGGCAGCTATCAAACTTCAAACTATATAATTTGGGATAGAATGTCATACTATCTATCAGTGACTTGAAGTTATAGATGGGAAAGTTTTAGGTGTTCCAATTTTTGTATGTGAGCTTTAACCTTAGTTCCTAATTTAATATAGTAAGAAAAAAGGTATATACTATATATGTTTATATATAATACAAGCTTATTAAACAATAGATTTGTGGCTAATTTGACAAGTTTTCATTCTCCCAAAATAACAATTATTAATGGTCCTGCAACTCTAAAAATAATCACCAAGTTACAATTTGTACTTGATTGGCAATCGTTAAAAGCAATCAACTAATTATAGAACAGGATATATCTAGCGGGGTCGACTACTGATTAATTTCCATCGCTTTTCCCACACACTCTACGTTTTTGTTGCACATTCAACTAGTGTTCGCACTTCCGTTTCGTGTGGGCGTTGCACAGAGGTACACTGAAACCAACAAGTCACCACAGCGGCACACACACACACACACCGAACACACCGAACGGAAAATCGATCGGGCGGGGGTGAAAAACGAACGCCTACGTCAACAGCAAACGTAGTAAACTTGTTACGTTGCTTGCTGCACACGCCCACGTTTGTCTGAGGCGATTCTCATTGATTTTTGTGTGCCGTTTTGCCGTTTGGGCTTTCCTTTACGCTTTCCTCCTACCCAGCCACAACTCGGAAAATGTTGGCGCGTGGCTTTCATGGCTCATTGTGTATATGTGTGTGTGTTTTATTTTTTTTATGTTTTTAATGCTTTTCCATGGCGTCATCCTCTCCCAAAAAAAAGAACAAAAAGTTATCATCAGCCATAAGGAAAAGGGGGATGATGTTCTTGCGCAGTACTACGCCCAAAAATGAAATAAAAGAGGAGCTACGTACATATATACACATGTATATATATATCCTATATATATAGCGGAATCTCGCTCTCTTTTGGGCCAACACCCCAACATTTTCTCGGCTTTTCCTTGTGTCGCCGCCTGTTGTTGTTGTTGCTGCCTTTTCTGCTTTTCAAGGATGTCTGCCCGGCCTGGCCACGTGGCAGACAGGCCCAAAAATTTTCCTTCCTCTTGCCGGCACCATTTTCGGGGTAGTTGCGACTGCTTGCGTTCTCATTACCAATTTTTTTTATGTAATAATAATAATAAAAAAAAACTAATACTTAATTAATAATAATACGGAATAATATGCCCAATTCTTTTTCTTAAATTAATTAATTTAATAATAATAACATTATAGGGTATCTAGTGGGGCCACAAAACTTTTTCCGGCCGGGTTCAATGTCTCCTCTCTCTTTTTGGCGCGCAAATCTTTACTATCCATTGAGCAACCCTCGCACTCGCACACGCTCGCCCCGTCTCGCTTGCACCGCCGCCACCTCTCACGCTTACGTCACGTCACGTCAATCATCTTTTACTACGCTTTACGCTACAACTACAACTACGATTACGACGACGACGACTGCAAAGGCAAAGGCAAATGCAAATGCAAAATGCAAATGCTAATGCAAATACAAAATGCAACTACGCAAAATGCTACCTTATACTAGGGAATAGTTTATCATAAAACAAAAAAAGCAAAAAATAAATAAGAAGAAAATCAATTTATAATAACAAAAAACTGCATCAAACAAATAAGCGCGAAAAATAATGAAAGAAAAAACACAAGCAAAAGCAATACAAAGGCAACCCACCCAGGCGCGCACACTTGTTTAGCTCGGTATGTCCGCGCTCGCTCTCTCTTCAGCGTGCTCGAATGCCGGCCGGCGGCCTCTCCCTCGCTCTCTTGCAATTCGCCGAGTGCAGTTAAACCGAAGTGCAGCCAACAACAAGAATACAGCAGCAGACACACACTTGCGTCGCGGCGCTTTTGCACGTTTCGCACGTTTGTTATGATTGTGTTGTTGGCTTTTGGCTTTGGCTTTGCGCTTTGCCTTCTGCGTTTTGTTTTTTTTCTTTTCTTTTTGGGTGTTGCCCCTCTGCTTTTGCATTCGCAATTGCTTGTGTGTTGTTACCAAGCGCTCCACATCTACATTTATTTATGTTCTCCCGCCGCGAGCGATTAGCAAAGAATAGAATAAAATTAGAAACAAAAATCGGCGGTTGGGTTGGGGGCTGGTGGGTGGTAGGAGGGCGACGGCAGGAAAAGTGTAGCATAAATTGAGTGGAAACAACGCCCACGACGACTGAACGGAATCCATTTATTTTTATTTTAATCATGCGTCGCCGCTAAAAGTTTACAAAAATTATGCATTTGTAAAGTAAGGGAATTTTCTAGGAACTTATAGTCTTATTTTATTTAACAACTTATTAGCAAGTGGATTGTTAATAATATTAGCAATTAATGTGTAGATTTTATGAATTAAAAAAGTTGACAGCTGTTTGGGAAGACAGTCACTAGTCTCCATCTTTGCCATCAGTAACCATTGTTGCAAAGAACATACTTTCCCCAGCATTTAATATATTTTAGGAATTTTCAAAAATTAATTCAAAGGAATACCTTCTAAAGCCGATTACGTGAGTGAAAGAAATCAATTGTTTTTATATAGCAAGCAAGATGGAGAAATAATTAAAGAAACTGCTGGAAATAAGAGTCAAAAGTTCTGTAACGAAACATTTATCAATTTCGCTCACGAAATTCCTTAAGCGATTGTCGTCGATGTTAGTACTAGCCTTTAGGAGCTACAAATCGTAAAAGAATACCAAATCTCTTATCAACTGTAGCTCCTGCTTTCCCCAGCAGCAGCAAATGAATTCTACGGAAGAATTCCTCCATTTCATCATCACATTCTAAACATCATAACTTTTCCACTGCTAATTTAGCAACTAAAAAACTTGACACAAGTGGTCTAAGATTAATTCTTTTCTTTCTTTCTTTTTTGACGCCCAGCAACGCAAAGAATTAGAAATAGATATCGAAATAGAAATAGCAGAAGAATACGAAAAAAAAAAAGAATAGAAATGAAATCAGGTGCGTGCCGCAGATTAGCAAATATGTATGTATCTACCCATCTCGCTTCCGCAGGCGCTTGACTAGAGCCAGTGGAAGCGAGATGGCAAGACACTGAGACACGCACTTGTATCAATATCAGTGCGCTCAGCGATAGCTGGGGCTCTCTTTATTTTAGTGATATGCTGCACAGCTCGCTCTTCTTCTTCTAATTAGTATAAAAGCTTCCTTTTCTGCGTGAGCGAAGGGGAGAGGGCGTGTCACGTGCGAGCGGGAAAGGCGGGTGAGAGGCGGCAAAGGCGGTTGGCAACAGAAATAAAAAAAAAAAAATAGAACTACGCACAATAGATTTGGTTATGTGGGTGCGAAGGGGAGAGGGAGCAACATGCGTAAGTTGGCGCCTCTGTTTCGTTTTTTTTTTTGGCATTTCGCACCTTGCTTTTTTTTGTTGTTGTGTGTGCGTGTTTTGGAAAAATGTTAATGAACTGAACCAAGGTCAGAGTTGGGCTGGAAAAAGTGCGTAGAAAACGAAATGTGCGAAAAATGAAGAATAAAAAGCACGAAAAAAAAATTACAAGTTACTCACGGAAACAGAACAGAACACAAAAAAATGTAAATAAAAATAACAAAATAATTGCCCAAAAAAAAAGGTTTAATTTCCATTTCGGGCTTTATTTCTCGGTTTCACTTTCATTGCCTCACTTTTATTTCATTCTTTCTCTGTCTCTTTTTGCATTAATTTATGCGTTGCCCAAAAAAAGTAAACAAAATCGATGTAACAAGAGAAAATAAACTTGAAAACGTAATTAAAAATATAGAAATAAATAAATAATTCATAATAGTTTATAATAAATGCTTGTAAACTGTAAAAATATGTTGGCAACTTTGCTTTGCTTTGCTTTTCCATCACACATTATGCCTTTGTTTTTTTTTTTTTTTTGGCAGTTTCTTTAGGTTTCTTTGGACTCTGTGTTGCTAGGCGCGTCTTTCCATCTTTATCTCTCTCGCTCTCGCTCTTGCTCACGCTCTTCGCCCTCCTCGCTCCCTTTTGCCCAGCCCACAGTTCGTCTCTTTATGTGTTGTACGTATTGCGTCGTAGTTGGTCTTGTTGTTGCTTTATTCGCACACGTGTAGCAATAAATTGTTATGCTCAAGGTCGCAATAGCGGCGACGTCGGCGGCGGCGGCGATAAAAATGCCAAAAGCCCATACAGAGATAGAGATGGAGAGAGAGAGAGAGAGAGAGAGGCACATCTATAGATTGGTAAGGGGGGAAGAGGAGATGGAAAGGGAAGAGAGCAAAGCTTTTCTGACTCTCTCTTCCTCTCACGCACTTGGCACAGCTTTAGTTATTTATCTTTATTTATTTATTTTTTTTTTTTTGCAACGAGCCTCCCTTTATGAGAGATTTCCTGCCCATATTTGTATGTATATTTCTATATAAATACCAAGCTGTACATACATACACACATTGTGCTACAGGCCACACTCGATATGGTGTCTCTCTAGGAACAAAACAAAAAAGCACAGAGAAGAAACCATTACCACTGTAGTTATATTATTATAGCTTCATGTTGCAAAGCAACCAGAAACTTCTAACGCCTAAGAATGTTGCGAAGAAGAGGAACCAGTTGACGGGAGGGGAGGCCAAAATGTTGCCAGACGCATTTTCATAATTTATGTGCAAGTTACATTATTATTACATTATTGATGTGACGATGCTGGGCGAGATGTCGCATTGCGACGCCGGTCAACATTAGTCATTATATATATACAAATACATATATGTATTTACTTGGGAGGGGCAATAGGAAAAGGCTTAACTTGATGACTCACATCCTGCTTTTTCCTCCGATGATGAAATTGCCAGTTTTCCACGCTGGCTCGAAAACTACGTCACTATATGGGCGAGCAGAAAGGAAGAGCCGAGGAAATGTAATGGGAAAAAGGAAGCAAAAGTGCAACAAATGCGCGTGGGAAAATCTGCCAAAGCACTGCAGCAGCGGAAGCACTTTTTTTTTTTGCTGTCGCTACAGCTAAGGATATTTTATTTGGGAAATGTTTTCAAATGTAAAATCAAAGCTTAATGTTTGGTTTACCATACAAAATATTATAATATTCTTCTCTCTTTCTACAAATTATTTAATTTATTCATTTTTAATAAGTTTCTATAAATTTCAAACCATTTTCCTGACCACAACTGTGGCAAAGTCGTTTCTGGTTGATGTTGCAGCCTGGATCTGCGGTTGAGCGACATGTTGCCAGCAGATGTTGCTGCTGCTGCTTGCTGTACTTGCAATTTCTGTTGCAGTTGCAACTGTTGTTGTTGTTGTTGTTGTTGTTGTTGCTCCGCATGAGGAGGCGTCTGTTAACCTTTGGCTTAAGTGCACCATGTGTTGCAATTTATTTGATTTTCATGCGAAATGCCAACGCAAAACTGCAAGAAAAATCAGTTGAGGGGGGTGGGATATAGAATGGGTGAGGCGTGGGAAAATGTGAATTGTTCATATAAATGATATATATCGTCTGGTATATATATATTCTGGTTGATTACGAAATCGTTGCATTTATTGTAAACAAAATAAAGTGCAGGCGCGAAAAAAAAAGAAATATATAAAATCAAAAGTCGACGCGGAGGCACAGAGTAAACAAACTGAAACCGAGGCGAGTGAACACAACACCGCGTTTGTTATTAAACAAATTTGCCACGACGGGGAGGGGAGGGGGATGGGAAGACGTCTCCAGACTGGTGTTTTTTTTTTTTTTTTGCTGCTGTTATGTGAGCGCATTTGTTTAATTTTACGACTTACGGCACAGTGGTTGCTAAAAGGGAAATGCTTAGAAGTCTTTGTACATTTTTCTAATATTTTTCAAGTGATTTATTAGCTTAAGAATATTAGCATTAGTAGTTAAATGAAGAAATGTCTTTCTTGCTTATATAAAATTAATAATTCCTATGATGTGTGCCATTGATGACTCAATTTTCGCTGATATATTCCATGGCAAGTGGGCTTAATTTGTCCCACTGTGCCTTATTTGTCGTAGCCTCTTTTTTTTTTTGCGTTTGTCGCGCTGCTGCTTGTTTGCTTCTTTTATTTTTATAGGCTTTTTAAAAAATTCTTGTCTGTATTACATCATGTTCTGCCGCTGCCTCTGCCTCTGCCTCTGTGCCATTTCCATTTCAATTTCATTTGTCTGACCCAACCCAAAAGGCTCGGATTTAACCCTTTATGATATCTGAAGTATCTCATCTGCTGCATCTTTCTTTCTCTTTTTTTTTTGTATTGATGATGCACTTGTCCCTTTTGTTTTTTTTTGTTCCCTGTTCTCTGTTTTTGGGTCTCTCTTTGCACTGTCTGTCCGCATCTTCCTCTGCCCTTCTACTCCCTTCCACTCTCGTTTGCTATGCTAATTTTATAGGGCAAAAGGCGTCTGTGCTTATCACACACACACGAGTGTATGTGTACCCCTGTATATATGTATATATGTATATATGTATATAGGAAAACCCAAACCCACCTCCCCCTTTTTCATGAAAATACTGCCTGCACAAAAGTTGCGCAACATGTGGCGGCGTGTGTGCATTTTATTTGCAATTGTAATCAACGACAGCAGCAGCCGCCGCCGCTTCCTCTTCAGCATTGTTGCTAATACCCTTATAGAGAGAGTATCCCTCAAATATTACCCGAAAGCTTTATATTTTTAAACAATTATTTCATGACTAAAATTTCACTTTGATTGGTTCATTCAAACCACAGTTACTTGGGTTACGGTTCGAGATGATCTCCAAGAAAATCGTTCGATTAAACATATTAACCTAATTTCTTGGGCGTTCTAAGCCAAACTTGGCATATGTTTAGCCAAGTCAATAATGCATTTAACCAAGAAGTTTCAGCTTAAGCGGTGAAATATATTTCCATCAAAAAGGGTATCTGGAAGTCTTTGGTGTGGATGGGCAGCTTCCATTCTCTTTAGCTCCCGGCTCGGGCTTTATTATTACGGTTTGATCTTGGCTTGGTTCGCTTAGCAACAAAAGTTGCCGTCGCCTCGGATATGTGTATAAAAAAAAAAAAAATTAAAAGTTGCTTTGTTTGGTTTTCTGCTTCTTCGACGCGGTTTCTTGTATTTTAATGCAGCAAACGAGTTTGTCTGGTTTTTTTTTTATATTTCTTTTTTGTTGGATCCAGAGAGGAGATATATAGAAGAGACAGACACGGGGGGCGATACGATTTGTGCGGAATAACCGTTAGTAAACTAAGGCACAACCCTAGTTTGTTATTTGGCGTAATGCTTCTCTTATTATTATTACTATTACTATTATTGCGAATTGAATGCAGTTTTGCTTGCACCAACAGAAAAGTGGTTGCTGCATATTGTTTAGTTTTTTTTTTTTTTTTTATCACTGGCCATCAACAACCCACCCATTCATTGTTTATCGGCGCTGTCTGAGTCTGTCTGGAAATTCCCCTTTCGATAAATAATAAAGCTGTTCCCTGGAAATCTCGCTTTGACAGTTGTTTTTCATTTTGTTTTTGGTTTTGTTTTTGTTTTGCATTTATTGATTTTATGTAGAAGCGTCATCAGTGTTCCCCTGAGTGTTTGTTTTTTTTTTTTTTTTTTGGATTAATTACTTTTTTACAGGGAATTTTAGCAAGTTGTTGAAGTTTCTGGGAATATGTCTAGGTTTTATTTTTTTTTTTTCAGTAAAGAATGCTTGCCTTTCTGCCCATTTTTGGTGGCATTCCTTGGAGTCCACTGTATGTCCACTCGGCAACTTTTTCCCCAACGTATGCATCTTTTTTTTTATATTTTTTTTGTATCTTTACTGCGTTCCTTGGCGCTGCTAATGAAAAATGGCCGACGAAGCAGCATTCCATGATTTTGTATCGAGCGGGGCGAAAAGGGGGGAAATCTTGGTGGTCTGTTGGTTGTCTAGCCAAGGTGGAATGATGACGTTAGCAAACAAAAAGAGTAAGAAAAAAATACGAGAAAAAATACCAAAGAACTCGTCTTGACTTGACTCCTTTTTTTTTTATTTATATATCTCCTCTCGCTGGCTTCTCCTGAAAGAATCATCTGACTCATGCCCACTCAGGGGCATCAGTTGGCGGCCGGGCCGGGCCGGGCCGGGTTTCGATTTCGTTGCGGTTTCCAGTTTTATTTTGTTGTTTTTTGCACTTGATCTTGCAACTTGTTGCACTTGTCAGCAGTCTCCTGCCCCTTTTCATTGCCCATTCCACCTTACCTTGGCTTTATTCCTTATTTATTTTGTTGTCAAGCGCCAAGTTCAGCTCGGTTTTTTTTCCCCCCTTTTTCTTGCTGCTTGCTTGCACAGTTGTTTATTTATTTATTATATTGTTGTTTTTTTTTTTTCATTCTTATTTAATGTTTAATGTTAAAAAAAGAGTGGTGTTTAAACAGTTGATTTGACTAGGCGTGGTGTTTTAATAAAAACAATGCTAAAAGTCAGCAAATGCCGAAAATTTAAATGAAAATACGAAAAAGAAAAACATTTCAAAAATACTAAAAATTTGAGGGAGCAGTAGGGGTTTAAATCAGTGATAGACTCGCGAGCTAGTTAGTTTCGCTGCCCGAGCTCTGCTTGCACCAACAGTGTAGGCATTTGTAACATCACTGACTTACTCACACAATGTATATACGTTTGGGCACCACTGCTTTAAATAATATCAAACAGCTGTCGAGGATATTAAAAGCAAGTGAAATCCTCAATTAGTCATGATTTTGTTAAGTAATTTAAGTAGAATCAAGTGTGTTGCAGCCTGCAGCAGCTTCTTCTGCTTCCTTTTCTTGGTTCAATGGTCGCAACGGAAACGTTAAATTAGCGAAACGGAAGAAGAGAGCCAGGCAGCAGCCGCGCCAAGCTTTCTCCAATATGGCACGGCTCTCTCTCTCTCTTTCTCTCTGTTGCCAGGCGGAATTCCGTAGGATGGAGAACAGAATAGCAACAACAACAACAAATACATATAATAATAATAAAAGAAGGGAAAACAACGACCAATGACGTCAACAACACACAAAAAGGGCGTCGTCGTCGTCGTCGTCTGTCTGCCGCCACTTGAAATTGAAATCCGTGCAAATCTATTGCTTCCTGAAGTCTGATACACTATACTAAATGCCACACCACTACTTTATAACAATATATGCCGGATACGAAATACGGAATGCTGCCATATGCTGCGAGGTGGAGTGCCACAAACGTTGACACACTAATCCGCTTTAGCGCAGTCCTCCTCAGTCCTCCTTTTTAGTTTAGCTTAGTTTTCTTTTTTTTTCTTTCTATTTTCCAACTCAACCTCCCCAAGTCATAATTCTTAGCCAAGGGTCATTAAACTTGCGCAAAGAAAGAAAAACATTTGCGGGGCTTTAGCGAAAAAAAAAACAAAAACAAAAATAAAATAGAATAAATGAAAGGAAAATAGCCAAAGAAGAAGAATTGCATGGGGATAATAGGTGGCGTGGAGTGTGTTGGAGCTCGGTAATTGTTTAGCTGGAAATTAAGGCAACAAAAAAGGGAAAAGGAATTTTCTAGGCAGTACCTTTATCTTCATTTAATAAGATTAAACCCCTTACTAAGTAAGTTGTGTTATTTGTTTTATTCTTGCAGATGAGGAAATCGATGTGGTCACCTATACGGACAAGAAGCTGCCCAACAATCCATCGTGCCAGATAATCGGCGCCCTGCAGACCCAAATGGCCCAAAAGATATCCGTTGACCAGAAGAAGCCCCGCTATGTCAACTACAATCTGCCGTATACGCCGGCAAGCAGTAGTCCGGTCAAGTCGGTGGCCAATTCGCGCTATCCATCGCCGTCAAGTACACCGTACCAGAACTGCTCCTCCGCCTCGCAATCGTATTCGCCGCTGAACGGTGATTCCTCGAACAGCTCAAGCAGCTCTACCTCCAGCATCAGCTCGATATCCACCAGCCAAAAGGGACGCAAGCATTATTACCTGAATGTGGCTAGCGATGGCACTGGATCGAGACGGATCATGCATGCGGCGGCCTCGTCGTCGTCGTCGTCATCATCATCGTCGTCGTCGGCAATGTTGAGCAAAAAGTGTCGCGGCAAGAAGGCGCAAGCAGTAGCGGCAGCAGCAGCAGCAGCAGCGGCAGCAGCATTATCAACATCATCATCGTCATCGGCAAACATTAGCAGCGGCAGCAGCAGTTGCTCGTCGTCATCCTCCGGCTTAGGAACGCTGGTGGGCCAGCAGACAGCGGGCCACAACTGGCAGCGCCAGAGCTCCAGCTCCAGCTCGAGCTTGGGCCTGGCCAACAACAATGGCCGGAATGGCGGTGGCAACAACAACCAGTTCAGCCTGGACGAGGCCGATACGATCGAGAAGCGCAATCAGCACAACGATATGGAGCGTCAGCGCCGCATCGGTCTGAAGAACCTGTTCGAGGCGCTCAAGAAGCAGATACCCAATATTCGGGACAAGGAGCGGGCGCCCAAGGTGAATATATTGCGCGAGGCGGCCAAGCTCTGTGAGCAGCTGACCCGCGAGGAGCAGGAGCTCAGCCTGCAGCGCCAGATGATGAAGGAGAAGCTTAAGCAGCAGCAGGACCTCTTGGCCAGATTTCGTTTGGCCAAGAGCGATCCGATGCCGGTCGGATAGTAGTGATGATGTTCCATTATCCATTATCCGCGTAAAGCGGCGGCGTTGTTAGGTCCGTCATAACTTTTGAATCATTTTTTTTTCCTTATCAGTTTCTTTATTCTTTTTTTTTTTGTTTGAATTTTATTCTATGATCCAAAGAGATCGTGTCTATATTTGACCTTGACCTTAAACATAAATAGATTTTTGTTCTGGAACTTCAATATCAGTTATAGGTAGGCTATAATATGTTTAATACCATTTTTCGGGCTTGCTTTTTTTTAATGTTGGTGATTTAACAACAAATTTGATTTCTTTAATGTGATATATATATGATTTTTTTTCTTAACCCGCGATTCGATTTCGGAAAAGCATAAGCGGAACGGAAGGGGAAACGATGATCGAAAATTGCGTTTCCTTTTTGTTTCCTTTTTTTTTTTGTAGGTCTAGCTATAGCTTAGGTTTCTGTAAGTAACATATACATAACTATCATATAGGGTTTATCATTATATAGCTATTATTTTTTAATATATATATATAAATATATATTAAATTAGCTACTTAACCATGAAGTAAACAAAATGGAAAACAAAGCAAAACAAAACGAAGAAAACGAAAAACAAAACACAAAACAAGGACAAAGAACCAAAACAATGAAAAGAAAACACGAACGGAATGAAAGGGAAAGCAGCGAGAGAAGGAAATGGAGAAGAAAAGGGAATAGACACAAATATATATATAAACATTATATATATATATATATTTCAACAAAAAGAAAATCAAAGAAAAACGGATACGGAAAACAGACAAAAGTTACAACGAAAGAGCCACAAAGAGGAGTTAGGAAAGCGAGAGAGAGAGAGAGAGAGCAGAGAACAGAGAAGAGCACACAAGATCGGAAGTAGTGAGAATGAAAGACGATCTATATCTTATAGGACTTAGTATAGCTGAAAGTAGAACTTTTGGTTGCTAAAAACCCTTAAAAACAACCCCCCTCCCCCCCTCAACCCACTTCAAAAATGTTGAGCTGGCTCCAAAAAATATCTAAAAAATTGGTTCCCCAGAAACTTCTTGACGAAGCGATCCGGAACGGGAATACAATGTATATTACGCTGCTATTTACGCTATATATATACATACATATATATATAATACCTTTATACTTTGACTTTAGTTTGATAGTTACTACTAAAATATATATATATATTTTTTTATATGTGCGCTTGATCCTATGTATATATCTTTACATATGTACGAAAGACGCATCCTTGGAGCAGAAGCTGAAAAGAAAAAGAAATAAACCCCAACCAACCTCAACATGCTTTTGCTTAGACCCTCATATTCAGATTCAAATACCCCCGCCCCACAAAATGTATATATATCTGTTAGAACGACGACAACGTCGGAGAGATACATAGATGATTATGATGACGATGATGAAAGGAAAACGCTTTTTATATATATACAACAACCCCCCTCCCCACAAAACAAAAAAACACTTGAACGAACTCTACTGCCTATACAAAAAAAATACATTTTTTATTTGCTATGAAGATTCAAATATATGAATATATAGTGATATATATGTATATATATATATACAACCGATATATATATATATAAATAAATATATATACAGAACCTGTTTACAATCATACATATATATATATTTAATTATATTACTATATTCTGTTTTTTCTTTTTTTGCTACGTATATTAAAATATAATATATATATATATATATTTTTAACTGATAACTATGCATATGAAATGCGCAAAAAAACTTAACGAAAATAGAAACACGGAATTAAGAGAACTTTAAACTATTTAATAGTGCTAAACTAAAACTAAAAACAAAACGAAAACCTCTCGGGATCGATATAGTAGGATGAAGAAGTGAATAATTAAATAACGAAAGAAGGAATTACAGAAAGAGCGAGTGAAGAAATTGGCTGCAAAGAGTTTGTTGTTATTGGAGTATCGAGTAACGAGTAGCGAGTGGCGAGCAATTCGCTACGAGTTGCAAGTAACGAGTAAGCCCTGAGAGATACATAGATATCTATAGAGATATGACCCGGACCCGACCCCAAGAGAACTCAAACTTTTGTGAGCTGTTTAACTGTCGATTTTTTGCTAATAAGTTAATGCCGCTCGGCTATATATGTTATATATATATATATATCTTTAAATATATATGATGATGAACGATTATTATTACCAATATCTAAAATATCAACTAAACAACTTACTACTACCACTACTTATATATACTAAAAGGACATGAAGCCTAAAAAGCAAGTGAAGTTGAAAGCGCATTCAGAGAACGAAATGCGAAAGGTAACATGTGTCAGCTGTTATTTAGGTTTAGAAACACACTTGATATAAATATATATATATATATATATATTTCGCATGGAAATTGAATTGATTATATGCAAGAATGTATAATATATATATATATAAATATAAAAGCAAGGGAGTCGCGACGTTTCAACGAAATTTTTATACATGAGTTCTAGGCTTATATACTATAACCCCATATACAATATATATAATTATATATTTCTTACACTTCTCCTTTTTTTTTTGTGTATGTATAATCAGGATCAATCCCTTGAAATATCTTTTTTTCTTTCAATACGCCGCCGCAAAAAAAAAAAAATAACTAAAAACGTAAAAAAAAACTTATACTGGCTACATTTTCTTTAATAATAATACTTAATAATAAACAAAAAACTTGTTAAATGAACGGAAATATAAGGGAATATATATTTTTTGTATTGTTTCAACCAGTAATGTGTACACACTGTAAATAGCAATCTCGTTAAATAATAGTTACACACACACACACCCCACAACACACCACACACACACACACGAACCCAAAAGATGGAATTATTTTTACATAATAAGTAACAAACGAAAAGCCCGGAGAGAAAACACAAAGCAATAGACTTAAGCGAATTGTACAACGCGAAAACGAAAACAAAACTTCAATAAACCAACATATATACACAACACACCACACACTACACACTACACACCTATATATACATAAACAAACAAACAAAATACACACACAAATGCACCTATTTTCCTATAGTACATACAAGAAATAGCTTAAACACCAATATCCTAGTTTTCTTTCACCAACCATTTTCAACAACAAAAACGAAACAAACAAAAACAAGAACCGTACAAATTTACGATACAATAAAAACAAAAACAAAAAAAAAACCTAGAAAACAAATGACAAGAAACAAAAGCAAAACGAAAATGGAAAATATGAAAACGAAAAGCAAACCTTTTCTTTGTTTTTTAGTCCTCTATTTAATTTATTTTGTTTGTCGCCAGACGCAAATGAATCAACTTTCAAGTGAAACAAGCATTTTTTTTATACATAATTCTTTATTTCGATTTAAATTCGAAACATGAAAAAAAACAATGACCAAACCAAAATCCTCGCAACACAAACAAAACAAAACAAAAACAAAAAAACATTAAACATTTGTTTTTTGCTTATAAACAACATTTATAACTAATTTTTTATGTTTAAATCTATATATATATATCAATTTTTTATGATTATGAAATTTTTTTTATATTATACACACACACAAACTACTATTTGAATTAGTTGTTACAATTTATTATTATTAAACGAAAACAAAAAACAACAATTTTTGAAACAACAAATGAAAGAAACAACAAAAATAAAAAATGTAAAAAATCTTTTATAAGAAACAAAAATACACAAAAAAATGAAAAACTTTAAAATGAATTGCAAACAAAAAAAAAAACGAAAAAAATACACACTGTTAACACACTGGAAGATGATGTACGATCCTATATAGACGAGCATAATTGAAATATTATATGTATATTTAAACAGATTTTTTTCTATTTTTATTTTCTTTGATTATGCTTATGGATATTTTTGGGATGACTATTTTTGAAATACAAAAACATTTATGATTTTGATGTCAAAATATAATGTTCTACAAATTCTGTTCATTTTTGGTTATTATTGCTTATTAAATATATATATATATATATACATGTAAAAATCGCAAAATAAAATTTATGTAATTGGTAAACAGATTTACAAGAATCAAGCTAAAAACAACATATATATATTTATATATATAATCTAATAATTTTTAACTCGTTATGTAGTTACCTATTAATGAAAGAAAAACGAAAAAAAAAAACAAATTGAAAGCGAAAAAAATGAGAAAGTAAACACAATAATTACATTTTATGTACCTCTTACATATATAAAGTATATATTACACACAATACACACACACACACACTTATATATATATACACAAACACACAAACACAACACTACTTTATATAGAGAAAAATAAACCGTTTAAACATATATAATTTTTTTTTTCAAAATTTATGATTATGGAATTATACAATAAAAATATTTCAACATACCAAGAAAGAAATCAACTTTTTATTTTCTTTTTATTTCAACCCCCATCATCTGCTTTATACGATTATATTGAAGCTTTCCCGCTCCATTCTCCGATATGTGAAACAAGAGGCTTTTGTTTTGTTTTCTTTTTATAATTTTTCAGGCGTTTATCTTTGGTTATTTTGCATTTCAGATTTCTTTGTTGCAGTCTTTCTGGGTTTCTCAGAAAACGTTCCTGTTTGTTTCAGTCCGATGGCGGATATGGCCTGCATCCGTCAAAATATGAAGAATCTGTATTATATAGTACTGTAAACCAAAAAAAAAAAAAAAAAACAATTTTGTTTACTTTATTTTCCACCAATATTCTGGTTTTGTATTTGTAATATTTTTATTTCGTTTTGTATATTTTAAATTTTAGCTCTTATAACTCAGTAAAGATGTGCAAGTTGGTGGGCCACAGACAGACTCGCTAGTCAGCAAGTTTCTCTGCTGGGGCTCTGCAAACACCGATAGTGTAAGCGATCGTATGCTAAAACAGCACGATCTTAGACTCAAAAATGCAAGCCTAACGTGTCAATATATGCGTGTGGCCACCACTGCTCTTAAACCATATTAGATAATATTTAAATATGGTATTCACCCTTAACACTACAAAATTTATAGTTTTCACAAAAAGCCAATTGAACCTATTCGTTCCTATAACAGCAACTATATAAGATATAGTCAACCGATGTTGTTCCTAAGGCAGCTACAGTCATTCGATTTGCAGTAAAAGTAATAATTTTCATTAAGATCAAGAATATGAATCGAAAGTTGGGTATTATTATTATTACTTATTAGGATATTCTACTTTCTACATATTCCTGAAAAATTGTCTCACCACTTGGGGGAGTTTCTAAAGTAAACTCCCTTTCATTTTCTTTTTTTTTTTGCCTAGTAGTATCTTCTAATTTCGCTCATTTTCACTTTCGGTTTGGAAACGTAGTGAGTGTGTGATTCATTCGCAAATGATTCACTTTTCCTTTTTTTTTTTTTGTGATGGACGGATGGATAAAGGGGTGATTTCGGGTCGGAAAATTGCTTTTGTCGCCGCTTCTAATCAAGCGCTTTGGGTGTCGAGCCCACCGCCGCACCCACTCTTCCCCCCTCACACTTGTTTCGGACAAATTAAGTTAACTCAATCAGAGTTGTTGTTGTTGCAATTCGTGTTATTGTTATTGTTGTTGTTTTACCGGCAAAAATTTTAATGAAATCAAAGCGACAACAAAGGCAGGAAAGAAGCCGAGAGAGAAGCCGGCAATAACAATAACAATAACAACCAACAACGATAATAATAAAATCAAATTTCATTTACACATGCATACAGCTATATTTTTGTTTTATTTCATTTTTTTTTTAAAACAATCATTCAGATTTGTTGTTTTATTTTTTTTTTTTTGTTACTTTTTGTTAAGTAAATTGAGCTGCACAAAAACAGTGAAAATAAAATATAAAATATCCTAAAGGAAGGCAGATGCTCTTTTGTTATTTACACATTTTATAAATTACTTTCAATTTATTTTAAAATATTATTTGGTGTCATTTTTTAATCTTTAAATTATATTAAATATGGTTTATGAATATTATGTAGTGATTCAAAAGAAAGCATATTTTAAAGCCACATCTACATAAGTTTTCATCTATTAAACATTTATTTCAATTGTTACTACTTTCTGTAATTAAATTCGAGGACTCAAATAATTTGTTTTTGTATTAAAACACAAAAGTAAATAAGTTTCTTAGTTTTAAATGTATTTATTTATAGTTTCCTATTAAACTTGAATGTTTTCTTTGTTAATATAAATAGGCAACCGCTGACTATAGTCAGTATACCTCGGCAATCGAAAGGGTAGACAGATAAGTAGCCGGCAAAATTCACACACAAATGCAGAGACACAAAGCAAAACAGAGACAACAAAATTGGCGTGCACAATTGTTTAAAAAAAAAAAGAATACAAAAAAAAAGAAGCAAAAAGAACAGCATTTTTTTTTTTTACACTCTGAACTCGGTCGGTCGCTTTATTGGGTGAAGGTCACGCCGGCTGCGCCGCGTTGCGACTGCGTCTGCTTTTCGTTTTCGTTTTTATATTTATTATTGTTATTGTTTTTATGATTGTATTTGTTGCTGCCGCTTCTGTTTATCTTTATACATATAAATATATATATTATAGTTGCTCTTTGTGAAATTGGTTTTTTTGTAGTGGGTTTTGTTTTGGCATCTCCAGAAGAAGTCACTTGGCAGCAATTACCAATTTTCATTAAATTGAAGCCTTCTTCATTCTTTGTTTGGATAATAAATAAGATATATGGCCTTAAATGTAATTTGAAATGATTTATTATAATAATATTCGAGTGTACAGTGAATGAAAGTTCCAACCACAAAAATACATATACTTTCTTACAAGGCAATATATTATTTATAAAGGTCTTTCCTTATTTACAGTCACCCTTCTTCAATGATATTTAATTTGTTAAACCTCTCATATTCCCCATTTTCAAGTCACTGTACTTTGAATCCAGGCAAAGTCACGTTTTTCACATCTAAATTCAAATTACCTCGTACCTATGAATCACTAAAAATAAATACAAAAATAAGATCACCATTAGAGATCACAAAATGATCTGTGCCCTAAGCTATGGTTACTCATTTTCACAATGATCGCAGCTATAATGTCACAGTTCGTTTTACACACTGAAAATGCAGGTTTTAAATATAATTTTGATACTTTTAAGATCAAACATATTTAATATATGTATTTACAATATTTATTTATAATTTATTTCGATTTTAGTAGGGATTCTGATGAGTCAAAAATTGAACGAGCTTTTATTGAATATTTTTAAATGTCATAATTATATAAATACATGGCTTCGAAAACACTTCCTATTTGTTTTTTCTCACTGTGCACTCAATTGTGTGTTTTTTAATTTTGTGGCGAAATGCATAAATCTAACGCCTCTGCTAAGAGCGCATTTTATTCCATTTAAAAGTTATTTTTGTCACCATTTAGCGTATATTTTTGTTAATTTATTGCCCAAATTTGATTTGGGAACTGGTCAACGAGCAGCTGGAAGTTTGATAGACCCCAAACCCCCCAAGGTCGCTCCAACACAACACAACACACACACACACAGCAGAGGAAGGCAATGCAAAATCAAAAGTACAAAATAGTCATAGAACCAAGGTGTAAATAAACAGAGAGCAAAAATTTATATAAAATCAAGAAGAAAACCAAGAAACACGAAACCCTGCTTATATATTATACAGATATGTATGTACAGCTTTAAACTAAACACACAAAAAACTTAACCCGAGAAATACATTTAACAGGCTTCAATAGTTCAACTAAACAAAAAGAAAGAAAAAGAATCGAGGGAATAAGTAGCGGAGAGTACGAAGAACGTTTTGTAAATTTTGTATTTTTTCGAAAATATTTAATGAATGTGTTTAAACATACATGCGCGTATATGCATAATATGCAAACAACAATATTATAATAAATGAGCAACTATTTGAAATAAATTATTATATATATATATATATATAATATACACCATATATACTTATACATTATTCAATTAGAAGCGAAAAACAACAAATTATATATACATATAAAAATATTAAATTAATAGAACCTTAACAAATTTGTAAGCCGAGGCGTATACGTAATAAATGAAGAACAAACCATTTGACAGGACGACACGGAAGAGCTTAAGAAAGACAATTTTTGTAAACAATAAAAAAAAAACACAAAAAATGGATTTATAAGAAACGAAGAAGGAAATTTAAAAAATGTGGAAAGTTAAATAAAGAAAACGCAAAGCGCAGAGCCACACACAAGCAAAAAAAAAACATACCATGAAGTTTTATTGCGGAAGAAGGTTATTGTTATTAATTTACATAATTTTTAAAATTTAATTCAAAGGAAGAAAATAATATGTAGTTAAAGCTGACCACATAGGGGTATATATGCTGGTGAGCTAATGAGCAGATTTGCTCCTTGAGCAAAGAGCAGACAGATGTATCTGAAGGCGTCTCACCCAGGGACCAGCTGTAACTTCTGCCTTCTGCGTCGTCTTCGCCTTTTGTTAACCGGGTGTTCGGATGTCACATAACTGGTCTGGCTCTGGCTCTGGGTCTGGCTCCGGCTCTGGACATATGAGCGGAGAGCCACAGTCAGCGCCAACCCTCTTGTTAAACTTTCAACGCACTGCGTGCTTTTTTCCTCTTTTTTTTTCTTCCTTTTTTCTTTTTTAATTATGTATAGATTTCGGTTTGGCTTGCAGCTTGCGATGGGTTCGAGGAACGTGAAATCGGGACAGGGGAAAGGGGTTGTTGCAACTTGGGAGCTGGGGTTGCAACAGGTGCAAGTCGACGCTCGCCTCAGTTAACAGTGTCGAAATGAAGGCGAATTAACATGGTGCCCTAACCCCAGAAGCTGGGTATATTCGCAGTTTGAAACAATAAGAAAAATAAATAGATAAAATAATGAAAGCTGCTCCTTGGAGTAATTGCAACATTAAAACCTTACCTTGTAAGAAGTTTTCATTTTATAAAAGTAAGTAATGGCTAAATAAATAAATAAAATCGAATCCTTAGAAAAAGAGTACTAGAAATTCCCAAGTTTGCATTTTGGAAGCGACACAGACTGTACTTGCTTGCTTGCAACCTGCTGCACTTATCTTAAATCTCTCTTGATATAATGTAAAAGTATTACTTAAGAAAATATGGTAAATATTATAAAACATAAAATAAAATCCTTAGAAGCACTAGAAATTCCCAAGTATGCATTTTGGAAGCGACACATACTGTACTGTATCTAAAAAAATATTACTTAAAGACATTTAGAAACTAAAACTATTGATTGGGTTTATCAGTTTTGTAAATATGTTACCTTAACGAGACACGTTTCATCATCAGTTACTGCTACACTTGACCCTTAAAATGAATCCAAACAACTTCATCTGTGAAAGGGTATTTTTCTTTGCTTGGCGAAAGAGTATTTTGAGGGGGTTGAAAGAAGGGAAAAGGGAGATTTGTGCAAGGTGTTCGTTGGCTAGGCACGGGCCCTCTCCATCGAATACTCCGATTCCCCGAAGATTGAAAGTCCCAGGAACTCTGAAGAACGCCGAGGGCTCCAAATAATACAAAAAAAAAAAAAAAGAAGGAGAATGGGAACTGAAAACTGATTACGACCATCGGCGTGCGTGCCGCCGCTGACTTAATTGAGCTTAATGCTGGCTGAGTTGCAATTATGCAGGCTGTCCCTGCACCTTTATTTAATGATGACATTCGGCCTGGGTCGATCCATTCGATCGTAATAAATGGTCTTATACAAGTATTATATGATATACAGTAAGTTTTCGGTGCGATCGTTGATGGCCATCACGAACACTTCCCTCATACAACGAACCATCACTAGATTGATGGCGGGCATTACAACATACAATATATCCTGCAGGTAGATTCTTGGGAATGTGTAAATAAGCTCAAGGATATAAAACACCGACTTAATGGCCATCTCGAAGGTGGTCAACCAAATCCACGGAGTCATCCAATGGGGGGAGACCTACAAAGGGAGAAAGAGAAAGAATTAGAGAAGTCACCTTAAAATTCGATTTCTACAGGATAAAATAAGCAAAAATTCCTCTTCTTTATAAAAATAAATATATTTAATTCCCTGTTCAATTAATTTTCAATCAAACCATCTCTATACAATTTTTATTTAGTTATTAAAGTTAGGTTAGGACTTAGGACATTTAAATCTATTTCCACTTCCTTAATGTTAAGACCAATCTACAACCAATCTATTATTGCCATCTACAATTATTGGACATTCCAATTCGAAAAGTAAAATACCGAAAAATAATAAATAGTTCTGCGTTAGTTATCGCATTAATTCCATTAACCTTATAACATTTACTTGCACTCACCGTTAAGATGCCAAAGATGAACATTAGCCAAACGCCCACCGAGACGCTGCATCCCAGCAGACTTGTCTTTCTCAAAGTACATCTGCCAAATATGTGAAAGTGTCGCTGCTGCTCGATATGGGGCATCATCAGTGGGCATGTCATTGTTTCGACCAAGTCCACCAAACTTATGATCAAAGCGATCAGGCTCACGAACAAGACCGTCCAGTAGATCATCGGAAATAAATGGGGCCGACAGTAGCTGCACTCATAAACCTTAGAAGCCACCGTCTTCCAGCTCTTCGACGGACATCTACTCCACACTGAGAAGTTACACTCGTAGCACCAATTGAAGTAGCTGAGCAGCTTCTTTATTTGAATACTTATTGGCGTTAGCTTGTACATTTTTATGCCAAAAATTTCTACTATAATTTTTGTAAGAAAGTCGAAGTGTTTCTCTGAGAAATTCGGAAATCCAGACAGGAAGTGACAAAAACTCCAGAGGCTACTATATTTGTGAATATATATTTCTTAAAAACTGCAGAGGCTACTATATTTGTGAATATATATTTCTTAAAGTTGTCAAGTCTTTTCACTATCCATTTCTAAATGGAAATCTTAAATAGAGGCAGAAAAGTGTGGAAGCTATAAATGTCATTCCATAAAATTTACGAATAGATAAAAATATAATATTAAAATCAATTTAGGAAACTGGAACAGTTTTAGAATTCTAGAAGCGTTCTCCTACCTGATGCGATCGTTACGCCCGATAGTAATTATGCCGAGGGTATTATCTTAGGCGCTCTTCTTGGAACTATGCCGGGGCAATTTAATGGCGCCTCCTACTTTTCCCTTGACAACTCTCTTTTAATGTATTTCTCACTCAGAATCTGCAGATGAGGTCGAGGTTGAAGGTGAAGGTGAAAGTGCAGTAAAAGATGCGACATCCTGCGTTTCGCCATAAAAGTGCTCGCTGTCGTGTACGATCGTAAAAACTCTTTATAGGTATGCCAAAGATGACGATAATAGAGAGGGCCCTTCCTATATGCTGACCCTTAACCCTGCCGCCCTACCTGTACTTCCACACACACTCACACATCACAGAGTACATCTCTGTATCTTGGTATTGCAGGTGTTTTCCCTGGCGGAGATGAATCAGCTAACTGAGTAAGTACAAAACAATTATTATTATATTGAAATGCCCTGGACCTGCGTACCACTTCCCTCGAGTATTTGTTTTGTCGGGTTAATTGCCCGACTCGTGCACTGGGCGAAAACTAAGCTGATGAAGCGGAAGTTGCAGATATATTTAAGGAACTATAAGTCTTGTATTTCTTTAATATAATTTATTTTGCTGGAAAAACCATTAAAATAACATTATTTTTACACAACGAAAAGGGGTTTGTTCCTTACATTGACCTCACGAAATGCCGCACTGCAATAAGATGCTGAATTTCGTTAAAAAAAAAAACGGAATTTAGAGATAAATACACTGTCATATTGCTTCTTTATTTCTGTTCTTATTTATTGATATTAGAATGTGGTAATTTAGATAGTCAACCGCTCGGAATGCAGCACCGTAATAAGATATTGAATTAGTAATAATAGTGATCGATTTTAGACACTGTAATATTTGTTGCTCCTATTTATTTTTTGCTAAATCTGGTAATTTGTGTATTCTTTTCTCTGCCACCTACTCAAGCCCAACCGCACGGAATGCAGCACCGTGATGGCGTAAATGTGTGGGGTTTATAATACGATTTTTGAACAAATTTGATTTTTATGAATTTAGTTCAGTAATTTTCTTAGCGTGTGTATGAATAGTTTTTTTTTTTTGTCGTTGTTTCTCAGTTGCCAGTGGGGTGGAAGTGACCGGGGTAAGTCTGACTAATTGAAGAGCCCCGGCCCCTAAATACCCGCCTCTCCTCATACCACACCCCACCCAAAAATCCGCCCCTGCGGCGTTTTATTTGTTTAATAAATTTTTCTATTTGCCTGCTTAACATGGCGTGGGCCATCGCATCGCTTACGGTTTTAATGACACTTTATTTTGGTTTTTGGTCGCTTTTTTCTTTTTTTTTTTTTTGTTATTTTCGCCGGCCTTAATTGCCACTGTTCCAGCAAGCTGATTCATGCGGGCTGGAAAACTCATTATTATTATCTAAAAAGTCTGAAAATATCGAGTGAAAGGCTAGGAAAGAATCTATGGCAATGACATCCTCCTGATGCGTATTCATCAAACAAAAACTGAATAACTGAAAAAGTCGGTGTGCCATTGTTGACTCAAGCGAGACACTCGGATTTGATTTTTGTTTTTTTTTTTTCGGGTCCCAGTTGTCAGTTCTCTCAGGTTGCAGGCTTTTCGATTTGTCACGACTCCGGGCTCTGCTGCTGTGTTCAATTGAATATTTCTCGCATTTTTCTTGGACATTTCTTGGCAGCATGACAAGTGCAATTTGGCCAAGAAAGCGCTTCCTGTCGGTGGGCATTAATAAAAGTCGATGGGGCACAATGGCCGGGGAATCCCGTTGCAGTCCAGGGGCACTCAGCCACTCAGCACTCGGGGTTGGTTCCTGGAAACCAGATCAAAAGGCCACTGGCAGCCGCCTGTGCAAGGATTCACCTTGTATTTGCCCAGTTGTCCCTGGGATTTGTTCTAAATTCAAACAGCAATTTGTATTGAATTTTCAATGAAATTTCCATTGCCTTTGTAGTCAAGTTGCGGATACTTTATTGCTCGTAATCAATTTAAACTAAGCCGCTCTAAATGCAATTGCTTGGATTCTTTGTTGTTTTACCTGTCAACAGTAAGGGATCACTTAAATTCTAAGCAAACATTGTTCTACTACATCTTTAGCCTGAGAAAAAAAAAAGGTAGGGACTACTGACCAGCAAAAGTAAAGTATTCCAATTAATTCAACAAGAAATACATTGCATTTTTTGATCTATGAAACAGCTAATCTTTTATTTAAAAACATCCTTCAATTAAAGAGACACTAGCCCCCCATAAAAACCAAAACAGATACTACCTACCCTGTATTTATTGGTTTTAGGATATGTTAAGCCACAGCTGATGTGAAAGGCGTTTCCTATGATTGTTTGGATATAAGAAAAAAGGAACTAACTTATGCGAATCTATTAAATATATATATATATAAATCCCTTTAAGCTGCGCATCTGTCAAATACTTCGATGAACTTCTGTGGAAAGAAAAAACTTTTCCCAACTCACGTGTGCTGGGGGGGAAGGGCCAAGTCATGACCATTAATCATAATAAGAAGCCAGCTGAGATATAATAAAAGATTCGCAATACATTGGACACCAAATGGCGACACTGATCAAAAAACGACATCTAAATATATCAAAATATATGCAAAAACAATATTAATATCATATAAATATATATATATATAATATTATATATATATATCATATAAAATCTTATAAATATATGCTGCACATGTTCCCCGAAGTATAATATTCCATAAGTACTATGACTGGATTTTAAATTAAAGTATATATGTTTTTTTAAAGCCTTTTTGGCACTTCTAGATTAACTTCTTCATACCTTTTGATGATGCTCCTTTTTGTTAAGTGTAATCCCTCAATAAATGGCTACTGAAAGGGGGCGTGGCACACTGTATTTCGGTTGCCTGCCTAAAAATTTCAAAATATTACCGGTCAGATAAATCATTTTCATTTCCAGCGCCTAGCAACACATTTTCCGCGATCGCCAGCCGACAAAAAATTTCCGCCACGCAGAAAATAAAAAGAAAAAAAAAAGAAAAGCGCGCTTGCCAAAAAATCGGGAAAAAAGGTGTTGGCGGCATAAAAAATAATAATAATATTTTGGGAGGGAAAAATTGCTGCGGTGATTTGGGGGGGGAGGTGTATAGCGGAAAAGCGAGTGGAAAGCGTTTTGCGCGCATCTTTTCATTATTTTTATCGCCATTTTTCGCTCGCCCCGAAATAGATTTGACCCATTTTCTGCACGTTCCGTCAATTCCTTTACCCCTTTTTTCGCTTCCCGATCTTTCTCGCCTTTCTCTTATTTATCCTATTTAAATTTTTTTTATATTGTTTTTTTTTTGCACACCGTTTTTCACCGGTTTTGATGGTTCATATTAAATTAAAATTAAAATTGTGGCGCGCCTTATAAATAAACGGAACTTCTTCTTCTTGGCCAATCAAAGCGGGGAAACCTATGGGGATTAAGGTATATGCTTTTGGTAATTATATATCTGATATATACCGAAAATGTAGAATATATTTAAAGAAAGAAATTGATAAAGATTTATTCTTGAATTACTATATTAAAAACATCATAATTGGTTCTAGTTTTGTACTTAAATAAGTAAAAAATAAGTTTTTACTTGACAAGAAATGGAAGCAATACCACAATAGGTAGGCAGGCTAGTAAGTAAAATTACATAGTAAGCCGCTCGGAATGCAGCACCGTAATAAAATACTGAATTAGTGATAATAGATTTTAGTCGCTGTAATATTTGAGGCTCTTACAAGAAATGGGAACAATATCTCAATAAGTAATTAAGCAAATACAAAAAATTGTGTATTTATTTCAAATACAAAACAATCAAAGACTTATTTTCTTTAAAAATTAATCAAATGAAGAAGTACTTTAAGTTTATAGAAAATTCAGGGTATCCCCAGCTCGACCCCTCAGGTAAATAGACTAAACTTTATACGAATAAAATGCGTTGTTTCTTCGGCGGGTATTCTATTTGGCTTTTTGGCGCGCATATAATCGGCTCAAGCAAGATACAAAAATAGCGCCTAAGAGCGTTCGAAATGCGAAATTAAATAGATATATAGAGAGAATGGATGCCAGGGGAGGCTACGCGCCCAGATCGCACAATATGCAAACATTAAAACATACGTATAAAAAATAAATAGAATGTATAAACACACGGATGCCCGACCGAACGGTATTTTTAGTTAGAAATCCCCCCCACAAAAAAAAAGAAAAGAAAAAGAGATACGAGCGATGCGATACATAGATACATATAGTAGATACAGATAGAGATGCGGATATGGATATGGGGTATGTGTCCGGGGTCGGAGTCAGGGTCGGGGTAAGGACGGTGGGCGGTGGACTGTGGACTGAGGCCCATTAAGGGCCGATCTTATAAGAGCAAGGTGCAGTCCAGGCAGTAAGTCCAACATATGTGTGCGTAATTGCCCAGCTGGCCATCTTGCAGATACAGATACACAGCCTCTCGCACACCACGTCGTGTAAATGGCAAACAAATTTGTCTTTGAACTTCGTTTATTGCATTATTTGCCACAAGACACAAATTGTGTGTGTAGTACAGTAAGAACTCGGACAATGGACTACAATGCCTGTTGCTTATGAGCTCAGAACATGAATATATAATTATTTAAATATAATCTTAATCAAAATTAATTATATTTACATATTTTACTCAGTGATTTAATCATCTTAAATTACAATTCTTATTCTAGAATATTTAATATAATTATTATTGGTATTATTGATGGCTTACTGTATCATTACGACAACCCCTCGTAGCTCGTAGCTGCGACAGTTGGCTGAACTGACGGGGTTGCTGTCGAACGGGGCACACATCAATCAATCCATCAATCAATCAAACCCCACACTGAACAAAACGCCAGGACATTTACGACACAGGCCATAAATATTGGGGAATATGTTAGTATCCTGGTAAAACATATGCTTGCTTGCCTTTATATCTTTTCGGGGAACTAGCCTTTCAGGGGTTTTGTCGAAAGAGTTTCCAGCCTATATTCAATACCCTGAAACCACTCGAAATGTATTCAATCAGAACGAAAAGTGGAGCAATGCAAAGGTTATTCAAATTACTTAGCACCATTTCAGATTCTGTTTTCTGTTTCTGTTAGAACCGTTCCTTTATTTTTTTTTTGTTGTTTACTTGTAAATCGGTTCATTGAAAAGGGTCAAGTTAAGGGGAATACATTTGAGGCCAGGAAAACCAATCTCGAGGCATCACTGCTATTTAGTTTTAACTCATAAGGCCTGGTTTAAAACGATCTAAACTCTATAATGTCCAAGTATCCTCAGCTTACAGAATTTCCTCTCTTTCGTTTATTTATTACAATCTTAACACTGTTTATTTTTCAAATTATGTCAGTAAAAATCCCACTGAATCCCCTATCCCAAAACCATTTAAAATTCAATCACAATAGCGCCCACAAATCCCACAACAAATAGAAAATGAAAAAATGATTTAGACAATACAAAAAAAGACAAAAAACTAATCCAATTCACCAGCATCTGTGACAGTTTCACTTTCCCTTTAATTCCGATGAAATCGAGGCGAACTAATCGACATTGATCGCAGTATCAGTAGCGCTATCGATATCGATATACTTCTAGCTAGTTAGCCCTTGGATCGACTTCCGTTTTTTCTTTATTATCGGTAGCAAATCTATAGGAGAGAGCGCGTATCCTATTACCTCCTGTGACCTGCTACCTGATCGCTAATTGGGGATCGGATCGGCTTCACTTCTGTTTTTCTTTTTATTATTATTATTTTTATTTTTTTTTGCTGGCTATTACACGACGACTCACGATCGCTTGGCAACAGAGGAACAGATTCGGAACATATCTCCGAGATACGCGCAATTCGAAAAGATCGCGTCACGTCGAGTGGAAAAGGTTGCCGGGGGATTTATGGCTAGTTGAAGTTGGAATATGCCCTTGAACGGAGATTTTTTCAGTTCGGTTCGGCTTGGTTTTTGGTTGTTTGAAGTGTGTGTTTTTGTGGAAAGGTAAGCCGACTGCGTGTGCGTTTGTGTGTCTGCGCTCGGTGTGTGTTTGCTGAAGTATCTACACAAGAAATCGCTCGCATCTGAAGTATCTCGGGATTCTCCGGATTAGAGCAGCGCTGCTAGCTGGATTACCGTTGGGCACAGGGATCGCAATTTGCTTATGAAATCGAATTTCCATCTCTGAACAGATTTACTTAGGTATCCTTGGCCAAAAGGGCAGGTGTACCTGCCCCTAAATCGATCCGAGTATTCCCTACTTTAAATATTTAAATACATTTATTTTGTTCAAGTATTTCATCGATTTGATTTATCATTTTTGTTTAACTAATATTTTGATTGAAATCAATGTTTTTCTTTATTTGAAGTCCTCCGTGTGCGTGTGTGTAGGCTGAAATTCATTTAATATTCACCTCATTCGGCATTCGCTGAAATTGAATTCGAGTCCAGAACAAAAAAAAAATCGCCTAATCGCGTTCAGGAAGAACCTTTCAAATCGAATTCAATCGAATTCAAAGGTTGATTGGCCGCACAAAGGTGAAGCCTCTTTGTTCCACTTTCCGTTCGATTGTATTTCACATTTTTTTTGTTTTATGCCCACCCTTTGTGGATGTATGGTATTTTTTGTATTTTGTTTTTATTTTTGTTGTGTTTCACTTGGAGGCCCTACCAAGTTTCTTTCTATGTAAGTAACGGCGCTATGTATTTAAATTATGTAATTTTATTTTAAAGAATATTATTAATTTCTACTAGAAAGCATCTATGGCATATATATTATTATTAATTAATGCATGGAGATTATTTATGATATGCTGGCATAGTAATAATTTGTATATATTCCATAATAGTATAAAAAATGATTTAAATATTTCAATATTCACATATGAATAATTTAAATTGAATAAAAAATACAATTACACTTTCTTTAAATAAAAATTACATATTTACAATGACTAAAGGTTACAAAACAAATGAATATGTGACTTAATTTGGAAAGTTAGTTCTAAATTTAATTGTAATAAATAAAAGTCTTCAAAATAGCTTTGAATGCCTTTAAAAACTTGTAAATATAGTTAAAATATTTAAGACGAATTATTAAAGCTATTTCAATAGCATAGGATACGCTTTAATGATTTTATTTTTCGCACTGTAGGCGAGAAATAAAAGTTCAATTTACATATGAGCCAAAAAAAAGGCAGGGCCTGTTAAAAGGCTGATATAGTGGGGCTTACTAGGGCAAGGGGCTGTAAGGGGGGTTCTACGTTTGCTAGTTTGTTGCGGCAAAAAAAAGAAACAACAAAAAACTTCCGCATTTGATAAGCGGACGACAGCACTGCCAGTGGTTTCGTTTTTTATTTTTTCTGGCTTGGCAACACCTCCCTCTCCGCCTTCCTCCTCCGCCTTAGCAACCACCACCACCAGCACCCCCCCCCTGGGCCAGCCACTCCTTTGAGTCACCTTTCCATTCTGCATAATTTAGAAATTTAGTATTTGCTTTTCTAATTTGATTTCGGGGCTGTGCGCATAAAAAAATCCAACGGGCAGAATCAGAAAAAAAGACGCAAAAAGCGTAGAATAAAAAAAATTTTGGCAAGGTCAGTGATAGTGATACTTATACGGTACAGGGGATACTGCCTATAGGGGAAACTATGCACACATCTTGGTTTTTATAAATATTTATTTATATTTGTTGTATTATTTATATTTTTGATTGTATTTCTTCTTTAAAAATAAGGTTGAGAATTGCACTTTAACAATAGCTGTTAGTGTTAAATAATTTATAGATAACTAACAATTATAAAATATATTAAATCCAAGCGATATATGACTATAAAGAGGCTTTACTATAGCTTTTGCGTATATCGCGAGATTTTTTACTGCCTAAGATAAAGATTCTTTGCGAAAACTAACGCTGTGGTTGATGAAGAATGTGAGAACAAATAAGACTTTATATTAATTTCTCCTTTGCTTACCAAGGTTACTTAGTTTAATTTATTTTAATTAAATATATATCATTTTAATATTGCTTTTCTTTAATTTTCGTTGGGGCGTGTGTTCACTGTAGCTGCCAGCAAAATTTTGACGATTGCCAAGAAATCGCCGCTGTCTTTATAAATTTAATTTAATTGATTTCTTTTTTATGAACTCTCCTCTCCATCTAGGAAATTTTTAAACCTGCACACATATATAAATGTCTGAGATAGTTCCTAAGTTTTTGCCTCAGCTTTTTCCCATTCTTTTATTATATATACATACATATATACATACCGTTTTTTTTTTTAATTTGCATGATTTGTTTTAGAATTTTTCCCTTCTTTTTTTCTCGTTCCCCCCATTTTATAATATATGTATATTTAATTTCTTTTTCATGGTCGCATGTTGCGCACGCTCCTCCAGGGGCGGTTCTCGCACACGCCCACTGATAATAGATGGCGCCATTCGAGAAGGGGGGGCCTACAAGGGAGGCAGACACCATGGGCGGTGTGAAAGGGGGGGCAGTCTGCTGCCACTGATAGTGGCGGGGAAAGTTTCAGTGTAGTTTGCCATTTTGAGAAGCACAACCGCAGATAAGAGGCAACTTGACGTGATGACAATGGCAGGCGAACAGTGGTGGGCTGCCAGGTGTAGAAAAGTGACAGCGGCGTCGGCAAGGGGGGAAAGGGGGCTTAGAGGAGATAATAGCTAGGGATGTAAATAATTATTATAGTTATTATTTATTATATAGCAAATATTTATTTATATTTAGTGAAGTTTACAGGAAAATTTTATTTATCGATATAACCTTTTTGATATAATCGATTCTTAAATATATTTGGTTATCGATCATAATGTTTTGAATATAAAGTAAAGATATGATATGATTTCAATAATAAGATAATATATCGACACTTATCGATATTTATCGACAATAGCAAGAAAAATATGAAATAAGAAATAAGAATAGATAATAAGATAATAAGATAAAATAAATAAATAAGATAAATAAAAAATAAAATAAATAAATAAGATAAAAAATAAGATAATAAGAATATAAGAAATAATAGGAAAAGCTAAAGATATATTGAAATTTATCTATATATATCGACAAAAATATATAAAGCTCATATTTTTACAATAAATTTAAATTTTTACTTAATAATTTTAGTAAATAACTAAGAACAATATTTTTGTAAATATAATAAAATATGCTTATTCGACATTTATCGACATATTGAATATCAATAAATTAATGAAGACCACATTTTAAATATAAATGTAAATATTGACATTATGTTATAAGTAAATAATTAAGAACAATATAACTGTAACGTTATAGGTTGTCCCATCACTAGAAACAGCTACTTAGACACCCAAGAATCTTTGGGAAAATATATATCTTAAAGATGCGGGAACAATTACCGCGCATGACACCGACAGAATGTCGCTTTACAATACAAAGATGTCAACGATCTGAGTTATTTATACCTATGCCACGATTGATGTGCGCCAAATAAATCAATAATAGTTGTGGTAGTAAAACCGAACAGGCCAAATAAATGTAAAAACAATGGTGAAAGAGTGGATGGAACCATTAAAAAAGATATAAATAAACAATAACCTTGAAAGACGAAGATCTCGATGCCCTAAAAGGGGCTAAATTTATATCAATAATAAATCAATAAATACATACAATATTTATATATATTTTACCTCAAAATATTTATTTATTCAACTAATTTTTTTTCTAATTCCATTTGTTTATATAATTTTTAATAGTGGCTTTACCCCCTATATAGGGTGTGGGAAATCGAGCGAACAAATCGAATCATGTTGCCCAATTAGATGAGGAGCTGACAGCAATGATGAAACAATGTACACAATCTATAAATCTATTTGGGCCTGTATATATATATTTATGTATATATTTGTATACATATGCATATATATAAAGGAGGGGTAGCCGTGATAAATGGATCGATGTACAGAGATCGACTTGCCATCAACAAATTGTGTTCAGTTATTGTAGATCACATTAAGTAATTGTTATTTCATTCAAATTGAATCTTTTACACACAATCGATTATGATATGTCCAATCAGAGGTAATCGATTTATTAACGATATTTTATTTTGATATCGATATCTAAAAATGTTTAATAATCGAATAATTATAAAAGCCTTTAATCTTTGTTGGAAAATATGCAAGTTGATTAATATTTATATGTAAATCTTCTTAGAAAACATGCAAAAATTAATTATTATCAAGTGCCTTATTTAAATTATAATTCTAAAACAATAGTTTTATCATTCTTCTTAAATATTAACATAATTAGACAAAGTATTAGGTATTACTAGATATTTAAATATAAATATAAAAAATCCCAAAGGTGAAGAGTTTCGATTCCTCTAGCTTTCCTTCATATTTTTTTTTTTGTATCGGACCCATCGGATCGTTTGGCTGATAAATCAACTTGTTGGCTTTGGGCCAAGAGCAGAGTTTCGGCCACGCAGGCAATTAGCCAGAGTGTCATATGCAGCGGGTTAACTTGGCAATTAACCGGACATCGGACATCGGATCGGAACAGAAAGCAGTTAGCGGGCGGAAGTCGTTCAATATGCGTGGGCCGTGGTTCTGGAATATATATATATATATATTTTTTTTTTTTTTTGGCCCGTCCATCGGCGCGTGTCCATTGCGTAGGTATTAACGCATGAAATTGGCCACCTTTGATGGTGGCTCTAACCATCCGAACCGAGCCCGAAGCCCTCACTCGAGCCGCGAACAATGCTCGAAGATTAAAAACTCTTTAGGATAATTTGACCAGTCACAGGTGTCTTTCCTGCTCCTCCTACCTTTTTTTTTGTATTTTGTTTTGTTGGTTTTTTTTTTTAATTTGTGGCTGGTCTAATTGATTGAGTTGTTGCATAGGTAATGCAAATATAATTACAGGATATATGTACGTACAGTCGTTAACAGGTAGGTGAAATGTTCGTTTAAACCAACTCTTAAATGGTAAATAAGTGAAGAAGAGACAATTCAATATTTTAAAATACTCCATATAATTAGGAAGTCATTTGCTGCAGTTAGATTTAATATATATTTCGTCTTGAATAATATTAAATATATTTTAAATCAATTATCTCACTTATTGCCATATAAAGTGCATTACGGAACCATTTAACAAGGCCATCTTTCACTTAAGTTAAGTTACTGTTGTTGGCCAAGTTAAGAACGCAGTTTGTTAGGACCAGCAAACTGCGTTGTTTATTTTTCTTTATTTGAGTTGCAAATTTTCCACTATATAGTGGATCCGATGCGAATTTCGCATTATATTCTCTAGTTCCACCTGTTCATGATGTTTGTGGTCAACAAAATGCGACGCACTTTCCATACAACAACACCAATAATAATACATAATAAAAAATATAACAAAAAAAAAAAAAAAAAACTATAGCTATAGCCTTGAGTTGGCCGACTATAAGTTGGCGATAAGTTCGCATATACTTATACTATATACCTAAACTGATACGCAATCAATGGCGCAGCAGTTCTTTCACACTCGATTTTCTGGGTGAGAGTGGTCCAACCAGATCCGATCCACTAAACCCACTAATTTGCCAAGCAAAGTCAATCTCTGAGATATCAGGAACTTTGATTTTGATCGTCTTTGTAGAAGGTTAAGACCGTGTTGGTTAAAACAACTTTCTCTGGGCCCCTAAGTGAGTCGCAGTTGATTACAAGTCGTAAATGGTTAATGGAAAAAGCCAGTTTATATTCCTGTAATCATAAAATAATAGTTTTAATAACATTCTAAAAAGATCGATTTAAATAAAAATTAATACAAAAATTGAAGCACCTTCATTGGGATCAATGCTCTCTTTTTTTATTCAAATTGAAAATGATGTCAAATGTCAAATTCCTCACTTTTTTTCCTGACTTTACCTATAATTTCGTACTCCATTTTCGCACCTGTTTCCAGGTGAGGTGAGCCACTTGTTGGCATGTTAACAGCATTCCCCAACTCAGATCAACAACGCCCCTAGAGCTACGCTAAAAGAAAAGTATCTATTTGAAGGGAATAACAAACTAAATCTAAATATATTTTATTGTGCAATTGTGTATTATTTAGCTGTTATAATCAATACTAATTATCTTATATTAGCTCGCATTTATTTGTATTTATTGTGAGTTTTTTTTTCGGTGCACTTGTAAGTCGGCTGAGCGCCAGTAATAGCAATTTACTCGTAACTGTCCGTCCATTCATAGAAGTTTCGCTAAAGCCAAACACGTATGTCTGTGTATATATGGCCGGGCATTTCCGATATCCGATCCAGTTGGCAACAACTTAACTTAACAACAATAACAACAGCAAAAAAAAAAATAAAAACTCCAGATCGATCTTATGCAATCTCTCGGGTATTTCAGGCATTCATCTCCTCGTGTTTTTTTTTTTTTGTAGCGATACATATTAGTTTTCCGCCTACAAAAAGTTTCGGTTTTTTTTTCGCTGCTGGAATTCTGAGCCGCGAAATTTGCATTTGCCAAACGTGTTAAAAATAAGAATCAGTCAGCTGTCGTTGGCATTATGCAAATCGCTCTCAGCCGCTGAATTAGTTGAGGTAGTACAGGTGTCCGGGGGTTCGCAATAATAAAGGTAGCGAGGGAAAAAACCCTCTGGAAAGAGTCCGCGGCAGAATTCCCCTCAAGATTTCGCTGGCTGGTGTTGCTAGGCTCAACACCATGGAAATTTACATCCTATAGCTGATGAATTAATTAATTATGTTTCAAATTAATGATCTCGTAGGTCTGCCATTAATTTAAATACGATATAATATTAGGTTGGAGTTTATTTACTCACATACGCAATGCTGGGTTTCCTGTGATATTGTATCTATTGCCTTATTATTTAAGTTATACCATAAAGCGTTAATATTATTATTTATTCACATTAAGAGTAAGTCTAGTACATTCTTTTAACAATGTATAAATTGAAATAAGTTTAATAAATGAAATCATGTAGAAAATGTGAAGTAAATGTGTTTTGAATGATGTTTTTCCTCAGATATTGTCATAAATATAAACGGATAACATGTAATATATAGTTTGTATTAATATTTAATCAGTTCCATGAATAATAATTGTAAAATTAACTAAAACATGTAGGAAAATGCTGAAAAATAAGCCTTAACAGCGCCTCTCTCTCAGATATTGTATCTACTGATACTTTCTAATAAACGATTTCAGTAAATATTTATTTACTATTATTATTTACTTGGTGCCTTAATATAAACTTAATTTGAATAACAATATTTATAAAAGGCAGTGTGGAAAATGCTGGAAAATAAGCTTTTCCTGCAACTCTATTACATTCTTCATTGACTACGTTTTCAAAGCTCAAACTCACAGCCAGAATTCTGTTTTTTTTTGTAATATTTTTTTTGGGGGACGCCCACATTCACTTTCGGGAAGAGTCTGCCGTGTGCGCTCAGATATACAACTTCTCCTATATATTATTATACTATAGTATGGTGATTCGACGCTGCTGTGGGTGCTGTCATCCGCACACGGATACTCACTGTGGCGGCTTTGTGGGGGCAAACAATTTGGCACCAACTACCATACACACACACCAGGCGATAAAAAGACGCGGAA
Organism: Drosophila kanapiae; assembly: GCA_008042475.1. Classification (NCBI taxonomy): domain Eukaryota; kingdom Metazoa; phylum Arthropoda; class Insecta; order Diptera; family Drosophilidae; genus Drosophila; species Drosophila kanapiae. Next base: position 90,070 of record VNJM01000686.1, on the reverse strand, counting down.
CGGAGCGGAGCGGAAAGGCCAAAAAGCCGCGGAATCGTGGCCAAAAGCGGCCTCAAGTTGTTGGCCATTTTCAGGTGGGCTCACACACACACACACACACACTGATCGAACATGACTTCGGTGGGGGGGCCAATGTACGTACGATTTGACCACGCATTTAGCCGTGTCTGCGACTACGTCACGTGCGCCGCATTTCAATATTCGCCATCGGATCGGCAGCATAAGTACAACCACAAAAGCCGCTCAAAGACAGCAGTAAAAAAATCAAGCAGATATCTTAAGAATTTAAGAGTAGAGAATATATTATAAACCAAGAAATTCTGCACAAGCAAATCGATATATTTCGATATAATCGATATATTTATTGGTTTATTTTGGACCTGTTTGATATTAACTACATAAGTAATTGCAAAGAAAAACTTTCTTTAGATTTAATTAGCTCAAGAAATATATATATATATTTGCCACCAAATCGCATTTGATTTACCTAAATTATTTATTTCCCCTGCACACCATAAATAATAAAAGCAAACCAAAATAGAAGCCACTGTTAAACAAAGCTGAAATATTGAAATAGAATAGCGTTAAATCAAATTAAATTGACAAATTGGCCATTGCCGGGCTTCCTATATACAGTGAGGCCTGCCCACAATTTTTTTTATGCTTTCACTGTGGGAAAGTCTATTTAAAATGGGCGCGAAATTTGGATGATGATTCCCCTTTACCGCTCAGCCTCTCTCATGGCTTCCCACACCCACAGAGTTCAGTACACACACGGTCATAATAATAGGTCACATAACTATACTAAATATTAAAGAAATACTGATTAGTTGAAAGCTAAAAAATAGGAAAGCTTGCTAGGCAAAGAAATTACATACAATTTTGATATTAAAATTAATATTTAAGTGTTTTTTTTTATACAATCTTAACTATATTTGCTTGAGATCCAAATAGAACTGAAAAGCCAGACAAACTCGGGAAGCCAAGATCCATAAAAGGAGCGGCGCGTCAAACTTAATGATCCGTATAAGCAGAGGTCGAAAAAGCGACACGCGGACAGCGTAGGTGTTAAGTTTGGGCCTATTCTTTGGCCGATTTTTAATTTTTTGCTGCTGCTGTTGTAATATCTAGAAGAAGGCACCCCCACAGCAATGCTACACAGTGCAAAAAAGTTCTTTAAACTCATTTTAATTTCACAAATAAATGGTGACAAAGAAAACGAATTTTTGTAGCTTGACTTGACATAATAGGTTCCATTACGTCACGTTTTAGATATTATATCTTATTTATATATTAGATATTTAACAGACTTAAAGATATATTTCCCCAATTTGAAATATATTTTGAAAGAAAGCTACTACTACGAATCTTTGCTTTAAAAGTTCTTGCCACAACACTTTTAACTTAATTTGAATATATAAAACCTTATTTTTAATGCTCTGCCCTTTTCCCCTAGTGTACAGCTACAGATATATCTATCTTTATAGAGATATAGATGTGGAGAGTGAGTGCGAAGGGTTGAGGTTGAGTGATTTGAGTTCCAGCTCCCAGTGCCCATAGTTCCAAGAGATCCAAGTTCGAGTTCGTGTGCATGTGGCACGAAACTTGTTGAAGCGTGTTTATGAACATGAATGAATCAAGCTAAATGAATGAATGAATGGTTGAGGCGAGTGAATGAATGAAGCCCACATGCAATCGGTGGCCAGTTGGAATCCAAAACCGAATTAAAGGTCCAAGCCAACCGACAAAAACAAAAAGAGAAACAACCAAAATCAAAGCCAAGACCAACTCCAAACTCCGGCCCCATTCATTGTTCGTGTAATTATGTACACTTTATTTGATGTGTTGTTCTTTGTTTCTTCTTCTTCTTGTTTTTTTTAATATTTTTTATTTTATTTTATTTTTTTATTGTCCCATTGACCTAACCACCCAAGACAAAAGAACATCAAAATCAAAATAAAGAAGAGAAAAGGAAAAAGGCTCAAAAAAACACAAACAAAATCAAACGTCCAAAAATAATGGGTACATATATGCGAAAAATCAGGTGTACAACTCGCCATGTAAAGTCGCAGTCAAAATAGAGAAGAAATTGAAGGAAAATGGCAAGGGAAGGCTGACAACAAAAAATAAATAAAATTATACAAGATCCACACACACGCATTCGTGTGCGTGCGGAAAAAGAAATCAAAACACAAAAGCTTCAAAACAACAAATCAAAATAAGCAGCATATAAATTATAAGCAAAAAAAAAAACAAGAAAAAATTAAATCCAGGACTGGCTTTGCAAATAAAGAAGAAAGATTTGGATACCCTTTTTTTTCGCTTGATAAAGGGGAACTTTAGGGATATCTTAATAATCTTAATCTATCTTTAAACCCCAACTGATCTTCAAGAAAAAACATTCTTTTAATTAGTCAAAGAAACTTGTTAGGATTTTTCTTTGTTTAAAATATAAATTATTACCTAATTTCGTAGGTTAAACAAATTCTATCAAAACTTTAACAAGAAGGTAAACTTAAATCTAAAAAGCCCAAATGATTTTCAGGAAAAGATCTAATTACTCAAACAGAATTGTTGAGTTCTGACTTTATTTTGTTAGGTTAAAAAATTCTAAAAAAATCGTAATACCCTTTTGGAGAGGGTATTATAAAGAAACAAGTTGCCGCCGTTTGTCTTTGGTTGCCAAGAGGCCTCAAAATGGAAATCAAAATAAACGAATCTGGAGAGTGGGTGGGGGCGCGGGGAATTGGGGACTATTGTGGGGCTCGGGCTCTATTCTCCATTTCCATCTCCATCTCTCTCTGGCTTTATTCTCAGATTCGCTGAGATCAATTTACGTAATTTAAAAGCTTCGCTTAGACTTGGGCCTTTGTGGGTTAAGGGGGTTAAGAGTGTTGAAAAGAGGGGCTATGCGTACTATAAGCGATGATTATGATGATTGTGATCATGATGATGATGATGATGATGGGATCATGTGGCATCTCGTGTGTGTGTCTACGCATTGTCACAAGTTGATTTCTCATATTTATGAATGAAATTTGCCTCAGGCAAAGAAATGGCATCTGATGAAATACACAAATGGGCGAGGCACAGATACGGATACTGATACTGAAAAAAAAGAGAGGATCTTAAATGTAGCTTAGCTAGTTGAAAGAGCAAATATTAGGAAAGCAGGAAATCTGTTAATACCTCAAATGTATATTTTATATTAAGGTCAAAGCTAATAAAAACTAATTTAATTAGATTTAAACAATTAAAAATACAAATATTAAAGTTTACTTATTGCTTTGTGTAGGCAAAGATACATTGACCACCCATAGATACAGATACAAGTTCAACCATATGATTTTGTTATAAGTAAAGCAGGAAATCTTTAAAGACTTTAAATCAAGGATGGGCACGAAATCTAAGGAACCGGGCAAACTCAAATCGGGACAGCAGACAGACAAAAAAAGGGACAACCCCCACCACCGCGATCCGGCGCAGTCCAGAAAAAGGTCACTTGTGTGCCCGAATGCAGTACACTGCCAAAAATAAAAAATTTCGCCTTTTAAATTCGGAATTTTCAATTTCTTCAGTCACTTTTCTTTATTTTCCATGGCCTTGTTAGAAGAACGACTAAAGAACAAATCAAATTTTTTTCACTCAGTGCAGGGATCGCGGCTAAATGCGCAATTTGTTTTTTTGTGCGTGGGCGAAGACACTGTATTTGTTGTTGCAGACTCGAGATCGCGAGTCTCGCGACCCTTTTTTGTCTCCTCTTTGACGCCTATTTTCAATAGAATTTGTTGTTGCATTTCTTCATGGTTGACTGGGCACGCGCGACTGTCGTCTTGTGCGACATGCTGGCGCCATCGAACAAAATTCTACCTGCGGACCAAACTGGGCAAACTGGGCAAAAAGAGCCACTGCGTGCCCTTCGTTGCTTTAAATAGTACTTAAGTAAAAAGTAAAAGCGAATAAACTCCAATTTAACAAGATTAAAAACATTAATTAAAAATACTCTTCGATTACATATATAAATATTAAAGTGTACTAGCTAAAGATACATTGCTCACCCATAGATACAGCTACAAGTTCAACCATATGATTCAGTTATTGTTGGCTCGATTATTCCATTTTGATGGAATGCCAAGCGCACATACTTTGCCAATTATTCATTTCGCCCACTAGAACAGAAATCGATTTTAAATTAGTTCAGCGATCAAAACTATTCTCCCCAAAAAAAAAATATACATTTATATATATGTATCTTGCAAATGAAGTGTGAATGAAATCTAGAAATTTGCTATTTGAGGTTGATTTACCTATGGCGTAGCGTGAAAATGTTGGGAATTGTTTTAAAAACTTATTTAGCGATGCATTTAACTGCGGAAATATTTATTTGTACGGATATATAGTATATCTTAAACTACTTTATCGATCATTTTATATATGTTCACAATTAACTGTGAGCGACTTACAGCTGTGCGATGACCCACAAATATAAATTTCTTGATTCCCCCAGTGATCTCTTTTAATTTATGTAAAAAAGAAATGAGAAATATGAAAGATGAAAAAACCCAGACCGAGATGAGATCACAGATGATTGATCATCATTAGCAGCCAAGACAAAGAGATCGTAATGTGCCATATATGTATATACATAAAATCCATGACAATATAAGTGGAAAAGCACTTAATAAATTAAAAAAACAACAAGAAAATAATAATATAAAGCAATGGATTCGATTTAATTTGTTATAAACTGCAAAGATAGTTATTAATATTAAAAACTTGTAAATGTACGAGTGTCATAACGTTGTATCTTTAATGTTAACTGGTAGTTATAGTAAATATAACTTTTATAGAACCTGGAAGACACCTCCTTTAAAGACATTTAACAGGATATAACAGATATAAGCATAGAAAGTTTATTTGACATTCGATTGTGTCAACTTATATGTTTATAAGTGTCATAACAATTTATTTCAAATGTTAACTGGTAGTTATAGAAAATATATCTAGTGTAGAATTGAAAGATACTTTCTTCGGAGCCATATAAACAGGATATAACAGAATCAATAGAAATCATATATAAATACTTATCTATAGTCTTAGGCAAGAGATCATATATAAATACTTATCTATAGTATATAAACCGAAGCCGATCCGTGAAGTTGAGAAGAATTTACGTGTAGAATCGCACAGAAGATAGGCAGCTAAACGATTCCGATGGCGATGGCGTAATAGATCGACGGGTGGCTAACTATATATATTGGGTTGGATAGGAAGGTGGTCTAAGGGGCCGAACAAGGGGTTAGTGGGGGCGTACCGCCCGAGTCGCGGTTGCGTAAGCGTTTCTCCGCTCCACTCTGTGTGTGTGTGTGTGTGTGTGTGTGTTTGTGTGTGTAATAAGAGTAATTTATATGTACATTCGTACGCCTGTATTACCATATAATTAGATACTCGAGAGTTTCTTGACACCGAGAAACTTTCGGTGTGCGTTCGATGTGTGGCGAGCGTGTTACCTCGATGGCGAATTCCGATTCCGATTCGAGCCCCGAAATTGTATCGAACAGTTTATCAGCTCTATTAACAGATCTCTCAAGTGCTCAAGCTTGTTTCGGGGCCTGACAACGAGAAACAAATAAAACAAAAAAACGAAAAAAAATAATGAAAAAATGCGTAAAAAAACGAGATACTCGTGCGAGTACACGGAGCTCGGAGCTTTGTTCAAGTGGTGGCCAAAAAGTAGTCTCAGCGAACCTCTCCCCGCTGGCCGTTGTCGAATACCTCATCCCCTGGATGCGATTCTTGGAAACCCCCAAAAACAAAAATACCCGAAAAGTCAACTGAGAAGGTTTTGGTATAGACATTTAAATGTTTATACATATTTATTGTATTTACAAATATGTATATATGCTGAGAACAGACCAATTAAACGCGGGAAACTTAAGGAAATTCAGTCATAAAGGGTCTTTGATATATATTAAAATTAAGCTAACGAAACTACCTTAAATGTATGAACATAATTGGGATACAACTTACATTTATAGTTAGTGTATAAAATACCTATTCCATGTCGAAGTCCTTGGTGCTACAAAGGAAGTACATTAAATCTGAAACCAAAAAAAATTTATTGCATACTTTTAGGTATCTTTTAAGGAGATTTAAAACATCTTCTGATTTCTGTTCCACCATCAAATATTAATTTTATTTAATTTAAAAACTACAAAGCCTATATAAAAGCAAATATAATAAAGGAATATAATATTAAAAGATTAAATCGAAGTTAACTTTAAGCAACTTTTTAAGAACATTAGAATGGTTGGTAAGGATCAAATGGTTCTTACTTATAATTAGGAAAAGATTCTAAAATGTGCTCACCAGGTAGAAACATAATTAATTGAATTTGTCAAATCCCTATAAATTCGCGATAAATTCCGAAATCTTTTGGAACGTAATCTAATAACCGAAATCGCAAAAACCAATCGAAGCTTAAAGTTTAATTGATCGGAAATCTTGTTCGCTTCTCTAATTTCCCCGAAAAAAATAAACCACAAATATTTTATTTTATTAAAAAAAAAAACAACAACAAATGTGCGTAAAGTTGCAAAAGAAACAGCGAAGGGGATGGCAGTCAAGTACATACATCAGTTTGGTTCTTTATTTATTTATTTATATATATAAAGACATATATATATATATATATATTTGTGTTTTTTTTTTTTGGCTTTTTAGGCTTTTTTCTTGGTTTGGCTGGCGGGCGGGGGCACAATGGGAATGGGGCAAAAATTTGCCAGAAAGGGAAAACCTGAAATGACTACGGCAAAAAATAAAAACAAAACAAAAATACAAATACACGAAGTAAGGGAAAAAGAAGCAGCAGCAGCAGCAGCAGCAGCAGCCGTAAGCAAAGAAACACGAACAAAATGCGAGGCGAAATACAACAAAAAAATCTCATATTATTTTGGCCTTCAAAAATTTTTGGCGGGCAATGAACCAACAACAACCGACAGAGACAGAGTGAGAGAAAGAGCTCACACAGAGACGCTGGAAGAAAGGGACGGGCCGATCTGGGGGGAGGCCAGCAGCAGCAGCTTACACACGCACTTAGGCGAAGGGGTGTGCGTGTTGTGCACAGCAAAAAATAAATAGGAATAGTTTTATTTATTTATTTAAAAAAAAAAATGGAATTTGTTGTTTTATGTTAAAGCTTTTAAAACAATCAATTATGTAATAGTAAATAATAAAAATAAGTTTTAATAGTATTTGGGTTTACGTGTCTATGCTCTTGATCAGAATCACCAGCCGAGTTGATTTAGCCATGTCCGTTTGTCCGCTGGTCAGTCTGTCCTTTTGTGCGTCTGTCCTTCTGTCCGTCTGTCCTTCTGTCCGTCTGTCCTTATGTCCGCTAGTCCGTCTGTATAAAGCACAAGATTTCAGAGACGATAAGCGATAATGCTGGCAAGTTTTGTGATAACATTCATATTGTTTGTATCTAAATATCGTGAAAAATGTATAACACTAAAGAAGTTATTATTATCCTTGCTATCTCTATCTCGTTCGCACTTCCACTCACTTTAGTCAAGTTTTGAACCGTGGTTTTAAGCTGAGAAGATCTCAAATGAAACTTTTTGATTATTTCTCATACATTGTCAGGATATTTGCACCTTTTTATACTCGTTTTAATATTTTAAAACACATATGTAACAATATAACAGATTATTAGAAATACAATTTGGAAGAAACAAAAAAAACACATTAGCTTCTCTCAGTGTGGTTAAAACTCCCGTGACTGCAGGTCCTCTGGAAGTCGCTCCCCTCTTCGAGCAGCCACCAAAAACGTAGCTCCAGCGTTGCTTCCAAGCCCCCCAACCCCCTCTAACACAAGTCGCCCCCCTTTAAGGTCTGGCCCCCTACCCGCTACGCCACTGAACAACGCATTGCGTGCAGACTTTCAAGTAGACAATAACAACACACAAGGGGAGTAAGAAGCGGAGAAAATGCGAGAGAAAGAAAGACAGAGAGAGAGTGGGGGAGATGCCGGCCGGCGCCCACCCCGCCCTCATCAGAAACCCAGCAAGCCGCCAACAACCCACCAAGCCCCCATCACAACACACACACACACACACACAATTTGGGCAAACAGTGTCACCACAAAACGGGGAACCACAAATGTTGACACAGCGAATTCTGCAAAAGATAGAAATCCCATATTGCGCAAAAAAAAGGGGGGAAATCAATAAAAGAATAACAAGAATTAAGTCAAATATGTGGTAGAAGCAATTATAAAGCCACAGAAGCTAAAATGCTGTAGATTATATATCTATTCCGAAAGCTTAATTCTTTGTTTTGTTGTTTTTATAAATTTACAAGCTTGTAGGACTTTTTCTGAGCTGCTTTTGAATTACATAAATCGTAACTCGACTATAGTATGTACTAGTGATCCGCACGGGTCTATGTTAAGGGTCAGCTGAATTTCTCTGCCAGACCTCTGCCAGCACAAGCACACTATCAATGTTCGCGGCGACTTCAGCAAAGGGCTTCGAGTACGCTTTCGGTCAATTAATAATATACAAATGTTATATAATATAATGATATAACTTATAACTTCTGCTAAGTTACTGTGGCTCCAATCTCCTAATTCACTGCCCATTCCTGTTTTATAGCAAGAGAAATATCGGTTTTGGTGTGCTACAAATCAGCAGATCTTCGTTTTAATACCCCCTTTTTTAAGTATCCTTCAACCACTGTGCCTCATTGGGTGGGGCTGACAGAGGCAAGGACAAGGACAGATACAGAGACAGAGATGAAGTGGCTGGGGAGTGGGTCTTGAGGTGCATGGAGGAACTTATGCCATAGCCATAAAAGTACAATGTGTGGTAATGAATTGGAGGGGGAAGTGGCGGGGGTGGTGGCGGGTTTTTAGCGGGAGGGTCAGGGGCAGCCAGGATCCCGCAGCAGACAGCAGACAGAAAAGGAGGTGCATTGGGGGGAAAGGATTTGGACAGACGATGGCGGCATCGTTTCACACGGTCATGCTTTACATGGTAAGTAAATTTTGAGTGATGCGCTGGAATGAAAAGAGACTCAATAAGTACACTGCAAACAATGTCGATTAGTCTCCGTTTTTGTAAAAAAAAAATATACAATTTAGTATAAATTAACTTTTCTCTTTTCAATTTAGTGTTCCAAAGAATATTACCAATTACGCGCTGGATAATATATCGAAAAAAATGTACAAACAGAAAAGCTTACATTTATTTTGTTATTAATTAAAATTATATATAAAATTAGGATATTTTTTTATAAGAATCTAAGCTTATCGAATGAGTTTTTCTTGCTTTTGTGGTTATATGTGAAGACTCTAAATGTATGTTGTTTGCTTTTTCTATCTATTAAGCAATTACAAGGTATTTAATATGTTTTAAGTACATCGGTATTTATTCTATAATATTGTATATTTTGAGCTAATTATATCGTACTTGTTCTTGGTTTTTTCATAGTGTATAGTAGGCAGACTGGCAAAAACAACATCATCATCATCGACGGCGTTGTCTACGAGTCCATCGCTCATCGGCGGCTCCACTTCACAAACCGTAAAAATGTTTAACTTGTGTCTAATTTGCGAATACAAAGTGAAGGAACTCTTCCTGCCGTGCATTTAAAACGGCCATTCCAGAATTCCGGATCCGCGACTGCGCGAATCTGCGAGTCTGCGGATCCAAGAAGTCTCCCTCCCAGGGGGGGGCGTGGTGCAAGCCAGCAACCTGTTGCCTCCAGTTAGAGAAGATGAGCAGTCTTGATGGATTCCAGCGCGCCAAAAAAAGAAAGAAAATAAAACAGCCTTTAATGGAGTCATTGAAGCTGCGGCTTTTTGGCACTTCGTTTCGTTTAGCAGCGTTTTTTTTTGGTTTTGTTTGGTTTTTTTTTCCGAAAGAACAAAATAAATAAAAAATATAAATTATCGTCATAGAGTTTACTTGGAGTTTATTTAATGGTTAAAAATATTTAAAACATTTCCTAAGATTGATTCCTGGAAGCTCCCCTCTGGATTAATTCCTAACGAGCCCCAATGATTTGAGGTGGCAAAGTGTTACCCCTGAAATAGTCAGTCAAAATAAAATAAAAAATAAAAATAAAAACCGGGAAAAGATTAAAAAAAAAAGGCTGAAGAAAAAAGAAGAATACAGGAATCATATGAAAGTCGAGGCACGCTCTGCTGGGCAGATGAACTTAAAATTCCGTTTACGTTTTGCTTGCTTAATAGGATTCCCTTTTTATTTCTCATTCCTTCACTCTTCTTATTTTTTATTTTTGATTTTATTTTCGTGCGCCTTATTCTTAAACCGAATAACTTCGAAGGGGCGCTGTGATCATTCCAAGCTCAAACTGTGAACCCAACTCAAAAGTTATCTCCTTTGAGGTTTACCTAAAAATTATAAGGAATTTTTCTAGCAAAAGCTTTGTATTGTTTTTTTTCGGAAATTACTTGGGAAATATTTCTTTTTAACTTTAAGCTGGCTTACCAGGCGCAAAAGGAAGCATCTCCAAGATACAGATAATAATCAAGTACTGATTGCATGTTAACAAAAATTTCAGCTGACTTTATTTATGGCTTGAAATGCAAACAATTTATTAATTACAAATCTTGGAAGTACAAAATATTGAAGATTTTAATTGTGGCCACAATACGGCTTAAGTCGCTGACCAAAAAAAATGGTGCAACATTTAAATGGCAATCACGTAAATGACTGTTCATCGAGTCACTGAATGTCAAGTATAATTTTCCCATGTCCCCGAATCGAATAAAGCGAAATAATTGCCGATCTTTGTTATACATATACATATATATATATATATATATATCTTTTAACCAGCGCCTATCTTCTTTTAGGTTTACTCTGTTTCTTTTTGTCTTCGTTTTTTTTTTCTTTTGGCAATCTTGTGAGTCGCCAAAAGTCTTTATCAGAGACGCGGAGAATTCAAAGGCAGCGACATGAAGAAAAAAAAAAGTAGAGGAAACTCAAATCAAATGGGCAATTAATCAATCAAAATGAGAAACTACTCGTACAACTGCGAACTTTGGAACAATTGTCACTTGATTCAATGGCCGAAATGCGAGAAATGCCAATATATGGCCAAAATCGCGCCGATTCGCTGCGGATCGATCGAACTTAGGCCCAACAATTAGTTGGCAATTGTGAGAGCCTGTTGGGCCAGGCCAGCGAAAAAGTATTATTTCTTTGATTGCCAACTGTGGCGAATGCGATATTTGGTGGCATTTTATTATTATATTTTTTTTTTTGTGGCTGCTCTCGATCCGAGTCTATCGATCTCGATCTTGGTTTTATAGCGATTTGTCTGATCAGCATCGGACTCAGCTGTTGCCAGGCCAACTTAACGGGCCGATTATTAGGCAAATTAAGGAATGTCAACGCATACGATTTGCATATTCACCGCAACAGGTTCAGTTTTGGCTCCGGCTCCGCCGATTTGCTCTTCTGTCGGCACAACTCCATTGAACTCGATTTCTTGGACTGTTCCAATATATACATAAGAGTATATATACAATTTAATATCACAAAACATAGAAAATAAATAAAAGAAATATCGTCAAACATTCGGTGTTCGTGACTTCGGTGGGGATCCCTTTATCGGGCACGATTCGCATTAAAACGATTACATTCAAATCACAGCCTCAGAGTTGTTTAACACTTAATTAAACTATTATGGTTATGGATTTTGATTATAATTTATATACGACATAATTTATGAGCCATTTCGTTTGCTTTTTCTTTATAATTTAACACGATCTAATGATTTTTTTGGCTCTTAATTGTATCCCTCAGGTCTGACAGTTTTTGTTAATGTAAATTCAAATTGCGCAAGATTATTTATAATAAAATGTAGTTAATTGTAGAAAATTTGGGTAAGTTACAAAAAAATCAAAAGATATAAACAAGCATTATAGATTAGAAAAGCATTACAAATTAGAGAATTACAAATTTAGAGTCTCTTAACTAGAGGTTGCTTTTTTACTAATCAGACTTCTTTCTCTAGTTTATGAATATTTACGAAATTGATAAGAAAAAAAAATGTAATAATTCATTTGCCACTTTTATAAGTATTTGTGTTTAATTTTTTGTAATTTTATTTATATATATATGTATATTAAAAAGATTAGAAGAACCTGTGCCAAGTTTTTCCTACCTTACTTTTACAAATTTATTAGAAAATTAATCTATCCTTTTTCCTGACAGGATAAGATATTATATTATATAATTCCTCGTAAGATATTAACTTATTTAAGTCAAAAGTGTACTAGGCAGTAAAAGATTTATTTTTTACATTATAAAGTATATAAATATATTTTTTTCAATACCCTGCGATGATATAAATTGAAAATGATCGGAAAAACTGTTCCCAAGCATGAATCCAGCCTAAAAAGAAAGAAAAGAATATATATTAAATCATATTGTGTACAAGCTTGCTTTCTTAACATAATTAATAAACAATTTACTGATAAATCATTTATACAAATAGTTTATAAAAAATATATATAATTCATTAAAAAAAGAGTTCAGTTCGTGAGCCTTCTGCTCGTGTCACGCTGTCATCGCCAGTCCAGTCTTCATTTTTCTTCTTCTGCAAATTTGTTTGAGGATAAAATCTAAAGTCGAGTCGGCCGGATTAGATTGAGATTTCATTAATTAGTCGATGTGTTTGAATGGCTGTCTCTGCGATGTCGCCTGATATACTCACTCAGTGTTGTGCCGGTTGCCAGGGGGCTGTTCGGCTTTTCGATTTGAATTCTCACTTTGGGGGAAGCTCGATCCACCTGCCGTTGCCGGACTCTGACTGGATCACCATACTATATCTATATCTTTATCTGTATCTGTATCTGTATTTGTATCTGTATCTTTACCGCCCCGTGGCGCGCGTTGTCAAATCAATGCCATTTCAAACATTTCGTATGCAAATGAATCGTTTGAGGCGTCGCATAAATTATGAGCATAAAAATGCCAACTACATACGAGAGGAGCGGAAAAAGATTTCAAATAATATTATAACTTGGTCGCAAAGCAGCAGCACGTGCGGCTCGAAAACGGGTTTATATTTCCTTTTTTTTTTATTTATTTACTTATTTCTTTTATTTATATTTTTTGCTGGCGGCTTGATTTGGACCGCCGGGGAAATGGGCATTTTGCGTAGGCCAAGAAGAAGTTACCACAGGAGATATATGTGCGAACTGTTGCCACAATTCCCATAAAATCCAGTAAACAAGCCGCACGGAAAGGAGAGCGGCCAGGGCGGTGATAAAAACGTCTCCAAGAATTTGAAAAATGTTGTGCCAACGAAGCTCCAAATATACTCTTGGTTTCACCAAGCTTAGAAGTATTTTTTTTTAATTTAATTTAGTTTGTAATTTATTACAAGTCTATTAAAAAAAATGGTTAATATTTTGTAACCTTAAAAAATACCAATAAAATCCAATTTAAAAGCTATCATTACCATTCTTTTTTTGTGCGAAATATCAATATTCAGGCTCAAAGGTGAAACTCCTTTTGAAGAGTATCGAAAAAGGGTCGGACGGCAGACCTCGAAAATCGGACTTAAAAGCCTTTCAGTCGCGGCGGCATAGTCGCCGTTCAGTTCAAAAGGAAACGCCAGAAAGATATGCGAGGAGTTCTGTCTTCTTTTCTTTTTTTTTCATTTTATTTTTGTTTTTGGGAGCTTTTGCTTTTTAGGGCAACAAGATTTCATTTCATTTTAACTGGAATCAAATTACGAAACCGACGACAATCATGCAGAGGATGATGATGAGGGCTATAGAAGAGAGTCCCGGAAAAAATTGTGAATGGAGCGCGGAGACCGCATAAAACTGGAGGAGTAACTGACTTTAGAATTGGCGCGGAAAAACCTAAAGAAAGCGGGAGATAAAATGGTTTTAAAGAAGTATTTAAAATAACTATGAATTTATAATGTTTAACACTCAAAACGTTATAGAATATTTCAGAGATTTGGAAAGTAATGCTATTGCTAAGAAAATACTTCAAATTAATAGATTAAAAATAATAAATATTCAAATTAATATAGAAATAAAGTTAATGTAGTTTCGGGAATTAGTTTACGGATTATTTATGTGGCCCACAATCCTGAGCAACCCGAAAAATGCGAAATACATATTCAACTTTCGGGCTAAACAAAGCGATACGATTTTTTATTCGCGCTCTTCTTCAATGCAAAGTGCTCTTCATTCACAGAACTCCAAACTCCAAGTTGCCTTTATTTCATGTATTTTTATTTTTTGCCTTTTTTTTCGGTGCCCTTTATGGCTGTCCACTTCAGTTTTTAGCCCCGAACGATCGTTCCTTCAGAAACACACTCTCTCTCTCCGCTCGTTTCTCACCTTAACGTCTTCGTATTACTTAGCAAATTAATAACCATAAAAATCTTAATGCCCAGCGCTAAAGAAACGAAGTCTTTAGCTTGCCTGTTGAATTTCTTATGAAAAACGTTTCGCGAAACTCACAAAAAAATTAAGAAAAAGAAATACTGAACCTACAACTGAGTAGGTTGGTAAAAAAAAAAAATACAACGAAAAGACGTACAAGAACAATTTCAAAATACAGAGGATACTCCAAAAAGAATATTTAAACTTAGGAAAACGAACTTGTTTCGATTAACATTGTTGCATTTTGATGAAATCGATTTAAAGATCGATAAGTAATTGTATCGCAAACCTTTATTTCGCAACTAAATGAAGCTCAACAAATGTGCAGTAATAAATAAATTTATTTTCATTTTAAGTTTATTTAGCTTACATTTTCTTAACAAATAAACATTAAATTACATTGTTTTCTAAAAATAAAGACACCCTAATATATATACATTTTATATCGACTTAAAAATCGATAATGAATTGTATCGAAACGCGATTCTTCAGAGCCAAATGGAGACTACATCTTTTATCGATGATTAAGGAGATATTGCAATATATTTAAATATTCTTTGCTTGCGATTTTGAATGCCGTTTATTTTAAATTATAATTTGTATCTGTGTTCTCCAAAACTGTCCCATCGAGGGCCTACTGTACAAACAGGAAAACAGGCAGAAGACACGAAAGCAGACGAAGAAGATTAACAGAAGTGCCGCCATTTAAATTTATTTACTTACGAGTGTGAACTTTATGCCCGTGGCGTTCGCCTTCCCCTTAACCCCCAGAGACCCCTTAACCCCTCCCCACAGTGGGCCATTCTTAACCCTTTTTTTTTGTAAAGTAAAGATCGGACGCCACCGTTGTCAATGCCAAAATGTGTGACGGTCGCCAGAGATCCCAAAACTCGATCTTAGTTCGCTTCCTGCCCCAAAAAAAAAAAACAAAACAAAATAATAATAATACAAAGAGGAAAAAGATATGCGAGCTGTGCAACCTTTTTTGTTTCTCACATGATCAGCGAAATAATGCGGCCTAGGTAGATCTCATTATGGGTTACCAAGAAATACTCGTCTTTTTTTTTTGTTTTCTGTGTGTGTGTGTTTTTTTTAAGCTAATAGAAACTTTCACTTTGCGAAAATTAACAGAGCAACAAACAGAGGTAGAAAAAGGGTTGGGTTTGGCCAAAACAATGAGGGATACAACATTTCACAGGGTTCTTCTGAGAGCGAGTCCCTGGAATTCGTACTTGGGAATTTTAAGTGCACTCCCTGCAAAAACAATGCCCGCTTGATGTTATTATAGTTGTAGGGAATGTTTAGTATGCATAAATATTTGTATATTTTGAATTTGTTAATATTTATTATAGTTTTTGTTTAAAATGCATTTATCATGATTATTTTTTTTTAATATATTCCCAGACTCGACTCTGTCTCTTTTAGCATCTCTAAGCCATCTCGAGGCCTATTTGAAGTCATTAAGATCAATCTAATGGTGGACCAAAGTGGGTTAATCCACACAGAGACACAAATCAACCTTAAGTGGCTTTCAGCACGAAGTCTCTCTAATTAAATTCTGAACGCAAATAACTTTCAATTTCCTTCGGGCCAAATTGGTAAAAAGCTGAACACGTCGGGAGAGGGGAAAGAAACAATTTGATAATGTGTACAAACATGAGCAAACATCGAACCACACACCGTCCATATAATTATGTATTAGGTTTTGCTTGTCGCCGATATGAAATACATAAATAATTAAGCCAAAGCGTAGAACTCGAGGCGAAAAAGTCGGGCCTTAAATTCGGGCCCTTCATTGTCAACCCGCTGCTGTCGTCTGATTAGCCCCATATGTATATATATATATACAAATAAAAAAAAACCTGACAAATCAAGTTGGCTCACATTCCTCCAGTCGCAGCAAATTCATCGCATAAAACAAAATTAAATTCAAAAGCCATAAAAAAGTCTTTTATACGCACTGTGCTTGGCTTGGCTTGGCCTGGCCTGGCGATTGTGACTTCCCCTTTCGATTTTGGCCATGTTCGTTACCAAACAGCGATCCCGAACCCGCCGATCCAACTCCCCGGGCTTTCAGATCGCATATACCATATAGTGTGTGTGAGTGTGTGCGAGAGTCGAGTATGTAAATGGGTGTTTTAAATATTTATAAAATTTAATTGCGTTTGTTATGCGAATTTGCTGCCGACTGCCGGCCGATTGCCGATTGCTGACTGGGCTACCTCAAACACGCACATTCTTTCCATATTCACACTTTGTCTCAGCCAACACAACAGGCGACAAAACTAGTTAAAGCGATCTGTATTTATTTTATTTATTTAATTATGAATTGTAATAAAAGTTTAATAATTATAAATACATTATAACAGGAGAAAATAGAAGACAAAGTGCAGCAGGTTTTTTGAAAAGTTTGCTTCGCTTTTCTTAGAGAAGAACCTGTCTTGCTTGTCACGCTTGTTCTTGTGAACTTCGGAATTGCTATAGATAATTTCTATAATAATCAATTCTTTCTCAAACTAAGTATCTAAAAAACTAACTTTCCTTGCTTGTCACATTCTTTTTCAATTCTTTCTCAAACTAATTATCTACAAAATATATTTAAATATGTTTCTTACCAATATTTAAAATTAAACAAAAGCTTATATATAAAAAGGAAACTTTTATTACAAAATTACACCAGCTAATATTGTTTTATTAGTATTATTTGTATTATTATTATATTATTTGTTCCAGTGTTTCTTTTGTCGCCTCTGCCTTAGATCGTTGGACCCCAAATCCGGAGAAATCCCCTCTGTTCCCGAACCGAGGCATAGCAACCCATTCATAGAACAAGCCAATCTACTCAACAAGAAATTTATGTAACTGCGCAGATAAATTGTATTTCTTTTGGCTTTTTTCCCTTTTTATTTTGGCTCTAAGTTCTAAGCGATCCGAACAGCTGAGCAGTGAGCAGACGGGTTCAGAACCAGTAACCAGTACGCAGTTCCATAAGTGCCAGTATATCTATCCCCTTTGCCCTATTCCCTTTGTTAATTTTAAGTGGCACTTTTAATAGTTTTTTGTTTCTCTTAACTTAATTATAATTGTAGTTTTTGCGAAGCATTCTTATCTATTTTATTTCTGCTTTATATAATATATTGTTTTGTGTAACCAAAACAAAATGCTTTTATTATAAATGGAGTTCTAATTATTTTGTTAGGCGAATAATTATGTGAGATGTGGCCTGTTTTTTAAGTTGTATTTCTTGAAATTAAAATATTTTATTACTTGTCGTTGTAATTTATGCAACCCCTAGGCCTGATGGACCTCAACGTTGGGCGATTTATGGCAGAGACCTTTCTAATGATGAATAATCGTGGCCGGGGCCTTTGACAAATCGAACTTTTACGGGAACGCGTGTCTCTCTTCTTATTTATTTATTTATATATTGTGAGAGGGGGGAGATAAATAGGTGTTGGCCCGGGCTATTTGAATTTCAAATGATTTAGGCGAAATTTCAATGGCTTTTCTCTCTATCGACCATGATTGTTGTTCGTCTAATGCCGCTGGCTCTTTTGGCCCGCAGTTTGAATTGGCCATGGAGCTGGGACTGGGATTGGGACTGGGATTGGGATTGGGATTGGGACTGGGAGTGGATGACGCCACCATAGGTTTGCTCTTTTTATATATATTATATGTACACTCATACTATTTATTATTTTGGGCCCGAGTCTGGGGGGGCGTGAACGCCAGACACTCCGGTTAACGTCTCGATATTCACACGCCGCTTAATTGACTTCCATAACTGCGCCGAAGAAATCGTTTTCCAATCATTAGTTTTTGTGTGTTCCTTAACCCATTGTTGCCGCCCATCGATCGGGCTACTCCTCTACCTGTACACTCGAAACAAAACAAAATCAAAGTAATTCCATTTTGAACACACAACTTGGCTTTATTTCTTAAACTAGAAAATGGTTTAAACATTATTTTATTCGTTTATAAAATATTCAAAAATATGAATCGAAATAAATTGGAGTTAATTGGAGTGGGACTTAATTTCTTTCAGTGCAGGTGCACTATCTACTTGGAACTATCGAGACGATGGCAAAAGTGCCAGGTCGCTAATTGTAGCCGGGAAATTAGAGCGGTTCGTCTCTAGGATTTGTGTTAATTTCTGCTCGCCTTACTCGCTTTTATTTTTATTTTACTTTACCTTATTTTATTACAGATACACCTACCCCCCCTCTTCCCACCTGAATGCTACCCTGTTGCTACCTGAAGGTTTTCACTTTGGCCTGGGCGCTGGTTTAGGGTTTTAGGCCGGGCCTGGGCATCGGCTTTGGTGTTGGTCTTGGCTTAGGCTCTTGGTCATTAGGCCGAGTTCACAGATTTGCCGCTGTTTGGACTGTATCCGAAGCTAGATCTGTTTATATATATAAGTATATAGCTGTATCTGTATCTGGCGAATGTATCTGAGCAGCGCTCGCACAATGTTTGCTCAAGCAATTCATTAATCATTGATAATTACATTAAATGTAGGCCTACCTGCGCATGCGTCGCCTAATGAACGCGTCGTTTTCTTGCCAGCCTGTTTTTTTTTTTGTATTTTTTTTTTTGTCAGACAGATAGATAGTTCGCCGGCGTTTAGTTTCTAATTTTTCAACTTGTTGCCAAGCCGGCTTTTAATTGTCCGTGAATTATAGAAACACGGGACATCGGACAGGCCCGGTTTTTCGCCTTTTTCGCTTACACTTTTTTTTTGTTCCAAACTCGGAGCGTGTTTTATTTATATAAATTTAATTTATTTTTTCTTTTTGGCTACGTGCAACTGCCGTATCAAGTGGGAATCTGTTTTGGTTTTGGTCTCGGCCCTTTTTCCGCGAAAAGCGTTTGCAACCAGTCCAAAAGCAAACTTTGGCTTCAGCGATCTCAAGCCCGACGTGAAGGAGGAGGTGTCATCGTGATTAAGAGATTTTTTTTATTTAAATCCTGTAAATAAATAGATATTTGTAGATTTAATGGATATAATGTGCAAACTTAAAAATAAAAATGAAATAATAATTAAATAGTTGCCTCTTGTTCCTCAAAAATATTTCAGCAAGGAAACTCTTTTTGATTTAAAGACATAAACACGAAATATTATTTGTATTTTATTGGGGAATTATTGGAAAATCTTTTCAGCCTTAAAGTAAAGAAGTATTATTATAATTATATAATATATATATTGGAAATTTCTTTCAAATTTCTTTCCTTTGCTTAGCTTAGCTTAATCACAGCGACAGCCACCTGGTGGCAACTATAGTCATTTGCAATTTCCTTAAGCGACTTAACTTGGTGATTAAAACTTGCAAAGAGATCCCGAGATACTTGGCCCGCTTTAGATACTTGTGTGCCTTTGCAGAAATACCGAATATTCAGATACAGATACGGGGTTAGCTATATCGCCACTTGAACCCTGGCCAGACAATAAAGCACTCGAGAAATTAACATGGATTTTGGGACCGGACGGCCGCGCATATCGAGGCCAAATGGGAAAATCCATACGACGGGGGGTTCTTCCACTTGGTATTTTCTGCTGTATTTTTCCTTTTTATTATATGCTTTTTTTTCTTTCTTATTTGGCTGCGACTGTGGGCATGAATCATGGGCTGCGGCTAATGCATTTTCACGAGGCTGGCCAAAAGGAAAAACCTGACGGGGCCAAAAACGCAGACGATGGCGCGGCCAAATGCGTCGACAACGATGTCTTTAAGCAGGTTTTCTTTTTGTTCTTTTTTTTTTTCTTGTGAAGGGGGCTGAGGGGAGGATGGCTCTTTCTAGGGGAAGGGGTGTGGGAGGGGGAAAATGGTGGGGGAGGCCAAGGAAAAATCACTGACAGCGTCGCCGTAGTTTGCCCACCAGATGGCGTCATCGTTGGTAGCGTCAAAGCCACCGGCCGGCTTAGTCAGACTTTCGGACATTGAATCGATATTCGTCGAGGGTATTACCTTAAAGTAAAGGAAGTATATCAGCACTGGCTAAAGGTTAAGAATATTTTGGATAACCACAAAACACCTAGATTTGATAATAGATCTATGGGTATTCTAGAATATATTCAAGGCTATGCTTTTAGAGAGACTTTAAGAATGGAAGAGATATTTGCAGAGGCTGTAAAGGAGTTTTAAAGCTACTGGTATGCCTTTCTTAAGTTCTTTATGATATATACCAGAGATAGGTCTCTAAAGACATATAATATGTTCTTATTTGTAGATTTGCTAAACATTTTCTTTATTAAAAACTAAATAATGCAAACCTATGGCATAGATTGTACACTTTCAATGGACTTTACCTAAAATTACATAAAGTACCGCGGTCAGGGGATTGATTGCTCTAATATATATAATTTAATTTATTATTTTATGTCATTCGGCATTTAGAATGTAGGAAACTAACCTTGTAATGGGTACCTCCCAGATATTGAACCTAGGCGAGACCCACTTGTTCAATGACTCGGTGTGAGTTCACTAAATGTGCGGGGGTAGCCTGCAGTTTGGTTTAAGCCAAATTGCAAAGTCATCGCCGGGCAAATATATATATATATACATACTTCTATATATTTGTATCCGAATAGCTGTGACTGTATCTAAGCGGCTAATTGACTCGCTTTTAATCAACGCAATCTACCACTCGCTGAATCTGTTTTTAGACCAACAAAAAATTAGAGAAATAAAATGCCCAGAAAAATCGGGTACATTGCGAATATTATGACACCAATGTCCATAAGCGAAACCGTCTCTTGAATTGGCGCCATTGCGGTTTTGGCTACCAAAATTATCCATAAGTGGTTGCTCGGTTTTGTATTTGGACAATATTTTGTATTATTTTTTTGTTGTTGTCGTTGTAAATTAACGCTGCAGCCGTGCATTGTGAATAATGCATCAGTTAATTTGTCTGGCTCACCGCTGAGAGCCATTTGACATTTGGCCGAAGGCTCGTAATTGAAATGTTCGGCGAGGAAGTGCCAAAAAGTGGCCCCCGGTGACAGTTCCCCAACACAATCCCCCGAAACACCTCGAAATTGGCCCCCACCTGTAATGGATTTGTTGTTGCGTTGCCAAGGTAGCGAAGGTTTAACAGAGGCCCTTTGATTTTTCCTTAGGCGGTTTTCCTATGCCTTTTAAATTTCCAAGACTGACTTGCTTTAAGGTCTCTGATGTTTTTTTCAAGTCGATTTCCAAAGCAAAATAGAGTCAATTTTAACTCATAAATGGGGTTGCTTAAAAAATCATTAATAGTTTTAAATATTCCGTTGAGTTATTTGAAATTGAAAGAGAACATTTCATTTATTTTTAATTTTACACTTAATGCTCGTACAGTGTTTCTGCAAATAAAAATCTGAAGAAATATTTATTTAATGCCAATCGAAAGAGAAAATCTATGCTAATAAGACACCTTTGCGAATTATTTTTAAGGTAATCGAGTTAAATCTTTATTGGATCATTTAATCAAAACCCATTGACAAATAGCCCCAGAAATCTAGGCAGGCCTTAAATCAAAGCCTGGCCTAGGCTTAGTGGAACGATATCTGGTAGGGCATCGAATTGGCCAACTTGTTTTCCCAGCCCATAAATACGCATCTGAGGCAGTCCATCTTAACGTGTTGGGATCACAGTTTTGTTTCTTTTTTTGGGTCACCTTGTACAGTGCGTATTTTTCTGGGAATGTCCAACACAAGTCCGGACTTGTTGCGATCGATATCTGCCTGGGGTTTGTTCCTCGATGGCTAACAATTTAATTCCCGATGCCTTCTCATTCATAGGCCTGTCTTTTTGCTAAGTTTTTTTGGTTATCTAATTCTTTGCTTTTTTTTTGCTTTTTTGTTTCCACTCTTTTGCGTTGTCGAACATTTTCGAGTTTTTCTAAAATTTTGTTGCTGCGCCGGCAATTAACACAAAAACATTAATTAAGTTACGAACTAATGTCTTTTGGACATCAGTACCCGGCCCTGACAGACAGCCAGACGACATGAATATAAGTCAGCGCACATGTACATACATATGTATGCAAGGGGTTACAGTAAGGACTCTCAAGAAGGTCTTAATTTTACAATTTTTGTCTTCAAATAGAGGGTTTACTAATAATTCTAATATTCATAAGAAATTCTAGTCCCCGAAGCCAAGGTGTTTATTATAACCTTGCAAAAGGGTATTATAATTTTGTTATGTTTTATAATATGTTTGATCAGCATTACCAGCCTAATCGATCTGTTTATACGTCTGTCTTTCCATTTGACTGTCTGTTTGGTTTGTCCGTTTGGTTTGTCCGTCAGTCTTTCCATCTGACTGTCCGTTTGTTTGTCCGTCAGTATTTCCATCTGACTGTCCGTTTGTTTGTCCGTCAGTCTTTCTATATGACTGTCCGTTTGGTTTGTTCGTCAGTATTTCCATCTGACTGTCCATTTGTTTGTCCGTCAGTCTTCCATCTGACTGTCCGTTTGGTTTGTCCGTTTGGTTTGTCCCTTTGTCTGTCCGTCTGTCTGCCCGCCTGACTGTTCGTCTGTCTGTCCGTCATATCATTTAGCTGCCATAGAAATGATCAAGCCAAAATGGCCAAATAAAGCTTTATATATGAATCTTTTCTAATACTATAACAGAAGATTTTAATTGCAAATCGTAATACTATATCATAAAGCTGCTAAATAAACTCTCCTACTAAATTCGCATATTTCGCAAGGGCATAAAAACTTCAAATCCTGATGTTAGCTTTCCTTGCTTGCCTATTAATTTGGGTTTTCATATTTTCTATTAATTTTTTGGCAATATTCTCTATATCGATGCTGGCCTGTAAATGGCTGTGAATGAGTCGGGCTGCAGACAGACACACGAACGATTTGTTTTGGGGCTTGAGGGATGGCGACGATGCCAGTTCCTTCTGGCCGCTAAAACAAATTTAAACATTTCAATGTTGAAATTCGTTATAAATGAATGGACATTGTAACGGGCAGACGCCTCTGGCGTCCAACAACTGCGACTGAAAATGGAAAATGGGGAATACGAAAAGGAAAACGACCACGACAAAGGAGGGGGAAGAGGCAGGCCACACGCGCAACAATTGTCTCGCAAGAAGGCCAAAAAAAAAAGATGAGCAACGGCCAACAAGTGCCTGCCTTCTCCAGACCTAAATTTTAGCTAAATATTAAGCCAAAATTTGTATCATTAACTAACTGCTGTTAACATGGACTTCCTTTTATTTCCACAAGCATTTTCAAGACAATTTTTCTCTACAGCTTTTTTTTTTTTGCACTATCTCTACTTATAAGGTAGCCATTTAGTTGATCATATCCATTCCTTAATGGGAGGCATAGCCACGGGCCTCGGAGCAAGTGGCTGGCCAAACACATAATGATGACCAAGCCATGTCCATGTCATTCCATGTCCAAGGGCCTCGGGCTCATAGGCAGTTCGCTAATTGAGTCGCGACAACTCCTCCTCTACTATTCCAAGCCCCAAAATAACCCCCTTAAAGTATAGAAGAAAAAAAACCTTACATATACCCAGTATGTCCATCCATCCATCGTTGATGGTCCGTGGCCAGTTTGTGAAAATTTGTGTTAACATTTCCGGCCTAAGCTAAGCCGTAGAATCGGCTCGAGCAAACTTTTACTTTTCCGTTTTTTATTTTTTTTGGCTTGTCGTTTCTACAATTTAATTTTTTTTTTGTTTTTGGCAATCCAAAGTCAAACCCTTCATAGGCCTCTGTTGCCAAGCGCAAAAATCTGGCCACCATTAAAGGGCCAGCAAAAAAAATAAACTAAAAATTAATAGAAAAGGCCCAAGTGAAGGCCGGCCTTAACTTAACTGTGCCCTAAACATTTGCCGACACACACGCGCAAAAAAAAAAAAGAAACAGAAACAAAATTTATTACGGAACCGCAGATTTCCAAATAGAGCTAGGCAAAAAAAAAAGAAACTAAAAAACTGAATGGAAAAAAGCGGTTGTTTGACAAGCAAACACGAAAGGAAGCTCGGTCTTGGCAGAAGCGAAGATCGGATGCTCTCGAAGGTAGTTACTTTATTTTCTACCTGTCATAAATTATAAGCTACATAAAGTACAGTTTTTGGCATTAATATATATTGAGAATCGATTGATTTTGAAAGGCTTTCAATACAAAGTCTACTTATATCTAAGATACATTAATGCAGTTCCAAAACAAAGCTCTTTCTTGGAGAACATATTTAGTTATTAATTCGTTTATGAAAATAAAGCAAGTAATTCAATATCAAAATATTTCTCTGAATACATTTAATATAACAAAAATAGACCCCAATTTTAAACAATTAATGCTATTTGTATTTATTATACAAAATTGGTATCCTAAAGCAACAAGTTTGTAATTTATAAATAAGGAGCTACGTTTATTATTATTTATATTTATATTCTTAATTATATATTTATTATTGTTTATATATACTAAAATTTGAGAATAAGAATTTGTCATTTTAAATAAATAAACGTAGAATAAATAAATATACCATAAACCTTTTAAAAACTTAACTTTTGTTAACAATTTGTAACTATAAATGTTAGATATATTTGAGACTGTAAAAATACTTGAAAAATACCTTTTATAATCCCTTTGAGGCTCTTGATAATAAATAAATCTTCTTGGCACTTGCCAAGGGGATTATTTACTACCGAAACTGATACTGGGGATCAGTATCATTGATACCCTCTCCCTCTTCTTTCTCTCCTGCCCTCTGAAAGATGTCATATCTCTCCCCCGAACCCGATCCCGTTTCCATTTCCATTTCCCTTCCTAATTCCCCTCCTTTTTCCCTTCTCCCTGTCATATCACGTGACACAAATCAAATTCACACCGCAGCCGCAAGAAAAAAAAATAAATAAAAATAACAAAATAAATACGAAAAAAATCAGTCCCAAAATGATTTCAATGGGGATCCGAGTACGGGTTCGGTTCCGGGGTGGCCCATGGCAATTGTGCAAATAAACGAACAAGTTTGTCGACTTGATTAACGAGATAATGACCAATGAAGTGCCGACTATTGACCAATATATATATACACCCCGCTGTCCTCTCCCCGATTTCCATTTCACTATTTAACTATCATCATCATCATCATCGTCACGAACATCATGGGCAAATAAAAGTGAGCAGAGGGTCCAAACCGCTGTCAATCATCCACGTCCGATAAGCGACACTCTTGACGGCGGACACACACACACACACACACACACACACACACACCAAATACCGAAAAAAGAGTAAGAAAAAAAAAATAGGAACAAGACAACAGAAAAAAAAATTATTAATCGGCGGTTAGGTTCTACCGAGATTTGAACTCGGATCGCTGGATTCAAAGTCCAGAGTGCTAACCATTACACCATAGAACCAGATGATTGCAGCGTGTCAAAATCGCGGTCAAGAGGGTGGCTAAAGAGACAACAACAGGCCCAAGTGATGGAGCGCAGCTCAGAGAGAGAGAGAGAGAGAGAGAGAGAGAGAGAGAGAGAGAGCGAGAGGAGTAAGCATCTCGGTTCTATAAATAGCCTGCACCCTGCCATCCCCTGCACTCTCGCTCAAGGCCATCGAACGGGGGTGCGTACACTCCCCAAAAAAAGTGGCATTCAAATTATCATTATTCATTTATTATCATACCTATGATATATGATATATTTTTGAAACATATCCACAAAGAGATCAATTTTATATATTTTTTATAGTTATAGTTATAGTAAAAGCCTTACTAATAATATAATAAAATATATATATACATATATAATAAAATTCCTTTTAGTTACATGTTCAAAATGGTTTCAATGCAAATGTTCTCTTATTTGAATTTTTATTACTTATTAAATAACTACATTTGTTGTATTTATTTTGTTCTATTTTCTCTTGCCCTTATTATTATTGTAATAATATTTTCAGCATATCTACATTTAAAATAAAATAGAAACGTATTTAGCTAATAGTTTTCATAAAATTTAAAGCTAATATATACAATTAATACTATGCATTCTCTTAATCTTATACCTTTTTAATTTCCTTCTTTTCTTATTTCTTTTTTTTTAAACAATATTTTCAACAGAACTACAACTATTTTTAGAGGATAACGAACTTACCTAATTTTATAGTTTCCACATTTCCACAAAGTGAAGTTATTTCAAATGTGATCTTAATTGAAATGTTATATTTTGTATTTAACAACTAATATTAATACTTTTACTAATTAGATTATTATTACTACAACTATTTCTTACTAAATTACAACACTCAGATACAACATTTATTCCTATTCTAGGAACTGACAATTTATGGCCTAAAATGGCATTTTAGGCAATAGTTGCTTATACTTATATACTTGGGCCAAATTATTATTATTATTATTATTATTATTATTACAATACAGGTCACAATATGTTTTAAACTTATTTATAATTTTCTTTTATAAATTTCAAACCAAAACTTTGTAAGCTCAAAGATAATTTTAACAAATTGTTAAGGTAAATTTCATTATTTACATTCAATGCTATCACTGTAACTCAATATCCTGAAAACAAACATTTTCGCTTAAGGAACTGCCAAAGGCGAGTGTTGTTTTAAGTGTAGCTGGCACGCAGCTAAACAGATAGAGAGAGAGGGAGAGGCACACAGCTTGTGAGAGAGAGAAATGTGTATAAATGCAGGATGCACGCAGGACCCGTGGGTGTCGTCCAAGGTCCTGCTGTGGGCGGCCCCACGTGGGTGCATTCGGAGTCATCAAGGTTTGCGCAAATGCGTCATAACGCAGCATACCAATTAGGAACAGGTTAAATGTCGGCTGTCTCCTTGAATGATGGATAAGCGGATTAATTAGTGAATAAACAAAGGCTGCCCTCTTGGTCCCAGTGCATTTCGTGGCTAATTAGGTATTAACTTGGCCTTTAGTAAAATTATAGCAACCATTCAACAGCATCAAATGAGGAATTATAATTGGGATTCCATTGACATGACAGACATGAATTTCTCCTTTTTACTGGCAAAAATCTTTATGTTGTCACCTCCAGAGTCAAGAGATATATAACGATAGCCCTTTGTGCTTCAAAGTATCCCCTCTATTATGCTTCAATATTTATTTAGTTCGATCTTGATGACTTCCCTTTTGCGATTTGATAAATACCCCCGATAACCCAGTTCATATTCAAGGTGTGCTCGCTAAGAGGATCTGGGCAAGTAAAAAGTACAACCGAACCACTCAAGGGGGATCCTTGGAGTAGCACGCGAGAGGGAAACCCTTTGTAATACACAAACACACCCTATGTACTTAGGGGTTGAGCGTCGCACCCCGTTTTGCACTTTATCGAGGGACCATTCGGAAAGCGGCAACAGGCTGAGAGACATGTCTGCCCCTGACAAGGGTCAATTATGCGCATCAATTAAACTGTATTCAAACTGAAATTAACAATTATGTCTGGGCTCCTGCATTTGCGTTGTAAGCGAAAGAAAGAATATTATTTAAAAAAAAAGGGAAACTTTTGTTGCCGAGGGGCAGCTTGAGCAAAATCTTACAAGGGTCCTTTGCCGTCTGAAAGCGATCCAGACAATTACAATTAGGGCTGCCTTTTTGGAAAGGGAAAAGGGAAAACAACCATTAATATCGCTTTCAAAATTCTCGAAACGCTTTTACCATCAACAAATGTGGTTTCGTTTCCAGCCTAATCATATCGGAAACGATTTTATAATACGAATTAATATTTATTTTCTATGGAAATTTGCTTGTACCTTTGTGCCCGCATCCGCACAATACAATTACAATTAATGGTTGAAAAATTGAATTGACGTCGCAATAAGACGCGTTTTATTATCATCATCGCCACCACCCTACCGAAAATTAAGGCGGTGAATTATCAAAAGGTCGATTCTAGGGCCGCCGATCTGGTTTACACATCAAATCAGATCCACGAAATCACGGAATTCAGACACGTAACAGTGAAAACATAAAAATTGACAAATCGAAAACGGGTTGCACGCACGCACCTCGGAGGCATGGTATTTACACCTGCGGCCGCCACCTGAGTCTTCGAACTTCACCTGAGTGTGAGCCGAGTTGATGATCATCATAGAGGCCCCTCGGATCGTACGCTTTATGGTCTGTGTCGCCGGGGCCCATGGTCACCCGATGAATTCCTGATTTTGCACGTTCTTTTCCATCCATCTAGGGTAATAAAAATTCTCATCGATATAGACGGGACACATTAGCATTTCAAGTGGGATGGATTGCGTCATGTAAGTGCAATGGAAATGTCGGAAAGTCGGGCCAGCCGTGGGTAGTAACTTATCCAAGTACTTTTCTTTTTACAGAAACTAAAATAATTGTGAGCTTTCGAATTTCAATTGAATATATTATTAGTAAATTTTTTAAAAAATTGTAAAATAACTTTGAAAGTAAATTCAATGAAAAGGTTATATAAATGTTGAAGACACTAAAGTATTCCTTGAATATTTTGTATTCAAAGAAATATATTCATAAAACGATTCCTTGTATTATGAAAGCCTATTAACGGGAAACTGTAGTCTTTTAAAAACACAATCTTAGAAATAGAAATGACGCCAACTTAAACCACATTAAAATAAACAGAGAACCTTTTCGTGGAACAATCGTATTACGAATCACACAGGAACCAAATAATATAGCTAAATATCAGCATATAAATGACGTAAGTATATTAAATCACTAATTTCCCCATTTTTTGTGTACCATTTTCTGTATTTAAAAAGAAATAAGCAGACACTGATTGGCTTCAAAGAATATTCTCGCCATTTATTGCTTTTGAATTCTACGAAAATAGTAGTTGTAGTTCTAGACTATTTCCAAAATGTTTTTATTGTCATCAAAATTATATTTTTGTGACGCGTACAAAAACCCTATTAAAGTCACATAATATTTACCCTTAGCAGGCAAACACTATTGGTAAGTATTAGTCTTTTTTTCCCAACTGCAGTTGGTTGGGGGGCCTATCTGCTTCGATTTCATTTTGAACGATTCGGGGCTGTAAATAAGAAAATGTTTGTGTTTAATTTTCGGAGGGGGAAACTCACTGATAAACGCGACGTCAACTATTTTAAATTTAATTTCATATATTTTATGGCCATTACCATAAACATTGGTGCCACCTTCCGAGCTCGGCTGGGTTGTATTTACACTTCAGATCGAGCCGGGCGATAATTTCTGGGTCCTCAACCCCTCTGCCAGAAGTGGTCAGTTGAGGTTTGTACAGTGGGGCCATCCAAAGATAGAACACTTCAAAGAATGTGGGTTATTTTTTATATTTTTCTATTGATATATCAATAAACCATAAATATAGAAGATTATTTTAAAAAATTAATTAAACAACTAATAGATAGATGAATAAAAGTCACAGAAATCTTGAAAAACATTCATTTTACTTTAGTTTTTTCCATCTCTATCCAATGTGGACTGTGTGATAAATGTAGAAGCTCCACGAATCAACTCACATTCTCCCTTTCGCGGCACAGAAATGGAATGCGATAGGATGTCTGGCACTCGACTAATCTAGCGATAGACTTTACTCCAAATAGAAATATATAAATTTAACGCCAGAGACAAATTAATAGCTCCCCACGCAAATATTCGCCACGTCATTCCGTCAAGTGGTTTCCGATCCATTCCGTTCCGTTCCATTCCCAAATAGAGCATTTTGGTGGGACTGTACACTGAAAAGCATGGGCTTCCTTTTGTTTTCTTTTATTTTCGGTTACCTACTTCTCCGGGACAAGGACAAGCTCCAGAAGAAGTTGGTTCAACCACCTTTTTGATTCGCCGAATCGGAATCTTTTTGTTTCTCAGCCCATTCATTATGCTTTGATTATTGTTTGCCATTCGCTGAGAGAGCGAATTGAATGAAAGTTTGTCCTTTTCAGCTAAGTTTCTTGAGTACGCCAGGCTTACAGATATAAGCCGGAGCCGAGTCCTTTGTCCTCGATCTTTGCAGTTTCGGGTTTTGAATTTCAGCCGCAAAAATGATGCGAACTTTGATTGCGATCGCCGAGCAAAGCTAAGCAGTTCACAGGCCCGGGGCACCGACATAGTGACGCATATCATTTTTTCTATATATTTTTTCAACATTATTCTACATTATACCCGACACACAAAACTGACAACTGAAAATGCCTTTCAAAATGCCTCCCGCCTTTCCACATTTTCACATTCGCCGCTCTTAAGTGCTAGAGAGTGGCATGAAAAGTGGCAAAGTGAGGGAAAAAAAGTGGAAAATGTGTCAGACGACACATTGTGGGGCGACATTTGTGTAACGTCTAGCCGAAACATCACATATATCCATTAATATATATATACATACATAAATATATATATATATTCCCATATATAGAGCGGTCCAGAAAGCTGGCGAAAATTCGGGAAAACATGTGAGAATTTTCAAATGACTTGGGGTATGAGTTAAATATGCAAAATTAAATGAAAATTAATTTTATCATCGAAGAGAAGCAACCGAAATGTCTGAACTGGGAATGCTTATAATTGTTAATGAATATTAACTATTTATTTAAATTAAACAAGCACTTGGCTTACAAAATGTATTAAATATTTAGTAGGTTTAGTTTTAGTTAAGCTTCTTTCTCTTCCAAAATAATATTCATTCATTAAGAAGATCTTTATAAATGAAGTAAGCCTTTTGATATAATAAATATAGAAATAACAATACCTGTAACAATTAATTAAGAGAACAAACGAACTCTGACTGGCGACTGGCGTCTTGAAATTCGGGAACTTCTTAATAGAATTTCTCTGCAAATTCAGCTCTTAAAGAATCCTACTTGAAAAATTATAACTTGAGACGTATAATAATTTATTTTAAATAGGTTGAAGCCTCTTTTTTTTTTGTTTTTTGTTAGTTGCCATACAGAAATAAGACCTCAATGCAGACCATAAAATTACAGACATATAATATGCTAATTTGATTGCTAGAGAGGCTCGTCTCGTCGAGGAGAAACTAATCCAAGCAAGTCGGACCAGCAGAATTTTTAATATGACAATCGTGGCGAGATAACTAATTTAATTAATGCATAACCATAACGATTATTATTGTAATTATATACACACAGCCGTTGAATATGCATGCACGCCGAAGATGTGGCTGCGGCCAAAAAAAAAAAAAAAAAAAAACAAAAAACTGGCTATCTTTCAAAAACTATAAAACTATAAAACGTCAGCTTCCTCAGTCCGCCCCAATGCCCCTCCCCCCATTCGAACGGAATAAAACCCGTTTTTGCCGACTCTGGCCAAACTAATGACGAAGCGGCGACTTTCATGCATATATTTACTATAACTATATCTATAAGCCAACCTGGCGACAGGTGCACGGCCCATCCCAGGCCGGGTTCCATCTCATGACGTCATGGTCATTGTCAATTCGCCAAAAAGAAGCTAAATACACAGCGAGATAAGTGTAGTTAATCCCAAAAAAATATTAAAATAAATTGTACAAGATATTCTATTTACATTATGTTGATATTATTATATTTCATAAATGAATTTATAAAATAAATATGAAATCAAATATATTTATCATACTTTGCATGTAGTTTTTGGGTTTTTTTCGGAGTGGTTTTTTGGTATGGAAATTCGTGGGGCGGCCAAATCAAATAGGCATTCAGATATGAATTAAGTTTAATCAATGCAAATGATTTGCACTAATTTAGCAACTAGTTTTTCGGTGTCAGTTTGCTCAACTTCCTAGTTTGTCACGCACACAGAGCCAACGCGCACAGTGTTCACTCGTTAACGAACCCCTCATAATGAGCTGCGGAAATGTTTGCCAGCCACGAAGCCATCGAAGCCAGCCAAGCCAAGATCGCAATTAACAACTTCTTATTGCCGGACTTAACTCGTATGCTAATTGGCACTGCAGTTCATTTCTCTTCTCTTTTTTTTATTTTTTTTTATTTTATTATTTTTATTTTCTGTCGCTTCTGGGTTCTAAATTCTGGCTTCTGCATCATCCGCGAAGGGTATTCAAGTAGATTGTAGGGTGTAGCTGAAGTCTTGTGATTCATCGTCGAATAGTCGTGTAACAAGTCGAATGGCATTTCTTAGAATCATTTTGCTCTGTTGTTTATTCAGCTCAGGGAACAACAATTCGCGAGAATCTGTTTCAGAAAGCACAACTGATTCATCGTTTGCATATGCCAAAAGCATCCTGTTCTTAAATATGCGGAAAAACAATCTTAAATAAATCTGGAAAAATATGGGAATTACATAATTATAATAAATGCGTACAGGACTTTGTTGTAAATGTTAAGGAAAATACATTTATTATGATGGAGATTGTTATAATGACTAGAATTGTTTACTGGAGATTGTTTTAATTACTAAGATTGGGAATTAAGTTAAACACATAACTTATTTATTATGTTTTGTGTTATTTTTTATAAAATCTTTCTTATTTAACTTAGCCTTTGACTTTGTTTTATTTATAGACGAAAATCTAGAAGATGCTGATAATCATTTTAAAAATTGTCACTTGTACTTATAATAAAGTTAACTAATAACAAAATTGAACTGCAGTTATAATAATAACTAAAATATAAAATCATTTAAAAGAGGACTTATTTCATTATTTTTATTATCTCAACTATAATATATTCTTCTGCCCAAAGTAACCACAACTTAACTGATTTTTAGCGCCCCACAATCCCATCTCACATCATTGAATTATATAGTAGTGGAATATGTAGTAAATAAATCAAGAATCGTACAAGTGAATTGACCCACAAAATGAAACCAATGCCGCATTTCCATTCCATTCACAACCAACGCCAGTGACGGTGATTCCCGCTAAAAACCGTTACACACAACAAAATAAAACGTGAATAAGAAGCAAAAAATAAAACAAAAAAGGCGGACAAAACTCCTACTCACTTAAGACCCATTCACTTGCCGGTTGCAATTGTGAATTGCAATTGCCATTTGCCGGCATCGTGATCGGACAATCAATTTGGCTGCATTTCGTAGTTCTGCGAACTGTCCCCCGGTGGTGATTCACTCTCGTCACCCATACGAATGCCTCGAGTAACGAATGCAGCTCTAGTTTTCTTTTTTTTTCTGGCCTCTCCCACGCCGCAGCAGCTGTGTGTGTGTGTGTGTGTGAGTCACTAAGTTCGTAACGGGTTTTTTTTGGCACTGCAAGAAAATACTAGCTTGCAGGAAAGAAAGGATCGTTTTTTAAATAATTAAAAAATATTTAAAAATAGCATTGATTTTGAAATACCTGTGAAATAATTTTTGAAACTATGCTACGAAATATACAACCCTACATTTTCTATTATAATTAATACATTATTTCTTATGATGCTTTAGAAGTCTGTATAAGTTTTAAAAACCTTTCAAAAGGTGTCAATGCAGTCTTTGATGCACCATATTTTACATTTCATAGAATTTACATTTTTTAAAGTGATTTCTTTAGATTTTAATTTAGTTTTACGCAGTTAAATTACATAATTATGTATTATATTTGTTCTCTATAGTTCTTAATATATTCCTGTTAGTATAATAATGTTGAATATTTGTTGATTTTATTTCATATTTCAAAAGTTACGGAGTTTGTACAATCTCTACTCGATTTAGCTGAAAACTAATCCTGGTTACTATGCTACTGATTCAGTGGTGAATCCATTTCGAAAACAGCTGGACATCTGATTTATTTTGTATATTTTTATTTTAGTCTCGAATTCAATGTAAACTTGAAACTTTTCGCAGTGCATCTGCCGATCATTTCGCAATTATTGATTTAGTCCGTGGGCCAGTGCAAATAGATGGCAAGAGCTGTGATTTCTGAGCCGCGTTTTTGTGTGTGCGCACAAGATTTGTTTTATATATTTTTTTTTTATATTTGAACGGACGACGCCTTTCGTGGTAATTTAAAACATTTTGTGTACACAGTTTGTTAAGATTCGTAAACAAATCACGTACAACAACAACAATGCGCGCAGGCGCAGCAACGCCAAAAGTCGCAGTTCGCAGTTCGCGGTTCCCAAGCGCAGTTTTTGTTGAATTTCGTACCATCTCCAAATACACAAATCGCGATATATACCGATGTCTGTACATATTTATATATGTATATCCTATATAAGATATAGTACTTGTATATATATTGAAAGATGCCGGTTGCGTTGGCGTCGCGTCTCAGCTTTTGACCGTTTCTTTTCGAACGCTCATTAAAGATATGGCGACTGTGATCTGGTCAGTAGGGGTATATCCGACTTCTGACATTCTTTAATTGAAATTTAACTTCGCTTAAGCTGGAAAATTATTAGTAATTAATTTGTACAGCTTAAAAATATAAGCATGATATCATTTAAAGTTTATTTCCTCTCATACAATTCTACCTTGGCTTTAACATTTATTTATTTTTATTTTGGATCACAAACTGTTCCGTATCTTGTTATATAAATTAGCCTTTTAAGCTCTATCTCTCTTTCTTTTTTAATTAACCCTAAAGTGTACACTTCTTTAATATTTGTCCCATTTCCTTCTATGTGAATCAATGGTAGAAATATTTATTTTTTAAGCCTTCTTCAAATCCACC
The DNA here is from genome assembly GCA_008042475.1 of Drosophila kanapiae. Taxonomy (NCBI): domain Eukaryota; kingdom Metazoa; phylum Arthropoda; class Insecta; order Diptera; family Drosophilidae; genus Drosophila; species Drosophila kanapiae. Next base: position 55,044 of record VNJM01000686.1, on the reverse strand, counting down.
CCCTATGTAATCAATTTTCCATATAGAAATGGATTTGGAGTTTTCTTTAAGTTGATAAGTTTTAAAAGAACCTTAAACTGTAAATTTTTCTACTATTATTTCTTACACAATTCCTTTAAGATCGACATATAAAATGCCAAATTTATTTATTAAAAATTAAAGTGGTTTCCAGGGTATTAGCGTGGGCGATACCCTGCGTCGCTTCGCCTGCATTTGCGGTCTCTGTCTCTGTGTTCCATTTCGCATTCATTAGCAGTATTCGCACTCTTTTCGTCCGCATTCATTTTGCATGCATCGTTGTTTCTTTTTGTTATATTTATTTTCTTATTTTTATTTTATTTTTTTGTTCGCTTAACCACGCCGCTGTCTGCCGTTTATTTTATTTGTATTTTTTTATTTTTAATAAATACGGGAAAAAGAGCAAAAGAGGCAAAAGGCAGCAAAGCAAAAGAAAAAAAATGCAAAAATAAAATGAATACAAAAAAAAAAAAAACCACAATGCCGGCCGGCTTTTTTAACCGACTGACGTTGACGGCGACCGCGACGCCGGCTCTGAGTCACTGAGACGCGAGCGAGGGAGACGGCATATTGCAGGTTTTTGAACTTGCTCAGCAAAGACGTAGGGGGAGTGAAGCGAGAGGGGGGGCAGCGACGACGACGTCGAGCGCTGCTGCGCCGGCGCATTTCGCGTGCAATTTTCAGCGCGCGCTTTTCGATTTTCGCGTTTTGTTTTTGTTTGTTCGGCTGCTTCCTTTTCCGTTTTCTGTTTTGTTTCGCTGCTTCTCGCGGTTTGTTGATTTTCGCATACTTTTTTCTTTCTCTCCTTGCTTTTCTTTTCTTTTTTTTTCGTTTTCTTTTGGCATTTTTGAAATGTTTCTGCGGTTAAAGTCGTTGTTATTGTTGTAATTCTTGCAGTGTAGACAGTCGCTTGTCAATAGGGTGGACCAATTAGGCAGCCTTAAGTAATGATTAAAGGGGGATTTATTATAAACAAAAGAATTTAAATAAAACAGTTTTGAGGAAAGGTATGACGCTATAATAATTATTAGAATTTTACTTGTTTAATATCTGTTTAAAATTTGAGTTTAGCTGCGTTAAATATCGATTAAGGAGTGATTCCTTTAATAATTATAAAGATTATAATTGAAATTTAACTTTATAATAATTAAGAGAAGTTCCTTTTTTTTAATATCTTCCTAATCTTATCTTCCTATATCTTAGTTTGTTCAAAGTTATGGCTTTTAAAGAAACAGATTTATTACGCATACGCAGCGTAGCTTATTTTAAATAATATCACAACAAAATTCTAATAAAAATCACTTTAATATACAATCTTTTTATTAAATTAGGAATCGAAATGATTTATTTATATTATTATTAAGAAGTAGTTGCATTTTAATTACCTATTTTAATAAGTGCAAGTATATATTATATATTATATTTCGTCAAATATTCAACCCTAAGTAAAAACGCATAAATAAATTAAATAAAATATATCCAATCCGATTACTCACTGTATCTCTGACCCTTGCATTATCTGCGTTATTTCCTCTTTCAGCTTTTGATTCATAAAATAAATGGATCGTCTTTTAAGCGCACAAATGTTGCTGGAGAGAGAGCTAGAGAGAGAGAGAGAAGCATCCGCGTCGCAAGGTTCCCCTTAACCCCTGGACTGCGACGAAATGCAAATGACGACATGATTAGTCCGCGGCGGGGGCCATGATCATAAAACCTGGGAAACAGGGTACCGCAACTGGCAATTAATTAAAATGCATAAATTATTGCCCATCCGCCGTGTTCGCAGCTCTTTTCCGCACATTTGTTAGTCGCTTTTATGGCGCCGTTTCATTAGCAATCCGCCACCGAGATTCCCGCCCTTTTAGCGCCCCAAAGTAGGCAGCGCCAATGGCAGCGGGTGATGTCCTTGAAGCGCTCCTGTCTATTTTTTTGTTATTGGAGATCTGGTGCAGAAGATTCAATATTAAATATTAGGGATTAAAGGGAAAGTACATATAAATATAGAAAGTCCTCGAAATGTATAATAAAATGCATCCGAAATATTTATTTTTTGGGGAAGAAGTCATCTTAAATTAAGCATTTTATCCTTAAGTTGCCTTTGTTTCTTTTTTGTTTTGTTTACGTTCCGCTCATTTGGGATCGTTGCCGAACCGTTGACGTTGTAAATTGAAGCTAAAATGTTATCCCCAGCTGGATCTCCGGATGAGTCTGGATCTCCGATGATGGAGATCGCTTGGCAGATAGAGATGGAGGTTGGAGAAGAGATGGAGGTTGGCGGCAACACTTAATTTTTTGGTCGTGCTGCGAGTGTGACAAAACAATTAATGTTTATTTTTGCATTTTAATTTGCCAACATTAATTGCAAGTTTATTGAGCCGCCGAAAGAGCCAATGAACCATTGGGATGTTGGCCTTGTGCTTCTGACAAAATTTAACCGACGAGACAGAGTGTGTTCTTTATAAATCGAAAATATTTTAATTTCTAGTTATATCCTAAAATTTGTTTATTGAACAACTTGTGCATTACTTGGCCGAGAGGGTAATGGTCAACAGGATGACATACAGAGAATGGGCCAGTAGATTGAAGCTGGAGCCCACACCCTCCCAGTAATAGTCCAGGATCGAGGATTCGTAGCGGCCCAGGAAGGCAATGACAGCGAGATCACCGTACAGGCGATTCGATTGATTGATACCCAAAAACAGCAGAGAAACCGCATTGCCCAGGAGGGTCAGCTCCTTCAGTGTTTCGGTGGCATGATCCTCGTTGTCCCGCATCTTGGCCAACAGATCGTAGACCAGTGGCACCACAAAACAGATGTGGGGCAGGGCTAGAGCGGGATTGGGTGAACGTAGATACAGCTCGATATTGGTCAGTGGCAGCGGCACAATCTCCATGATTCCATTGGTGATCAGCCGGATGCGGTTGCACTCATCCTCGTCCCCATCGTTGTGGGATGCCCGCACTACCCCAATCAGACCGTGGACCAGGCTCAATGTTGCCACCGCATAGCCATAGGGTGTTTCCAGTGGATGCAGTGTGTACATGGCATAGCTGGAGCTAACCACCAGCAGGCTGTTGAACAGGGCGTCCATCATCAGCATCTTTTGGAGTTGTACTTCCCGTTCCGGCTACCAGCTAAATCTTCAAGGATAATGGAGTTCCTGGCCTGGTCTGATCCGGCTTTGGGCGAAGTCTCTTGGAAGCGAATGCACGAGCACGGTAAACTTTGTAATATTAAAATCGTTTTAACTCCATTTCAGTGGCAGCTCTGACAGTTACCTGAAATTGTGTAAAGTTTGCTTGAGTTTTAACAATAAACTCGTGGCCTAAATGTTTTTATTAATTCACATTATGTTAAAATGAAGAAAATAGAATGGTTACGTGGCTTTTTATACTATTCCCATGATGACTTTGAATTAAGTTTTAAAGGATCACTTAAAATCACCTTATTCTAACTATATTTAACGACTTGTAATGAGATTGGACTCCCGTGTGGCTGTAATGGATAATGGCTAATGGATAATGGATTTGGCGAATTCTCCCCTGGGTGAATGAGATGAACCAAGCCGAACCGAACCGTGCGAGGGCAAACTTCTCATTTGGCTGAGCACACTCCGAGGAATTGGACAAGTCCAATATTCACGTTGATTTATTGCATCAAAGGTGGGCAGGCTTAATCCATTGCATCCACCTGCAATCCACCTGCAATTCGCCAGGCAGATGGCTAAAAAAAAAATACAAAAAATATATAGACCGGACACCGAAGTTGGAAGACCCAGCTACAAAGATCGCAGACCGAACCGAAGACTTAAGACTGAAGACTGGAGACTGAAGAGACCACAACCACAGAGCGGGCCTTAATTATTAATTTAAATCGCACCGTTTATATGATAAAGACACTGGGACGTGCCGCTGAGCATTAGTGCATGATCATGCCCCAAGTTGCAACTGCTTGCAAGTGAAGTGGCAAGTGCATCTACGTGGCCAGTAGCGGTTCGGGAATTACATTTTGTTTTCTTTTCAATAATTTCATCTTAATTAAGGTAAGTTGGTATTTATTTATTTTTTTTGTGAATTCAACCAAAATTTACAGAATAAAAAAGACACTTATTGGAACTTCTTACATGTTGGTCCTTCGAGCCGGATGGACATTAGAAAATTGTGCGTAAGTTTATTTTTGCATGCATTTATAATAGAAACCTTTTTATTGTTGGTTCTATATTTAAAATTGCAAAATATATTTATGACCGCTTCGGAATAAAGAATACATTTGGTCCTTCGAGCCAGCTGTGGAAAATTAGCAATTAATAAGAACAGGAAACCTTGTTTTTTATAGCTCTTTTAACACTTTGAACAATTTGCAAAGGCTTAAAAAATTAAATTTAATTAACTAAACATTAAAATTAATATTTCTAAATATCTGGAAGTATTTAAAACTAAATTTCAAATTTTAAAGTAATTTTTGGAGTTACTTTTTGTACATTGGATCACTGCTCTTCAAACCGATCCGCTCCTGACCTACCGCTGAACTTGTGGCGTGACAAAAGTTGTTGCTCGAATGCCTCCCCTCGCCGGGTAGGCCCCCTTCCTCCACCTCACCCTGTCTGCCGGCGAACTCCGCAAGCGTAAAAATATGAAAAGTGCCGCAAGTGCAAGAGCAACAAGTGCCGCATAAAAGTGCATGAAAGTGCACAAGTGCAAGTGCAGGCACTGTGCGGCCGGGCCTGTGCCTCAGACACTCAATTCATAATTAATCAGGCTCTTCTTTCCCTTTTCCGCAAGCTTAACACTTACCCCAGACACACTTGGGCAAAAAAAGGCCAGGAAATAAGTTCAAAATGAGGGGAAAATACTAAGAAATCTTTAGTAAATATATATTTTATTGTAATGAGCATAGTTTATATAGTTTATATTTAGTTATATAGTTATCCTTATATGAACATATATAGTTCTTTTTTGTGGCAGTGCAGGGACAACAGGAGGACTGGCCTGACTGTGCGCCAAGGTTGAGCGAGCATTCGTGATCGGGGAATACCAGACCGAGAAGACCCGGAAGACCCGAAGGGAGGCCTGCGTCTGGACTTGGCTCTGGGTTCTGGCCACTCTGAGGGCTCTCGTTCTGGACCCTAAACCGCTCCAGTTCCCACTTGGCTCGTGTTGCCTGGCCCAAAACCTCTGTCTCTCTCTCTCTCGGCCATTGATTAATGGCCAACTTGGCGCCCCATCTCTAATCAGCAACATTTGCATGCAGATCGCAAAATTTGGCCAAAATGTTTAATGGGCAACGCACCGCGGCAAAAAAATTAAAAGAAAGAAATATACAAAAAAAAACCTGCGTGGCCAAATATTTTCCGGCTGACAATACAAACCGAAATCGAATCGAGCCCAAAACGACTCGAGAAAGCCAAAATAAAACCGAAGATCTTGTCACTCTTATAGTAATTTATTTTCTTTTAGAAACCTTTCCCTCAGACCTTAAACATTTGTTATTTTTAATGAAGAAACTAGATATATTTTAAGTTAAAATTATCTAGAATGCTCTTTAATAGCGTGCCAACCCTTAGTACAGGGTATCTCTCAAAAAAAGACGCCTCAAACCAAAAAAAAAAGAAACCAAGAAAAAAGTGCGTGAGCGATGCGCAAATATTTGGCCGGAGTTGGACGAAAAAAAAAAAACTGAAAAAAGCTGAAACTGCTTGAAATGCGCGACAGAAACCTTACGCACTTCATAAATTATTTAACAGCTGCCCCCGGCCAACTGATGGTACGAGAAGGGGGGGGCAACCGAAAAAGGGTTCAAGGGGCTCCAGGGGGTGGCCGTATCCAGCGGATGCGAAGGCAAAAGGGGACCAATTTTAATTGCCGGCTACATGACAATGACAACTCAAAAGCACACGCACTCACGCATTTTTTGGAGGCCGATCGACCGCTGGAACAAAACAACAACAAATTAAGAAACGAAGCAGGGCGAGAGGGGCTGTGGTAAGGTCTTAAAAAATGTGCGAATTTTTGACAACTGCAAAACCGAAAACGAAGTCGAGGCATGTACAACATGGCTTTGTACATGATCGCCGCCCCAACCCGCCTGATTTATGGCAAATTTTCGGACGACCGGACAGCTTTCCAGATCGCAACCTCCTCACTAGGCGTTCCAATGCGATCCATCGTGATTCATATAACATACAGATTGCCTCATTCGATGGACAAACTTGTCGCCCGGCTTGCAGCGCCAATGGGTTTGGCCGAAACCGAAATTAATAAAACGAGCAAGAAAATATATATATATTATGTAGGAAATTAATAGACACTCCGCCTGGGCCAAAAAGTATGTCCAAATAATATAAAGATCGTGTTGAAATAATTACACTAGACCATCTAACTTTATACTAAGTGTGATTTATGTTTGCAGCTTGGAATTCTTTAGAAATTAGCAAAGGTTTGTACGCAAGAGTTATGTCAAAAAGTTGATTATGTTATTTATAAATTGATTTAATAAAATTCAATTTAACCTATACTTTTTAAGTAACACAATTCCCCCATCTTCAGTTACTTAAATCTCTTTTAGAGCTATTAAAATTATTTAGCCAAAATAAATTTAGTTCAAGTTGACAAGATTAACTTGAGTGGGAACTCAAGCTGCACGAAATTCCTTTGATGTTCTCGGCGATTTAATTGATGTGATTGACGAAATAACTTAATCATTGAAATGCCAAATAAAAGCAGAATTATCTAATAAATATAATAGGCAAATGCTTTCTTCGAAACTGGTTCTAGCAAATATCAATTTTCTACTTTATAATGCCTCAATCATAAGATAAGATATGGCCTCAATTAATCAGATATAATAAACTTAAAGGCCTAGTTACACAATAGCTGCTCTCTGCTAAATTAAACAAACAAAAAAAAATATATTAAAAACATCTTTCGCCCATTATTTTCGCATTTGATTTGATTTATTTCGCTTTGTCGGCGGCTCAAGGATGTGACACATCTCCTCGCTATTATTTGGATTATTTATGGCCTTTGTCGGAAGCAACATCATCCCATTTCATTCCATACCATCCGATCTCCATTCAAATATTCCCATGGCAACATAACTAATGCTACAAGTGGCCCGCAGAGATTCTGGGAAGTCTGTTGCTTCAAGGCGGAAGTTAAAAGTGCTAAATTCCACGAAAGCCAAAAATCAAGAATAGAGTTCCTATATTGATTGGATGGCAACAAAGAGCCTTCTAAAATACCAAAAAAATTGTGCACAAAAATTTAAGGGCTCTTATATTTTTATTTATTAGATAAATTACGGTTTTAATACAATATTAGATATAAGAACATGGTGTCTTTTATAGTTATCCTATAAATGAAATCATACTAAAGTTAGAGGCTTTTAACATCCCACTAGAGTTAAAAAATATATATTTTAAATGTTTTCAATAATTTTATAGCAATTTGTACAACCTGAATGGTTTTTTGTATGTCCGTTAATTTGAATTCTTTGGCAGTTGAAGCCATCGCATCTCCCGCACTTAAAATGACAGAAGTATCTGTCAAAACTGCAGAGTATAGCCAACAATGAGCCGAAAAAAAAGTTCCGAAATTAACGATTTGAGTTGGGTTCGTCGGGCAACAAAAACTAAGGAAAAAAAACAACAATAAAAGTTGAGAAAAGCGAAAATACAAATTTGCTTCTTGACGCTGCATAAAATTAAAGCAATGGGGGTGGCAAAAAAACAAAAAACAAAACAAAGTCTCTTCGTCTGCGTCTGCCTGTCAAATGTCAATGATGTATACTTAAGCCTTCCTTCCATCCACACATCCCTGCGTTGATTTTCTCTCTCTGTATTTGGGAGTCTCGGCATGTCTGATGCATCAGACAGTCGCTCAGACAGTCGATTTCTTTATTTTCTTCAGCGCTTCAGTCTCCTGCAAAGTTTCGGCTGTGGCCCACCAGAAGAAGTCATTAAAAATGCACAGAATGTCAATGTAAAACGCTGATAATACGCAATTATGCATCTGAGACTTTGGGACTTTATGCCAGATAAATAACACGGCCGAAGGAAGCTAATGACAGTTGGCGAAAATATAAAAAATGATGATGATACCATCCGTCGACCGACCCAAAGAAAAAAAAAAAACAAAGTGAAAATGAGAGGATGCGAATGTTTTATGGGTTTATGCTTATATCGTATATGCTATATGGCACTTACTACACACAACATAAAGCACAAGTCGTGTTGCCATTGGAGCGAAACAACAAAATCTTTGAAGGCTTTCAATAAATTTGAATCGTTATGTTTCAGACAATGGAGAGAATGTGCTTATGTTTTGATTTTACAAAATGTATTCTGTTGGTTTTGCGGCAAAACTTTTAACTGGAATATATTCCTTATTTGGAGGTTTATTTAATATTTATTTACTGCGCATATATTGTACTTCTTTAATTAGAAATATGTACTAAATATATATATAAATTATTTATTTATTATTAATTGTGGATTAAAAATATATAAATTATAGTTTTAGAACGGTATCTTTTGTTTTAACGTATTAATTTAGACAAGATTATAAAGATAAACTATTTCTTTATAAAAATATATATTAATTATTGTTTACAATGGTGACTTTTCTGTTTTATTTTAGGTTTTTGATTATGATAAAAATACATTATTTGTTTATTATATTTGTCATTATATTATATCATAAATTGAATTTATTAAATTATTAAATAATTAAGCATTAATCTAAAATACTTTCTTGATATTTATAAATACATAAATGTTAAAATATTTAACTTATTAAAACATCGTTTCCTTGATGGGATATAAACTAATGTAAACTAATATATAGTAAAAATATTATGATGCATTTTTATAATTATAGTTGATTTAATGACGTTAAATAATTATAATAAATTGATTGATTGATTAGTAAATTAATTTACTGAAAGTACTAGCTCGATTATAGCATTTATGATTTATTCTTTTTAAGAAATTAATGGATTTATAATTGATTTGTCATTATGGTGGCGTTTTAAATCGATAATATATAATTAAAAAGCAGTTTGATATGCACAACGATTTGTTTTATGCTTAATGCTTTTAAATAAGATATATAAATAATATAAAACTCAACTAATATTTGCTTTTTCCAGCTTTCAGCTTATTTACGACCTTAAGAAAAAATATGATTGTAATAAAGTAAACTTTAAGCTTGTAAATCAGCAACAAAACGCCTTCTTGTACATTTTGCTATAATTATAGATTTATGAATTTTCGCACATGTCTGAATTGCGCCAAAATATTTGCACACGCGTCGCGGCTGTTGGATGTCAGTCTGTGATGTAAACAAAGCTGCCCATCAATGCAACCGACATCACCTCGCCCGCTGCCGCTGCCGCTCCCGCTGCCACTGCCACTGCCGCCCCCGCGGAAAAGGCCAGCACGAGCCGCTGGCATGTGCGATTAAAAATGTTTTACGCAGTTTCCGACCGACAACATTGTAAGCTAAAGTATTTAAAATAGTTTTCACTGCCGCCGCCGTCGTCTGCGAGTGAGTGTGTGTGTGTGCGGGTGCGGTGTGTATGCAACAATTACACGTGCGAGACCTTTACCATATTACAATTACAACAAAGCGAAGCGTAGCGCCAGCAGAGACATCAACGTCGACGGCGACGGCGGCCAGCGTCGCATTTGCCGCGCATTTTGCATTTAACGGCAAAAAATAAACATTAAACGAAAGCTAAAAATGCTACAAAAGGCAAATCGCCAGCTTCAATACTCTGGCAATTATTTAAAAAAGTTCACAAGAATTTTGTTTATTACGAATTTAAGTCCTAGACAAAGGCTTGCAGTTGATATTTATACAGGAACTTGACTTTTGTCAGTAATTAAAGGTGTGGAGACCTTTTGTAGTTAAAAGAATACTGCAAAAATAATTTTAAAATGTTCATAAAGTTGTTATTATTATTAAAGTTTTATGTGAAAAGCTAAATAAATAATTGCAGCATTTTAAAGCGGATTAAAATTGATTTGCCATTAATTTTTATACAACAACTAAGCATTTGTTAATAAATAAAGGTGGAAAGATCACTTTCAATTAAAAGAAAATAACAAAAATAATTTTAAAATATTTATTATGTTATTATTATTATTATTAACATTATATTGAAGGTTTATAGAAATAGCTAAGTGAATTCTTGGAATTTTTAAAGCGGATTCCTTACAAGAACTAAGTTGTATTTAGTAATCAAAGGTGTGAACCAGAGATCGGCAGCGGTGCCTGTTTTGTGTACTACTGGTGTACGCGCTCAAAATGCGATGGCAGTAGTAAAACACCGCACAGTATGCGGTTGCGGTGGTAAAACACCGCAAAGCCTATTAGTCCGGCGCGAGACATTCACAAAAATACGCGGTGGAAAAATACTCACTCACAAATTTACTCTGTTATTTTTATGACCATCAATCTTGCACATTCTGCTTTGTTGCCCTTTTTTACTTCGTCGTTTTTGCACTGAGTAGGTATACGAAGAGCGAAAATCCTACAAGTAAAAAATGATCTAGAGGGAGATGGCACTATGCAAATAAGTGACCGGCGCACGCATTCTACCTGCTTCATGACTGCGACGGGTCGCGGCTGTCCTTTTTATACGCACATACATAAATACACATACATACTTACGCGTAAAAAAGAGATGTAAGCAATGTCAACAGAAACAAACACCCGTAAAAAAAGAGTTGGTGCGAGATCCCATAACACCAAAAATACTCAAGAAATTTTAGGGTTGTTTTTGCATAGCAAGTGTGTATGCGATAGCCGCTAACAAGAGTAAAAATCTACTCCGTCAATATATGATGCTCATTTTTGGCACCGCATACGAAACAGAGACAAAACAAATGAGTAAAAAAACACCGCATCATTTTTTGACTCTGTCTTTTACTACTCATGTGTGAAAAGAACAGAGTATTTATGCGGTGGACTTGTAGTTGCGGTGCACCGCTGCCGGTCTCTGGTGTGAACACCCTTTGCAATTAAATAAAAATATTATCAAATATTTTAAAATATTCATAATGTTAGTATTAATATTAAAATTGTATTAAAGTTTTATAAAACTAGCTGAATGAAAAATGCTGGCATTTTAAAGTGGATTAGTAATCAAAGTTCAGACCTTGGAACTTTTGTAATTTAAAAAAACTAGCATAAATAATTTTGAAATATCCATCAACTTATTCATTTAATTATTATGCTTATTATATTTTAAAATGTTATTAGAGTTTTATATAAAAAACTAAATAAATAATGGTAACATTTTGAAGCAGAAGTGTATTCTTATTTCTATTATATCTGTTTTCTATCTGCTGCTTCTAAAAAAAGAGTATCCATAACAAGTATTACGGATGGCAACTGCTTAACTTTTATAAATATTCAAAAAGGAGCTACAAAAATGTATGCAATTGTTGTTACGCTTTCCTAATGGCATCTAAAGCCTGCGACTAAGGGTGTTAAGAGTGCCTCTGGTTTAATGGGGTTTTCGGTTTGTCAGTTGCAGGTTACGGGACTCTTGGGATACCAAGATATCGGTGGACTTTACGCATCATTAGCATAATGCAAATTGAGGAAGACGGCGGCGCCTTTCGTGTAATTTTCGCTACTGCAGTTTCGCAATCACTCGTCGTTATTCGAAAACGACGAAATTGCGAAAAAACAAAGGCATAAATGAGTACCCGCAGAAATAGTATTTTCATCAGTCATTTTATAATGGGTTATCTATTTAGCGAGTGGGTGTTTCCCCCGGCGATTACAGCATTGAATAATTACTAACCTGTAGTCGAAGTATTAAGTTTCTTTTTTGTAATGATGAAATGACTTAAAGTGAGTTATTAAATGAACTTAATGAAGTTGCCAGGTGCCATAGAATATAAGGGAACCTTCATGTTTGGTTGAATAACTATTCTTTGCTCTTCATTTTATTATTATTGGTTGCATAGTTTTCTTCGCTCTTCATTATATTATTACTTATTTGTTTGCGTAACGAGTACTGGTGCGATCTGGCATTCATTTGCATTCATATTTGATATGCGAATCCATAGTCATTCGATTCATTCATCCGTCAAACGTCACTTAATTACCTCAACCTTCGGCCAGCTTAGCATTGCGAATTCTGATTTTTCCAGTTGCAAGTCGTTCAGGGTTCTTGCATAATTTCTGTATGGACTTTCGAACGCTCAACTAAGCTCAAGACAAATTCCATCTCACATATTGATGGAATTTGCTGGGAATTTAAAGTTATACAAGAGTTTCTAGTAAAATTCTACCAATATGCATTACAAAGATATTTTTAATTAGATTTTCCTTTTGTTTTTATTAAAATTGTAAATGGAATATGGTTTTTACTTAATATATATATTTTACTTAAAAGGTAACACCTTTATTTAATAAATCTAATCCATTAATTTGATATATATTAGTTCCCTCAATTATAGACGCATTTTCTTTGTCATAATTTCCCTGTCTAGGCCATTAAGCATTCGGGCCATACCCAATAAGGCGGCCTAAATCACTTATCTTTTGTGGGGGGGTCCAGACTTGTGATACTATATACTATATTGGGTATAGGTAGCACACACACAGACCTATTAAATTTCATAGGCAGACGGCGACATATATGTTTATTTTATTTTCTTATTTCTTTCTACTTTTTTTTTTTACGGTTGTGGCGACCGGACGGTAATCAGTAATCTTATTTATGGGCTCTAAATAAGTGTGTATATACGAATGGTATATGTGCTAGGCGATTATAGAAAATAAACTGGGTCACACGCGTTCTCCCTCTGCTTCTGCCTATGCTACTGCTTCTCTTTGACTTTTACTTTCCTTCTTTTTGTTTTAGGATATAGCTTTCGATATTTTGCCGCGCGATTTTCAACTTGTGCGTCAGATCGAAATTGATCCCGTTGATGAGGTGACCAAGTCGAAATCTATGTCAGACGAACGAGTGGGTGTTATTTTTCTACACTACCGTCTCTATGCGATTCGTCAAGTGCGAAAAGTGCGTATCCGTATCGTGTTCGCCGGCAAATGGGGCGTATGAGCAATGTCGCCAAGCCATAATCGCCAATCGCCAATTGCCAATCGAAGGCAATAGTAATTTGCTGTAATTTGCTGAACAACAACGATCGGCAAAGGAGTTTTTGGCATTAGCAACAAACGATGAGTGTATGCAAATGAGTCGTAACGCCGCTGATAAAGCCAGGCGCCGATTGCGAAACGAGACTCGGGCGGGAAACAGATGTCTCTCCGTCGGTGACAAAGCCATCACAGACTCGGCGATACCCTTTCAAGTAAATAGCCGTCATTGAGAAATTAATTACAATTTCTATTAGTCTAAAAATTGTCTGGATAATGTGGGAAAGTTGAGATCAGGTAGGTAACAAAAAATATTCAGTTTATGTCCTATTTTATAATTGTTATAAGCGAATATACTTTCCTAAATATTTCTAATGATTTTTAAAGTAATAATATATCATTATTTATTTTATTTAAAACATATTTAAGGAGTCTTTATTAAATAAAACTTTACTTTAAATACAATATATCATCTCCCACAGTAATAATAAAGGTTCATATTTATTTATTTATTTATATTATTGATAAATCTTATACAAAGTCTTGAAATATACAGTGAAAGCGGTGTTCTTTTCCACATAAATTTTTATATATTTCCCTATATATCAGTTTTCCATTGCAAACATGTATTGGCATTGCATTTGTGTGTGTACAAAATTAAATGAAGTGGTTAGAGATGAGAAAAAATGAGCTTGCTAGATATGACAACAAAGACAACAAGATGGCAATAGGACAGCACTAATGCTATGCTTGTGTGCATGTGCTTGCAGAGGCCCGGCAGTGAAATTTTGCTGAGTCGTTACATAGGGCCATGCGCACCACTGGTATTTATATTCCGCAATCAATACTAATTAGTTAATAAAAATAAAGATGAATAGAAAGGATTCATTGAGAAATGTATAAGAGAGGTTAGATATATTATGAATGAATAATAATAAAGATTTGTAGAAAGGATTCATTAATACCCTCTCAGTGACTATATATAGCTAAACATCGGGGGAGATAGGGAGGTGCAGACATGTCGACGGAATCCCTTATCATCATTCATATAGCACTTGTGACTCGGACTCGCCTGAGCCCATTATCGCATTATGGAATAACGATCCACTCGATTCGCTTCGATCCGTTCGACACTCGATTGCGATTGCGGCAATTCAATTTTGCCACAAAAAAAAATGAAATAAATCGAAAAAGGAAGCTCACTTCCGCAAGCCGAATATGTGTTCACCCTCTTTTATTTTTTTTTATTTTGCTTGATGTAAGTTTACAAGGAATACATTTCGCCAGAAGCTATAGGGTATAGTTCTCTGATTTAAGTGAAATTCAATATGAAATGAAATAAATATAGCGACACATTGGTTGAAGCATATCCAGACGGTATATATTAATATATTAATGGCATTACAAAAACTACAATACCCTTTGCTGGGGTATAGCCAGACCCGAAAAGCGATGATGATTTCAATTAGGAACCAAATGGGATTTATGCCATGCATTAGAGCAGTGACAGATACCGCGGAAACACATGTTCGCTGAGGGCCCAGAGGTCACGATCCCATTACCACCGGATTCGAAATCGGAATCGGAGTGGGAACTATTGCTTTTTTGGCAAGTCAATTAGCCATAACTGCGAACGGATTGCCCTTCGAGTGGCAAATTCTGGAATCTCGAATGTTGTAATCGGCCATCTTGAAAGCGAAACTGTCAGGGTTGCGTTGCGTCCACAATTCCACTTAAGGCGGCGCCAAATGGCTTATCACTTATCACTTGAATATTATTCACTGGGAAATTCACTCATTACCTTGACCAGAAGTCTTTTCTTCTTTTTTTTAATATTAAGCATGATACATCAGTATTAGTTTACCATTTTCATCAGAAAATGTAAATGAATAAAGGGTTGTGCAGAGCTCTTTATGTTTTTATCAGAATTTTATTTATATATATACACGTATTAAGTATGTAACTAAGTATGGTGCAATATTTAAATACCTTATTATATCTGTATATATAGAATTTATAGTTTTAATTAAAAAGCAAATTTATAAAGGCAGAATCTCAATCCTTTTCTACGATTTTTTAATTAGATAATTTCATAAAATATTAAGAATTATGCCGCACTAATTTAGCGCCTAATTACATCTGTAAAGTATAAAACTTTTAGCATTTTTTTGTCTTGAAAGGAAAGAAAAGAATGTCAAATTTGTGTCCATATTTCATCATATATAAAAGCTTGCTTAGTATTCTAAGACATATAAACAAATTTGATAATTAATTAAAAGTTGCTGATAAGATAATTTCTCGTTGTTACGCAACGAATAAAGACAAGTTGGCAGCAATTTATTTCCTTAATTAATTAGTTTACAGTGGCTTTGATAAGGAGCGTGAAGATAACTTAATATAATGACTAGCAAGTTGTAATCATTGAACAATTTGAATGACTTGTGAATTGCCTTTACAACCAAAGAAGTTTTCATAAAATTATATTAAATAGTTTATTAGTTTTATATTATATATTATTATAGTTTTACGGCCTTACTAGCTCCAAGATTTCTTTTATTTATTTAACAATTCTTTTATTTAATTCAACATAAACAATGATATAATTATAAAATACTATGTACAATCTGTGCCTTTTTTCCTAGGTAGATCTTCATTTAAATTATTTGTTAGCTCTTTATTAATAAATAAAATTAATCAAATTAGAAAGCAAATATGGTATAAGCCTCACTAGCTCCAAGACTCATTTATTAAACGTATAAATATCTTAGATCTAATCCGGCTTAAATGAAATAGAAATATATGGACTCTTGGGAACCAGAATCTCCCAAATATTTACTATTTACATTTATTTTTTAGACAATGAAAATATTCATTAAAGTGTCTAAATATGTTAGAACCTTTATTTTAATATTAAACGGCAATAAATGGTTTTCTGGTAACTAGGACTTCCAAAGAACTCCTATCTTTCATTCTTATTTTTTTGGCGGATAAACCCAGCAGCCACCAAGATCGGTAGAGTGATTTACTTGCCTCCCTTATCAGAGGCGTCCACTTAAAAGGGGGCAGAGGCGGCGTTAGAACAGGGGCGAGGAGACCAAGTGATAGGCGGCTGATAGCGATGACGTTTGCCCATCTTGTGCGTGAGTTCGGTTGCCAAGACCAGAATTATAATTATATTATAATCAGCTGCCCGTTCGGCCTTATCAGCCGTTGAAGGCCTTTGAAATATTTACGCAAGCTACCAACACATCGCATCCCCATGCCCCACACTCGAGATTAGTTTTATAAATTCTATTTGCGTAGATTTTCGTGCGTAACCTAATCAGCAGCCCTTTTTCGGTCGGTTTCTTCCTTCTTCATCTTCTTCTGTTTTTTTTTTTTTTTTGGCACGGCAACGGTGCGTATGAGTAACGAGCAAATTAGGAAATTTCGAATCGTATATTGCGAGCGATAATATGGCGCATGTAATTAATGGGAAACAGCTGATAATTTGACAGGCAGCCAAGCCGAGCCAAGTCGAGCACTCCAGGCACGCGATTAACATGGTCACAATAAAGATCTATATATATATATATATACATATATATATGCAAACAGATGTACATAGATGAGGACTATTACCCCTTTTTTTTTGGCAGGAATTTCACAATTATTTCCAGCCATGATTCAACAGTTTGTGTCCAGTTTCTGCGAACAGTTTAAAGTCGCAAGACTTTCGTGGAGCGTGTGCCCAGATAAGGGTGTAGCACTACCCCAGTACCCATAACGCAATATATATATAGTACATATTTCGAGTACTTCACACGAATAGTTGGCCTGGCAACCATATCAGACCAGGCCGTAAATATAGTATACTTCTGCAGATTGCCAGCTGACTGCCGGATATGGAACGATATATACATATACTAACTAGTGCGTGGGAATCGAGATTATCTATATAGGAATTTATCGCCAGGGAAGAATTCCCACAAGTATGTAGCCAAAAGTTATATTCTCCTTAGCTGGGTTTCTTTATTTCGTTTAAGTAAATCTCTGAATGGATATATTGAAAAATAATCTTAAGTAAATAAAATCTTATAGAAATACCTCTATAGTAGGGATTATTATATATATTTGAAGTATTTTCACCTGATATTTTCTTGAATATACAAATAAACTGAAATTTAGATAATATAAATATGAGTATATATATAAATAATATAAATAAATGGTATCTAACCATAACTAACTAATAAACATTATTTTATTTACTAATAACTATTAACTATTAACTATTTACTAAATACTAATTACTAAATGTAGCCTTAACAACTACAAAGGATTTTATATTATTTATTATATATTGGTTATTCTTTTTCCATATAAAACCTGGCAAGTCTCCCCCTAAACCTCTGTCAAGATCACGTTTTATGTTATGATATGTCTTCCATACTTTAATTATGATTTATGAACTCTTTTCAGCCAAATGTCCACAAAAGTTCCTAATCAGTTTGGTTTTTTTTTTTTAAATATTGGAAACTATTCTAGATAATTGTTTTGCCTATCAATCATTTTCAGCATTATTACTTTACTCTTTCTAGAACTAAATTGAAATACATATAATATTTTCCATATTTCTTGTCGAAGATGATTTGTTTAATAACATTTTTCGGTTGTATGACCTTCGTTGGGGTTATCGTTAGTGTAAGTAGAACGCAGCACCAAAGGAAAACTCCGGGGCCAAAAATCCCCCCGGCTTCGACACGAGATTTATAGGCCCGGAAAATGATCACCAATCAAGATTCATTATTTCGGGGGCATGTGACTGCTATAGCCTATAAATAATACCGAGCCCGGGGCCCTCTTATCTCAATTAGCAGGCGCATTGCAAAAATATTTTATCTGCACACAGAAACTATCACGAATTCAATGTTAAGGAACCGTTTTTCTTTTTTCTTCTTTTTGGCAAACGTTGAAAAGTATTTAGTAAAACAGTATTGGGCGCGGGGGTTCTGGCGTACACTAAAAGAAAAGTTGGTTGGGAATATTTTTAATGGTTATTTATAAATATTTATAGTTTAAAATTAATTCAACAGTACTAATTATGCTAAAAATTAACTTTAACATGAGTTCACTAGGGAATTATATACATTTTCATATTCCTTTCATTTTTTTTGGGTCTAACTTCATACTTGGGAATTCTTAAGAATTGTATTTGTGTAGCTAACTTCATACTTGGGAATTTTAAAGACATTCATTTAGAGAATTAATTGGATATCCCAATCAAACTTTGAAAAATTAGCATATATCATTTCTAGTATCGTTAAATTCTTACTTGGGAATTTGAAAAGGTTTTTATTTAGAGAATTAATGTATATTCGAATCAAAGTTTATATTTTACTTAAAGCATTTCAGGTTTAATGTTTTAACTAAGATACCCATTGATTCTTTTGAATAGTTTCGACCAATAAAATTAGAAATTGATATTTGTAGCCGTGCAGAGGTGAGCACACGGCAACCACTCGAGCAGCGCTCAAGGAGAACTGATTTGTTTCGTTTTTGTCGTTGTCGTTGTCGTTGTAGCGTCGCCGTGATAAGAACCCTTATCACTCATCCCCTCGAAGACCCCCCGAAGAAGCCAACGAACGGCCAATGGCAACGCAGTCAGAGGCGTCGCACCAACGCTACCCGTAAATTGTCGACGTTTTTTTCTTTTATTTTTTTTTGTGTTTTTACCGGTAACTAATCAACAAAAAGTGCCTACATCAAGTTTGACCTAATTTTGATAAGAGAAGACTTTGCAAAAAAAAAAAAACAAAAATAAAACAGTATAGCGAAGAAATGACTTTGAATTAGAGGAGGGAATGAGGAAAAGAAGCGAAGACTTAGTCATTTGCCCAATTAAAATTAATTGCAGCAACATGTGCGAGATGAAGAGTCCAGAAGACATGATTGACCCGATTCGGATCGGGATCGAGATCAGATCGGGGGATGTGATTTAACACCTCATCTGGCATAACTTGTTGCCGACTCCCAAATAGCGGATGAGGGGAGCATCTAGTGCCAAACGGTATCTCACTTGACCTCGCTGACACCACCTTATAGTATTTGCAGTTCGCACTTTTTCCAGCTGCCAGCGAGGTTATGTTTGAAGCTGAAACCAAATAAAAATGCAAATAAATGTGAGAAAAACAAACAAAAAACAGAGAAAACAAGTGCTACAGATGCTAAACAATTTTTTGTGTCTTTATAGAGACATCATATTAAGCGTTTGTCAGTTTAAAGTAAGTTAATAAACAACATAATAGATATAATAAATATATAATTAAGTAATATAAGAATCTGATATTTTTTTTGTTAGTATTTATTAGTATTTATAAGTTATTATTAGTTTTTATTAGTATTTATAAGTTATTATTAGTATTTATTAGTATTATAAAGAGGAATCGGATATTATTTTATTAGTATTTATTATATCTATTATGTTGTTTATTTATTAACCGAAATCGTAAGAATGCTTTATGTAAGCATCGAATATAATTTTATTAGTATTTATTATATCTTTTATATATATATTTTTTAAGTTTATTTACTTTAAACTTAAAAACGCTTAAACCAAACTTTCAATTCCAATTAAAGCCATGTTAGATAATGCCTGCATACAATGTGGTCAATTGTTAAATGTTTTATTAGTCTAGACACGTGTCTTACGTCACTTCCTAGTCCTTGTTCAAATAAATAACTCTACAATCCCTCCTGCTATATCATATATACCTATACATATATATAAAAACATCGGTGGGAATACAGAACAGAGGCAATTGCCTGTTTTACCGAAAGACGTGCAAATATTTTTTTTTAATCGGTCGCCAAAGGGCATCGCTTGAATGTAAATATTTACCCTTGATTTCATTCAGTGCACTACTCATTCAATGCAAGTCCATGACTCGGCCTTTTTTACGGGGAATTTCAATACAGTTCTCGATTTGTTGCTATCACTGGGTACACCTCTGTGCGTGCGTATGTATGTAGGCATTATTTACCGATAAAACTATCTTTAGACCGATCAAATAGATTTTTTTTTTGCATATTCACACAACGCTGTCCAGAGTTCAAAGAGCTTTTCTATAAGTGTGTGACTTTTTTTTTTTTGTATTTTTCCTGGAATGCAGTGAGTAAACTTAGATTTGCCCCCTCGACTCTGCCGGCGTCGCGTTCACACCTGAAGTCCGCTTGGAGAATTATCGCAAAAACGCTGGCAAGACAGGCGCCAGGGCTATCGGTGGAAAGTGGTTTCCACGAAACTACCCGGCGGGGAAATCACCAGCAAACGATCGCTCATGGAAGATACGGGTATAAATAGATATAGAAATATCACGCCTTTCTACATATATAGTAATGCTATTAACGTGACTTTTCAAGGGCCCTGCTCAAACTATAATGTCTTATATAATTTCTATAGGAATGATGTGGTGTATCGCACTCAACACCGTTAGTTTAGGTTCTTCTTTGGCACATATCGATATATTAAGCAGAATATCGATTAGTCACACATGTATATGGTAACATATCGATTTATACATACATATATCGGAATTTTGCCTGTAATATCGTTATTTTAGATTTTTTCTACCATCCCTAATGTGACAAAGGTTACTCTTGCTAAAATTCTATGGCTCAACTATTTCATTTCTAAATACCATTGCCACTTAAGTTTTCTTCAGCATATTAATACATTTTATTAATTTAAACTCTCTAAATAATGATCGTCGATATCAATTAATCGATCGAAATATTACCCCCCAGCCTAATTAGAATCTATCAATCGTTTTTAACCGGCATTCAGGGATTCTATTAAATGATTGCCAACTTATATGCACTTGACTGCGATCAGATATTTTGTAATTAGTTTTTAATCGGAAGCTCATCGATCGCTGTTATCGAGGAGTCACTGTGTGTGCGCGGTGCAGGGCCAATTATTGCCCCGCCATACACTCGTAAACAAAAGGCCAAAGCAAAACAAACGAGTGGAGAATGGTGAGCCGGCAAAAAAAAAGGAAAAAGAAAGAAGAGAAGAAAAGAAAAGAAGACAAGTCAAAATAAAAAATAAAAAATAAAACACAAACACAGCTCGACGCTCGCTTTCTCTTCACCCTTTCTCGATCCCCATTTTTGTTGCGCTATTTTTCTAGGCAATGTTTACATTGTTTTTTTTCTCTTGCCGTTTTGTTTCTCGTTTTGTTTCGTTGAGAAAAATGTTTACCAAAAACCTTGAAAATTGAAATTATGAACTTGACTTTGTTAATGCTAATGTTTGTGTTGTAGCTGGCCTAGAGATAAAAGAGTTACAGCAAACAGCAGCAACGGCTTCAACAATTAGCAATTGCAAAATTGCTTTTCTACACATGCAACACCAAGGCGGAGGAAAAATCGTAACATTCCGGAAATATATTTGTAAAAGGTTTTTGTTAAGGTTTTCCCCATTTTCCCCCCCCAACAACAAACACTTAGTTTAATAATAGTTTTTCAGTTCTGCATCAATTTGCAACATTTTCGTCTATCTCCGCTAATTTTTAATTCAAAAACAATAAAAGTTTATTTAACTCTAATAGTTTTCTCAGAAATGTATTTTAAGCTGCACAAAATACAAAAAAAAAAAACCCAAAGAAATTATAATGAATAATAAAAAATACCATTTTAAACTTTAAGGGAGAATTCCGTGGGGAATTGGTCTCCGGGGAAAAGTGGCAACACAATATTTGAGTGACATTTCCGATCAACACCAACTTATCGGAGAATTTTTAAGGAAATACACTTCAAGATAAATTCGAGGAAGTAAACAAAGACCAAAGACTATAGATCCATGAAAAAAAAACTCTTTAAAAAAACATATTTTATTTTTATATATAATATATAACAACACTCAGTTAGTTGATTCAAATATTCTAGCAGAACTTCTGTAAATGAAATGCAAAAATATCTCATCTAAAAATAATCATACTTTATTTATTTGAGGTATTATTATAATAATAATAGTAATAAGTAATGTACTTGCTCAAATATCTTAAAATACATATAAATTACCAATTAAAATAAATTTCATCTTAAAAAAAAAACACAGGAATGGAAGCTATCTTTGGCAAGCCGAGGTATGTATATACCCTTGCAGATAGTATCTGTGCAGATCTTAATCCTTAACTTATGACAGGTATAAGGTATAGTTGTCTGATTTGGAAGAAATGTAAAATTGACTACTATAATTAGATTAAAGGATCATATAAACATATCTTTCAAAATAACTTAAACCATTTGGCTCGATATAAGATATGTATATTAATCCAATTAGTATGATATTCCAGGTATGCTGTTATAATCATAAAAACAAGTTTCTAAACTTATAGACTAGTTTGCGTAGAATCAAAATAAAAAAAAGGATAGACAGACGGACAAACAGTCGAACATAAGGTCAGACAGACAGACGCCCAAGCGGACATGGCTAGATTGACTTGACTGGTGATGCTGATCATAGCTAAATATACATACACATGTACTTTATGGGGTAGGAGATGTCTCCTTCACTGCATTGCAATTATCATGACAAAACTATAATACCCTCAGGAAGGGTATAAATATATTAACCCATTTCGATATGACTTTAAGCTAAAAGTGCTAAGAAAATGAAATGAAAATTAATGAAAATTCAAATAAATGTTATTTCTCTTCGCAAGGGAAGTACATATATTGCATTTCTAAAAATATATATGTACATAAATATTTAACTGGTAGCTACTTTTAACTAACACATAACCCACAAAATGGGTACTGATGAAGCTCCTTGTAGCTTGTAGCTTGTAGCTAAGACAGCTGTTAAGCTTTAAGCCTGCTTTAAATAGAAAATACGCCCGATTTGTATGTCGTAAAATGCATTTTAAAATCACCAAACTTGTGTTATTCACAGTGCACCATTACAGATGCATATTATTGCTTGAAAAGCACTCCCCGTAAGCGATGCATTTGCATGCGATTAGGCGAGCATATTATGCACATGCATATGCATGGTGCAGCGCCACTCCGTATTTTCCATGCATTTGCATATGGCATATGGGGTATGGGGTATGGGGTATGGGTTCAAATACGAATGCTAAATAATACAAATAATACAAAAAGGAAACGACAAAATAAAGGGAAAATGCGATTATTAGCCGGCCCGTACCTGGCACTTGCAGCTTATCGCCATAACTGTAAACTGCGACTGCGACTGCAACGGCAACAGCGAACGGCAAACGGAGACTGCATTCTCCGGCTGTTAGGGGTTAAAGTGGTGGGGGGGGATGCAAAAAAAAAAAAGCCCGAGCTACACCAATGGAGAGCAGGCGCCAAGGCAAAGCTCCATAAAAGCCACGTGCATGGCTAATTAACAGATGGCAAGGCGACAGAGCGCCGAAGAGAGTCTTGTTCTCTCCCAGAGCCCTTATCACCAAATACACTGCAAGAAAACAAGCAAGGTATATTATTTGTTAAAATAGGTTTTTACTTGTTAGGCAGAAAGCATCAGTTCCCTAGGAATTTTGATCTACTTATATTTTCTTTTTTAATTTAACGTAAGTTAAATACAATTTTTAGGTAAATTAAATAAATTGTACAGCTTAAAATATAATATATTTATGTATTTGCATTTCCTCATTTTAGTTTCTAATTTCTTTCCACTATTTTTCCCCCTATTGGTTCTCCCCTAAGTTTCTCTCAGTGTCCGCCGAGGGGTGGTGCATCAAGGGTGACGAAAAGCTCCCCTCGGAAGGTGCCTTGCGGTGTCAACTGTTGCGTCGCTGTGAGAAATGGGCGGGCAACGTGTTGTCGTTTTTTGCGCAGAATTTTGTTTTGACGCCGAAGAGGGGCCATGGACGTTGGGGAAGGCTCCACTGTGGTTCCCACATTTTGAGTGCTGATTAAGCGACGACAAAAAAGTAATGGAAAAAAACAACGAAGGAAAAATTGCCAAGTACGGAGCGGTTGTCCGTAAGGAGATACCCTAACATCGTTTAGGGTATCGTATCCCCGTGGAAAAATACAAATTGGAGGAAGGTAAACAAATGGAATCGATGCGACTATTGGATATCCCTTAATATTAATCAAGAAAGATAATCATTTCCTATGATTTATTGCCCTGTAATAATAATAAAGTAATAAATGAGGTTATTATAAAGGCTGAATGGATAATTTTTTACAAATAAATAGGAAAAGCTTTTTGAAATATATTTTAAATACGTAAGTTCTTACCAAATTTAAGATAATATCTTAAGGGTATTTCTTAGTGGTACCCACACGCATACACTGGCTTTTATCGACGACATACGAACTGTGTGAGCAGAGCACGGGCATGTTAACATTCAGGCCTGCGAGTCTATCTGTGGAGAACCGCTTATATATAATAATATATAACGTGCGTTAACAATATAAAAGAAAATTAGGAATGTTAAAAGACTATTATTATACTTAATTACTTAAGAAATATATATACATAAAAACCACAATTACTTTAATACAATTTCTTTATTTATTAATGTACTTATTGCTAAGATTTTATTTTAAAAAATATACAACATATATATTAAAATGTATATTGTATTATTTGCTAATTTCCCCATAGCTCGTTATGCCCTAAAATGAATGGGTGGCGAGAAAAACAAACAGAAATTTACGGTAACTGCAGCTCCATGTGTGTGTTGACATTTTACAACGTCGACGACGGCAGCGGCGCAGCTAATTTGCCAAATGCACACACAGAGAAAAAAAAACAACACAAACTACAATAACAATCGCGAACGAAAAAAAAAGAAAATAAACAGAGAGGCGGCAGAGACAGAGATAGATAGACAAGGTGACAAAGTGCAGGGCGACAACAACTGCGAAGTAGAAGGCGCAATGAAATTACGTAAAAATGCTAAACAAACGCTGCAAATAGAAATAGAATTGCAAAGGCAGAAGCAGAAACAAAAATATAAACAAAGAGGCAGCGCAGCCAAGACATAATAATAATAATACTAGGAACTGCAATAAAAGCGGCGAGCAAGGCGCCTAGAACAGCAATAACAACGTAAACAAAAATCTTGCAGACTGTATCAAATGTCAGCGATCGTTATCGTCTATCGATAGGCGACCGATTCACACAAATATACTATATTGTTTACTATTGTTCAACAGTATAAGGCGGGAAACTTGAGTAAGCGACAGTATTGAATGCGAAAAGACTTTGACACCCAGAAACAACTATTTTTTCTCCATATACTATATATGTACATATGTATATGTATTTTTAGCATGAGTTATAGGAAATCGGTAATGGTGCAGATATGGCAATGTTTTATTTTTACTGCCACCCCGAGAAATGAGATCATTGCAGATTCATTCGCTTGAATTGCGCCCAGCAGAGTGTTGTGCAAAATGTTATCAGGTTACCGAAAAAAACAGGGCACTATAATGCAAAATATGTCTGATTTAGACGTCTCGATGGAATCGGGCGCCATGAAAAGATAAGGTCAGGATTCAGTTGAAATCGGAGCTACCGGAAGGCTACAATAAAATCCAATGAATAATATATAATAATGGATTTAATTCTTTATAGCAGGGGTTCTCAATTTTGCTTTTTAGCTGTGCAAAACATTTATGCTCGAAAACTGTACTTATACGTCAGTACACTCAAGTGGCTCTTGCAAGACCTAGCACGTGCTTGTTAGTAGGCGCGATGGGAGGAAGTATGGGTAAAGATTTAATGCCTCACAAAACCCTAACTCTTAAAAAAGAAATGTGCCGTGTGGGCACCCCTGCTTTATAGTCCCTTTTACCCAATTATTTTGGTGACTTTTTAAAATGGTATTAAAAATATAAAATAAAATTAAATAGTGGTTAGGCATTCCCCTTTAAAAAATCTTCTCCTAGTTAGACTTATCTAACTTGGCTTACTCTATTATATTCTATTTACTCACTCACTCATCACTCTGCTTTATTAGTTCTTCTAACTTTGAAGAACTTTGTCTCCCTAGATCTGTAATCTTATCTGAACACTTGATATTAGCATTTCAGCCGCCATATTGCGGCTATCAGTCAACCAGGTACAAGTTGGCATTACATGGTATAAAGTAACCAACTATATCTATAAGTCAAGCAAAGCCACTCAGTATTTATAAATCAAATTATTAAAAGTTAAGTAGATTGAGATATATTCTTATACTTAACTCTCTGACATGTTCCATTTGCTTTATCTCGCCCACTTTTTCGATGCAGGAACTTGTTAGTATCGGCCCCCAACACCACATAATTCCAATCCAAATCCCATTAACCATAGCATCCATAATCTTTAGCTCAAGTTGAGGTCCAAGGGCAAACTCTGTGTGCGAGTGTGCAAAATTTGTACGTCATTCGCGACTTTTTTTTTACGACGACAGATACTGTGCAAACATTTGTTATTGGCGCTTTTTTTGGACCAACTTTTAGTTGGTTTTTTCATTTTACGACGATGTTAAAACAACGAGCATAACTTATGGGAATACGGACGGGGCATATACATATGTAGAATATATTCCGGAGCTGGAGCTGGCAAAATATTAAATAAAATAAAAACCTTTTAACTGCAGTCGCCAAAGTTCGGGGACGGAAGTTGGACGGGCAAATAAAACGACAAAAAAAAAAAAGTGTACGCGAAATGAAAATAAGTAAATCAGCGAAAAGAGCATGCGGCGAAATCTCGAATTTCAAATGCACGATAATGAATTTATATATAGCATATATAGTATATGGCATATAGAAATATATATGTACTTATGTGTATATGCAGTGTGCGCCGTCTGGTGTGCATTTGTCTGTGTAATTTATGTATGCTGCTGATTATGACCGCTCGCCGGTTTGCGCTTCCCCTGGCAACATTTTCGCACTCGACGGATCGCCTCTGTCTCTAAGCTGGCTTTTATTCGCCATTCGCATTAATCGCCACTCTCAAAAAATATATACCTTAATTATTCGCATTTTATAGTGCCAACTGGGCGTGCAGCAGCAGCAGCAGCACGTGTGTGGGGGTAGGTGGTGCCAGAATATCTTTTCAGGAATATCTTATAAGTACAAGATACAGGAAGCATCAAATGGGCATAGAAATCCAATGTCTGTCTGCTCGGATAGCTGTTAAATGTATTTATTATTAAGTTAATTGATTTCTTAAATAATATAACGTAAAGAAAAGGTTGGAATTATAATTAATGAAAAAAGAGTTTGTAGGTTTTTATATTAAAAGAAAATGTAATCGAAAGCCAAGTCGGATAGCTGTCAAATTTATTTATTATTTCATTTAAATATTTATAAAATAATATAAGTTAAAGGAAAGGTAAGAATTATAAATATAAAAAGGTTTACATTGATTTTAATGCAATTTAAAACCACATTCAGGCATTTGAAATACATTATTAGCTCAAGTATTAACAAATATATTAATTTGTTGTCTGTATATTATTTAATTAGAACATGTAGCACTTTTAATATACTTTTAATAGTCCTTGCAGCTATTAGAAATTAAACTTATTAAGTGTAAAGACTAATAATCATTTTAAAAATAGTCTCCCCGTTTTAATATTAGTAAGAAATGGATTCGAAATCATGTTCTTGATTTGTACATTTATTTATATTCACAAATATAATATATAAATATATAATATCGATTTGATAAGACCATAAGTATGGTAAAATGACAATATATTTGATTAAAATAAAACACTTCAAGTTGCTAAATAATTAATAACAAACCTGTGGTTTAATTTCGTTGATTGAATAGATTTCCAGAGTGAAAACTAGGAAAATTCACCCTCAACTTGTCGGATTTTATTAAGTGCAATCGTAAATGTGGCAAATTAAGTGAAAGACGGGAATAAAGACAGTTTTAATCCAAAATTAATGTAATAAATCAACAAGAAGAGGACAAAGCCTCTTTCGGGAGTAGATCTTTATCCGGTGTCCAACATAAATATTTGCAATGCCAGAAAATCAATAGATCTCTACCATTTTGCCTACTTCTTTTATATTTTCTTTTTTATTGTTTTTGGGTCGCCGCCGCAATTAAATTTGTCTGGGTCGGTCCTCCTCTTGATTTTCCCCATTTTCCATACTTCTTTTCTTCTTTTTTTTTTGTATTTTTTTGGGGTCCATTATGTTGGCAACGGTGTTAACGCCGTATTTTGCCAATGGTGAGATGGCAGCCACTTTTCCTTTCACTCACGTACAGTGGCTGGAAAAGCGGATGGAAAGGCGGGTGGGTTGGGAAAAGTGGCGGGAAATTCGCAGACGACGCCCACGCCAAAGGCACCAACACAGACGCACATATAGTGGCACACAAGACGCCGCTCGTAAATTACTGGAAATACAAAAAGAAATGACGAGAATTCGTCATCCGATTGTATATAAAAAAAAGATATATATATATATATATATATATTTAGAACATAAAATAGGAATAAAAGCTATATAGATAAAATGATATTTGTCAGGAAACAAACTACTTTAATGTTTAATTAGAACTAAAAAAGGAACAAATGTAAGTTGGTTCTTTAAAAAAGAATATTTAAATAAACATTGCAGTTTATTATTGATTTGTTTAATATTTGTCACCAAAAGAACATTATCTAAGCTTATTTATAAATATTTTATAGGAGCTGTAAGGTAGGCATAAGTATTTAAAATAATAATTTAATAAAGAAATATTTATGAACTTTTAATTTAAACTTCTGATTAACTTTTCCCATTTAGAATCATAAATAAATTGCCAATATTAATTATAAATATTTGTTAATATAAAAACAAATAATCTACAAATAATTTAAACAAATTCTGCATGCCAAAAGCTTTGCACAAAAGAATATAAAAAAGAGAATTCTAGAGTTTAGCGTTAAGTTGTGAAACTCAAAAAGCTTTTGGCAGTACAACGCAATTGCACAAAAAACTGCAAGTTGTACAGCAATTTCAAGTTGCAAAATTGCGCACAACTTAGTTGAAATATTAATAAATAAATAAACACTGCCCTTGCCCAAGCTGAACAAAACAAAGCAAAAAAACAACAAAAACAAAAAAAAAAGAACACAAAAGAAGAAAAGATATTTCGAGACTTTAGCTTGGCGCCAATTGTGAAACTCGGAAAGCTTCCTAACACTCTCCGGCCGCACATTTTGCCGGTAAAGCTTTTTCGATTGCCGGTCTTACTCTCGTGTGTTCTCTGGCGCTCCGGCTCTCTTGAGTGATTTTTGACGTTGTCATTGCGTTTAGGCTTTTTGTAAAGCAGAGATGTTGAGCTCTTTAGCTTTTGTACTCAAACATGTTGCTGAAACATTTTGATTTGTTTTGTTTTTGTTTCTTTTTTTTCTACGGTTTGCGGTGTAAGAATTTTTTCTAAAAAAAAATTTTTAACAATTTTAATAAAGTGGAAAAAATATAAATAATATTTATATATTCTCTTATGTATATTATTATATATTAGTAATATTAATATTAATAATTATTATTATATTAATAATATTAATATTATTATTATTCATAAAATTTTAAACAATAAAATAATACAAATAAAATACATTTTTTAAAAGTAATAGCCCTTAACCAAGAACTTTAAAAATTACTTCTAAAAATTGCTTAAAATAATTTTCATATTTTTGTGATTTTATTAATTGGATGTTAAATTAAATTAGTAAAAAATTATTAATGCATGTGGTAAAATATGGAAATGCTTATTTATAACAAGTAATTTAAACTTATGTCGACCCTGGCAGGACCTGAAACATCTGCATAACCAAAGCCTGCTACTTGACTTTGACGAAGACTGGTGGTTTTTGATTTCATTTATTTCCCTAAAAATTAAGTAGAATAATTTTAAGAATATATCTTCCCTAGGGACTGACTGAGTCGGATTTCGTCTGCTGGCCTCAAAAATAAACATAAACCAAGTCCCAACGGAGACATCCAAGAAATACGAGTTCAAGAATGCAGTCGGTGAATAATCGCAGCGAAGTGTTACTTTATGCGAACCGATACGATGTGGCATGCCAAGTAATCACGATAAATATATACATATTTATATATATATAAACTTTATATATATATACACATATATTGGGGGCAATTATTTGGCACAAGACAGGAATGCTCTGGAATTTATGTTAAACAAGAAAGAAAACAATTTGTAAAAGTTTCTTGCGGCTTTAAATAACTTTCTTATTTAGTATTTGCTTTAATTTTTTAAGTATTTTTCTGTTCAGCTGCAGCCTTCTTTATTTATTAATTGCAATAAGTTATTAAAAAATCTTTATCTTAAGCTAAATAATCAATTAAAAAATAATCAAAACGATTTCTATTAGATTTTATAAATAAATGATTTCATGATTGATTGATATCATAATTAAATTTCTGCAAAATTTGCTGGCCTGGGGAATTTTTCCCCGTCATAAACTCAACAGCATTTTCCTAATTGGCTTCATTCCGCGAATTTGCCTCGGCATATTGCGATTTTGCCTGCAGTTTGCCAATTCATTGGCAATGTGTCAAAGCCAAGTGACATTTGGCCACTTTGTTCAATGGACGACGACGCGACGGAGTGCCCACTCACCGCCCCTCAATTACATCACGAATTACGCCAAAACCAGAAGAAAACTGCAATAAAACGAGAAATTCCATCAAGAAACCAGACGGTGACGAGGCCGGGCTAGAGACGACACCAAAATATCGATATATTCAAAATAATTTATTATTGATTTTTACACATTATGTTTTGTTTTATGAAAATAAGCACAACATATAGTTTTAATGTATTAAATGTATTAATGTATTATTAGATTTGCTTATTGCTTACGACATTTCTTTGGGCAGATCTTAGGGCCGTAATTCATAACTAAAGGGATTAGAAAGACAGTTTGCAAACAATACGTAAAAAATATATAGATACCTATCGATTTTTAGCGATAACTAAAAAACCAATAAACATATCGATTGGCTTATTTTTTACGATAAGTCTTATTTAACATAATACCTATATTTCGTAGCTAATTTTTTACAAGGAAAAGGAAAAGGCTGCTATTAATTGCCAACCGCAGTCTCTGTCCTAAGCAGGTAACTTCTCGCTCTAACCAGATTTGCATGCAGTTGACAATTGAATAGTTCCCTTGCCTTCACCCCCCACCTCCACAAAAAAACTATGCAAAAAAAAGACCCGTTGAAAATGCAGCACGAGGTCAGCAATGAAAATGGGGGGAAAAAACGAAAGACTTTGGCCACAAACCTCAAAGTCAGCGGTGCGTTAAATCTGCGGCGCGCGTCTAGCTTCATCTCTTTTGTTTTTTTGAGGCCCTCTCACTCGCACGCTCCGAGTGCTGTCGTTACGTCACTTCCGTCGTTTTTGGCATAACTATTTGATACTCTTTTTATTTTATAATTGCAAAAAAATGTAGTTTTAAATATATTTAATAATAGAATAATAACTAACTTGATTTGTAGAAGATTTATATGTTTAAAAATATTTGTAAGTACCTATGTACATATTTAATAACATTTAAATAAAATTAAAAAAATATATAATAATAATTTAACCAAAAAGTATAAGCTAAATAAATATTTTTAGAAATTTAGAAAGATATTCTAGTCAACTGTTATAAGAAAAAGTTATTATTTGTCTTGAAAATAATAAAAACAAACATGAAATAAACAAACATAAATTTTAATAATATGGTAAGATTGCTTGGAACTTAATGCAAGATAAAAATACCTAAAACTTAATGTTTAATGGCAGATGATAAATAAACATTCTTCCTTCTAAAAGTTCAACAAAATAAACATTTCCCGATATCATATTCACTTTAAACTTTAAAGCTTGTGCAATAATTAATAAGATTACTCTCCATTTGCTTAAAAATTTAATTAAACCAAAACTTGCAAGAGCATTTTCAGCTCTGCCTCGACAAATCACAAAAGTTTTTCCCCATTTCATGAATGAAAACCCCCAAATGGCGCCAGAGAGGAAAAACGCTGGCACATCGCAAAACAAAGAAAAACATTCGTGTTTTATGCACTTCGGTTTGCTTAACCCTTTTGTTTATCCGGCCACGTTAACCCACACACGGACACTAATTGATACGCTCTCTGATTTACGATCAATGCAATTGCATGCGACCAACTAATTTAAAAAGAAAAAAAAAATGTATAGAATGTTGCTGTGTTTACCCTTTTGTTGTGTTTTTTTTTTTATATCCCCTCCTGTACTTTTTGGCTATTATTGAAATCATTTTCCATTGCATTTGTCATTCGGCGCATTGTTGTTGGCGGTAATTTAGCAATTACCTCTTTGTGGCTTGTCATGTCGGCTTAATTAAATTATCGCACTCAGGGACAGGGAAGTTTCAACCAGATAAATGATGATGTATATATACTACATATGTGGAATGAATGAACATTTAGCTGGGTATAAAAAATTCTAGGCACCTGGCGGGAAATGGGGCGGAAAAAATTGTATTACAAAACAAAATAAAATTAAAGAAAATTAAACAAACAATAGTCAACCATAAAACTGACACAATGCTGAATAATAATATAGTTTAAGATTAATAGAAGTAAGAAAAAAATATATAGGCAGGCTTCATAATCATTTATGAATAAAAATTAAGAAAATATTTTAAAGGAACAATGTACCAGGTAAAATATTTGATTTAATAAATAAGTTTTTTAGTTTTTACCTCTATTCTATTATAATGTATATATCAAGAAAAGTTAAATAAACTTTTGAAATGGCGGAAATATTAAGCAATTAAGGAAATATAGTTTAAAATATAAATACAATAAACGTAACTTAAAAGTAAGCTACTATATGAAAGAAAGTATCTAGAATCACAATACTAAAGGCCTTTTTACCTGGTTTTGTTCATTTAAAATATTTTTTTTTAATTATTTAATGCATTTTATACAAAAACAATAGCAAAACAACGTCTGAATATTGATAGTTTATTTAATGCACTATTTTATTGGAAACTTTATCTAATAATAGACGTTGATCTATGTATTACAAAATAATCAATGGTTTCTCTTAATTTTGGTATGCAGCATAACACACATTCCTTGGGAAAAACCAAGAATTCTAATAGCTATTACGCTATTACATTTGCTCTTTGCACTGTCTGCCATCAAAGATATATACTTGAAAACCCGATCGGTTCGGTTTCGATCGGTAGTTTTCGGGGATCACAAAGGCAAAAAGAACCGACGCAACTTGCACAAACGAACTCAACTCAACTCAGTGCAGCTCAATTCCATTCCATTCAATTCAATCAAAACTGTGTCAGTGGGTTACGAGTTGTTGCATTTGTTGCAGCAACAACAACCTAAGCAATGTAACAATGTTGCTGCTGCATTTTTTTCTTCTTCTTGTTGTTGTCAGAGGCAAGGCAGCGACAAGTTTTGCCAGCAAAGCTAAGCTCTTGCCATTTCCCTTTGGGCCAAAGCGGCCAATTAACTTATCTGATGCAAAAATAAAAGAAAAACAAAAAGAAAAAGAAAAAAAAATAGAACCAGAAAAGAAATAAGCAAAAAAAAAAAACATCATGGAAAAACAACGGAAAAACTACAGCTGCAACAACAATAGCAAGTTGGAGCCATGGCAATTTATGGCGTTATTTGTCTGCGATCCTCAATCGCTGCCTACTTACAAATATTCAACTAAGACCGGCTTTACACAGTTGAAAAAATTAAGGAAACTGAATAGAACACAAATAATATTGAAGTTACTTATATATTTAGTTAAAAGTGTTTTAATTACAAGTTTTCTTATGATTTTTGAGGCGTTTGTGAAGGTATACAAAGCCGAAAAGAGTGTGACCATCTAGTTTACAAATTTCACTGGCAAGGAATTAATAACATTGTAAATAATAAGTAGTTTGGAGCTCTGAAACAATCAAGGAACGCTTTATACTTTATATTGACTCCCGCGTTGTGGTTCTCCACTTTACTCCTAGTTTCAAAGCAACAGAAAAAATGCCAAGACCAGTGTGACCATCCAGCTTTGTAAATAGAGCTGACAAAACATCGATACCCTCGCCGATAATATTTTTAGGTTGGTCATGGTTATATCTCCACGCTCAGCTGATTGAGATTAAGAACATCTCTTTAGGAAGTCAATGATGAACAGTTTACAAATTAACATTATTAATATTTAGATTTTTCTAGCTTTTTTGATGAAATTTTTTCAAAATTTGATTTTAGAATTTTCTCCAAGTGCACTCAGCCTTCGGCCTCGGGTCTGTTGTGACTTTTTCCATCGCCTAAGTTTGATTTTGAGCTGCAGCCAGTGCTTTTGACTTCCATTCATAGTGCGGCTACCATATGCCCGTCTCTTTCATCAATCCAGAGGCCGTCTCGCTCGCGCCCAGCATCCGCATTGCTGCAGACACTTTGTCTGGCCGCAAAACGGAACGAAATGGCACGAAACGGAATGAAATGGGAATGGGAAACTGGTTTCCAAAGCGCACCTTCTTATTTTCAGAGATCAGGATCGGGATTTGGGATTTGGGATCGGAAAAATGCTAAAATATATGTTTATTATGCGCAGCGCTTTTCCAGGCCAGTCAAGTAGTATTTCACTTTCGGCAGCCCCGCAGACATTTGTGGGTGGCCCAGCCCACCCTCCTTTCATTTCGATTTCCACACCCGCGGAAAATATCTCAATGCGAATAGGGGGCTTGGCCGGGGAAAAAAAACCGATAAATACCATGGAAAGCCGGCAATCCCCACAGCAAATATTTGTCAGGAACATATATTTTTAAAAAGAAAAGTTACCTTAAAGTAAATAAATGTAATAATAAAGTTCTACGATTTTTAAATTAAATATCATATAACTAACCTTTTTTATTTATTTATCAAATGGTTTAAGTCTTCCCCCAAATATGATGATGATTTCTATTTAATGTTTGCTGTGAAATTTAGCTTAAACTAAAGGAAACTCAAAGAAAATGCTATAACAATTTCCAGAAAGTGTCCAAGCTCCGCGTATCCATATCACTGCATTATATTTCTTAACCGACTTTGATCTCTCGGCTGCAAGTTGATTGCCCAACTTGAATATCAAAGCGAGAGGGTGAGAGGAAAATTCTTGTAAAAATTGCTGGAAACCTGGAAGTCACTTGGCATGCCAAAATGTGGGCGTTCTACCCCCAGCCCACCCCCTTAACACCACAGCTCTGTCCCCTTCCGTCACAACTCACAGCTCACCGCAGACAGCACTCGGCTGCTGTCAATCAATGCTGCATTTTTCTTTTTTAAAAATGGAAAGCGCCGGGCGGAAAACCGGAAAAGCGTGTGTTAATATGAAAAACTTCAAAAACCAAATGCCGAGTGGGGCTCGGAAAAGCGCTGGCAAAGTGGGCGGGGCAGGTTCACATACGGTTAGGGATGGCAACGTTTTTTTTTTAACAATAAATTACTTACTGTACTTGGTAGAGCTTAAATATAAAGAAATATAATAAATATTAACTTATTATCCATTAAGATTTTATTAACTTTACGATATTATTTATCGATTTTATCTACTCGATATACCCTAAAGAATGTCGTTTAGTTACTTAACAAAATTGTATAGCCCATAACTGCTTTATATATATTTTCTTTACTTTATTTATAATAAATAAAATGATGTAAAGCCGAATTAATCGAAGCTAAATCTAAGTTATCTACCTTAGTTCGATAGGCATTTCGATACACTCTCGATATATATCGTACTTGCCCGGATCCAACCTGCATATAGCACTTTTGCAGTTGTGTTGTCACAGCAAGGCATTAATTATGCCATCAGCAAACCGACGACGACAACGCAGCGGACATATCCTGTTGACAGTAAGACCCTCCTCCCCACACACACCCCACTCCTTTGGCACACCTCTGTTCCCCCCACACCGACCTCCCTCCGCATTTTCCAGCCCCCTCAATGCACTCGGTTTTCTCTGGAGAGTGAGTGAAAAGTGTGTTTTTTTTCGCATGGCAACGGAAGTCACGTCGCCTGGAACCAAGTTTTTCCAGTGAAAATGCTCACCGTTTGCAATTATTAAATAATACAAGTCCGTAAGCATAAAAGAAAAACTAAAATAAATGGGAAAACAGAATGAGGGCTGAAAGAAAAGGGGGCGGGACAATAATTAAGTGCCCGGCATAGCAAAACGACTGCCACTGTTTAATAAGAGCTCCGATGGGCACTGACCTGCCTGGTTTGGTACCTCAAATAAATCCCAAAAAAATAGGTAAGGGTTGTGGAAATTATGAAGAACTCTAAGGGAAGTCAAGGAAGTATATTTTACATATTAATATTACATATATTTATAATTTCTAAGCTTTTTTGTATTATTTATCCTTTATTTTTACGTATTTAACATTTCTAAAAACAAAAATCGAATTCCGTCTTTTAATAAAACAAAGTAAATATTATTAAACTGAAGTCAATTTAATTTAAAGAGTTCATACATATATTACCCGCCTAAAAACGAAACAATCAAGCAAAAGAATAGATATATATTTAGTGTATTAATTAATTAACAGCAATAAACTCTTTAAATATCCGCTGTTAATTTATTAGCTGACAGCCCTGTTGGCCAGTGTAGGGAAAAAGGCGCCATCAAGACATATTTTGAATATAAGTAAAGGAAAAAATACAACAAAAAAATAGAATAAAATAAAAACGAAAGAAGCCCCGTTTTCGTACAAATATTCGGCTGTATAAAAATAAAACAGACGATTTTTGGGGAAAAATGGGGAAAAACTAAGAGCGCGCGCGTATCGTATCTATGAAATGTCGCCGCTGACAAATAGAAAATTCCATGCAAGTGTAAAAATAAACCTGGGGGCAATGTTGGCTTAGCTTTTCTTTCTTTTTTCTTTTTTTTTTTTTTCTTGTTGCCTTCGCCTAGAGGAATTTCCCCCGGCGGAGATGGAAAATCGTCTCCATAAATGTCAATTAATTTATGTGCGGCCCATGGCAGCGAGACGTTTTTGCCGAAGATCTGGCTGGGAAAGTGGAAAATGGGCGATGGAAAATGTAAAATGGGAGAATGTAAAATGGAGAGTGGAAAATGGAAAAGTGGGAAAATTGACTGCGACTGCGTTGGCGGCCTTTGGCGACGTTGTCAGCGTTCTGGGCGATTAGTTGCCTTAAAAATAGACTCAGACATGCGGAAGAATTGCTGAAGACGGCGGCCGAGAGACATGCATTGGAAAAAAAACTCAGACAAATATAT
The DNA here is from genome assembly GCA_008042475.1 of Drosophila kanapiae. NCBI lineage: Eukaryota > Metazoa > Arthropoda > Insecta > Diptera > Drosophilidae > Drosophila > Drosophila kanapiae. The sequence goes on along the minus strand of VNJM01000686.1, from coordinate 17,647 downwards.
AAAACAATTAAAGCTAAGGAGTGATATTATTTACAAATATTAATAATAATATATCCAATATATTCTTTGTATAGAATAATATAATTCTTTATATTTAGCAATCTTTTACTTCCCCCAGAACCCTTCACAAAATATTAAGTTTACTTTACTTATAATTTAATTTATTCATATTTCCTTGTATTAAGTGGAAAGGATTTTCTTGCAGTGCCTGGAGGTGTGAAGGAGACAGCCAAGGGGGGTCGCTCTGTTGCCGTGTTCTCCGCTCGGTTGTCAGGCGACATCTTCATCACATCTCTCCTCGCCCCCGTCCCATCCATCGCATCGCATCCATTCATCTCATCTCATCCCATCCCATCCAATTCCGCCCACTCTTTGCACGCCCCCCTCCTGCTGCCCGTTCTCCCCCTGAACCGGATCGGTTTGGTTCTGTTCTGACTGTTCTGTCCGTCCGTCTGGCGACTGTCCGCCTAAAAATATTTCCCACTAATCCTACACGAAAAACTATTTCGGTGTTAATAATCTGCTTCCTCAACACGGCGTCCCGCACCTCTGGCCACAGGATCGCATACGATCAGACGATGGGATCCATTCTGTCCCAAATGGCCCTAAACTGATCCTTTAGTGGAATAAGTACGGGCTGGTGGGATTAAAGACGCATATATTCATTGGACTCTAAAGAAATGAGGGGATTTTTCCTTAAATTAAATATTTTCTTTAAAATTAACATGTATTAAAATTAATTAGAATTATATTGTAATGGAATATGTATTAGTTGTAAAATTTTAATGTAATAGTTGACAAACTCTTAGTAACATCATAAATATATTTTACATATATTTTTTTATAAGTTCATTCACCTCTGTTGTTCCTTTTTAAATTAACCAAACTACATTATAAATTAGTTAGATCTTGAAAAATAATTATCACAAAAATATTTATCATAAGCACCCACGATAGGCAACAAATTAATTACATATTAATTAATTAAACTTATAGAACTTATTGGAAAACTCTTAAGGCTTTTGTATGTCAAATGCTCAAGGTGTTTTCTATTTGTCCCTATTTCTATTTCAATATTATTCCTATTATCTAGCTCTTTTTTTTAAACAAAAATAAATGTTTTCATTGAAAAGAATGCCTAATAAAATCACTTAATCAAAGCTTTTAATTGGAAATTGATCTCTAGAAAACTTAAATACATATATTTTGGCAGTTAGCTTAAGTTAAATGCTTTTATTTGTTTATTGAATCAAAGTTCGCATAAACACAATTCAATTGAATCTGAGGAAGTTATAAGATGATTTTACACCTCTACTCCGCCTAGAATTAATATATTTAGTTTTCCCACTGAGTGAGGATCACATCCGCGACCCATTTGGGGCGGCCTTTGTCTGACTTTTAGCCGGGTGGCGTTAATTTGCCAGCTTTATCTTTACCTTTACCGTAAGGGGTAATATTTGCAGAGTTAGGTCTCTCCGCAGGCCATCTCTTTCGCCATGCATATATCTGCCTCTTTCCATACCGCTTTTATTTTGTTGTTATTTTTTTCAAAGAAAAAAAAGAACATATCGTGCCGAGGTAATTTTCATGCAGTCATTCCTCATTCATTAAAACGTCGCCGAAGAAGTATGTATTTCTTTCTTTCCAAAGAATGGAGAAGCAGCAGCAGAAGAATCCAATCCCGAAGCAGCAGCAGCAGAAGAAACCGAAGACGGAGATGGAAGACTTTTGGCATGGCATTAACCTGTAGAACTCCTTTCACTTTACATTCTAATTCCAAAAGTTCCAGCATTCGCATACCAAGAGCTTGTTACCATGGCCAAAGCGGGCAAAGGGGAGGCAGGGGCTTTACTGCCTGCTTACTGGGGGGGAGCAGGGGGGTACGGAGGGGTGGAATTCTCCGGCATTCTTCGCCTTGGTTGCCGTCTCGCTCTAGCGAAACCTGAATGCCCGCTGAATGCTAATACGACGTAGTGTACCTGGGCCGATTTCCCCCTCGGGCGGCCTTTAGAATTTATATATATATATACATATATCTATATTTATATATATATTGTGTGCCTGGGCACACTGCGCGAAAACTGTACACCTAAAATAAATCTAAGGGATTTCCCCTAAGCCCCAAAATGGGGTTAGAAACTTCACTTACTTTTTTTTAGAGAGCTTACTTCGATTATTCTATTCGATATATTGCCTTAAAATTCCCAAATGGTTCGTGCGGCAAGCCACGTCATACTGAATGAAACTGATCTCTGTTTTTATAACTATATAATTTATATATTAATGTTTATTCCATTTTTAAACAATATCTGTTATATCTTTTTTCAATGTGCAAACTCAAAAATGTAGAAAAAAAACCGAATTTCCAACTGTAAAGGCCCAACTATCGATCGGAGTTCGTAAAGGCGGCCAAATCGATGGCACAAATAAAATATTTAATTGCCCCCAGCCCCGGCATTTTTCGCTTCAGGTGATATGCATTATTAAGTAACTGCAAAGCGTGGACACAAATAATAAAAACAGGGCCAGGGAGTATCTTCAAGTGGCGAGAACTGCAATTAATTGCTGACCGGCGCTCGGTAAATTAAGTTTTTCATAAATATTTTATTCAGTGAGTGGTAATCAACACAAATGGAAATTGGGATACGAATCGGAATTCGAACATGAACGCGCCAAAGTAAATTCTTCAATTCAACTGGAGCAGACGGACATATAGACAGACATACTATAACATATATATATATACCAACAAAAGGTGATAAGGCCGAAGGTGGAAAATTTCTGGAAAGTTTTTATTATTTCTTTTTTTTTGTTTTGGGGGGTGAGGAAATGCCAAGATAACCGACAGATACTTACAGAGGGGAGAGCGAGCGATAAATAGGGTTTGCCCGCAATGAGATGACAGCTCCGATGGTGCAATTCCATTCATAAAATGTTGAGATAACTTAGCTATAAAGTATTTCAACTACTTTGGAAATATATCTTTCACTTAAGAGGGGGGTAAAGTAGTTAGTTTTTGCATCCTCCGGAAAAGTGTCGGCTTAAACAATAAACAAAATTTTACTGGACCAATTGTTTTGGTTTTTTTGAACAGCACGAGAGTAACTTGGCCACTTGTCCTTAAACTAATGCATCTTCTTTTTCATTTCTCTTGGAGAGATAATGCATTTTATCGGGGAATTTTCTATAACTCGTGCACAAGCCAATTTTCCACATTTTTTTTTGTTTTGTACTATTTTATGTCTTTTAAATTATTAAACTAACACAAGCTGTGTCGCCAAACAAGATTTTCGAAAAGGGTCTTCTTTTCTTCTTTGACACTGATTTAATCTTATTTTTTACATTATTATTTAATAGCTTTTAATATAATTATACCTACTATTACATATATTATTATATATACAAGTTGTATACCAATTCAATAACCATAACGTTGCTTGCATTAATAGTAAATATTTATTCAATAGAAGAGATAACAAAAGATAAAGATAATAAAAGATACAGGGCAATGAACTTAAATATTATTCCGAATATATAAAACCCATCTTATTGGATAAAATTGCTTATATTTAACCTTAGCTTATTGTTTATATCCCAATAAAAATATATTAACACAACAAAGTTAAAGGTTTTCTAATATTAAACCGGAAACATGCGTAATTACTTAACATAAACTTTTAAAGTTGTACGGAAATACGGAAACAAATATTAATAAGTATATATAATATAAATAATATCGGGAGCACCTTATAAAAGTGCGTTGACAGCGTTAGTAAAGGGCTGGCAGGGAATGCCTACCTGTAGCAGGTGCGATAAGAAGCCGGAGCGGGGGAATGGATTTGTGATTTTAAAACGGCCTGGTCATCGATGTCAACATAGGGGGGGTGTGGGGAACAGACCTATAAATATAAATGCGACCAACGAGACTGCGCCGTATATCAAAGAGTGGACTATGTAGGAGGAGTGGAGGAGCTCTGGATCAACTCCGAGTGCGAGTACCCCTTGGCATCGGGCTGATAGACGGCGGAGCCCAATGGCTGCGCCACTCCAAGCAATTACACTGCCAAAAAGCGATTAATCATCCCCGCCGCCTGTTTAGACAATAACAATAACAATAACAGTAACAATAGCAATGGCAATAGCTGTAGATTAACATAGCCGATGTCTGAGACTGATTCTGGTTGGGATTGAAAGCCTCCGATGCTGGGCTTAAAGCTACACAGAAGTGCTGAAACACTGTGAGAATTTAGCCAGTTAAAGGCACAGAAATAAAGGTGTATTAATAATAATTATTTATATAACAAAAGGATAATAAATGGGATATTTTTATTTATGTTTAGATCATGAAATATCATTGCAAAAACTAGTCGTTTTTAAAAGAAAATAAATTTATACTGAAAATTTTAACTAAAAATGTTTATTGCATTCTTTAAGACACATTTTTAAGGGCTTAAAAACGATAAAGGTTTCTAGAGCCTCTTAGATAAGATAGAAATAGATTATCAAGAAATATTTAAAATATAAGACTGCAATATAAAAACATTAATAATACATTGAAAATATTTAAATTGACGCAACATTTCCCAACGAAATCTACAAGTCCTTTGGCATAGAACACCTGGTATCCAGGGCTACCCTCTTAATATCTATTAATGATGTTTTCTGATTATTATTTTATGATTATTATCAACATATTCTGTAGTTTTGTAGATATTTTCTGCAAGTGCTTGTCTGGGCTCATGTGTGTAGCCGCTGAAGAGGCTGCACAGCCTCATCTAGATCTAGAGTGCCACTTGCCACTTGCCGCAAATTCCCTTAATCATCGCCCGGTGTAATAAATCTAATTTCCCCCAGAGCAGCCGCCAATCGATCGATCGATCTACATATACAAAAACCAATCAACTTACTGGAATACATAGCCTTCACTTCACAACAACGACAATGACACTTCAACCCATTCAAACACTGAACGGGCATTCAGCAAAATTTAGCAAAAAAAAAACGACAGGAAAATTGGCAGCAAAGAATATAAAACATGAAACTGAAATAAGATAATATACATAAATTATATAGATTTAGTTTAGAATAAAGCTCAGCCTTTCTACATCAGTTTTATGAATTTCTCAAGATTTTGTTGTTAAAGAATTCCAACATTATCGCGTCTTTCCAAAAGCGGATGTGATCCGGCGGCAAAGCTCTCCCTCTCCCTAAAATACAAGTACGAGTCCCTGATCTCTAATACCCGGCCAATGCCACGACTTTTGGGACCAGGGAAAAGCGAAAGAAAAACAGACAAAGATCTGCGGATCGACGGACAATGCCAGCCAATTACCAGCGATAACATACAAATACATATTTTCTGTAACAACCAGTTCTGGGGCTGGGTTTCGATTTCAGTTTCGGTTTCGTCAGGCAGAAATTAGCACGTAACTTGGAGCTCGGAACCCCACCCCAAAAACAAAAAAAAAAAAAAACGAAAACCAGCCGAAAACCCATTGGCACTAAGTCATAAAAATAACAATGAACAAGACACAAGACACGGCCCAAAAAATGTACAACAATTTTGTATTATATCTTTTGTTTTTTGGTTTATTTTGTATACCCTTGCCGTGGGTATTATAGTTATGTAATGATATTTGCAAGGAGCCATCTCCGACCTCATAAAGTATATACTATATTCTTGATCATTATCAGCAGCCGAGACGATCTAGACATGTCCGTTTATCTGGTTGTTTGTACAAACAAAAGATATAATATACAATCTGTCTGTCCATCTTTGTCCGTCTGTCAGTCAGTCTGTAGTCTTTCTGTATGTCCATCTGTCTGTCCGTTAATCTGTCCGTCAATCTGTCCATATATATCTCCGTCTAACTGTCAATCTGTCCGTTTGTCCGCCTGTCCTTCGGTTTCTACTCAAGCTAGTCTCTAAATTTTGGAGTTATCAGCCTGAAATCAGTTTCAGTCCTACTTCTTTACAAGCTGTATTTACTTATGTCGGCGGAAAGGCGGAAATCGGACCACTATATTATATAGGAATGATCGTGCCGAAATAGCATATGTTTGCGATTGGTGGAGATATGCATATCAAACTTCATATATGTTTCTTTATGTTTCTTTATAAGATTACAACAGCAGATTTTTAATACAGTATTTGCTTCAGTTTATTTATAATTGAAGACCAATTATTTAATTAATTATTTAATAATAAAAATCTGCAAGGGTATATAAACTTCGACTTACCGTAGGTAGCTTCTTTTCTGGTGTTTCTTTGTGATTGTGACTGTCATGCTCATTGAGCACGCTTTTGGTGACGGGAGTGGGGGCAGGGCGCCCTGGTAGCCAAGCTTCACTGTTCGAATTGTGCGTGCCCCTACTTACCGTCGATTTGTTGACATTAGGTCTTAAAATTTATTAGTTCTTATTGTCAGCAGAGGGTTTTCTCTCACCCCCCTTTTATTTTTAGGGGGATTTGGAGGGGGGTCACAAAGCCCCCGGGGCGTGTCCAATGCGATTTTGGTTACTTAATGCCACTCCGTCAGAGCGGAATGCAATGCCGTAACAATTAAATTAGTGACAATTAAAAGTAGAGTATTTTTATGATCAACGAAAGCACTTCTCTGTTCTATTCGAAAGTAAAGCTGAAATACACTTTCAATTACCCAACTTCAATCACTTGGAAAATGTTTAAAGACCTCCTAGAAGAAAATGCTTCAAAATTAGTGACCAAATCGGAATTTTAATCAGTTTTGGCAATGTTCCATAGATCTATGTGTTAATTTAAACAAAATAAATTTGACATAATTTGCATGGCCCAAACTTAAGAACTTCAATAATTTATTCATCACTGTGCTCGTCCAAGTAGGACAATTGAAGGAGGAATAATCAATATCAAACGGATTTCGTTCATCGGGAACTCTGGAAACTGGGTGGTGTTCTCGTGGATATAACTCTGCGACTTCGATGCGACTTGCCTCCTACTTCTCGCCCGAGACGACCAAGGCGGCGACAATGTAGAAGCCCGACCAGCAGAGATAGTTAATGGGATCTCTACTGCCTTCCGAGACGTTCTGATCGATGTAATCCGCACCGAACTTGGCCATGTAGGCGAGGAAGGCCATGCCACCCATTGGCCAGCTGCTCTCGTTGATCGACAAGTAGACCAGAGAGGTAATGTTACCCAGGATGGTCAGGATCTTCAATGTGTCCAAGGGTCCGAACTCATTTTCGTCGCTCTCGCCCTTAATCAGGGAAAGGATCACGCTTACACCCAGCGGGACCATGAAGAGGCCGTGGGCCAATGCAATATTGTTGCTCTCCGCCTTCAGATAGAGTTCCACATTGACCAGCGGCAGCGGAATGATCTCCATGATTTTAGTGGTTGTCTGCTGGACTTTCTGTGCATTCTCATCGCCGGTCATGGCATGGACCAGGCCCACAAGTCCATGGCAGAAGCCAATGACGCAGGCGGAGAAGGCATATGGATGGTCCGAGGGTCCGATCTTGTAGAAACCGAAGCCAGATGCTCCGCAGAGCACCACGTTCAGCACACAACTGACAGCCGACTTGTCCGACATTCCGAGATTGGCTTACGGATGGATGGATGGATACTTCTGCCAATGGATACCTTAATAGTTTGTTTATTTCAGAGCTTGGCGTATTATCTATATCGTCTGGGAAACTCCTTTACTTTTAATCAATAAACTGATGATGTCTTCCTTCCTCGATGGCTGCTGGCGTTGATGGCGATTGCCCGTTAGTTAATTTCGATCAAAAACGTTTAAATAAAAAAAGAAATGATTGCAAAAAGGTGCCGAGAAAATGAAAATTTTTATAATTTTGTTAGTAATTTTTGGATTTACGAATGAGTTGTCTCAGCTTGACTTTCGAGAATGTGCCGACCGAAACGTTGAACGAGCTGTGTGAAATTGTTCATCCCGCCCAGGCCCTAACAAATTCGAAGCCTCAACGGCAAACTCAAGGCCTGCTGCTGGACAAGAAAAATAAATTAAAATACAGCCTAATTAAAATATCTAATTCTTGTGTACAAAATATTAATACATATTTTGGAGAGCCACAAAATACGTGGATTCACTTGTATATAAAAGAAAATAAAGCTCATTAATCTGTTGTTGTTAGAAAAATATTGTAGAAAATATATATATTGTTAGCCAGCTTGTAATTTTTTCTTAAGAACATATTCAAGCCTTGCAGAAGAGCCTTGAAGAGGCAAAGATTATGTGCATTAAGAACACCCTTTATGGAAAAATAGTGTCTGAGGATGCGGGGTTTATAAGGATTAACTCATATAAAACTATATTTAATTAGAGCGAGTTTTAGTTTGCCGGGAAACCGTCTTCGTATTCTGTTTAAAAGTCGGTTAACCAGGGAGAAAACATTGCTTAATTCTCACTCTCCTCACTCTCTTCAAACTTCCATAAATACAATTTAAATATGAATTATTTATTAATGAATTATGCTTTAATTATTATAAGGGCCATAAATTACCTCAAGACACAGTTCGTCGGGTTTCCTAGTATTTCCTTTTACCGATACCAAAACTATTCTGGTACAAATCTCACAATATATAATACCTCACCCGCAAGCACAATAATTCCGATTTAATAATTTGTTTACATTTTTTATTGTTTCTTTTTGATCAAATTTAGAAATACTGGTATCAAAAAACAAGTAATTTATTAGTTCCTTAAGCATGTTATTAGGAAATCCATCAATCCAAAGAAATGTGCTTTATTATACACCTTGAATTATATATCTAAATGTATTCCTTTGATTTGTGAGTTAATATTGGGGTTTTTTCTTTTTTAGTTGAAATATGTTTTAAACGGAAGGTTCTGTGCATTCTCCAGGACTTGTATCGAAATATTTGCTTGGTTTCGGGTATTAATATCGCTATTTGTTCAATTTAGTTTAATTTCCCGGTAAAGCAGCTGGCGCCTCTCGAATCTCGCCGCCCATATGGTCACGCACATTCTCATCGGTAAAGTCAAGGATGCGACGGCGGCGGCTACGGATGTAGAGCTTCTGGCCAAGATAGATTTTCAGGAGACCCTTGGCCAAGATAAAGGTGATTCCGCCCAGGATGGCACGCTGTAGCGGATCCTTCTGCCCGTTGAAGAACAAGATGCCCACCGCCGTAGCCATGCTGGGCAAGAGCATGGCTCCGCAGAAGAGACGATAGATATTATCGGGACTCGACAAGGGACTAATATTGATCGGTGGCAGGTCGTTTGCTGTGGTGTCCCCTGCCGTAGTGTCCACATCCGGTTCGCCGAGCCAGTTTAAACAGGGCAGCTTTCGCAGAATATTGTATTTGCTTCTCATGATCCGCATGACGGCGTTTTCCCAGGTGATGAGGCGAGAAAAGATCAAGACGGTCGGGATGGCGGGCAAGCCAACGAAAATGTAGGGACACCAGTTCTCGATGATCTCAATGCCACGTTTATGACCCATAACCTGGATGGAGATAGAGGTGGGATAAGGTTTAGTAACGATTAAGATTAAGTGGTAAAGACAACCATCTACAGAATATCGATAACAAAACGATTCTCATAATATATGTGCCAAACGTCGAGATAATAGTAAAGCTATGTCCCAGAATGGTTATTCATTGCCATGTAATTCTTATTACTAAAGTTTGCTATTCTAATATCATCGAAAACATATCCCCACTCTTTAGATATATCGGTTCATAAGACATTTTTTTGATGTACCGAAATTCCTTTAATTTCATAAGTTTTGGTCAATATTTTCTTTTATAAAATTAAGAAATCTATAATAATTATTTTATTTCATAAAGAAATTTGTTCCTAATATCGGCAAAATATCAATAATCATTATATGTTTATATTAAATATATATTTAGAAATATTTATATATTTAAGAAAAGTTTAAAAATGCCTTGTAACTTTTATTACCGAAACCGAAAAACCAACAACATATTGATGTAACTTTGATATATCGAATTTCCTTCCTGGTATCGATAGCCGCAATATTATCATACTATTTTATAACTAATAAAAATATCTCCAAGTATTTGCATTCATAAAAAAATATCCCTATTTAAGCAAAGGTTCTTAAATGTAAATGTAACGCGAATAACTCAAGTTATTTTATATAATAAAACCGAAAACAAATCGAAATGCGAAATACTCACGATATATCGCAATAACCGCGATATATCGATAAATGGTCATACCTGTAGAACGGTAAAAGCTCCATATGTAAGAGCTGTCCAGTAAATGCAGCCAATAAATACGCCAGCCGTCAAAAAAGGGCAAGCCTTGCGCACTGCATAATCGATGAACGCCAGGGCACTGGCCACCTTGCCCAGTTTGGGCAAGTGGATGATGTACTCCGTGCGGCACTGCTGGCAGATGACGGGATGAGCATAGTTGCCATTCTGCTTCTCGTCGATCCAGCGACAAAGGCAACTCTGGTGCACCCATTTGGTGCTGCCACTGCACCTGCACGGCTTCACCCATACAGCCAGAGGATTATCCTCCTCCGAGGAAAGGCATATCCAGCAGGAGCGAAGCGACTCCGACTGCATGGGCTCTGAAGCCCTGTGATTGGAACCACCGCTGCGTCGGGTTCTCGGGCTAGTATTTACCCCGATGGCCATACCAACCTCGTTGCGGTCCCCATCATTGTCGGAGGTCGAGTCCTCATCCATCTCAGCCCGGGGTTGCTGCTGCAGCTGCTGCTGGTACAGTGCCATCATAGCGTCCATCGCGTCTACAAATGCCGGTGATGACCGATTAAGCTAACACTAATGCCTAGACGCGTCGCGGGTTTCTGGACGTTAATGGATCTCTGATTATTGGAGCACGGACTACGGTGACCACGGATCTGTGTTTCGTTATGAAATAATGCCCTGCAACTGCAAGTTTCTTTACGGTTTTCAAAGCAAATCAAAAGAAGGCCGAAAAATCACAACGAACTCACTCTTAACCGCACAGCATGTAAAAACGATACTGAATGTGAAAAAATCCCGAGCAAGCAATTGATACAAAAATCAAAGTCTCCTGATCGAAAGAAAGTCACAATGATTTTAATGTCAAGGCCTTGCTGATTGCGAGAAAAAGAAATGTTGAAAATGTGGGGTGACACTTAACAGATAAGTGTTGCATAATGTATAAAATAAGAAACTGTGAATAATTAAGTATTTTATTCTTAATTATTCACAGTTTCTTATTTTATACATTATGCAACACTTATCTGTTAAATGTTACCCTACATTTTCAATATTTATTTCTCGCAATCAACTTATAACTACAATAACAATAACTAATTTTTAAATACTGAAGTAGAGTTTGCCTTTGACGGACTCTCCCTGAATTTGTGGAAACTTGTTGCCTATCTTCTTTGAAAAATACAACAAATTTTGCCTACTTAAGGGAAACTGCGAATGACACCGTCGTATTAAATGAAGATACATCAAGTTAATTTATAAATTACATTAGATTATTTAATCAATACATTATATCTACAGGGGTCGTGTAAAATGTAACCATTTTTCTTTAAATAAAATATTTGTCCCTTAATATTTTCGTTAAAGTAACAGACAGCCTGAAAGTAGTCAACAAATTTTGGATTCTTCAAGGCAATAACCTCAACTTTTTTTAACCAAATTAAAACCAATCCAGCCCAAAAGTATGCACTGAAAAAAGATAATTAAACTCTACAAGACAAAAGAAAATAAATAAAACAGCCAGCAAAGTATATTTCATATTTTATTCGATTATCTCTTCGATTATCTTCACATATGGATAGGTTGCATCGTTTGTATGTGTGTGTCTTCCGTTCCATTCCATTCCGTTCCGTTTCGGTCTCTCGGCCCCTCATTTCCGGCCAACAAAAACTGCTCTCAAATATCACAACTGTTAATAATTAAGCGACTACTAGAATTGCGCACAAAAAAAAACTCATCTCGATATAGATACACAAAAAAAAAAGACATATATATATAAGGGTGGTTTTTGCGGGGACTAATAATTAACCACCTCCGGACCTATATCCTTTCTACGTCCTCAGCAGTTGGGGCACTTGACCAGGCCAACTTCGTCGCAATTCATGCACTTGAGGGCCACAAACTCGGTCGTGAAGTGATTGCGATGCACCGACTTCTTGGAACCGCTGCACGAAGGACACGGCAGCAGGCGATATCCTCCGCACATCTGGCACGTATAAGCAGTGGCAATGGACTGGAAAATACAAAGATATAGTTTATATATTTATATAGTATTATTATTTTAACAAAGGTATAGAAAAGGAGGATTTTTTGCCATAGAAATATATTCTTGAAAGTCTTCCAATTATATTGAATAATATTTTAGGATATTCCTCGCTTACCTTGTACGGTTTCAGCATCTGTCGCAGTTCACCGCTTTCGTTCAACCTTTCCACAATATCTGCATCCTGTTAAAGATTTACAAAGATTAGTTTAATTTTATTTTCGGTTAATAAACCACAATTGGACTCACCCCAATGTGCTGACCCTCGACAAAGAGCTGGGGCACACTGATGGCCTCGTCGTGCATCCTCTCACGCATCTCCTGCTGATATTCCAGACTCATGAAAACATCTCGCTCCTCAAACTTGATCAGCAGGGTTCGCAGGATCTGCTTGACGTTGGCACACTTGGCATATGTTTCCCTGATTATGCCCATGCTGGTGGTATACAAAACGACCTTGCCCATGTCCTTTTCCATGTAGTTCTGTAATTAATATTAATATTATATTTATTTATCAAAGAAAAAAAATATATATAGACTTGAAGGAGTTAATAAATAAAGGTTTCAGTTGGAAATGAAAACTACAATCTTTTTCTACATTTATATAAGTTAATTAATAAGTTTATAACTACAAATAATGAATTTTCTCAAGGAAAAACTATATAACGACTTGTAAAAGTAATATTTGCATTTACCAAGCTTAAAAGCGTATTTATTGATTATTAATTAACTGATTCAGTTAGAAATAAAGTGTCAAAATGGCTTTGTTTTATTACCAATAATTTAGGAAGCTGTAATTTTAGCTAATTAAAATCAACTTGACTCTGTTGGGCTCCCAAATATATATCTATATTTATACATATCTTTTTTTTAGATCTTGCACTTACTACATTCGGTGTTTAACACCTGCACAACCATTTTGGAGACCTAATTAAGAGGTTTTGTTACATTAAGCCAACTTGTGGCATGTCTAATAAATCGAGGGCATCTTCTTCGGCTTGCTCCATCGCTCACCCTGGCCCAAACCGCCTTTGTTTCAACCTTCCCCCCAAACGAAATGTGGAAAAACCTTGATAAAACACTTGAGCCACAACTTGAAAAAGTAAAATAGAGGCAGAGAGAAAAAAATATATATAAATATATGTATGTATAAAGATATGGCCGGAGAATTGCTGTTACAAATTGCCAGCTAATTGCCGGCTAGCAATTTGGACAACGCGAAATACTTGTTAAACGAAACCGAGCCAGCTTGCCAGACTCATTAGCTCGGATACCTGAAAAATGATCTGAGACAAACGGGTTGGGATCGAGCACAGAACAGAGCATTCTCTCAGCTCATCTTCAGTGGCGATCCATTGATCCGACCAGCTCACAACGGATCCAATTGAAAATTACGCATTTTTGCTAATTTGTGTGAAAAATGGTATATAAAGTGAAAACTTGGCACCACGCAAAATGCGAAATATTTCGTTCAATTCGATGAACTTGTTTTTAGGAGCTGCGAGGAGGGGCTCTTCCATTAGTCAGCCTGCTTAACGAGACTTTGCCGATATCGCATTTCGTTATTTGGAAATTACCGCGGCGACCAAAGCTTTCCCAGTGAGTTGTCAAATTTTCCATGATTTAATGGCATCAGAAATATAAATTAATAATAAAGCGCAGCAGAGTTACATGAAAAATGGTATCAAATTAATTGGCTCTGTCGCTGCTGGATAGCTGGGATATATATTGGATCGCTGACACAAGGGAATTAGTTTGCATTAACTTGTTTCCCAACGAAAACAATTTAGACTGATCGCTTGAATCGATCTTAATTGATAATAATTTAGAGTTATTTATTTTTCACTAATTAAATCAATAAAAGTCTAAACTAAAACGGCTTTAATTCAATTTAAAAAGTGCAATAAAATAGTATAGATACTAAAAATAAAGCCATTTTATTAAGGAGTATCAGCAGAGCAACAATTATATTATTAAAATTACTATTATTATAATCATTTTTGTATATACTTGAATATTTCTTATATTATCAAGCAAACATTATCTCCCAAAATATATCTAAGACAATTATCAGATAAAATTTAGCCCTACAAAGGTACATATAGTATACGAGATATATAATATATTTATGTAGGTATATAGAAGAGATCTGCAAGCTAATGAATTTGATTTTCCTTCTCATTTACATTAATTTAATGGTAATAGTTAGTAGAGGCAAACAAAAAAAAGCATTCAGGACTCGAACCCGCTACTCCCGGCTTAATGAGGCAATTCTGCGTGTGAGCGAGATAGATAAAAGGTTGTTACTTTATTTACTTTTCCCCATTTTAATAGCAGCAATTGTTCTACATTTTCTTCATAATTCTTTCAAGAAATAATAATACAAATAATACAAATCTGGTTTATAGCATTTTTTATCTATCAAATATTGGTAATAATTTCTGATAAGGTTTCAATATTTATGATCTGAGGGTATCTACCTTGTCTTATATCTCCTCTTCTCTTTTCCAACTGCATCGGCTCATTGCACTTGCATAAGCCGCCAAGGCAACCTGAGTTTCTCGGCTCGGTTTGCCAACAGGTGTCCAGATTCAGATGGAGCCGATGAAGCTGGATCGCCTCAGGTGGCGGTCGGTTATTTAATATATGGCTCATAATAACCCAACATAACACGATAGAGAGACATAAACAAATGTAAAAACTGGTAAACTGGTACATTAATAATTGCCATTAAGCGTCAACTAAACGGGCCTCATTTGTCGCCAGACCACGCGAAATAGAGTTCAAAGCCATCGAATGTGATGAACATGAGATCTCGTCTATGTGAATTGGGGCCCTGAACTCTGACCCTCGGGGCCAAAATCTCTTGCAGAACTAGCAACAGAAAAAACACAAAAAAAATAACACACACACACAAGAAAAAGATAAACAACAGAGTCTAAGCACAGCAGCATCCCAAAAAAAAAAAAGATCTTCAAAAATTTCTCGAGTGCCGCGAAAGAGAAAGCAGGTCACTTGTCGAAAAAGGGAAGAAGGGGATTGGCAATCGCTAGCTTTTGATCTGGTCTCTCTTGGTCTTCAAAGGAGCTGCTGCAGTGGTTCCAAAAAAATAAAAATAAACAGAAAAAAGCACCAAGAAAAAACCCAATTAATACGTCACACGAACAATTCGAAGCGTTACGTAAGTCTTTGTTTCAGACAACGCACAGAAAGTGCGTTTTTTTCGATGCCGATCGATGGGTTTTGGTTTTATTTTTTTCCCTCCCCTTTTTTTTTTTTGGGCAGCGACGCATAATCATGGGAATCCATTTTGGGCTTTGGTTTTTATAAAATGTGCAAATATATGAGAAATATTTTAAGGTTAAATAATATCGAATGTTGCTTGCTCTTAAAGTATAGGGAATATTGGAGGATATACCGATTAGTTATGTCTTTCAAATAATAAAAGAAAAATGAATGAGCCGCCAATTTAAAGTTGTAACTCTTATATATATATTTATTAAGATCATACTCTATTTTAATATGTAGGAAATACAACAAATTATTATAACAAGTTAACGAACAAGTTAACGTTCAAGTTAAGTTCAAGTTAAAGAAGAATAACTTGTGTAATATCCAGGAGAATGTATATTATTTATTTAGAAAATTACAATAGAAAATTCTTCTACTAATTAAAGGCAATTTTGAATTTTTATTCAGCGAGCATATGACATTGCCGAAACGCACTGTACGAGTATATGCGCTTTTGGGCTGCAACTTTCATCGGTCTTCGCTGGATTTTGAAGTGTGGCCTGCTGTTGTTGCTGGTAGCGTCAAGATCTGTCTGCAAGTCGGTTCTCACACCCAAATATATATCCCCGATATATGTATATATATATATATATAGACATGCATGTATGTATATCCCCCGCCTCCTTTCTTTTTGCATAAATTCACACACGTACGTGAGCGGAGTGGGAACATTTCACTTTCGTTTCGTTTGGTTTGGTTTTTGAGTTTTTTTTTTTTTGTTTTGTGTTCAGTTTTCAGACTCCCGACTTCCATTCAGTCGCTTTTATATTTCTTTCCAGGCATGCCCTGAACGAGCTTCAATTTTGCAATAATTGGATATTTTAATAAGCCCACTTCGACTTTCTTTTGGCCCTGAATGCAAATTGAAATTAAAATGCAGCTAACGCCCCATGAGCGCCACGCTCTTGTTTCTTGTTATTGTTTCTTCCCTTTTTGTTTCTTAATTGTTTGTGTGTGTGTGTGTGTTTACTTATATATTTATTGCACTCTCGTTTTCAGTTCATGAAACTATGTAAATCTTGAAAAAGATAGCTTAAATCTGCAGCCCGGTCACGTACATTTTCGTATTCATTTGAAGACCCTTTGCTATTTGCTCTTTGCTCAGCCAAGAGAAAAAATCATTGTTTCATAAAAACAAAATAAATAAATACTAAGTTTAGGAGATGGGAAGGTTTTTCTTAAAAGATTTGTAATTTTGAAGAAGGCACTAAAGTTAATTATTTTTGTGTTTCGTAATTTAAACAACTTTTAAAAATTTTACAAGTTTAAGATGCATAAATAGAACGTAATTATAACTAGTCTTTGTCATCAAAATAAATCTTACTAAATACAATTCTAGTCAAAAGTATTTACACAAGGTGCATTTTTCAGCATGTTGCACAAACGGCGGCTTTTGCAGCGAGGGGGGGAGGGTGAAATGTAAAAAAGAAAATGTTTTTGGAAAGCCTCAACTACGAATAGCCAGATGAAAGGAAAATTGACGAAATAACTGTTCTTTCTAAAAAAATATACGCATATGAACTGATGCTTATCAGTTGTCAAAAGTATTTACACACGTTTTCTTTGCGTCAAAAGTATTTACACACGTTTTCTTTGCGTCAAAAGTATTTACACAACGCAAGTTCGTCATTAGTATTTGGTTTTAAGTGACAAGTGCCGGTTAATTTTTTCGGATTATCGTCATTAATTTACAGAGAATTTAATTTAATAATTTAACTATTACATTTTTTTACTAAAATGCCGAAAACAAAGGAGTTAACCGTTGAGCACCGGGCTGAAATAGTACCTAAGTTTAAAAGCGGTACCTCTGCAGTTAAAATAGCTAAGATGTATAAAATCTCTCGAAAAACGATGTACAATTTAGTAAAAAAGTACGATACAGTTGAAAATTTAAAAAATTTAACAAGATCAGGACGAAAAACAGTGTTAGACCAAAAGCAATGCAGGCACATACTAGGAGTTGTACTAAATAATCCCAGTGCAAGTCCTGTTAAAATTGCCGCAGAGTCAGATAAAAATAATTGGGAAAAAAGTTAGTGATGCTACACTGCGGCGCAGACTAAAAGAAGTTGATTTGAAGTTGGTATGTTGTCCGTAATCTC